>CM056059.1:173913705-174503705 GCA_029574335.1 Rana kukunoris | reverse complement strand
ACTGGGGCATTGCTGAGTACTGGGGCATTGCTGAGTACTGGGGCATTGCTGAGTACTGGGGCATTGCTGAGTACTGGGGCATTGCTGGGTACTGGGGTATTGTTGGGTACTGGGGTATTGTTGGGTACTGGGGTATTGTGGGGTATTGTTGGGTACTGGGATATTGCTGGGTACTGGGGGATTGCTGGGTACTGGGGATTGCAGGGTACTGGGGGATTGCAGAGCTGGGATGGATTGAGGGATGGCTGGATCTGTGACTGCATTTGTCACAGATCCAGCCACAGCTCAGCTGCTGACACTGCGCCCCACCCCTCTCCTCGCACACTGTACAGAGAGGAGAGGGAGGAGAGGGAGGAACCGGCGTCATCAAATGACGCCGGTTTGTTTACAAGTGATCGCGCCGTCATTCGACGGCGCGATCACGTGGTAAACGGCCGCTATCAGCGGCAATTTACCGTGATCCGTGATGCGCCGGGTCTTCTAGACCCGGCGAGCACGGACACTTTCGCGAGCGCGTCCCAGGGGACGCGCAATCGCGGAAGTGCACGACGACGTCCCAGGGACGTCGTGTCAAAGTAACTCCACCGCGCCGTAGCAGTAAAATGCTTATGGCGTGGTGGGGAAGTGGTTAATGATCGGGTTGAAAAAAACGTTGTTTTTTCTAGACCCTTAAAAACTTCATTTTACGTGGCATTGGGGTCATAGTTAGCATTTTTCTTCCTCCAAATATGGCGAGTCCCCCTCCTCAAGAAGACACATTTACAGTCATGCCAATGAACATCTAAATGATTCAGAGAAGGATTGGGAGTAAGGCCTCGTACACACGATCAAATCTGTCTGCTGGAAACGGTCTGCTAGACCGTCCCAGCAGACAGATTCGATCGTGTGTACGGCCGAGCCGACGGATTTGGCCACCCGACAGATTTCAAAGCATGCTTTGAAATCTATCGGGTGGGAATCCGTCCGCCCGACATGTCTGCTGGTTAGTACACTTACCAGCAGACATGTCGTCTCGCACTGCCGCCGAATGGATTCGGCCCATGCGCGGAAGTGTTTTACTTCCTGGTGCGGTGACGTGGCGGCGTCAACGTCACCGCCACGTCACCGACACATCAGCGCGCCGTCTGCTGGCGGGGATTTTGGTTTGCTCGTGTGTACACGCGAGCAAACCAAAATCCTATCAGACAGATTTGTTCAAATCGGTTGGTCCGACCGATTTGAACAAATAGATTGCCTCGTGTGTACGAGGCCTAAGTGTTGTGGTCAGATGAGACCAAAATCAAGCTATTTGGCATTAACTCGACTCGCCGTGGTTGGAGGAGGAGAAATGCCGACTATGACTATGATAGCCAAGTATAGATGGCCCAGATAGGGGGAGGAATAATAATTCCTAGGTATTTTAGTGTCGAAGAACAAATTTTAAACAAAAAGTTATTTCTCAGTGCCGTGACTTGTTGTGGTTTAATCTCGCTTATGGGGGGGGGGGCCCTGCTTCTCCTATGTCTTCACCGCCGTCTGGTTCTCTTCCGCCGGGGAGGCCGCTTTCTTCTTTAGCTCTTTTACAACGCCCCCCTCCCGGGCTTCTTCTACGTCTTCTGCCGTGGGGGATGGTCCCGGTCTTTACCGCCATCTGGTTCTCTTCCGCCATGGAGGCTTCTTTCTTCTTTAGCTCTTTTACAGTGGCCCCCTCCCGGGCTTCTTCATCGTCTTCTGCCGGGTGTCCCGGTCTTCACCGCCATCTGGTTCTCTTACGCCGGGGCCCCGCTCTCTTCTTTAGCTCTTTTACGAGGGGGGGGGTGGGGTGGCTAGGCTTCTGTCGCCTTCATCTCACCCGATGTCACAGTCCCATCAAGAGAGGCCCGGAGCAAAAGAACAACAAGAAATAGGCGGAGGGCCAGCATGACAGGGTTAACAGTAAACCCTTACAAGCCAGGGGGGAGTGGTTAGGGGAGAGGACAGTGGGGAGGGAAGGAGAGGCTATAAATTTCTTCTCCCTCCTTTACCGGGTAACACAGCGTGGGGAGAAAAGTTTCAGGTAGGACGCTGCTGCTGGGGATTTGTGCTCTGCCTGACTTTTTTGCTGGGGTTGAAGCCATGCTCGCCCAGCTGCATTAGTAGACCGATCGGCGCAGTGAGGGGTGGCTGCAGTCTATGCTGGAGCCGCTCCTCAACCAGGACAGCACTTAGGACATTTTACCCAGCGGGGGGGGTACCCGCACGATCGCGGCGTTCGCGGCCCTGGAGCGTCCCCCCCCCTTGCCATCCACAAGTCAGGACACAAGGGAAGGAAGCCCAGCTCGGGCCACCTTGGGCCCCCCAGCAAAATGCACAGCGGCGGTGGCGGCGGGCCCTGTAGGCCCCGCGAGGCGCGGTGCGGGAGGGGGCGGGGTCGTTTATGGCTCCAAGGCGGCGGCTAGGCCTGGCCCTGCGTGTTGAGCAGGCTGCTGCGGGCTCTCACCCCAGTTGGGCACCGGGGGGTCAGGAGCCTTCGGCGAGGGAGATCTATCTCTGCAGTGGCTAGCCCCTTGCCTTCCACGGCTAGCCACCTCCAATCCAGCTCGGAGGAGAGGGGGCGCGGGGGAGTGGGAGACAGAGGCAGAGGAGCAGCGCCCAGAAAAGCGACGGGGAAATCTGTGCACGGGTCCAGAGTGCGCAGAGGGAGGGATGCCAGCTCTGGGCCCTCGGCTGCCAGGCCCAAGCCGCCTGGTGGGCCACTATCTGAGAAGGACTTCCGGCCTGGAGATTGTTCGGAGGGGGAGCTGTCGGGTTCCGAGGAAGAATTTGTGCCCAGGACGCAGTTACAGCACGGGAGACGAGTGTTTCGGCTGGTGGGATTGCTTCCAGGCAGCCCGGTAAGTCGTTTTCAGCAATTTTTACTGTTACGAAATGCTGGTGTGCTGGTAGGGGGGACGGGGGGAGGGTCCCCGTAGTCGTTGGTAGTGCCCGCAGTGGCGGGGGGTAGTGGAGTAAGGCCTAGTGCCAGGGGGAAAAAGGTTAGAGGGGATGCAGGTTTGCAACAGTTGTTTGGTAGGGTTGGAATCATTGGTGAACCAGTTCAGGGGGAGGACAATCCCGACTTTGGCCCTGCGGGCAGCTTGGGTGCCGGCAGGGGGGTGTGGCTGGGGCAGGTGATGCTGCACAGTCGTAGGATAAGGTGGAGGCGGCGAGAGACTCCGCAAAAAAGAGGGATCTGGTCCGGTTGGCGGACGCGGAAAAGGTATACTTGTTATGAGTCACCCCTGGGTTCACATTTGAAGCAGGAGGTGAGAGAGAAGATCTGTAAGGGCGAATATGTAGAGATATTTGCGCTGTTGCCTCTGGAGAAGTTTAACCTGGACAGGGTTAAGCCTGAGGAGTCCAAAAGGAGGAGGAAGAAAAAAGGAGGTATAGGTTTATACTAGGGCTGTGCAAATTAACTTTTAATCGATCGATTAATCTTTAATTTTTTTGATCGATCAAAATCTTTTTGATCGATTAAAACATTTTTATGACTGGTACTCACCTCTCTGCCGGCTTCTGGGCCTTCAGGGAGTTCTGTCAGAGATCCGGTGACATCATGGACACCGGCGGGGCTTGCCATGTCCATCTGAAGGGCTCCTTTGCTGTGCCTTCATATCTGCATGCCGGCGGGACCTTACTATCTGCCACACGCAAGCCAGGGCCGTTTTAATAGCATCTTGGGCCCCTGGGCAAAGAAATGCTCTGGGGCCCCTACAATAATGACAGTGCAGGTAAACAGACGGTAGAAGGCAGACTGCCTCCCCTGTGTATCTATCACTCTCAGTGCCATCATGGGGCCCCCAATTTCGGGGCAGCGTAGGCTCAAGGACCAGCTGCTTTGGGCAAATTGCAGGGGCCCCCAATGCAGCTGGGGCCCCTGGGCAGTGCCCAGGTGTGCCCTCTCATTAAGACAGCCCTGACGCAAGCGCTGTTACACTTCCCTCTATTACTTCCCTCTGTCAACCTGGGATTCTACAACCATCCACTGGGAGTTGTGATAGTTCCCTTCATGGGACATCTACATGCCGATGGACTGATGTTAACCCCTCCTCATCTGGATTCAGCAGTGGCATCGTTGTACACATTTTTATACCAGTATCATACTTAGCTACAGGTTTTTATGACTGCTTTTGGTACCATTTGGTATTACTCGCACCATTTTTACAGTTTATGTAGCTACATCGATTTTATCTCCAGTGCAATATTTATTTTGTTACCTACTTGAAGACTATAAAAGTTTTAATGCTCTTCCCATCGAGCGCTGCCTTTGTGTGTTTTTTGTATCCTGCTATCCATTTTTCCAGTGGTTGGTAGCTGCACTGGGAATCGGCCTGCAAGGAGATCAGCTAAAAGTAGTTGGATCTGTATGTGCGTTATAATTAATCGAAATTAGTCGATTAATCGATTAAAAAAAAAAACGATTAATCGAACACAAAAATTTTGATCATTCACAGCCCTAGTTTATACCCAAGACTTTTGCGAAGTGGTCGCAGGCGTAGTAGATCAGGGCGAGCGTGATCGGTGAGAAAAAAAACCCTGAACACTGTTCGGCGCTTTGCAGTTACCAGGAGGCGATTAGCGAGGCCTATCTGTGTTACGGGGGCGCGGGATGGCTCCGGTGCGACGAACAGTTCAGGCAACGCAGGGCGGTGAGACCGGACATTTAGGTGGGGATACCACGGACATTGGCCGTTGGATGCAGCTTATGTCGACCCCACGTACGTCCACGCCGTAAAGAAAAAGGGGGTCTGCTGGCAGTGTACTGAGGGTAACTGAGGGTAACTGCAAGTTTGGGGGGTCCTGCCGGTTCAAGCACGAGGGCTCTGGCTGCGGTGGTAACCATCCCTCTTCCCGGTTTTTGTGAGCAAGGCAAGGTAAGGTACGTCCCGGAGATTTACGAGTAAGAGGGAGGACTCCGGTGATGGTGTAAAGGATGCGACCGTTTCTCGGTAGCACCCCAACAGGGCGGCTGCCCTGACGTTGAAGAGGGGTTTTCAGAGGGTTTTAGCATACCTTGCAAGCTGGTGGTGGCCCCCCCCCCCCCGCCTAACAATTTGCGCTCCGCGCTACGTCACCCTGAGGTGGTTTCGGATTCACTGCGGCAGGAAGTAGCTCTGGGTCGGATGGGGGCCCATTCGCCTAGCCCCGCCCCCCCTTTATATGAGTTGGTCGTTTTCCCCTTTGGAGTGGTGCCAAACAAGGAGACGAACAAGTTTAGGCTCATTCATCACCCGTCTTTACAGGGGGGGTGGTCGGTCGACGAGGCTATTAGCGCAGGGTATTGTACGGTATGTTACGCCTCCGTTGATGTGGCGGTTGATTGGGTCAGGGGCATGGTCGAGGGGCGTTGATGGCCAAGCCTGACATCGAGGCTGCCTTTCGGCTTCTCCCGGTACACATGGATAGTTTCCGGCTATTGGTCTGTCACTGGGAGGGGGAGTTCAAAAGGGACAAGTGTCTACCGGTGGGTTGCTTTGTTTCATGTGCCTTGTTGGTACAGTTTAGTTCGTTTCTAGAATGGGTGGTCGGTATGTGGCTGGAGTGAACTCCGTGATCCACTATCGGGTCGACTTCCTCAGCGTTTGCCTGACTGGGTCGCGTATCTGCGCGGTGTTTTTGGCCACGCTGGAACGCATTGCGGAGCGATTTGGGGTGCCGCTTGCACCCGAGAAAAGGGAGGGGCCGAAGTTGGTCATACAATTTTTGGGCATAGTAATTGGCTCGGAGGCAATGGAGTGCAGATTACCGTTGGACACATGGGCGGCCTAAGAGAAGGTCTGGTTGGTGTGGCAGATGCTGGTTCGGGAGGCGGAGGTGGAGCTGGCGGGACCAGAGGTATGGGTCCTGATTCGGTATTGTTTGTCCAGGAACATGGAGGCTTACTCGATAAGAAAAGTTGTTGAGTCTGGTATTCTCGTTTGAGTGGCTAAGGTGTGCGGAATTTCACTATGGTTTTTGGGTGCAACAAGAGCTCAAGGGTTATAGCCAGCAGGGACGGCGGATGGATGCAGATGGATGCATGGTGCCCAGTATCGCTACATCTTGAGAGGTGTTATGGGGAATGTGGGGACATTGGGCCAGATTCAGGTAGAGTTAGGCTGGCGGATCAATGGATCCGCCAGCCTAACTGTCACTTTAAGCCGGCGTTTTTGTTTTCTGTAACCAGAAAACAAGAAACGCCGGGTTGGAGTTCCGATGCGATCGGCGCAATTGAATTTCGCCATCGCATCGTTACTTCAACTTAAAAATGGCGCCGGGGGCATTCCCGCTGATTTACGCTCAAAAAATATGTTAATGAGCAGGAATCAGCAAATTCACGATCTTTTTCGGGCGCGACGCAGTGACTTTACGACGTTTCCGGAAGCGATACGCGGCGTATAGATAAAGCAGCCCCCTAGTGGAGTATCCTATGTTAAGTATAGGCGTCGTCATCGCGTCGGAAAAAAAACAAATCGCGTCGCTTGCGTAAAACATTCATGAATGGGGATGTGACGTCATTGACGTTCACTGACAGAATTTGGAGCATGCGCACTGGGATGCATTGACACTCGACGCATGCGCAGTACGTTCACCGCGGGATCGCGCTTAGTTTGAATACTACACGCCCCGTACCCGCCCAATTTGAATTCCGCCGGCTCATTTGCGATGCGCTGCCACAACTTTAGGAGCAAGTGCTTCATGAATAACAGCACTTGCTCCTAAAATTTCGGCAGAGTAACGTAAATGAGAAGCGTTACTCCAGAGCAAAGATGCTCTGATCTACCTGAATCTGGCCCATTGTGTTTATCCCGGTATGGGGTTGTGTCGTTCCGCACAGTGTTTTGTTCTGGCAAATTTTTGGAGCATTCAGGGTGGGCGAGTTAGTTAGCCCCCCCAAGAAACCGTTCAAGGCGGCATGTTGGCTTCTGACGTGTGGAGGGCACATGAAGGGGCCACACTGCTTCTAAGCAGATCCAGAACGGATCAGAGGGGGTAGGGTAAGTCAGTGCATGGGCTCACTGTTGTTGGTTCAGACCTTTGCCCAGTCGGGCTGGTGCGGGAATTCCGGCAGGTACGCCCGAAGGTGGGCGGTTCATTTGGTTACATAAGAAGGGGGCTCCAGTGTCGCGGTATCAGTTCGTGGCAGGGTTTAGGAAAGGTTTGGGGGCATTGGGCCTAGTGGAGAAGGAATTCTCGGGCGTTCCCTTAGGATTGGGGCAGCGACAGAGGCTGCACGTGATCGTCTTGATGAGGAAACAGTCAAGGGGATAGGCAGGTGGGAGTCGAGGAGGTTTCGACTAGATGTAGGCCACAATGGTTGGTGGGCCTGGCGTAGGGGTAATTTGGTGGCTGCATCAATGGTTGTATATGTTGCTTACTGTCTTTCAGGTACAGTGCAAGGATTGGTCTGGATTATGGGCCACTCCTTCGGGGATTGGGGGGGCTTGGAGAGCGTATGTGCGACCGGTGGGTCGACAGCTGGGGGTCCCGAGACGGCAGGCTTGTGTACATTGGTTGCGTTTCTCAGGAATGCTGTGGAAGTAGAGTGGTAGCGGAAGTGCACAGGTTGGCACGTTTGGATTGACCACTGGAGGTACTGGTTCTCCATGTGAGGAGAAATGATTTAGGGGGTGAGGTCAATGCTGGGGTCGCGAGGTTCCCGTTACAAGTTACAGTGTTGGTCTCATTATTATTAAAGGTTTAAGGGGGAGTATAAACAGTGGGTCTTAGCAGTAAAGGTTATATCTGGGATACCATAGTCATGCTCCGGATGCATGAAGTTGTGCAGAAGTTGCACAGAAGTCGTGCCAAAGTCTGCCTGGCAATGTCGCACTGTAAGGCACATGACTTTCAGGTTGCGGCAGTGTGATCTAAGCCTAACGCTGCAGGGTGCACACCTCCACCTGTTCTCTATTTTACCAATTATAAGTGTTGATAGGCGGTCAGGAAGCATTAAAAATGCCAATCCACATGTACCAGGCAGCAGTCCAGCAGGGCCAATCCACATGTAACAGGCAGCAGTCCAGCAGGGCCAATCCACATGTACCAGGCAGCAGTACAGCAGGGCCAATCCACATGTAACAGGCAGCAGTCCAGCAGGGCCAATCCACATGTACCAGGCAGCAGTACAGCAGGGCCAATCCACATGTACCAGGCAGCAGTCCAGCAGGGCCAATCCACATGTACCAGGCAGCAGTACAGCAGGGCCAATCCACATGTAACAGGCAGCAGTCCAGCAGGGCTGGGTGGATTTGGCTCATCTTTTATTCATCTTTTACTAGTAAAACAATCCCCATGTACATGTTTCTGCTGCGTATTAAGTCACCTGGTCAAAGTCGCACTTTCGAAGCAAAATGCCAACGTGCGGCGGCTTAAATGCCTTCTCTAGCAAATAAAGCATAAAAACGAACCGCGTTCTGGCTTTCCGAGACCTCTGACACACAATATAACGTCCCTGTTTGTCTGCATTAATGCACAAAGCAGTCATTTTTTCATGACTGAGCTGCTCCCATCCCCCGTTTCCCTGGTCACATCCTTGCTTTCGCTGTTTTATTTTTAATTTTTTTTGTGACAGCCGCGCAGTCTCTGCCGGAGGCTAATTATTCCAAATTCAACAACTGCAATGCAAGCACATCCGTAGCCCTGCTCCTACAAGCTGTGCTCCCCACCCTGGAGGCATCCCGCGGCTTTATCTTCAGAGGCTTGCAAATCGGAGGAGGAGGGAGGAGCAGGTGATGATGGTGGGCGATAGGGGTTTACTGATTTGCTGTCAGTAATATTCAGAGAGAAGAGACTTTGAGGAGCACAGGAACCCCCCTGGGCTTGCAGCGGCTCTAAATTCTAAATGCAGTTGCAGAGAAAATGCACCGGGTCTGCATAGGATCTTCCGAGATTCAAGTGATTGGAAGAGACAGAAACATCCAGCAGGCTAGATAGGACAAGAGGGCGCACATTTTAACCCTGTCACTGTCAGGACGGGCTGCGCCTTTGTGACAGGTATAATTGCATACAGAAAGCTTTAGCTTATTATTCCCACTTTTCCTTGTTAGTGCTCAGGCAAAGTCGTGTGTGCTAATCAATCAAAGGAAGACATACACTATGTAACGCCCCCCCCCCCCCATTTGGCGGGCGTTACACTAAAGTTAGTGGGGGATGGGAGAGTTAAGTTGCTCCCACTCACAAATTGGTTAAGTTCAGGCTGCTGTCAGTTTAGAACTGCTTTCTAGGTCAGTCTGCATGCTAGGGGAGGTGTTTTTACCCCTGGGTGACAGTTGGCACTAGAAGGGGTTCTGACAGACCCACTTTCTCCCAACAGCCAATCAGAGAAGGATCTTCCCTCTGGACATGCTGACGGGAGAGTATATCTGTGGAAGACACCTGAGAGAAGCGTGCAACGTTCTATGCGGGGCCCGCGTTCCAGGTGCGGCATCCACCTTCAGGGTGCGCGCATCCATGGGCCCCGCCATCTAGGCCTGCTTGTCCGAAGCTACGCACCAAGCGGAGCTTCACCCTGACATCGAAAGGGGCCCCAGTGGCATGCTGGGTCCCAGATCCTAAGCTGGGAGCTGTACGGTGGGGGATTGGCTCGGGAGACCCAAAGGCAGAGGTTGTCCACGAGCCCTAGGCTAACCACCGGGGATCCGGTCATCACTACATGACAGGTACACTTCAACTGTCCTCTGATGACCCTAGAGAGTGACTTACTGGGAAGATCCATTAGTTCTACCTCTTTGAAAAGTATGGAAATTCCTCAGGCCTGTGGCAGAGGCCCTAATTCCTCCCAGTGACTATTGCAAGTGACCTTTCGGCTGCCAGGCCCAAGTTAAACGCCTATCCGGGGCACTTTACCCACTCCGACAGGAGTGGCGACGATTAAGTGTGACTGTACTGAGAGCAAGATGCTCTTTACAATATCCAAGGCCTGATACTGCAGTTTTGTTCCGCTCATCAACCTTTCTTTATAGTGTGCCATGTTGATGTTGGCCATGTTGGGCCTTGGAATAAAACTTTGAAAACGCACTATGATGTCTGGACACTGGCTTTATTCACTTTCCACAAGTATTCACCCCTAGACAAGTATAATTGGTAACTTAATACGCCAACCCCGAAATCAACCAGCGGCTCCTTCGGGGGTAGCGCTACACATGTTATACTTACCTCCACTGTGCAGCTCATTTTGCACAGAGTCGCCCTGATCCCAGTAAAAACCAATGGCTGCACTGCTATCAATCATCCAATGAACGAGCCGAAATGCCGGTCGAGAAGCCTGTTCGTTTATCGAGCTGGTCTTTCGAGGGCTCAGGTAACTGAACGGGGGGGCTGGGCGGCCGGCAAACATCAGATGTTTTTTCACCTTAATGCATAGAATGAAAAAAACATGAACCTTCACAACCCCTTTAATACATAACACCTTAAACAGATTATATCAGGAGACCCAAGAATCAGGTTGCTTTGAGCTGATGATATTAACATCTGCTCTGAGTATAACAATCTAAAGCAGTCATTGCTGATTTTGGGACTAGAGGCCCTAAATATGTATATGGATCTTCTAGTTCCCAGAGTCTGTGTTTTGGGGAGACAATAGACTTGAATCAGAAACAAGACCACTCGGAGGGTCCCCCAGGCACACACCTCCCAAAGAGTAGTGATCCCTTAAAAGTCAGGGCTCATAGTCAGTAGGCAAGTCCTCTCCAAAAGCCCCTGTCCTGGTTGGTTCTGTCACATTACAAACCTGAACATTTTGGAGAAAACTAGGGTGGCATGGTGCTAAGTAACTCCCCCATTCTCCACACACAGTTTGGGGTTCATCAGACCCTACTATCATCAAAGAGGCCCATGCCACTCTTACCAGACCTTTGGTGTATGAGGTACAGCCCAAAAATCTAAGTAACCTGGGCATTCTTCACACACAATCTTCATACACAATCAATGACTTTAACCACTTCCCGCCCGGTCAATAGATAATTGACGTCCGGGAAGTGGTTGTGTAATCCTGACTGGACATCTGTTGACGTCCAGCAGGATAACACGCTGGTCCGCGCCTGTGGGGGTGCGCAGCGTGGCGATCGGTGATGCTGCGTGTCAGTCACATGATCAGCTGTGTGCAATCACATCTGATCACAATGTAAACAGGAAGTAGAGAAAGTAGAGGAGAGCCGATCGACGGCTCTCCTGACAGTGGGGGTTTGCGCTGATTGTTTATCAGCGTAGCCCCCCCTCAGATGCCCACACTAGACCACAGGGAAGCCACCAGGACCACCAGGTAAGGGGGCAACATGTAGATGGCCAGGTACATCCCCCATGGCCATCCACATGTAAAAAAAATAGGCACAATAGATTCCAATCAGTGCCCACAAATGGATACTGACTGGCAACATGGGCATGGATTGGCAAAATGGTAGATAAACACGTGCCACCCCCCTCAGTGTCCATCAGTGCCACCCCTCAGTGTCCATCAGTGCCACCTCTCAGTGCCCATCCATGCCTAGTGCCCACCTATCAGTGCCCATCTGTGCCACCCATCAGTGCCACCCATATGTACCCATCAGTGCCACCCATATGTTTGCATCAGTGCCACGCATAAGTACTCATTAGTGTCACCCATAAGTGCCCATCAATGCCGCATACCAGCCCCGCCTATTAGTGTTCATCAGTGCTGCCTATCGGTGCCCATCAGTGCCACCTCATTGGTGCCCGTAATTAAAAAATAAAACATACTTATTTACAAAAAAAAAATAACAGAATAAAATAGAAACGTTATTTTTTCAAAATTTTTAGTCTTTTTTTAGTTGTTGCACAAAAAATAAAAATTGCAGAGGTGATCAAATACCACCAAAAGAAAGCTCTATTTGTGGGAACAAAATGATAAAAAAAGTGTTTGGGTACAGTGTAGCATGATCGCGCAATTGTCATTCAAAGGGCAACAGTGCTGAAAGCTGAAAATTGGCTTGGGCAGGAAGGTGCGTAAGTGCCTAGTATGGAAGTGGTTAAAGAAGAATGGGAATTGAGTGTAACGCAGCAAGAAACTGCTGAATCTAGAGGATCAGCATGGCAGCCAGAAAATTAGCGTTTTTTTCTAAGGAAGTTGAAAACTACACGCATTGGGGTAGATTCACGTACCTCGGCGCCTCTTTATGTGCGCGTAGCGTATCTTCTTTACGCTACGCTGGCGCAACGTTGAGAGGCAAGCATGGAATTCACTAAGCAAATGCTTCCAACGTTGCACCGGCATAGCGTATAGTCGTTGGCGTAAGCCAACGTAAGTCAAAGTAGGTGGAAGTGGGCGTGTTACATTTAAATGAAGCGTGACCCCATGCAAATGATGGGCTGAGTTTCAAACAAGTACTAAAAACGAACGGCGCATGTGTCGTATCTTGGACACATCCCAGTGCGCATGCTCACAGTCATGTTGAAATAACTGCCTAAAGCCCCGTACACACGGTCGGACTTTTGCCCCACCAACTTTTAAAATCCGACACTTTTCGCATTTGTCCGACCGTGTGTACGTTCCATCGGACCAACTTTTTTGGCTTTCATCGGACAAAAAGTTGGGTCTGCGAACGGACCAACTTTCAGGCAACAAAAGTCCGATGGTGCAAAGTCCGATCGTGTGTACAGCAAACCATCGGACTTTTGGACAAATTACAAATGCGCATGCTCAGAACCAATGTTAAAATCAACCAACAATAGCAGAAGTTAACCAAAGGGTGGCAGTAAAGAGCAGAAAAGAGCAGAAAAACCACGTGATAATGGCAAAGTTTTAGAAAAGTTTGCAGAAAAGTCCGAGCATGTGTATGCTATGGGTGTGATCGGACAAATCAATTAGGACAAAAATCCAAGGGAAGTTTTGTTGGATGTCCGACCGTGTGTACGGGCCTTAAGATACGTCAAAACACTGCCTACGACGTGAACGTAACCTACGCACAGCCCTATTCACGTACTACGTAAACGACATAAAAATCAATGGCGTTCATTCCCTGGTCCATACCTTTGCATGGGTTGCGCCTCCTACTATATGTGGAATAACTTTACGCCGGACGTAACCCTTACGCAAATCACTTAAAACATGCGCCGGGCGCAAGTACGTTCGTGAATCGGCGTATCTTACTCATTTACATATTTAAAATGGGAACGCCAGATGAGTCCATCGTAACTATGCGCCCACGATACGCCGGCATAGGCAAGTTACGTTGGGTGGCTGAAGCCTTATTTTTCAACGTATCTAGCTTTGGGAATCGGCACATAGATACGACGGCTCACATTTGTACTTACGACGGCGTATCTCGAGATACGTCGGCGTAAGTGCTAAGTGAATCTGGGCCATTGTCTCTGCTGTTTTTCACACTAGGGGCCAGATTCAGGTAGAGTTACTCTGGAGTATCAGTGATACTCCAGCCTAACTCTCACTTTGAGCCGGCGTTTCTGTTTTCTGTAGTCAGAAAACAAGAAACGCCGGGTTGGAGTTCCTATACGAGCGGCGTAATTGTATTTCGCCGTCGTATCGGAACTGCAATTTTAAAAATGGCGCCGGGGGTGTTCCCGCTGATTAACGCCGAGAATATGTTAATCAGCGAGAATCGGCAATTCACGATCGTATTCGGGCCCGACGCAGTGACTTTCCGACGTTTCCGTAAGAGATATGCGGCGTAAAGATAAAGCAGCCCCCTAGTGGAGTATCCTATGTTAAGTATGGCCGTTGTCATCGCGTCGTAAAAAAAAAATTTGAGTCGTTTGCGTAAAACGTCCGTGAATGGGGATTAACGTCATTGACGTTCACTGACAGAATTTGGAGCATGCGCACTGACAGTCGACGCATACGCAGTACGTTCGCCATGGGATCGCGCCTAGTTATAATAATACACACACGCTACCCGCCCAATTTGAATTCCGCCGGCTCATTTTCGCTACGCCGCCGCAACTTTAGGAGCAAGTGCTATGTGAATAACAGTACTTGCTCCTAAAGTTTCGGCGGGGTAACATAAATGAGAAACGTTACTCCAACATAAAGATGCGCCCATCTACCTGAATCTGGCCCTAGATGTACTTTGTGAATGATGATAGATAAACTTATCGTTTCTTTATCTTTATCCCAGAACTTTCATTTCCATTTCTTCTTAGCTGTGGATTAACTTTCATAAACTGATTTATCTGTAAGAGTTTTTAATAACGTTTGTAGATGAGTATGTAATAGTGTCAGGAGATTATCAGAGCAGACAGTAATTAAAATGAAGGTGGAACAGCGGTAAATGAAATTGTCAAATACCCCTCTGAATCCCTGAAAGTCCATAGAAGAGAAGTGCCCTCATTATTCAGCTTCATTTTGCCTGGCATGGCAGCCAACATAAAGCATTGAGGTGTATGGCAGAATCCTAGTTACATAAGTATTCAAGATATCAATAAATCAAGATCTTAAAGCAACACTAAACCATAACCTTATTTTTCAAAAATAATTCATACAAATCCACAGCTTAACCACTTGAGCCCCAGAAGACCTGGCTTCTAAATGACCAGGCCATATTTTGCGATTCGGCACTGCGTCGCTTTAACTGACAATTGCGCGGTCATGCAGTGCCATCTTAATAGCATCATGGGCCCCTGGGCAAAGTAATGCTCCTACAATGATGACAGTGCAGCTAAATAGACATCAAGTAGGTAGGAGCAGACCCTATGTCTGCCTCCCCTGTGTATCTAACACTCTCAGTGCCATCATGGGGCCCCCAATTTCAGGGCAGAGCGGGCTCAAGAACCAGCTGCTTTGGGGAAAGTGCAGGGGCCCCCCATGCAGCTGGGGCCCCTGGGCAGTGCCCGGGTGTGCCCTCTCATTAAGACAGCCCTGCGGTCATGCAATGTTGTACCCAAACAAAAATTACATTCTTTTTTTCCCCACAAATAGAGCTTTCTTTTGGTGGTATTTGATCACCTCTGCAGTTTTTATTTTTTTGCGCTATTAAACAAAAAAAAAAAAAGCATACATTTTGAAAAAAAAGCAATATTTTTTACTTTTTGCTATAATAAATATCCCCCAAAAATATATAGAAATATTTTTTTCCCTCAGTTTAGGCTGATATGTATTCTTCTACATATTTTTGGTAAAAAAAAAAAAAAAAAAATCTCAAAGACTTTGTAGACCCTTTAAGCAACTACGCTGTTAATAATATTCATATATTTTAGAAACTCTAGTTAAATTTTAAAAAAAAGCATGAAAAGCATTTTAAAAAAAGGTGCAAAGGTGTAGATAAGATGGATAAATATAACCAATTAACACCTTTACCTCTTTTTCTTATAATGTGTAAAAACAAGCTCAGAGCACTGCAGAAATCGACAAGAACTCAAATTATCAGGATTTTTTTTTTTTTTTAAGTTCAATGTTACCATCAGAACCTCTACATTTTTTGAAAAAACTCTTGCTACACTCTGTTATTCTTACATGAGTTTACAGGGGTCTCCAAACTTTCTAAACAAAGGGCCAATTTACTGTCCTTCAAACTTTAGGGGGGGGGGGGGGGGGGTGGACTGTGGTCAGTGGGAGAAAACAGAGCTCCATCTTTTTTTTTTTAGAGTAACAAATAATTGGTGTCAGTGGGAGGAATAGTGCTCCATTGTTGGTGTCAGTAAATGAAATGATGCCCGATCGTTGCTGTAAGTGGCAGGAATTATGCCCCATCAGTGCTGTAAGTAGCAGGGATTGTGCCCCATCAGTGCTGTAAGTAGCAGGGATTGTGCCCCATCGGTGCTGTAAGTAGCAGGAATTAAGCCCCATCGTTTGTGTCAATGGCAGGAATTATGCCCCATCATTATTATCAGTAGCAGGAATTATGCCCCATCATTGGTGTCAGTGGCAGGAATTATGCCCCATCGTTGCTGTAAGTGGCAGGAATTATGCCCCATCAGTGCTGTAAGTGGCAGTAATTATGCCCTATATCGTTGGTGTAAATTGCAGGAATTAAGCCCCATCGTTTGTGTCAATGGCAGGAATTATGCCCCATCATTATTATCAGTAGAAGGAAATTATGCCCCATCATTGGTGTCAGTGGCAGGAATTATGCCCCATCGTTGCTGTAAGTGGCAGGAATTATGCCCCATCAGTGCTGTAAGTGGCAGTAATTATGCCCTATATTGTTGGTGTAAATTGCAGGAATTATGCCCCATCAATTATGTCAGTGAGAGAAATTATGCCCCATCGTTGGTGTCAGTAGCAGGAATTATTCCCCATCATTGGCATCAGTAGCAGCAATTATGCCCCATCATTGATGTCAGTGGCAGGAATTATGCCCTGTCACTGGTGTCTGTGGCAGGAATTATGCCCTATCATTGGTGTCAGTGGCAGAAATTATGCCCTGTCACTGGTGTCAGTGGTAGGAATCATGCCCCATCATTGGTGTCAGTGGCAGGAATTATGCCCTCTCACTGGTGTCAGTGGCAGGAATAATGCCCCATCATTGGTGTCAGTGGTAGGAATAATGCCCCATCATTGGTGTCAGTGGCAGGAATTATGCCCTCTCACTGGTGTCAGTGGCAGGAATTATGCCCTATCATTGGTGTCAGTGGCAGGAATTATGCCCTGTCACTGGTGTCAGTGGTAGGAAATATGCCCCATCATTGGCGTCAGTAGCAGCAATTATGCCCCATCATTGATGTCAGTGGCAGGAATTAGGCCCCATCATTGATGTCAGTGGCAGGAATTAGGCCCCATCATTGGTGTCAGTCCCATTGTTGGGGTTAGTGGCAGGAATAATGCCTCAATAATGGCAAGCAGAGGGCAGCATCCGGCGCCCAGGTTTCAGTTTGGAGATCCCTGGTTTAGATGGATCAAGAGGAAGACCATGAATGTAACTTTTTTGGGGAAACTGTTAAGGTGGAATTAAACTCCAAAATATACTCACCTCAATGTTCAGAACTTCCAGCGGTGTGTCAGTTACATCCTCGATGGTCGATGTCATCTTCCCTAAGTGGCGGATCTAAGGCTGGGATAACATATACTGTATACGAATTGGATGTGGGTTACCCCGCTATCAATTCGCATGACAGGAGACTGTGACTGGTTCTCAATGGAGCCAGTTCACACAAGTCTGGGGTGGCCATGGTCCGGATTACAGAAGGGTGTATGTTTTGGTCCGGATCAGATTTGAATTGAGGCAAAAATTCTGACCCAAATTGCACCTGAACCGATGTACCGACATGCACTGGACCCTGGGCAATATTATTTCTAGCCTATTTTCTATATACCTGAACCATCTTAAAGTTTGTAAACCCACTTTGTAAATATCCTTCCATATTTTCTTCCCTGAATCTTGTGACATGTAGTCCCTATGCCCTGTGAGTAGGCACTGCTGTGTCACACCTTTAACGGAGCCTGCCTTCTGAAGCAGGCAGAGTCAATACAGGAATCACAGCTTGCAGCTAGCAAGGTACAGTACCCTGGGATATGTAGTCCTTGTGAAATGAAAGGAAGCAGAGTTGACCAGGAGACAGACAGCACTCACAACATGAAAGGAGATTTTTTAAAGAAAGCTTATTGGATTTAAAAAAAAAAACTATTGCTTGTATTGGTATCACAATAGTGATGTTATAAAATAAAAGTGTTTGCTGTGACCATAGAAATCCTTGTAACCACTTGCTACATGGCACTTTTACCCCCTTCCCAGGCTAATTTTAAGCTTTCAGAGCTCTCACATTTTGAATGACAATTGCACGTTCATGCAACACTGTACCCAAATTTTTTTTTTTTTATCATTTTATTCCCACAAATAGAGCTTTCTTTTTGTGGTATTTAATCAGCACTGGGTTTTTTATTTTTTGCTTAAAAAATAGTTTCTTGGTTTCTGTCAGAAAAGTTTGTAAATAAGTAATTTTTATCCTTTATTGATGTGCGCTGATCAGGCTGAATAAAGCGCACCAATGGGGTGGCACTAATATGCAGTACTGATGAGCACTGATAGGTGGCACTGATGAGCGGCACTAATGGGCACTGGTGAGTGGCACCGATGGAAACTGATGAGCTGCACTGATGGGGTAGCACTGATGAAGAGGTACTAATATGCAGCACTGATGAGCACTGATAGGGGCACTAATGAGCACTGGTGGGTGGCACTAATGGGGACTGATGGGCGGCACTGACGGGCAGGAACTGATGAGCACTGAAAGGCAGAAATGATTGGCATCACTAATGGGCACAGACAGGTGTCACAGATGGGCACAGATTGGTCTCACTGATGGGCACAATTTGGCATCACTGATGGGCACAGACTGGTGTCACTGATAGGCACAGATTAGCATCACATATGGGCACAGAGTGGCATTACTGATGGGTACTGTTGGGGCTGCACTGTAATCAGGGCACTGATTATCTGTACAGGTCTCCCCTGTGAGGAGATGCCGCTGATCGGCTCTCCTCTTCTCATGCCCTGTACACACGATCGGTTCATCCGATGAAAATGGTCTGATGGATTTTTTCATCAGATATCCGATGAAGCTGACTTTCATCAGTCGTGCCTACACACCATCAGTTAAAAACCCGATCGTGTCCAACGCGGTGACGTAAAACATAACGATGTGCTAAGAAAAATTAAGTTCAATGCTTCCGAGCATGCTTCGACTTGATTCTGAGCTTGCGTTGATTTTTAACCGATCGATTTCCCCACAGACGATCTCTTTTTTCTATCAGTTTTTTAACCATCTGATAATTTTAAAACAGGTTCTTAGTTTTTTTCACCGATGGGAAAAAAACTGATGGAGCCCACACACGATTGGTTCGTCTGATGAAAACTGTCCGTTTTCATTGCACGAACCAAACGTGTGTACGTGGCATCACACTCTGTCAGTGTGAGGTGAGTAGAGGAGAGCCGATAAACGGTGACTCCTTGTTAACATGTGATCAGCTGTGACTGGACACAGCTGATCACATGGGTAAAGAGCAGTGACGGTGGCTCTTTACCGATCGGTCGGGTCGCACCGTGTCCCAGTGCACTCACGAGCCCAATGAGACCTTGGTTGACGTCAACGGGCCAGAATAAGAGGTGATCCGCCCGCCCGCCCGTCGTATAGACAATTGACAGTGGGCGGGCGACCTCTTATTCTGGCCCGTTGACGTCAACCAAGGTCTCATTGGGCTCGTGAGTGCACTGGGACACGGCGCGACCCGACCGATCAGTAAAGAGCTACCGTCACTGCTCTTTACCCATGTGATCAGCTGTGTCTATACGACGGGCGGGCGGTAGGCGGTTAAATTGGTTCAGGTCCGTTACTTCTGCAGATGACAATGAGAACACATCCAGTGAACATATGAACGTATCCTGATCCTAAGTACATTTACAGTGTGATTTTTTATTTTTTTTGCTTGTCCTACAATGCACAGAGCAGATGAATTATGCATACGACGAGGAGGGGAAAGGCTGGCTACGAATGTGCTTTTAAGGTAAAGACAGACATAAAAACATACTTCTTACTGTACACATTCCCCATAGACTTCTATTGATGCACAAATTTTACTTAAAAGGATTGTCCAATAAAAGGCTGATTATAGCTATACTGGGAACTTGTAAAAGGAGGTCAATGGGGAAGTTTTCTTCATAGCTACCGGTAGAAGCAACAGGATGGGTTGGTTTCCTTTTACTGACACTTTTAAATGTACAACTGAACTCCAGGCAGACAGGTTAATACACAACTGAAGTCCATATATTGGATCTGGATTACCGGCCAAAGAAATTGCGTTTCTGTCCAGCCAATGCAAATTTTTTTGGCCAATGTCAACTGGCTTTGGGCTGCAAAGGCAACGTTCTTTTGATGTCAGTTTGAGATGCTTCTGAGATCATTCAGAATTTAATTGCAGGGTGAAAATGGGGGCCCGGAGCGAGAGGAAAGAAGAGAAAATAGAGAAGGGCCGGTGTTCCGACAAGAAAGGTCCCCCGTCGGATAATGCCCGCTATGTACTGCACGGGCGCAGCGCTTGCGCAGTACGGAGCACAACGCCGCCGAAAATCTCATGTTCATCAGCTGTACCGGGCACCTACGCAATCAACACCATATTGTACCACATGCTGCTGCTCGAACAACTTTGCAAGGGGCGGGTTATTAATTGAACACCATCATTGTAAAATATGGCCTCTTCTGTAGGCATTACACACTTTCTTAAAAATACATCTGTCCATCAACATTGAACATTAAACTACCCGCCCTTATCAGCTCTGCCCATTATACGGCCTGTTCCATAGGCATCCGCCCCTTACATGCTTCTCAATAATACATCTGCCCCTTTAAGAAAAGCACTCCCATTGTATGAGCTCTGCCCATCATGCGGCCTCTTTTGTATGCATCCGCCCAGAGGCGGCTCTTTAATTAGGCAAATTAGCCGGTCGTCTTAGGCCTCACACTCCCAGGGGCCTCGCGGCCACCTAATTTGCCTGAAGTGTGAGTGGGAGGGAATGTCCTCCGGTGACTCTGTCAGTGTCCCCACTGAGTGAGCCGGATGGATGAGTGAGGGTCTCTCCTAGTATGCAGCTGCGGTGCTGCTATATCATCAACCTGAAGAGTCTTACCTCTGCCACTCTCGGCTCTGTCCAGCACTCCCTCTGTGTCCTCCAGGTAGCGCCACATACAGACAGATTATAGAGGTGGAATGGGAATTATTTTTCCATTATGGACGTGAGTGGGGCTTCAAGTCTAAGTTTTGCCTAAGGCCTCACAAAGTCTAGAGCTGCCACTGCATCCGCCCCTTGCTCTGTTCAATGAATAACCCACCCCTTGCAGAGTTACACGAGGATCGGGAGCGTGCGGCAGCATGTGACATAATGTCGTGTTGATTGTGCGGGAGCCGTGTACAGCTGATAAACAGTTGTTCATCTTCTGAGATTTTCGGTGGCTCTGTACTGCACAAGCACTGCACCTGTGCAGTCCAGGGTGGGCATTATCTGACGGGGGACCCTTCTCGGCACAACAACAGCATAACAGTGTGAGAAGGGGAGACAACATAGGGTTTAAAGGCAGTGAAGGTGTACAAGAAAGGGGAAGGTAGGATTGGTGGAGGACAGCATGGTAGGGAAGGATTTTATTTATTTAAGTGGAGGCGGGGCGCCCGGGCATCAGTGGAGGGGCAGCTGTGACGGGAAGCAGTTTCCACGCTGCTAGTAAGCACAACATCATGGCCATCGTGGACAGGCTGCCACGACCAAGGGACCCAAGTGGCTGAACAGCCAAGTGTTCTCCCTTCTGGCAGACCAAGCATCTGGGTTGGTAGTGGGGGGCTCTTCGCCGTCAGAACTTCCTGTTATGCGGTAACAACTCTTGAACTCATGCTTTTTCACACCCGTGGTGGAGACTACAGTTGGCATGCCAACACACCTTGCACAGGCACGGTACACTGCTGTCACGACCACGAGGTGAGCCGGTGCAGTGATGGGCAGCTAATACTGGAGTGAATGCAAATGGACAGGAAATGGTTGAAAGAGGCTGGAGGAGATCAGTAGCACTGAGATGCAAAAAGTTAAAAAAAAGTATGCGATAATATTTGATGAAACAAAGTGACAATTGTTTCTGATGCACAGTGCACAGAGCAGATTAAATTACGTTGACTTTAATCTCTCTCCAAAATAGAGATTTTCCAGCCGTGTACAAAAATACATCCTACATGCACTGATATGCATTTACCATTCAATTCAGTGGGTCTGCCTAATCTGCCTAATCGTACAAATTGTTACATATCCTATTTTTAAGGGCCTGTGTAATGTGCGTAAACGAGAAAGAATGCAAGATGTCCTTATTCTAAAAACACACTAACCCCAGCCCATAGATGTGAATCAGACACACAGAAACAAAGGGCTTTTCTCATTTCTTGCTGTACAACATATGCGTCTATAAGCTGGAAATACAATACACCAGGGGGCCCTAACACCCCCGGGCCACGGAACGGTACCAGTACCAGTCCGTGGCCTGTTAGGAGCTGGACCCCACAGCATTCACATAAGAATGGAGATCTGCTGGAGCACTTTACCGCTCTGACAGCTGTCTGTTCCTGGCTGCAGTAGGGGGCAGTGTGGTGCACAACTTTTTTGTACAAACTTTATTTGTAGCGTACAAAACTTACATTTCATTCATGGTAATGTACAGCAGCACGATGTGCTGTGCTTCTGTACATTGCCATGTGATTCAGCATGGTGCTCTGATATAAAATGAAGTACGTCTTTTGTGAATGGGACACATAGGAAACAATTGTTTCTTGTGTGTCCTTGCAGGACAGATGTTTTACAATGCATTAAAATGTCTGTCACTGCACACTGTGTGAATTAGCCTGCATAGTTCCAGGTCCAGCCAGTGGCATGACACCAATAATATTTTTTAGCTGGCTTTAAGAGTTGCATTGTGACCAACACTGTAAAGGCCACATTCTTTCCACTGACCACCAATGTAAGAAGCATTCTTTCCACTGACCACCAATGTAAGGAGCATTTTTTCCACTGACCACCAATGTAAGGATAATTCTTTCCACTGACCACCAATGTAAGGAGCATTCTTTCCACTGACCACCAATGTAAGGAGCATTCTTTCCAATGACTACCAATGTAAGGCGCATTCTTCCCAATGACCACCAATGTAAGGAGCATTCTTCCCACTGACCACCAATGTAAGGAACATTCTTCCAACTAATCACCAATGTAAGGAATATTCTTCCCACTGATCACCAGTGTAAGGAACATTCTTCCCACTGATCACCAGTGTAAGGAACATTCTTCCCACTGATCACCAGTGTAAGGAACATTCTTCCCACTGATCACCAGTGTAAGGAACATTCTTCCCACTGAGCACCAGTATGTATCTCAGCCTTTTACAACCAGGGTGCACAGGCTCCCTGGGGTGCCTTGAGGTTCCTTCAGGATTGCCTTGGCAAAATGCCTAAAAATTGCCCAACAATGTATACATGCCAGAAGATGGATCAAGCCTACCTATTAGTTACACAAAGCCACAGGAGTTTATTGTGCACCATTACAACCTTCCAGCCACCAGCATCCTAACAACCAGTGATGTCATCAGTGTTGAAAAGAAGCATGTTGATCGCCTGCATACAGTAGTGTCGGGAGGGTGGGCTGAGGGGGGCTGGTGCCCTGAGTGGGAACCCAAAAAGCCCCAGGTCTCAAGCATTCACAACTCTATTATTAGCCCAGAGTCCGAGCGGAGACCATTCTGACTCTGAGTGTTGGCAAGTGACAAAGCAAGTCCCGCCTTCTGGAGCCTGCAGTTCCTATGATGGACGTCCCACTGGTCCAATGCCGAGACCGTGGGACGCATGACGTCCAGCATAGAGGCTCCAGAAGGCAGGAATTACAATGTGGCCACGTCACTAGAAAAAGATCCTCACTCAGCGCTCGGGCAGGCGACTCTCCTCTTCTGGCTCTGGCTTCCTGCTGTCTACTCTGATGAGCATGCCACACACAATGGCTGAGCTGCAGGAGAAGGTCACCTGAAGTCTGGTCAGGAAGGTCAGTATGTGTCTGGTAGGTCAATGTGTATCAGGTAGGTCAAGGTATGTCAGGTAGATCAGTGTATGTCAGGTAGGTAAGTGTAGGTCAGTGTGTGTCAGGTAGGTCAGTGTAATGGTCAGTGTGGTTCAGGTAGGTCAGTGTCATTCTCAGTGTGGGTCAGTTAGGTCAGTGTAATGGTCAGTGTGGGTCAGGTAGGTCAGTGTAATGGTCAGTGTGGGTCAGGTAGGTCAGTGTGTGCCAGATAGGTGAGTTTAGTGGTCAGCATTGACCAGGCAGCAACCAGCAAGTGAGCTTACCCTTTCCTCCACACAATCCTCACCCCTGTAGTACATCTTCTTGGCCACAAGATGACCTCAGTCTTCTGATGCATGTTAAAATGCAAATTTTTTTGTAAAAAAATATTTACAGTGTAAAAAATTGCTCCAGAGGGGAAGTGGTTAAACCTATTTTGGAAATGGCACTCTGCAGGGGACAGGCACTTTAAAAATAGTACCTGTGGGGAACCAGGAATCCAACGCACCTACAAGTGTGTTGGATGTCAATATTCTTCAGGAGCCTTTAGATTTTGAACATGAATCCAAGGAATAGGCGGAGGAACAAAAAAAAGAAATAATCTTCTATTGCAAATTTTTCTTTGTCATTTTCACACCTGTAACAGGACCACTATAAGGTAGACTTGGGACACAAAGTCTCCTAGGGACGCGGCACTTCCTCCATACGAGGATCGGAGCGGTACCCTGGAATTTCCTTTGTAGCACGCACTTACTTTCAAAGGAAAAGAATTGTCAAATACTGTCAAGTCTCTGACAAAAAAAAAACAGGAATATCACAAGACGCCGTTTTATGTCAGAAAAACATGTTTTTATGTTGACTGGCCCTTTGATGTCTAAAATCCAAACTCCTACGGTGATAATGTAGTCAGTGTAGGTGGTGAGGCATTTACACCGCAGATCTGCTATGCAGCGTTCAGTAAAATAGATCACACAATAGGCCTTTAAATACTGACAAATGCTTCCTTCTCTGTCCGTGGTGCTGAAACGAAATGGTGCCGTAATGCAACATATTGAAATCTAACAGACGTTGAGGCACACATAACAAAGCTGGAGTTAGACATGTTACCTTCATTTCTATACAAATGAAATTACCCCCCCTAGCTACTGGGGGGGGGGGGCAGGATGAGAAGGGAGGACACCATAGGACGTCCATGTACATCCTCCAGTTTAAAGTGGTTATACTGGGGCCAATGCTGTAGCTGCAATCATAACCCGGTGTCTTTCAGCCGGAGATGCGCATTAATTTATAAGTGATCCTAGCGGATAAATAGCTGCTGGATCACTTTTACGTGCTGCAAAAGAAGGTCCCCCACTCCCGCCGTCTTTGGAGGCTCTCCCGTCCCACCAGGGAGTCTTGGATTGAAGCCAGTGGTTCTGCCAGCTTACCATACAGATGACCAAGGTTTGGAACATCCCAGATCATCTCTATTCTCTAGGACAGTGGTTCTTAATCCTGTCCTCAAGTACTCCCAACAGGCCATGTTTTGTGAATTCCTTTTATGCTGCGTACACATAACCATTTTTAATGGTCTAGAAAAAAACTATGGCCTGGATTCACGTAGCACTTACGCCGACGTATCTACAGATACGGGGGTAGATTCACATAGATCAGCGGATCTTTTGATCCGCGTGATCTATCTTTTTTACGATCCACCTGCGCCAGTTTTTGAGGCAAGTGCTGTATTCAGAAAGCACTTGCCTCGTAAGTTGCCCTGGCGGATCGTAAATCCCCTGGCGGTATGCAAATTCCGCGGCTAGGGGGAGTTTACTATTTAAATCACGTGCGTCCCCGCGCCGATCGTACTGCGCATGCGCCGCTGGCTAAATTTCCCAGCGTGCATTGCCTCAAATGACGTCGCAAGGACGTCATTGTTTTCAACGTTAGCGCTATTAACGTATAGCCGTATTCCCGAACGACTTACGTAAACGACGTAAAAAATTCAAAATTTGTCGCGGAAACGACGGCCATACTTAACATAGGATACGCCGCACTTACCCCGCATATAGCAGGGGTAACTATCCGCCGGAAAAAGCCGAACGCAAACGGCGTAAAAAAAAAGCGACGACCGGGCGTTCGTTTCTAAATCGGCGGTTCCCCTTATTTGCAAATTGGTCGCGTATAATAACAGAAGCGCCACCTAGCGGACGGCGGGAGATTGCAGCCTAAGATCCGACAGTGTAACTCACTTACACCAGTCGGCTCTAAGGGAGATCTATGCGGAGCCTGATACGAGGAATCAGCCGCATAGATCCGAGCGTCGGATCTCACAGATACGACGGTGTATCAGTAGATACACCGTCGTATCTCTATGTGAATCTACCCCAGGGCGCGTAAGTACAAATGTCCGCCGTCATATCTATGCGCCGGACCCACAAACTAAGTTACGTCGAAAAATAGGCTTCTTCCGACCGACGTAACTTTCCTACGCCGGCGTATCGTGGGCGCATATTTACGCTGGATGCATATGGAAGTTTCGATTCGGATATGCAAATGTTGTTTTAAGCAATTTGGTAAGGGTTACGTGTGGCGTAAAGTTACTCCTCATATAGGAGGTGCAACCCATGCAAAGGTATGGACCAGGGAACAGCCGTCATATTTTACGTCGTTTACGTAGTTACGTTCACGTCGTAGGCAGTGATTCGACGTATTTTAGCCAGTTATTTAGACATGGTTGTACGCATGTGCACGGGGATACGTCCAAGTTACAATGCATGCGCCGTTCGTACTTGGATGACGCTCAATCCATCATTTGCATGGGGTCACGCTTCATTACCATGCATCACGCCCACTTCCAGCGCACTTCCACCTACTTTGACTTACGACGACGACGAATATACACTACGTCGGCGCAACGTTGGGCGCATTTTCTTTGTGAATTTCATACTTGCCTCTCAACTTTGCGCCGGCGTAGCGTAAGGAAGATACGCTACGGCGGCATAAAGATGCGCCGATGGCTGTGAATCCGGGCCTATGTTTTTTTCGTCATGATTCTTGTCAAGCCTGCCTTGCCTACACACAATCGTGAAAAAAAAAAATGCTCTAGCAAAGCGCGGTGATGTACAAAGAGTACGACGGCACTATAAAGGGGAAGTTCCATTCAGATGGCGCCACCCTCGGGCTGCCGTTGTTGATTTTGTGTTAGTTAAAGTTTGGCGAGAGGGGATTCTCGCTTTTCA
Source organism: Rana kukunoris (assembly GCA_029574335.1). Classification (NCBI taxonomy): domain Eukaryota; kingdom Metazoa; phylum Chordata; class Amphibia; order Anura; family Ranidae; genus Rana; species Rana kukunoris. The sequence goes on along the minus strand of CM056059.1, from coordinate 174,477,025 downwards.
TTCTTCGTGCTTTTCAGTCTTTTACAGCGTGATGAATGTGCTATCTCCACTACGAATGCTAGTTTTACCAGAACGAGTGCCCCCATCTCATAACTTACTTCTGAGCATGTGCGTTTTTTTCACGTCGTTAAAGCCTACACATGACCGTTTTTCACGACGTGAAAAACGTTGCGAAAAAATAGAGCTCCTAAAGCGCCCCTGCCTAATGAAATCAATGGGTGCTTTGCCGGTGATTTTAACCCTTTTTCGGCCGCTAGCAGAGGTTAAAAGTGCTCCGCTAGTGGCCAAAAAAGTGCCACAAAAAAGACACCCCCAATGCCTTGGTGTGAAAGTAGCCTGAAGCCCTGTACACTCGGCCGGGAATCCCGTCTGTTTGAAGACAGTCAGTTTTTCTTCCAAGCTTGCCTTGAAAAGCCATGTATATACACAGCCACACAAAAGACCCGCCGTTCTATTGAATGGCAAAAAGGCGGTGACGTTAAAGACTACGACGAGCCGTCTAAATTACGTTCTATGCTACCGCGCATGCGTCAAATTGTTATTGAGCATGCACAGTTTATTTCCCCTTCAGGTAGGCATACAGACGATCGATTTTTTTCAGCAGGAAACATTTCCTGGGAATCAGTTGTACTGGCCTACAGGGCCGGTACAAGGCATGGGCGGGAGGGTCGAGTGCCCTGGGCGCTACCATTTGGTAAAGGAGGGGGGCGCAGTTGGTACACACGAGCAGACCAGTACACTTGTGTGTGTGTCATAGTAGTCAGCGAGGGCAGCAGCAGTGGCACTGAACGAATTGTGTCCTGACTGGTTGCCGAGTGCGCTCCTGCGTCTGGCTCCCTTTCCTGTTTGTTTATTCCCCCCCTATGGAGGAGTCACTTGGTCCATTCCAGCGGCGCGAGCCGCATGACGTCACGGCCGGAGGAGAGGTGAGTGAGGGAGGACCCGGAGCACTGCACAGGGAGCTGAGTTGTGTCGGCGCTGCTGAGCTGAAAGGACTACTCACGAGGAGCCTGCCTGCCTACAGTGCGCTACTGCAAAGAAGACCACTGAAGTCTGCACTTGTAAAAAGTAAGAAGAACATGTGATGGGCAGAAGAAAATAATTAAATGCCTATATTGGGGGGGGGGGGCTGACTGAGCACTTTGCAAGTGGAGGTTCACCCTCAAAAACATTTCTGACATCACATTCTGTCGAGTCATCCTACCGACAGAATGCCAGTGTTTTTTTTTTTTTTTTCTCAGCACATACCTCGTAATCCAAATTTTTCACCCCCCCCCCCCGTCTCTCCCGTGTTCCCAATCACTGCCTGTAATTGACAGGCTTCCGTCCGGCGCATACTGCGCGTCACAGGTTGCCGACAGAACCCGAACGTCGGTGCGCAGGCACTGTATAGAGCCGCACTGATGTTCGGGTTCTTTCGGCAACCTGTGATGCGCAGTATGCGCCGGACGGAAGCCTGTCAATCACAGGCAGTGATTGGAAACGCCCAGTCCCGTGGGAGAGCCGGGGGGTAAAAATCTTTATTAGGAGGTATGTGCTGAGAAAAAATAAAAAAAAACACTGGCATTCTGTCGGTAGGATGACTCGACAGAATGTGATGTCAGAATTTTTTTTGAGGGTGAACCTCCACTTTAACAAAAATGGCAGTTAAAAAAAAACGCAGCCACTGTGCCATCAATTGTCGCCACTGTGCCCATCACACACAGCCACCGTGCCTACCACACGCAGCCACTGTGCCTACCACACACAGCCACTGTGCCCATCACACGCAGCCACTGTGCCCATCACACGCAGCCACTGTGCCCATCAAACACATCCACTGTGCCCATCACATGCAGCCACTGTGCCCAAACGCAGCCACTGTGCCAACACACAGCCACTTTGCCATCAATTGTAGCCACTGTGCCCATCACACGCAGCCACTGTGCCCATCACACGCAGCCACTGTGCCCATCACACGCAGCCACTGTGCCCATCAAACACATCCAATGTGCCCATCACATGCAGCCACTGTGCCCAAACGCAGCCACTGTGCCAACACACAGCCACTTTGCCATCAATTGTCGCCACCGTGCCCAAACGCAGCCACTGTGCCCATCACACGCAGCCACTGTGCCCATCACACGCAGCCACTGTGCCCATCACACGCAGCCACTGTGCCCATCAAACACATCCAATGTGCCCATCACATGCAGCCACTGTGCCCAAACGCAGCCACTGTGCCAACACACAGCCACTTTGCCATCAATTGTCGCCACCGTGCCCAAACGCAGCCACTGTGCCCATCACACGCAGCCACTGTGCCCATCACACACAGCCACTGTGCCCATCACACGCAGCCACTGTGCCCATCAAACACATCCACTGTGCCCATCACATGCAGCCACTGTGCCCAAACGCAGCCACTGTGCCAACACACAGCCACTTTGCCATCAATTGTCGCCACCGTGCCCAAACGCAGCCACTGTGCCCATCACACGCAGCCACTGTGCCCATCACACGCAGCCACTGTGCCATCACGCGCAGCCACTGTACCATCACTTGTCGCCACAGTGCCCATCACACGCAGCCACTGTGCCCATCACACGCAGCCACTGTGCCATCACTTGTCGCCACTGTGCCCATCACACGCAGCCACTGTGCCCATCACACGCAGCCATTGTGCCCATCACACGCAGCCACTGTGCCATCAATTGTCACCACTGTGCCCATCACACGCAGCCACTGTGCCCATCAAACACAGCCACTGTCCCCATCAATTGCCGCCAGTGCGACCATCAATTATATGTATACTACTTATGTTTTTAATATTTGTAGCTTTTGTCAATTGACATTTTCAAAGTCCCACTCAAGGGGGCACAGTCCTTTGTTCCATTGCTTTAACTATATTCTTGTTTTGAAACCACATTGATTCTTTCTTAAAGCGGATCTCCACCCTAAAGTGGAGTCGCGCTGATCGGAACCCTCCCCCCTCCAGTGTCACATTTGACACCTTTCAGGGGGAAGGGGGGTGCAGATACCTGTCTAAAGACAGCTATTTGCACCCACTTCCGGCCCGCAGTCTCGGGCAAAAGACGTTTTTTTTTGGCACATCCCGTCTGTCCCCCGTTGTGTGCTGGGAACACTCGGCTCCCAGCACACAGCGGGAGCCAATCGGCGGGCGCAGCGCGACTCGCGCATGCGCCGTAGGGAACCGGGCAGTGAAGCCGGAATGCTTCACTTCCTGGTTCACTCACCGTGGATGGAGGGGGGAGCAGCGATCGCTCGTCCTCTGCTGCGGACGCCGCTGGACTCCAGGACAGGTAAGTGTCCTAATATTAAAAGTCAGCAGCTGCAGTATTAGTAGCTGCTGGCTTTTAATATTGTTTTTTCATGGGCCATCCGCTTTAAAAACGGGGGGGGGGCGCAGTTTACCATCTTCGCCCTGGGCACCGAATGGCCTTGTCCCAGCACTGCTGGCCTATCAGTGACCCTGAGCAGAGGAGTATGTAGAAAAATAAATGCAGTTTCCACTCCTTGAAATTTGTTATTTTATTATAAAAAACTCTAAAGTCCCGGTTTGACTTGAGCGTCCCTCGAAGTTAACTAACTACTGTACTTTTGGAACTCCAGAAACTGCTGGCTTGTTCACTCAACATTCTAAATGTTGGTGTATTTTTTCAATCACAAAGACTTACGTCGGCGTATCTCCAGATACGCCGCCGTAATTTCAAATGTGCGCCGTCGCATCTTTGTGCCGATTCACAAAGCGAGATACGCCGAAAAACATGGCTTCAGTCGTCCGGCGAAACTTTTCTGCGCCGACGTATCGTGGGCGCATAATTACGCTGGACGCAATCGGTGTTCCCATGTAAAATATGCAAATGAGCAAGATACGCCAATTCACGAACGTAGATGCGCCCGGCCGCTTTATATACGCTCTTTGCGTAAGGCTTACGTCCGGCGTAAAGTTACCCCTGCTTATATGAGGCGCAGCTAATGCTAAGGTATGGGCTAGGGAACGACGGCGTAAAATTTTACGCCGTTTACGTAGTACGTGAATAGGGCTGGGCGTACGTTACGTTCACACATCGCAAACATTGCGCGTCACTTAGGCGTTCTATCAGACGTGATTCTGAACATGCGCACTGGGATACGTCCACGGACAGCGAATGCGCCGTTCGTTCGGCCCATCATTTGCATGGGGTCACGGATCATTATACTAAAACACACCCACTGCCTAGCTACTTTGAATAACGCAGACTTACGCCGGCCCATTTACGCTACGCCGCCATAATTTAGGGAGCAAGTGCATACAGCACTTGCCTCTCTAAGTTGCAGCGGCGTAGCGTAAATAAGATACGCTACGCCGGCACAAAGATACGCCCCGATACGTGAATCCGGGGCGATGTCTGTGTGATGGAGTTGGAGTAATTCAGATAATAGGACTATTCCTGCCCACGTATGGACACCAGTAGGCTGGATAGAGGTCTTGGAGCAGTGCCTCTAACCTTTCATAAAAATTCAGGAAACCTTTCCCATTTTTTATTTGGAGCGTTTGTGCAGGGCTGGCATCAACTGATACTTTGGCACAACTACCAACCATGATTGGATTTGAAAATATCAAAACAATGACATGATTGTTTCCAAAATCCTGAGGCTGCAGATCGAAAAACAAATAAATGAGGCAGCTGCATGCTTTAAGTATTTTAATAGATGTTATTTCCTTCATTGATTTATATCACTTGTTTTATTCATTAACATTGCATCAATATATTGAGAGAGCTGTAAGAAGATGGAGAAGGAAAATCAATATATATATATATATATATATATATATATATATATATATATATATATATATATATATATATATATATATATAATATATATATATATATATATATATATATATATATATATAAAAATATAAAGGCTGTGGAAATTAAAGATTAATTCCTTAATTATCGTAAATTTTTTTGATCAATCAAAATTCTTTTGATCGGTACTAGTGGTGCAATGGATCGTGATCCGTAAATGATCCGTGATCCGAACGGGTCACCATATGCGGATCGGCACACCACGTGATCCGCGGAGCTCCGTGGCTGCCTCGGCCATGAGAAAGGCCATGGCTTCGGCTTAGCTCCCGGAGAGGCGGCCATCTTGGTCCACCCGGCGGCGGCCTAGGTGAGCCTAGAGCGGCACGCTGACATCATCACCCGGCCTCAACTGCTTGTGTTCTCTGGTAAGACTAAGCAAGCACTCATCTTCCTATACAGTGGGAGAGATGTGGCCCATATTACAGTGGGGAGATGTCTGTGGATTACAGTGGGGGGAGATGTCTGTGGATATTACAGTGGGGGAGATGTCTGTGGATATTACAGTGGGGGAGATGTCTGTGGATATTACAGTGGGGGGGAGATGTCTGTGGATATTACAGTGGGGGGAGATGTCTGTGGATATTACAGTGGGGGGAGATGTCTGTGGATATTACAGTGGGGGGAGATGTCTGTGGATATTATAGTGGGGGAGATGTCTGTGGATATTACAGTGGGGGGAGATGTCTGTGGATATTACAGTGGGGGGAGATGTCTGTGGATATTATAGTGGGGGAGATGTCTGTGGATATTACAGTGGGGGAGATGTCTGTGGATATTACAGTGGGGGAGATGTCTGTGGATATTACAGTGGGGGAGACGTCTGTGGATATTACAGTGGGGGAGATGTCTGTGGATATTACAGTGGGGGGATGTCTGTGGATATTACAGTGGGGGAGATGTATGTGGATATTACAGTGGGGAGATGTCTGTGGATATTACAGTGAGGAGATGTGTGTGGATTACAGTGGGAGAGATGTCTGTGGATATTACAGTGGGGAGATGGCTGCGGATTACAGTGGGGGAGATGTCTGTGGATATTACAGTGGGGGGAGATGTCTGTGGATATTACAGTGGGGGAGATGTCTGTGGATATTACAGTGGGGGGAGATGTCTGTGGATATTACAGTGGGGGAGATGTCTGTGGATATTCCAGTGGGGGGAGATGTCTGTGGATATTACAGTGGGGGGAGATGTCTGTGGATATTACAGTGGGGGGAGATGTCTGTGGATATTACAGTGGGGGGAGATGTCTGTGGATATTACAGTGGGGGAGATGTCTGTGGATATTACAGTGGGGGAGATGTCTGTGGATATTACAGTGGGGGAGATGTCTGTGGATATTACAGTGGGTAAATGTCTGTGGATATTACAGTGGGGACTATATATGGCGGTGATCTAAAAAAATATACAGTATGTGCGTTTTATAACTAATCAAAATTAGTCGAATAATCAATTTAAAAAAAATCAATTAATCAAACACGAACATTTTAATCAGTAACATTTATTTATATACACACACGCACATATATATATATAATTTTTTTATGTTTTTGGGACATGTGATCGCCTTTTAAAAATTAATGTAGTAAGGTTAGGAAACTAATTTTGATCATTAAATAAATAATTGGAATATTATATATACATTAGAAGGGGTACTAAACATCAGTATACAATTTTCTCTCTCATTATAAACAAAGAATGCCCTCTGATGCCAATGGCCTTCTTCAAATGTAACATTCGGCATAAAGAAATTGCTGATAATTATACAAGCAGAAAAGAACAAATGGATCAGATAAAATAGCAGAAAAAAAATATAGAAAAAAAAATAGTAAACAGACAAAAGTTATACAAGGCAACTCCAAGTGCTTTTAGTCAAATGTAAAAGAAAATAAATAAATAAATAAATAACCATTAGAAAAAATATATATGAACAGTGATAATAACATAGCAGTCAATTGGTAACAAGCAACTGTTGAAGTCTGTTAAGGGAACATTGGGTCAGTGGAGGGGGCAGCTGAATAACAACATTCAGTGTATGAATTGTTTCCTGACTGTGATAGAGCTTCTATTCCCCTTAAAGGACCACTATTTCGAAAAAGAATGTTCTCTGATGACTATTGGAGTTATTAAAGAAATCAATAGCCCTTAATATTAATTTTTTTTTAGCTTCATAAAAATGTTTTTTTTGCATTTGTACACAATAGTGACAACGACAAGCGTTGGGGAATTTATAGTACTGTCAGGTGTATTTCAGCATTGGCAGCCACACATTTGTTAAAAACACTACAAAAAATAAAATAAAAAATTATTTAACAATAGGAGCAGAAGTGACCACTGTAAAAAACATTAATAAATATATAAATAAATATAATAAAATGAATGAGATAAAGAATAATGGGGTATTTTCCATTGGATAAAAAATTATGATGGATTAATTTTTTTAATCTCTTTATAAACAAACTATATTGTCAAAAGTATTGTGACACCTGCCTTTACACGCACATGAACTTTAAAGCGTTTCCCCCCAAAAATGGAACATCCGCTTTTGCGGTTCCTCCCCCCCTCCGGTGTCAAATTTGGCACATTTCAGGGGGGAGGGGGGAGCAGTCTAATACCTGTCTAATACAGGTATTTTTTCCCACAACCGCCATGTTTTGACCCCAGATCTCATATTTAAGAGGACCTGTCATGCTTTTTTCTATTACAAGAGATGTTTACATTCCTTGTAGTAGGAATAAAAGTAGGAATAAAAGTGAGCCATTTTTTTTAAAACAGTGTCAAAATCAATTAAATAAAGTAAAATAAATATAAAAAAAACAATAATTTTTCTAGCAAAAATACGTGTTTTTAACTTGTAAACACAGAGTGAAAAGAGGCTCGTTCCTTTAAGGGGTTGTAAAGGTACATGATTTGTCACCTTAATGTACCTGCCACCTACAGTTAGAAACACACATGAGGTCACACTTAACCCCTACAGCGCCCCCTAGTGGTTAACCCCTTCACTACTATTGTCATTTTCACAGTAATCAGTGCATTTTTATAGCACTTTTCACTGTAAAGATGACAATGGTCCCAAAAATATGTCAAAATTGTCCGATGTTTCTGCCATAATGCCGCAGTCATGAAAAAAAACTCTGATCGCTGCCATTAGTAGTAAAAAAGTAAATTATTAATAAAAATGCCATAAAACTATCCCCTATTTTGCAAACGCTATAAATTTTGCGCAGACCAATCAATAACTGCTTATTGTGATTTTTTTTTACTAAAAATAGGTATTGGCCTAAACTGAGGAAAAAAAATGTATATATTTTTTGGGGATATTTATTATAGCAAAAAGTAAAAAAATATTGTTTTTTTTTTCAAAATTGTCGCTCTAGGCCAGGGATCTCCAAACTACGGCCCTCCAGCTGCTGTGGAACTACACTTCCCATGAGGCATTGTAAAACTCTGACATTCGTAGACATGACTAGGCATGATGGGAATTGTAGTTCCTGAACACCTGGAGTGCCGTAGTTTGGAGACTCCTGCTCTAGGCGATCAAATACCAACAAAATAAAGCTCTATTTGTGGGGAAAAAAAGGACACCAATTTTGTTTGGGAGCCACGTCGCATGACCGCGCAATTGTTAGTTAAAGCGACGCAGTGGCAAATCGCAAAAAGGGGCAAGGTCCTTAACCTGCATTTTGGTCCTGGTCTTAAGTGGTTAATGAACACAATATACAGGGATATGGGAAGTGGTAGAGACATAAATGTAAAACGCCTGTGTTGTGTATATGTGTATATTCAGACTGCAACGCCATATAGGTCATGTGATAACCCCTCATTAAATGGCTGGGCTGTGGCGGTTTTCCTAAACATAGTTATATAAGAAAAAAGTGAATGAAGAAGACATCCAACACATCCCATGGGACTAACGCTAATTGTGCTGAAATAATTCTCCTTCTTAAATTAAAATTAAAGATTAGTCTAACTCCAGATGCTTTATATCAGCATGTCACTCTCCCTGTCTCTTTTCTAATTAAAGTGGTTCACCTACGTTAATTACATTAGTAATTCAATTAATGGAGATGCAAATTGTTCTAAGCCGTTCTGGAGAAGGTCTACACAGTCAGGGACTAGCATCTTGCAGACCTGTTATCACAGGGGACTCACTATACACCTAATAAACTCACCTACACCACGGAACTTCACAGGCCCAGACAAATACTACAATACTCTTCTCTTTCTTCTGAAAGAAATGGACCTTCATTAACAAAAAATGTTTGAAAGAAGCTCTGCACTTTCATTGTTCATATAGGCCAATTAGGGTTCCTTTAACAGTTTGTCGACTGCCTAACGCACTTATAAGTCGGCAGAATGTCATGGGCAGGCAAAGCAACGTAGAAGTACGTTGCCTTGAATCTGCCGCCTAGCGGTTGTGCGCCCGCCGTAAGCTCCGTGACAGTGCCTGCGGGACCCGCGGACTCTATGTGTTTCCCACCATCGTGTCACGGAGCGGCAGAACAGGAGAATGCCATTGCAAACAAGGCATCTCCCTGTTCTAGTGACAGGACACTGATCTACTGCAGTTGTTGTTTTTTGTAGTGTTGTCATTGTGGTCAGGCAACGCACTAGCACCTTTGCTTCTATGTGCTGGGTGTTTAGTGTGCCCCTGCTTCTTTAACTGCTTAAGAACTGCCTACTGCGCGCTCCCGTGACCCGGTCCGAAGCTCCGGGACTGGGACAGCGGGACTCGCGGACCCGATCGCCGCTGCAGTGCGGCGATCGGTCCCCGGAGCTGAAGAACAGGGAGAACTGTGTGTAAACATGGCTTCCCCGTGCTTCACTGTGGCCGCAATATCGATCACGTCATCCCTGTTATAGGGGGACGTGATCGATGACATCACACCTACAGCCACACCCCCCTACAGTTGTAAACACACACAGGGAACACTCAAATCCTACAGCGCCCCCTTGTGGTTAACTCCCAAACTGCAACTGTCATTTTTACAGTAAACAATGCAATTTAAATGCATTTTTTGCTGTGAAAATGACAATTGTCCCAAAAATGTGTCAAAATTGTCTGAAGTGTCCGCCATAATGTCGCAGTCACGAAAAAAATCGCTGATCGCCGCTATTAGTAGTAAAAAAAAAAAATAATAAAAATGCAATAAAACTATCCCTTATTTTGTAAACGCTATAAATTTTGCGAAAACCAACCAATAAACGCTTATTGCGATTTTTTTAACCAAAAATAGGTAGAAGAATACGTATCAGCCTAAACTGAGGAAAAAAAAATTATATTTATTTTGGGGGGATATTTATTATAGCAAAAAGTAAAAAATATTGAATTCTTTTCAAAATTGTCGCTCTATTTTTGTTTATAGCGCAAAAAATAAAAACCGCAGAGGTGATCAAATACCACCAAAAGAAAGCTCTATTTGTGGGGAAAAAAGGACGCCAAATTTGTTTGGGAGCCACGTCGCACGACCGCGCAATCGTCAGTTAAAACGACGCAGTGCCGAATTGCAAAAAGGGGCAAGGTCCTTTACCTGCATTTTGGTCCGGGTCTTAAGTGGTTAAGGATGTTTGGGCTCCCTCCAGTCATCTGCCCTTCACCTATCCATTAGCATACATGTGCTTCTACTAAAGAGAGTTTACATTTTAGAGTTAAGACTGCAGTACACAGGGAGCCTTGACGGGGCCTGCAGCTTACGCATGTATTTGCAAATGTGTGCAACTAAACCCTTGTTTTTAATGCACTGTTAGACAGGTGAATTTGGTTGGTTGCTGATTGGGAGAACTGCAATGGAGCATACACACGGCCGGGATTCCCGACCAAAAGGTCTCATAGCAGTTTTTCCATCAGGAAAAATGGTCACGTGTACGAGGCATTAGGGTGCAGTGAGGCTTCTGCATAGGTCCTATGCATTTGATCATGTAATCTTTAATGTTACATGACCATTAGCAGGAGCGCACAATGTCATTCCTCAGCTGTAGACATGTGCATTTTGTTTCGTTTCGAATTCGGAGGAATTTTTCATTATTCAAATTCGGTTGAAATCATTTCCAATCCGGTGGAAATAATTTCCAATCCGGTGGAAATAATTTCCAATCCGGTGGAAATAATTTCCAATCCGGTGGAAATAATTTCAAATTCGGTTGAAATAATTTCTAATTCGGTTGAAATAATTTTAAATTCGGTTAAAATAATTTCCAATTCGGTTGAAATAATTTCAAATTCGGTTGAAATAATTTCAAATTCGGTTGAAATAATTTCAAATTCGGTTGAAATAATTTCAAATTCGGTTGAAATAATTTCAAATTCGGTTAAAATAATTTCCAATCCGGTGGAAATAATTTCAAATTCGGTTGAAATAATTTCAAATTCGGTTGAAATAATTTCAAATTCGGTTAAAATAATTTCCAATTCGGTTAAAATAATTTCAAATTCGGTTGAAATAATTTCAAATTCGGTTGAAATAATTTCAAATTCGGTTGAAATAATTTCAAATTTGGTTGAAATAATTTCCAATCCGGTGGAAATAATTTCCAATCCGGTAGAAATAATTTCCGATTCGATTGAAATAATTTCCAATCCGGCTGAAATAATTTCAAATCCGGTTGAAATAATTTCCAATCCGGTGGAAATAATTTCCAATCCGGTAAAAATAATTTCCAATCCGGTAAAAATAATTTCCAATCCGGTAGAAATAATTTCAAATTCGGTTGAAATAATTTCAAATTCGGTTGAAATAATGTCAAGTCCGGTTGAAATAATTTCCAATCCGGTTGAAATATCATCGAATTTGGTTGAAATATTAACAATAGCGGATTAAATATTATTGAATTCCGTTGAAATATTTTCGAATCCGATCAAAATATCATCGAATTCGAATACGGTAGAAATATTATCGAATCCGATATAAATGATTTCAAATTTGGTCGAAAACGATCGAATTCGACCAGGTTTTTCGAATTTCTATCGACAACGATCGAATTCCGAAAACAAATTTAACAAATTTAACTTAACGAAATTAATTAAATAACGAATTAAAACGAAACAAAACAAAACACATTTTTTCCTTTTGCACATGTCTACTCAGCTGCAACCATGAACAGGTTAACAGTCAAGGATTTTTTGGCAGCACCTCTCTACTTATATTCTGTCTAACTGTAATTAAACGATAGGGCAATAAAGCGGGCAGGGGTGAGAACCAGCTTAAGCTCCCCCTAAAGCGGTGCTTGGTTACAGCTACATTTGCTGTACCTATGCCACCAGGTTAAGTGATGCTTACAACTGACACCAATTCAGCTCCATTTGGTCTCCAATGGGCACAGATGAGACTCAAGCTTGCAATATGTTCCATGTACACAAGCCTTATTTTTTCCTCCTGTCTGCTCATGGTGACCATCTGAGCTCCATTGTATTATTAATTACATTTCAGCTCCTATTGATAATTAATGTATTGTCGTGTACCGTCTTAGGCACCTACACAGCTGTCACATGGAGCAACGCATCGTCGCCTCTTGTACCACACCCACACAGCTGTCAATGCCCCTCAAACTTTGTCACTCCGCGTTTTACTGCAAGCAAAATCAGCTGTGTGTACCCGTGTGCTACCTCCGTGGCAACACTCGCCTGTCCCCGGTGTTAGCAAAAATTTAATTAAGTCGCTGATCTCAATCAGTGCCAGCCGAAGCCTTGTGCATGTCTTTGCAAAGTGTCAAGGGTGCAGAAGTCTCGCTGCCATTGACTGGGTGACACCACGCAATTAGGAAGACAGACAAGATTCGGGGATTTGTCAAGCGTGCACCAGAGTGGCAATTTTATTCTAGCTGGAGATGAGTAAATTATAAGAGAGACGTGCCTTGTCACCCAGAGATTGGGGCAAGGGAGGGGGGGTCGGGATAGGTATGAGACACCTCTTATTGTTTTTAGAAGACAATCAAATGAGAACTAGTTTGATGGCGGAGAGAGAGGGGCGGTAGTACTGTGGGTTTTCCCTTAAGCCATCATAGAGTTGGGCTAGAACAGCCAAAGATTAATGGTGTTCTGACTTAGGGGTGCGGATTATGAGGAGGGAAAGGGATGTAAAAGCAAAAGTTTTAAGATCTAAACTAGCTAGTCATTAAAATAGAAAAATGCATCTGAAAGGAGGAAATTATTAATACACCTTTTTTCTTAGCATCACACTATTCTGCTACTCGTATAGCACATTTGTATTATCCAGGGTGGGCCAAAGGTAGGTATATATTCAGGTCAGATCATGGTATTTTATAGTGTATATATATATACTGTATATGTTACTGCAGGGTTTGACAAATTTGCTTGGAATCTAGGAGCCAGCTAAAAAATGTTAGGAGCCGGAGACGCACCCCATCCAGCCGAGTTCGCGCAAAGTAGTGAACGCAAACGTGAGGAGCGCCCGCATATGAAAGGTATTGGTAGAGCGAGAGAAATAATTCTAGCCCTAGACCTCCTCTGTAACTCAAAACATGCAACCTGTAGAATTTTTTAAACGTCTCCTATGGAGATTTTAAAGGGTAAAATGTTGTCACCTTTCCACGAGCGGACGCCATTTTGAAGCGTGACATGTTGGGTATTAATTTACTTGGCGTAACATTATCTTTCACAATATAAAAAAAAATGTGTGACAGAAAGTATTGCAACGACCGCCATTTTATTCTCTTGGGTGTTAGAATAAAAAATATATATAATGTTTGGGGGTTCTAATTAGAGGGAAGGAGGTGGCAGTGAAAACACAGGGGAAGCTTCATCAGTATTGCTGGTTGTCATTGTCATGCCAACGGCCACCACAAGATGGCACCAGATCACAGAAGGAAGCATAGACCTGCAGCAGGCCGCAAAGCCGTGGCCTCAATTACCGGCCGGCATGGGCCTCCGTGCGCCCCCACCTCCCTCGCCGTGCATTCGTGTCGGGACGCGCCGGCCGGTAATTAACCACTTAAGACCCGGACCAAAATGCAGCTAAAGGACCTTGCCCCTTTTTGCGATTCGGCACTGCATCGTTTTAACTGACAATTGTGCGGTCGTGCAAAGTGGCTCCCAAACAAAATTGGCGTCCTTTTTTTCCCACAAATAGAGCTTTCTTTTGGTGGTATTTGATCACCTCTGCAGTTCTTATTTTTAGCGCTATAAACAAAAATAGAGCGACAATTTTGAAAAAAATTCAATATATTTTACTTTTTGCTATAATAAACATCCCCCAAAAATATATATATAAAAAAAAAATCCTCAGTTTAGACCGATACGTATTCTTCTACATATTTTTGGTAAAAATAAGCGTTTATCGGTTGGTTTGCGCAAAATTTATAGCGTTTACAAAATAGGGAATAGTTTTATTGCATTTTTATAAAAACATTTTTTTTTTTACTACTAATGGCAGCGATCAGCGATTTTTTTCGTGACTGCGAAATTATGGCGGACACTTCGGACTATTTTACACATTTTTGGGACCATTGTCATTTTCACAGCACAAAATGCATTGTTTACTGTGGAAATGACAGTTGCAGTTTTGGAGATAACCACAGGGGGCACTGATGGGGTTATGTGTGACCTGAAGTGTGTTTACAACTGTAGGGGGGTGTGGCTGTAGGTGTGACGTCATCGATTGTGTCCCCCTATAAAAGGGATGACACAATCGATGCTGCCGCCACAGTGAAGAACAGGGAAGCCGTGTTTACACATGGCTCTCCCCGTTCTTCAGCTCCGGGGACCGATCGCTGCACTCCAGCGGCACTCGGGTCCGTGAGTCCCACGGTCACTGTCCCGGAGCCACGGCTTGGTACTAGTACAGGACGTACCTGTACGTACATGTGCCCAGCCGTGCCATTCTGCCGACGTATATGTGCAGGAGGCGGTCCTTAAGTGGTTAAAGCTGCGGTTTTGTGGCCTTCTGCAGGCCTATGCTTTCTTCCCCATGCGCCAGGTCGCTAATTCTAGTCGCAATTGCGACCTGGCGCCCGGATTTTGTCGAACCCTGCGTTACTGATCAGATCATGTCATTTTATTTCAATTTTATGTATTTCTTTTTAATTTACCGTTTTATTACTGATCAAATCATGACATTTTATAGTAGATACACATTACTGATCAGATCATGGCATTTTATTTCAATTTTATGTATTTATTTTTCATTTTTATTTATTATTTATTTTACAGGTATTAGGAACGCTACAACTAAAAGTAGATATATATTACAGATCAGATCATGGCATTTTAATAAAATTGTATGTATTTATTTTTCATTTTCATGTATTATTTTTTTTACTTTACAGGTATTAGGAACAATACGAATAAAGGTGAGTATATATTTTGAGGTGATAGCTTCAGGGGAGGTGTTGGGAAACCCCCACTGAATCAGCCAAGACGAGGACAGGAGGAGACCGGTGGGCAGTCACGTGAGCGCCAAACTAAGCTATTATACAGCATATTTTTTATAAATTACATCTACTGCGGAGCTTACTGTTATATGACAGACCAAGCTATAGAAGGAAACACTGTTCTTTTTAGAGCAGGGGGGGGGAGGATCAGAAAGCTGACAGACAGGGAGAGGAGGGGGAGGAGGACACAGACACAGGAGAGCAGGGCTGCGGATAACGGAGGCACATAAACGGTGTCAGGGCTCAGCAGTCGTGATACGCCGTGGTCAGTTTACATAGGGGAGGTCAGAAACTGGCAGGATCAGCCAGGTTTTTTAGGTGTTATAAGGGGCCAAATGACACAACACAGGCACTGTGCTGTATAACATCCTTTAACCACTTAAGACCTGGACCATTATGCAGGTTAAGGTCCTTGCCCCTTTTTGCGATTCGGCACTGCGTCGCTTTAACTGACAATTGCGCAGTCGTGCGACATGGCTCCCAAACAAAATTGGTGTCCTTTTTTCCCCACAAATAAAGCTTTCTGTGTTTTTTTTTTATTTTTTGCGCTATAAACAAAAACAGAGCGACGATTTTGAAAAAAATTCAATATTTTTTACTTTTTGCTATAATAAATATCCCCCAAAAATATATATAAAAGAAAAAAAAAAATTTCCTCAGTTTAGGCCGATACGTATCCTTCTACCTATTTTTGGTTAAAAAAAATTGTAGCGTTTACAAAATAGGGGATAGTTTTATTGCATTTTTAATAATATTTTTATTTTTTACTACTAATGGCGGCGATCATTTTTTTTTCATGACTGCGACATTATGGCGGGCACATCAGACAATTATGACACATTTTTGGGACCATTGTCATTTTCACAGCAAAAAGTGCTATAAAAAAGCACTGATTACTGTGAAAATGACAATTGCAGTTTAAGAGTTAACCACTAACTGTAGGGGGGCGGGGCTGGACATGTGACATCAGTGATCGTCTTTCCCTATACCAGGGAACAGACGATTACTGCCACTGCCACAATGAAAAACAGGGAAAATGTGTTTACACACACCTCTCCCCGTTCTTCAGCTCCGATGACCAATTGCGGGACACCGGCGGCGATCGGGTCTGCAGGCGCGGTCACAAGCCCACGGCTGGGCATTAAAGAGACACGTTCAGGTACGCGATTGTGCCCAGCTGTGCCATTCTGCCGGCCTATATCGTCGGTAGGGGGGTCCTTAAATGGTTAAAGGAGCAGGATCCAAATTTTTTTTTTTTTGGTAAACAATCCCCTTTCTTCCCCATTCTGATGCTTGGTCTGAACGTCAGTAAGTCATCTTCACAATGTGATTGGCTGATTAGCAATTTGTGTTACCAAGAGATTGAACAGGTGTAACTAATAAAGTGGCCGGTGAGTGTATGTATATATATGTATAATGTTTTGTGGTTTCAGTAATTTTCAGGCTTAAATAATACTTTTTAACATATATGTTGAAAACGCATGTCTTTCTGGAGGGTAAATGTAACCCTAATTGCGGCAACACAAGCTTCAATAAATGATCAATATCTTTTCCAATTGATCTCTTCTAATTAGAATAATCAATCTATAATTGACAACTCAATCAATCAATATGCCACACATGAGAAGTGGATTTCAATCGATAGTTAAGATACGTTAGTTATTGATTGCATCTCTGTTTTCTACCATGTAATCTCATAATCTCATTGATTGAAATACGATTAAGTTCATGAACAATTAAATAGTAATTATCTGTCTTGGGTGCTCAGCTCAGTTTGATTGACAAGGGTATCAACGGTGTCTAAATCGATCAGAAGGGAAATCTTGACTTTTCGATTGATTGCAGATTCAATCCTTTTTATCGAATCACACCATGATCGGATAATAAAATTAAAGCGTGTATGGCCACCATAAAGGGTTTAAATTCATCCGGCGGTCCGGTTTCCGATAATGGTGGTCTCTATGGCGGATTTGCTGCGAGATCACCGTTATCGGGAGAGGGCTCCCCCTCCCGCCACTCTCTAATGCCCTCCGTTGCTTACCGGAACCGTTGGTAGCGGCGAAGGCGATCCGGTCATCTCTGTGGCTGGGTATGGAGACGATTGAGGGGAAGATGGCCCCCACCCATCTCCATACCATAGCAGGGCAGAAGCTACATCAAAATGTCACTTCCGCCCAAAGCTCTTAGGGCACTTTCACACTAGCGGACGAACGGTCCGCTAATTACAAGTCCGTTAACGGACTTGTAATGCCTCCCTATGGGAGCGGATCCATTAGCGGATGATGCATCCGCTAACGTCCGCTATATCGGCATCCGTTTTTGCGGACGGAAGAATGTCCTACTTTTCTTCCGTCCGGCCAAACGGATCGGATGCAAACGGACAGACGGTCCGTTTCCATCCGACTCCCCATAGGGGAGAGCGGAGGAGAGACGGGGCGGTCCCTGCACAGTGTGCGGGGACCGCCCTGTCCGCCCGACAGCTCAGCGGAGACCCCCCGCTGAGCTGACGGACACACGGAGCGGACCGAAAAACGGACCGCTCCGTGTGTAAGGAGCCTTACAGGGCCATTTTTTTGTTGCATTTAAGTGTAAATATGAGATCTGAGATCTTTTTGACCCCAGATCTTATATTTAAGAGGACCTGTCATGCTTTTGTTCTATTGCAAGGGATGTTTACATTCCTTGTAATAGGAATAAAAGTAACACCATTTTTAAAAAAAAGTGTAAAAAATAAAAATAAAAGGTAAAATAAATTAGAAAACACATTTTTTTAAACGCGCCCCGTCCCGCTGAGCTCACATGCAGAAGCGAACGCATACGTGAGTAGCGCCCACATGTGAAAACGGTGTTCAAACCACACATGTGAGGTACCGCTGCAATCCTTAGGCCACGTACACACGATCGAACATGTCCGCTGAAACTGGTCCGCAGACCAGTTTCCGCGGACATGTCCGATTGTGTGTACCGCCTAGCGGACAGGCTTCCAGCGGACAAAAGTTTCTAAGCATGCTTAGAAACTTGTCCGCTGGAAACCTGTCCGTCGGACATGTCCGCTGGTTAGTACGCCTAACCAGTGGACCGAAATCCCCCGCATGCGTCGAATATATTCGACGCATTCGTGGAAGCATTTTACTTCCTATTTTTTGCACGTCCCGGCATCAACGTCACCGCCACGTCCCCGCGTTCTCTGTCCCCGGGGATTTTAGTCTGATCGTGTGTACACACATCATACCAAAACCTCCCTGGAGACATGTCAGATGAAAACGGTCTGCGGACCGTTTTCATTGGACATGTCTGCTCGTGTGTACGCAGCCTTAGGCCTCGTACACACGATCAAATCTGTCCGCTGGAAACGGTCCGCTGGACCATTTCAGCAGACAGATTAGATCGTGTGTACGGCCGAGCCAACGGATTTGGCCACCCGACAGATTTCAAAGCATGCTTTGAAATCTATCGGGTGGGAATCCGTCCGCCCGACATGTCTGCTGGTTAGTACACTTACCAGCAGACATGTCGTCCCGCACCGCCGCCGCACCACCGCCGAATGGATTCGGCGCATGCGTGGAAGTGTTTTACTTCCTGGTGCGGTCACGTGGCGGCGTCAACGTCACCGCCACGTCACCGACACGTCAGCACGCTCTCTGCTGGCGGGGATTTTGGTTTGCTCGTGTGTACACGCGAGCAAACCAAAATCCCAGCAGACAGATTTGTTCAAATCTGTCGGACGGACAGATTTGAACAAATCTGTCTGCTCGTGTGTACGAGGCCGAGGCCGATGGACCGTTTCAGCAGACATCTCCGCTTGTGTGTATGGGCTAGCGGACAGATTTCTCCACCCGACAGATTTCAAAGCATGCTTTGAAATCTATCCGGTGGGAATCTGTCCGCCCGACATGTCTGCTGGTTAGTACACTTACCAGCAGACATGTCGGCCCCCACCGCCGCCGCGCCGCTGCCGAATGGATTCGGCGCATGCGCGGAAGTGTTTTACTTCCTGGTGCGGTGACGTGGCGGTGGCGCGGCGGCGGCAACGTCACCGCCGCGTCACCACTACGTCACCGCGCCGTCCGGCGGCGGGGAATTTGATCCGATGGTGTGTACACGCCATCGGATCAAACTCCCGATCGGACATATCCGATGGAAATGGTCCGCGGACCGTTTTCATCGGATATATCCGATCGTGTGTACGCCGCCTTAGAGTAATAATTCTAGCCCTAGACCTCCTCTGTAACTCAAAACATGCAACCTGTAGAATTTTTTAAAACGTTGCCTATGGAGATTTTTAAGGGTAAAGGGTAAAAGTTTGTCGCCATTCCGCAATTTTGAAGCGTGACATGTTGGGTATTAATTTAGACACGTAAGATTATCTTTCACAATATAAAAAAAAAAATGGGCTAACTTTACTGTTGTCTTATTCTTTAAAGAGGAGTTCCACCCAAATTTGGAACTTCCGCTTGTTTCACTCCTCACCCCCTTACATGCCACATTTGGCATGTAATTTTTTTGGGGGGGAGTGGGGGCTTCAGGAGGAGTGGGACTTCCTGTCCCACTTCCTGCTTCCGCCGAGGGGCTGGTAAGAGGATTAGGCGTAATCGCCTTATTTCAGCCCCTCCCTGTAGGCGATGGCCTAGGACACTGACAGGTCCTAGGCAATCGCCTGTCCAATCAGCGGCGAGCCGCGCCACGTGCGCATGCGCAGTGCGGCTCGGGCATGCGCAGTGGTGCCCGGCCTTGAAACCGAAGGCTGTCACGGCTGGGTGCCCACAGTCGGGATGGGGACGCCGGCTGGGGAGGGGGGGAGAGGAGCAGAGCCCCGGCCGGCGCGTCGCTGGAACGCAGGAGCAGGTAAGTGAGTGTTTATTAAAAGCCAGCAGCTACACTTTTTGTAGCTGCTGACTTTTAATAAACACATTTTTTGGCTGGAACACCCCTTTAATTATTTTTATTTTCATTTTCTAGGGTGTTAGAATAAAAAATACATATAATGTTTGGGGGTTCTAATTAGAAGCAAGGAGATGGCAGTGAAAACACAGGGGAAGCTCCATCAGCATTGCTGGTTGTCTTGTCATGCCAACAGCCACCACAAGATGGCACCAGATCACAGAAGGAAGCATAGGCCTGCAGAAGTCCGCAAAGCCGTGGCCCCACAATTTTGCAGTGTGACATGTTGGGTATCAATTTTCTCGGCGTACCATTATCTTTTACATTATAAAAAAAATTGGGCTAACTTTACTGTTGTCTTATTCCTTAATTCAAAAAAGTGTATTTTTTCCCCAAAAAGTGCGCTGGTAAGACCGCTGGGCAAATACGGTGTGACAGAAAGCATTGCATTTTATTCTCTAGGGTGTTAGAAAAACAATGTATAATGTTTGGGGGTTCTAAGTAATTTTCTAGCAAAAAAAATTTTTTTAAACAACAAATCTCAGAAAGAGGCTCAGTGGTTACTTCCACCTGTGTTCCATCCACTGTAAAAAAAAAAAAAGATTTCCTCTGATATCTGTTAATGCAGTAAGCAGACATTCCCTCTAGCTGGCTACCAGCAGCTGCTTTCTGCAGACGTGCCATGCCAGCTATTAAAATACCCTGAGAATGGGCCGTAATCGCTGTAAAATCCCTGGGAAGGAGGCCAATAAAGCATAAACACGGCTATAACATCCAGATAATCACAGAGACGTACAGTGAGGATGAAGCTTCAGACTGACACTGTGTATTTTGGGCAGCCAAGATTGGGCTGTTAGCGGCATAATTCATTAGTGACACTTGTGTCGGATGTAGGGAAGGATCTGTGTCAATTTCAAGCAGAATTCTATCTGATTCGTCCTACACAAAGTAGTAAACTGTCTTATGTCTTAAAGTCTTATACCGCGTACACACCATCGTTTTTCTTGTCGTTCAAAAACCCATTGTTTTTCACGATGTGATTCCTCTCCAGCCTGCCTTGCATACACACGTTCATGCAAAAAACGTCCGACCAAAGCGCGGTGATGTACAACACGTACGACGGGACTATAAAGGGGAAGTTCCTTTCAAATGGCGCCACCCTTTGGGCTGCTTTGCTGTTCCTTGTGTTAGTAAAAGTTTGGTGAGTGACGATTTGCGCTTTTCAGTCTTCGTGTTTTTCAGTCCGTTACAGCGTAACAAATGTGCTATCCCCATTACGAACGCTAGTTTTACCAGAACAAGCACTCCCGTCTCATACTTGATTCTGAGCTGACTTTGCTCATCTAAAGTCAGTAGTATAGCTACGAGCATGGATGCCCCAGGCATGTTGGCATACAGTTTGTTGTCCTGCAGTTGTGACTGCTCAGCTCGTCCCTAACAGTGTTGCTTTAGCTGACATGTAGACGGATTGTCTAATTTTATACCACCTTTTATAAGGACTAATTTTAGACAGGACGTGCAGCTGTTGCGCACAGCGAGTAGCCTGCGCTGCACCAACTTACTTTTGTGGATCCCCGTAACTCCCTCATTTGCATATTTGACTAGCAAATCAATAGTGTGTCTAGCGCAGTTTTGCGTGCACGGATGCGCCGGTCTATCGAAATTACGCCGGTCGAAAAAAATTAGATTTCATGCGTATATATCGTTTTGGGGATGCGGCGCATCGATACGCATGCACAGATTTAGACTTACGCCGCGCATCTCCTGTAACGCCAGCGTAATGGTTCTCTGAATCTGGCCCCCTATGTTTACATTGGAGCGATTTGTCATGCGATTTCAGTGATCAAAGCTAATGAAAAGTCGCAGCCTATTGGCGGCAATGGCACTGTTCCAATCGGTGCGACAACGATTTTGCGGCTCCGCACCAATTTGCAGAAGTATTTTCTGCACTACTTTTGCCAAATTCAGGTGTGATTTCAATAAACATCTGTGTATAAAGCCACATAGATGTTTATCAAGTAGCACCTGAAATCGCGCTGACCTTGCTACTTTGAAATCACTCTACTTCAAGTGAAGTAGTGCGATTTCAAAGTAGCATCAATTTGAACCAGGGCTTAGATGCAATTCATAAGCTTTGTGAACTGAAACCATTATTAAAAATACACACTAAAGCCCACCAGACATGCTTCATTGCTTACTGATATGATTTCATAGAAAACAATATAATTCATCTCTAACAATACCTAAAACGATATCCTAAAAGAAAAATAAATGACATGTCATTTCAGTATCCTAATAGGTTGATGGCAAATCAATATACCCCTAACTAAAAAGTGAAGATTGCTCTCCTCCACCATTAACTCCCCCAGGACTGAAGTGGTTAATCGCAGTAAATGTCAATGAGTAACACTGACGCTAATGGTTGTTCCTAACAAAATAAATGTGATTTCAGCTTGAGAAAGCACGTATACACTGTTAGGTTAGGAGCCACGCTGGAAGCCGGAGAATATTTTTGGCAGTCTGTCATAATTGGGGGTACTTGAATGAAAAGCCCACAAATAAGTCTTCCATTGCTTTGGCAGAGCCGTGTCCCGGAGCGATTTATGACTTTAATAAGCTAAGGGTCCTTGTAGTGCCAGCGTACAATTTTCCCCATGTAACAATGCTCCAGGTCTGCTAAAATAAAAACATAAATCAGGATTATTAGCACTTGTGCCGCCTGCTTGTGTTCTGTGCTAATCCTACGGACAAGCTGCCAGAGCCATGTGCCGGAGGGAATCCGCCGGCTATTTGAGCAGAATGTCCACCGGTCTGTACTGCGTTTAGATTATTTACATTGTTGCTTAATGCTTTCATTGGTGGGTTGTTAATCCCCTCTCTACAGCTAAAGATAGACTCTGGGAAAAAAGGGAGAATTAAGCTGAACATGCAAATATGAAAAAATGCCATTTAGCTCAGTTATCCATTGAACTAATATAGTAAATGTACCGTATATACTCGAGTATAAGCCGAGTTTTTCAGCACATTTTTTGGTGCTGAAAATGCCCCCCTCGGCTTATACTCGGGTCACCTTTTTGCGCCTGGTAGCAGCCGGCCGTACGTCCCCTACACAGATAGCCCCACTCTTCCTCTACAAGTGTGCAACGTTTGTTGTCCGGGGGACCTACGGCCGGGGAGCACCGATTTTTTCAAATTTGGGCACCCCTTCTTTATACTCCCATGTTAAACGTAAGTCTAGTCATGGACACAGTAAGGCATGGGCACAGTGAGGCATGGACACAGTGAGGCATGGACACAGTAAGGCATGGACACAGTGAGGCATGGACACAGTGAGGCATGGGCACACTGAGGCATGGACACAGTAAGGGATGGACACAGTGAGGCATGGACACAGTGAGGCATGGGCACAGTGAGGCATGGACACAGTAAGGGATGGACACAGTGAGGCATGGACACAGTGAGGCATGGACACCGTGAGGCATGGACACCGTGAGGCATGGACACAGTGAGGCATGGGTACAGTGAGGCATGCACATGGACACAGTGAGGCAAAGTGAGGCACAGTGAGGCATGCAGATGGACACCCTAGGCTTATACTCGAGTCAATACGTTTTCCCATTTTTGTGGTAAAATTAGGTGCCTCAGATTATATTCGGGTCGGCTTAAACTCGAGTATATACAGTATTTGATATACAACCAGAGAGCACATCTTTATATTAGCTTTCCGTAATGCTTTGCATAGCATTACCCAGGCCGGTAGAGGTCAGCACAAGTAGGTAGTCAAAGATACATAAAAAAAGGAAAACAACAGGACTTTTAAGGTGTCAAAATAAATTAATAATACATTTTATATGAAAAATTGAAATTTTATTAACATTAAAATTCGTAAAAATTCCTTGTTTTACGCAGGAGTGTATTTAGGTTTTGTGCTGCCCTAGGCCTGAGTAAACTCGCGCACCCCCTAATTTAAAAATGACCCACCCCGAAATTTTCAAGTGGGGGGGGGCAATGGATTCCCTTAATTTGCATAGATTTTCTCTCACTTCCTGTTTGGCTATGGAACAGGAAGTGAAGGGAAATCTCTGCAATGGGACAGGGATGGTAAAAAATTAGAAGCGACGCCCCCCCCCCCCCACAGTTGTAGAATGCCAACTGCCCACATACTGGAGGCAGTGCGGCCGATTTATGGGGGCGCTAAACTAATTTACCCAATAGTGTAGCGCAAGCCAGCGGGGACACTGTCCGTGCTGCCCCCCTGCAAAGTGCTGCCCTAAGCCTGGGCCTTGTTGGCCTAGGCCAGGATACAGCATTGGTACGGTTAGGTCAATTCATATACAGATACAGACACTACGGCCCGGATTCACAAAGCACTTATGCCAACGTATCTCGAGATACGCCGCGTAAGTGTAAATATGCGCCGTCGTATCTGTGCGCCGTGCCCACAGAACTAAGATACGCCTAAAAACTGACTTCATCTGACCGACGTAACTTGTCTACGCCGGCATATAGTGGGCGAATCGGGAGATTAGGCCAAAGACACTCGCCCATAATCCCCGAAGGGAAGGACAGGCTCACTCCCATTGATTTTCAATGCAAATATGCAAATGAGGGAGACACGCCGATTCACAAACGTACTTGCGCCCGGTGGATGTTTTAAGCGATTTGCGTAAGGTTTACGTCTGGCGTAAAGTTATTCCCCATATTGGAGGCGCAACTCATGCAAAGGTATGGACCAGGGAACCGACGCCGTCGAATTTTACGTAGTTAACGTAGTACGTGAATAGGGCTGGGCGTAGGTTACGTTCACATCGTAGGCAGTGATTCGATGTATCTTAGCCAGTTGTTTCGACGTGATTGTGAGCATGCGCACTGGGATACATCCAAGGTACGACGCAGTTCATTTTAAGTACTTGTCTGAAGCTCAAGCCATCATTTGCATGGGGTCACGCTTCATTAAAATGTATCACGCCCACTTCCAGCCCACTTCCACTTACGCTGCCTTACGCCGATGAATTTACGATACGCTGGCGCAACGTTGGGAGCATTTGCTTTGTGAATTCCATGCTTCCCTCTCTGCGTTGCGCCGGCGTAGCGTAAGAAAGATACGCTAAGGTGGCATAAAGATGTATGTGAATCCTGGCCTACGGCTCTAAATGTTTTCGCTTCAAAGAGCTTCTTCAGAAGACTTTAAAGTGCTGCATAGATTGAATACTTAACCTGCAAGGGAAAAGCCATAATGAGCTAATATGCATCGCATATTAGCTCATTATGAAATACTTACCTCGGAACGAGGTGTAGGGAACTTACCTGGTGCACGCCGAGCGAGATCTCATCTTGACTCGGCGTGTCTTCCGGGTATCGCCACTCCAGCGCTGTGATTGGCTGGAGCGGCGATGACGTCACTCCCGTGCACGTGCGCGGGAGATTTAAATCCGGCCAGGGTCCGGCGGATGCCGGTCCTTTCGCCGTGGATTCCCCCTGCGCATGCGCCGCTGCAATCAGCAGGTGCATTACGAGGGGAATATCTCCTAAACCGTACAGGTTTAGGAGATATTCTTTATACCTACAGGTAAGCCTTATTATAGGCTTACTTGTAGGTAAAAGTTAAAAAAAGTGGTTTACAACCACTTTAAATATTTAACAAAAGAACAGCAAGAAAATAATTATATAAAGTTTTAAAAAACAAAACAAAAATTGCATTTATATTATAATAGGTTTTACAAAAATACACAATAATTCATTATTGGATAATCTGGTATTAAACAAAATGAGACATAGAGTGGACTTACCAAGTAATGAATATAGGAATGAACCAACATAGATCAAAGAGGTATTGAAATTCCGGTTGACTCCCTGTCCAGAGAGGGAGGAGAGATGTATGTTCTCTCACTCCTATGGTCCTCTGACAAATAATAACGGCCGCACATGATCTTAAAGTGGAGGTCCCCACAAAAAGTTTCGGAACCCTCTCCCCCTCCGGGGTCACATTTGGCACCTTTCAGGGGGGAGGGGGGTGCAGATGCCTGTATAATACAGGTATTTGCACCCACTTTCGGGAATAGTCACGCCCCCTTCCCCCCGCTGTCTTCTGGGAAACACACTGGTCCTGGGAGACAGCGGGAACCAGTGAGGACGGGGCAACGCCGCTCGGACGTGCGCAGTAGGGAACCGGGCAGTGAAGCTGCAACGCTTCACTTCCTGTTTGCCTCACAGAGGATGGCGGCGAGGGCAGCCAAGAGACAAGCGATTGCTCGGCCTCAGCTGCCGACATCGCAGGCGCGCTGGACAGGTAAGTGTCCATTTATTATAAGTCAGTATCTGCAGTATTTGTAGCTGCCGGGTTTTAAAAAAAAAAAAATTATTTGGGTGGACCTCCGTTTTAAATACCATTTTTTAGGAAAGAGGCAATATTTCTTATCCCTTCTCTGTGATTGCCTGATCTATTGGAATAGGGTTTTTCTTCGTTTGGCAACCAGAATTTCAATACCTCTTTGATCTATGTTGGTTCATTCCTATATTCATTACTTGGTAAGTCCACTCTATGGGCCAGATTCAGGTAGAGTTAGGCTGGAGTATCAGTGATACTCCAGCCTAACTCTCACTTTGAGCCGGCGTTTCTGTTTTCTGTAGTCAGAAAACAAGAAACGCCGGGTTGGAGTTCCTATACGAGCGGCGTAATTGTATTTCGCCATCGTATCGTAACTTCAATTTTAAAAATGGCGCGCGAGGCGTTCCCGCTGATTAACACCGATAATATGTTAATCAGCGGGAATCGGAAATTCACGATCGTATTCGGGCGCGACGCAGTGACTTTCCGACGTTTCCGTAAGAGATACGCGGCGTAAAGATAAAGCAGCCCCCTAGTGGAGTATCCTATGTTAAGTATAGCCGTCGTCATCGCGTCGAAAAAAAAAAAATTGAGTCGTTTGCGTAAAACGTCCGTGAATGGGGATTGACGTCATTGACGTTCACTGACAGAATTTGGAGCATGCGCACTGACAGTCGACGCATGCGCAGTACGTTCGCCACGGGATCGCGCCTAGTTATAATAATACACGCCCCCTACCCGCCCAATTTGAATTCCACCGGCTCATTTTCGCTACGCCGCCGCAACTTTAGGAGCAAGTGCTATGTGAATAACAGTACTTGCTCCTAAAATTTCGCCGGAGTAACGTAAATGAGAAACGTTACTCCAACTTAAAGATTCGCCCATCTACCTGAATCTGGCCCTATGTCTCATTTTGCTTAATACCAGATTATCCAATATTGCACCGAACAAACTAATTGTGTATTTTTGTAACACCTACTATAAGATAAATGCATTTTTTGTTTTGTTTTTCAAAACTTTATATAATTATTTTCTTGTTATATATTTTTAGTATTCAATCTATGCAGCACAGTCTCCTGAAGAAGCTCTTTGAAGCGAAACATGTAGAGCAGTAGTGTCTGTATCTGTATATGAATTGACCTAACAGTACAACAAGGAATTTTTATGAATTTTAATGTTAATAAAATTTTTCATATAAAATGTATTATTCATTTATTTTGACACCTTAAAAGTCCCGTAGTTTTCCTTTTTTCATGTATCGTTCATAAAATTGGGATGCAGTGTGTATCTTGATCTCGTCACCCTGCTTTCTTTAATAGGCAGTCAAAGGTTTGCGGCTTTTTGCAATGCTGTTTGTTCAACCCTGTGAATATGGATGAGTGAACCTAGCAAAAGTCAGTTAGCAGGAAATTGCAGCACCAGCAAAAAGTATGCTAAACCAAATCATGAATCCAATTTATTCTGGCCTTTTTCAAGGCCAGTTTGCAAGATTTTGTTTAAAAAAGGGCATGGGTAGTTGGGAACATGTACCAGTACAAAAAAAAAAAAATTCTGTTGGGTATTGCAATTTTATATATTACTTGGTATTCGCGCAGCGTTTTTTTTTTTTTTCTTGTTTACATCGTACATCACACATTTTTGGGAAAAAAATGCACTTTAATTAATTTTAGTGCACACAGACACTGTGGGGTTGATTTACTAAAATTGGAGAGTGCAAAATCTGGTGCAGCTCTGCATGTTAGCCAATCAGCTTCTAATTTCAGTTTGTTCAGTTTTGAAAAAAAAACCTGGAAGCTGATGGTTCTATGATTCTATATAATACCCAATTTTTGGTAAAACAATAGATGATGTTGCATTGTATAAAAAGATACCAAACATGTTACACTTTAAAACTATGTACTTCCGTGGAACAGCGCCAAACTACGGTACCTACAAATCTCCCTAGGCGACATTTTAAAAGCCTAAGGCGGCGTACACACGACCGAGGTTCTCGCTAGAAACCAGCGAGAACCTCGCTGGAAGCTGCATTCCAGCGAGGACCTCGGCCGTGTGTACACAGAGCGCTCGCCCCGCCCGTCGGGAATCCCGTCGAGCGAAAAGAGAGCACGCTCTCTTTTTGCTCGACGGCCCGCCTGGATGAATGGCTGGTTGCCATTCCCGACAGGCGGGTCGCCGATTTCGACGGCCGGCAGAGAACCTCGACGGGCGGAACGATGTGTTCTGCCCGTCGAGGTTCTCTGCCGTGTGTACACGGCCTTATGCCGCGTACACACGATCACTTTATGTGATGAAAAAAAACAAAGTTTTCTGTAAAGTAAAAAACAACGTTTTTGAAACTTCAATTTTCAAAGACGATGTTGCATACACACCATCGGTTTTTCACAATGCTCTAGCAAAGCGAGGTTACATTCACCACTCTTTTCCATTGAAGCTCTCTTCATAACTAGCTTCTGGGCATGCGCGGGTTGAAAAACGTCATTTTAAACTACATTTTTTGCTACACACGGTGACTTTTTGTGAAACAAAAAACAACGTTTTGAAAAAGCATGCTTCAATTTTTTTTTGTCGTTTTTTACAAGACATAAAACAACGTTTTCCCCTACACAAGGTCAATGAAATTGACGTTTTTAAAAACTTAATTTTTTTTCATCACATAAAGTGATCGTGTGTAGGCGGCATTACAGGTTACAGGTTACCAGTTTGGAGTTACACAGGAGGTCTAAAGCTAGAATTATTGCTCTCGCTCTGATGTTCATGACAATACCACAATTTTGCTCACTTTTATTGCTCTCACAGGGGATGAACAGCATTCCTTGTGATAGCGTGGGCCATGACAGGTTCTCTTTATGGAAAAATCTGAACTCGATGCCAGCGATTGTGACAGAGAGGCAGAATGGAAAGATGCCGTATATATATGTCGGCAGAATGGCGCGGCTGTGCAAAGGGGCGTACCTGTATGTCCCATTTGAATTTTGCGCCGTGAGGGCGCAGGCGTGCCCTAGCTTTTTTTCAAAATGTACGCTATTTTTTTGTTTACAGCGCAAAAAATAAAAGACGCAGAGGTGATCAAATACCACCAAAAGAAAGCTCTATTTGTGGGAAATAAAATTACGTCAATTTTGTTTGGGTGCAACGTCGCATGACCATGCAATTGTCAGTTAAAGCGGCACAGTGCCATATCTCAAAAAGTTCTCTGGTCAGGAAGGGGGTTAATTCTTCCGGGGCTAGTCATGGACACAGTGAGGCATGGGCACAGTGAGGCACAGTGAGACATGGACACAGTGAGGCATGAGCACAGTGAGGCATGAGCACAGTGAGGCATGGGCACAGAAGGGCATTGCTTCAAATCAGAGACAGTCCCTTGATATCAGGGACAGTTATGAGATATGCTAAAACCTAATTGAAATTTTACGTAAAAATGAACATTACCTGCATGGCCAATGCACAGGTTTGCTTTGATGGAACCTGTGAAATAGAAATATGCGGCAATGCCACTACTAACTTTGGCCATAGGCATAGAAAGAAGTGACAGAGTTAAATGTCCAGTGCTGCACGCAGGTGTTCCTGAAACCTCATGCCATCTCCAGTTCCCTGTGGACGGCCTGAGCGGGCAGCAGTGAAATGAAGAGATTAGGATGTAATATAATGTCTTAAAGAGGAAAATCACAAGAGATAACAGAGGAGCCCATTGTACTACAAGAAGAGTTATAGTCTGTGGTCATAACAACAGGTAGAGAAGAGAAATATATATATCAGGCAGAACAAGTGCCATGGTCATAGTTTAATAGGTTTATTGTGCTTGGAAAATATTTATTGTGGGCAGAATTGTATATAAAAAAAAAAGTCTAAGATTAAGTATAACTGACCTTATACATATGACTGTGGGAAAGAAAGCAGTTTGCTAAGTCAGGTGACAGCTGTATGCCATTGTTCCATGACAGGTTAGACAATGAAAGCAGGCAAAACTATTTTTCTGGGTCGTGTTTGTCTACGTTTTTCCTTGCTTCAAGGGCACCTTTAGCTTAACAGGGAAACTATAATGGTTTGAGGTCATTTTTATTTTCAATTACCATGATTTACTTTTTTATTATTATATTATAATAAAAACAAAATCACTGACCTAACATACGAGGATAAAGTGTTGTGAATTGAGCCTACTGTCTTTAACTACTTGAGCCCCGGAAGAATTGGCTGCCCAATGACCGGGCCATTTTTTGGGATTCGGCACTGCGTCGCTTTAACTGTCAGGCCGCATACACACGAGGACACATGTCCGCTAAAACTGGTCCGCAGACCAGTTTCCGCGGACATGTCCGATCGTGCCTACGGCCTAGCGGACAGGTTTCCAGCGGACAAAAGTTTCTAAGCATGCTTAGAATCTTGTCCGCTGGAAACCTGTCCGTCGGACATGTCCGATGGTTAGTACGCCCAACCATCGGACCGAAATTCCGCGCATCCGTCGTATTGATTCGACGCATGCGTGGAAGCATTGCACTTCCTGGTTTGAGGACGTCAGTGTCTTCTACGTCACCGCGTTCTCTGTCCGTGGGGATTTTGGTCTGATGGTGTGTACACACATTAGACCAAAATATCCCAGGAGACATGTCCGATGAAAACGGTCCGCGGACCGCTTTCATCGGACATGTCTCCTCGTGTGTACGCGGCCTCAGGGAAATTCAGCTGTACGCTGAGTGCACACCATATGTCCTGTGCTGTGCTAATAAGCACACATTCTGTCTAATGATATAATGCATCTTACCTATCACTCTATTTCCTGTATATACCCAAGTAAACAGACATCACCATAGTTACGTTCTAAGCTCTATCAGCATGACTGCCCCAGCGACCAGTGTGCTTGGCTTTTTATTTATAAATCACAAAAGCAATGACAAACATGAAGTAATGGCTCCAGCAACCAATCGATTCCTGCGTGGGAAGTGACATCACAGGAAATAACCTCCGTGCAGGTAATGACCTAACAGGAAATCCTTCCAACAGGATGAGTTAATACAAACAACCAATGAATAATGGCTAAAGGAGTCCTATGGGTGTGTCTGAGCAGAGACAGGGTGTATTGCCTTTCCTGGATTCAAATAAGCAAAGGAAGCCGCATGGCTGAACAAACATGAACTCCTTCTCTGACCATAACAACTCAAAGACTCCTGTATTTACCGCTGGTTATGAATCCTTATTCTGCGTTGTTCCAGAGAATGCATACCCGGATTATACTACCGTTCCTTGTGGATGGGAGGCTACCTGCAGGTGTACGCTACTAGTCTCGACATGTGCTGATCAGACACACAGTAGGGACAAGATCATACATCCGCCTATAACGGATAATGTCCTTGCAGAGTGAGCATATCCCCTCAGATGAACGTTTGTGCAATGCACAGGGGCTTTCTTTATTTTTATTTTTTTCAAAAAATGACGGCAATCTGCATTTTTTCGACATTATGGCGGGCAGATCAGACACTTTTGACACATTTTTGGGACCATTGACAATTTTACAGCGATCAGTGCTATAAAAATGCAGAATATGGAGAAAAAACTATTTTCTACACTCACAATGCAGGCATTGACCTTTTGGCTTTTTTCTATAAGAGCAGATCCTGGGAGCCTGCCAGCCCATTAATGGAAACAAGCAGCAGGTAGCTAAAGCTAGAAACCTATGGAAACCTAACCTTAGAGTCTTTGTTTTAATGTTTGAGGATCTTTAAAAAATAAATAAAAAAAGATTACCTTCACAATAAAATAAGCTAGATAGGTCAGGGATGGCTTGGTTCAAAGCTCTTTTACTGCATGTTAAGCCCTTAACACTTCCTCCCCAGGGCCCTTTAAAGTGAGCTTTAATGCCCAGGAAGCATTGGCTCTCACAGCAGTCACATGATCAGGAGCTTGTCCAGCTGGCTCACTATTAGAATCTATGACCAGGAGCTGTTGATAGCAGCTTGATCAGTGTGCTGGGAGTGTCATACAAGTGCGCTCTCAGCACACAACCTCAGGCTGACTTGTCTGCTGTGGCTGGACCAAGACATTTTGGACAATTTCATGCTCCCAACTTTGTGGGAACAGTTTTGGGGTGGCTCCTTCTGTTCCAACATGACTGCACACCAGTGCACAAAGCAAGGTCCATAAAGACATGGATGAGCGAGTTTGGGGTGGCCTGACCTCAACCCAATAGAACACCTTTGAGATAAGTTAGAGTGCAGAGCCAGGCTTTTTTTCAACATCACAAATGGTGGTCTCACAAATGTGCTTCTGGAAGAATGGTCAAACATTCCCATAGACACACTCCTAAACCTTGTGGACAGTCTTCCCAGAAGAGTTGGAGGCCCCGAACACACGGCAGAGAACCTCGACGGGCAGAACACATCGTTCCGCCCGTCGAGGTTCTTTGCCGGCTGTCAGAATCGGCAACCCGCCTGTCGGGAAAGGCAACCAGCCATTCATCCCGACGGGCCGTCGAGCAAATAGAGAACCTGTTCTCTATTTGCTCGACGGGTTTCCCGATGGGCGGGGCTCGCCGAGAGCGTACACACGGCCGAGGTTCTCGGCAGAATGCGGCTCCCAGCGAGGTTCTCGCTGGTTTCTGCCGAGAACCTCGGCCGTGTGTACGGGGCTGAAACTGTTAAAGCTGTTAAGGGTGGGCCAACTTAACATTGAACCCCACAGACTAAGACTAAGAAAGTTCATGTGTCTGTAAAGGCAGGTGTCCCAATACGTTTGGTAATATAGTGTATGTGTTATGCAGTTGAAGGTTAAGATTTTTTATGGGCATACATGGTTTTAAAGGTAATTTTTATATTAAAAAACCCATCTCACTATGCTAGAAAAAAACATAGTCTGAACTAGACATGTGCATTTGTTTTCGATATGAAGATTTGACGAAGCAGTCGCCGCGAGCGGACATTTATGGTCAAATTCTCCGCCCATAGGCTATAGAAGAATTCTAATGTTGGTTGACTAGTAATAATACTAGTAATTACTACTGAAATTCAGGGCAAAATCGTGGGTGCATGATATACGCCGATACCCGCTTCCTGCGCCGAGTTTGAATTACTGCGCCGGCATATACCAAGCGCAGTACACTCGTGTATAGTCGGGCAGGCTTGGCTTCTCTCACAGTCACGTTCTGGACGTACAGGATGCACAGGACGTGACCGCGAGAGGAGCCGAGCCTGCCTGACTATACACGAGTATACTGTGCTCGGTATATGTCGGCGCAGTAATTCAAATTCAGCGCGGGAAGCAGGGATCGAGCGGGGAGGACACCGCAGAAGGACGCCGGACCCGACGAGAAGGACACCACCGAAGACGCAGACGGAATGCTGGACACGACGAGGAGGACACCACCGAAGCCGCAGACAGACGCTGGACCCGACGAGGAGGACACCACCGAAGCTGCATACGGACGCTGGACCAGACGAGGAGGACACCACCGAAGCCGCAGATGGACGCTGGACCCGACGAGGCCACCGATGGACGCCGCGCAAGACACCAAAACTGTAAGTACTAATATCTTTTTTTTTACAGGAATGCGGGTCCACTTTAGGGGTGCGCGCTATACGCCGGAGCGCGCAATACCCCGATAAATACGGAAAATACATTTACTTTTCAGACGAAAACGAAATTCCAAAACAAAATATTTCTGTGTCCACATGTCTAGTCTGAACCACAATTTGCACTTGACATAAATACCATGAACTGGGTTGTAGAGATGGATTTTTAGTTGGCTGTTCTCGATTTATAAAGGATAGACATTTGAATTCTGCAAATTGTTCAACAACACAACCGTCAAGTTGGCCTTGCCCTGTCTAATTATGCCTTGTAAATGAGAGTGTGAGTAAATTCTCAGCTGCTATAACTACGGTGCATAGTAATTACATATATTATAAATATTCAACATCTGCCGGCTCCACAGACTGTTGCAAGCAGACTATGCCTCCAGTTCTTTTAAGAATATTTGCAACTTTATTGCCTGCACAGATTCCCCAAGAGACAAGAGGTGGGGGCTTAACTGTGAGAAAAACTGGGGATGTTGGCCTATAACAACCCCAAGCAGATCCCTCCTATCTATTTCCCCCTCAATGCAGCACGGAACAACAGAGCACTCAGTATTAGAATAAAATATTCACCCGAAATTCAACTCAGCTGAAGGCTGCATCAAATGTGTGACTCCGCTACTAGATAAAAAGTTTTAAAATTGCGCTTATCAAGAGATCAGGGCCAATCATTTGTTCACTTCTGCTGCAGATGGAGTAATAAATATTTAAATCACAGAGGTGTAAAAATAACTTATGCTAATTGCTATGCTACAAACTAGCTGGTCTTTGTACAGTACACAGAGCTGCACAGCTTGTTTGATCAGCAGGGGAGGCTAAACACGTCTTTTATTCATCTAGTCAAAAAGTGGAAGTGGTAATGAATTTGTTTATTGATAATGTTTTGACTAAATTAAGAGCCAGTTCACACAGGGGCGACACGACTCTGGCCGCGATTTTGCGAGGCGACCTGAACGAGACCTGAGCACGCACCACAAGTCGCCTCTAGGACAGGAGGGTTTCCAGTGGCCAATCAAACAACAATCAGCTCTGTGAGAGGGAGGGGGGAGGGAGGGGTTTGCCTGAGAAAACATGAGAAAACAATTTTCTCTTCCTGTATGTTGCTTAGGTTAAAGAAGTTGTAAAAGTAAAAAAATGTTTTGCCTAAAATGAATGTCTGCAAGGTAGACAGACAGAATAGTGTAATGATTCTGTTAACAAACGAGTAAATACCTATTAAATCCCTTCATCTATATCACCTCCAGCGTTCTAGTTTCTGTTTTCTTATTCACTTCCTGGTTTGCATTACTTGTTCATGTAAGAACTACATTTCCCAGTATGAACTGCGGCACGCTCAGTAATTCACACCTCCTTGAAGTTACACGTAGAGAGCGTCCTGCCACACAGATGTAGTTCCCAGGAGAGGGCGAGCACGTTACTGACCACCACAGTAAAGTCTCCCTTCACGGTGGTCAGTAAAATCAGACAAGGAGGAAGTGAACAGAACAGAGAAGAAATAGAGCAACTTCTGAGCAAAAACGAACAATGAGGAAGTGAAAAGAGGAATGTCTGCAGGTAAAGGATGCTTATTATGAAAACATTTTTTTTCCTTTACAACCCCTTTAAGACACGATCCGACTTTGGAGGTGACTTCCATTGAAATAAATGGGTACAGGTCGCCTAGAAGTCGGATTGAAGTAGTACAGGAAACTTTTCTGAAGTTGGAGCGACTTCAGTAGTGTACATTAAGATGGCTCCATTCACTTCCATTGCTTTTCTCAACAGCGCAACTTGGGGCGACTTCAAGTCGGATCCCAAGTCGCCCCTGTGTGAACCAGCTCTAATGCCGCGTACACACGATCATTTTTCGCCATGAAAAAAAAAACGAAATTTTTTAAAACGTCATTTAAAATGATCGTGTGTGGGCTTCACATCGTTTTTCGGCTTCTGGAAAAGTAGTTTTTCAAAATGTCGTTTTTTGTGTTGTAAAAAATGATTGTGTGTGGGCAAAAACGATGATTTAAACCCGCGCATGCCCAGAAGCAAGTTATGAGACGGGAGCGCTCGTTCTGGTAAGACTACCATTCATAATGGAGTAAGCACATTTATCACGCTTACGAATCGTCTTTTACTAACAAGGAATCAGCTAAAAGCAGCCCAAAGGCGAATGGAACTTCCCCTTTAGAGTGCCATTGTACGTGTTGTATGTCACCGCGCTTTGTTCGTCATTTTTCAAAAACTATGGTGTGTGGGCAACATCGTTTTTAATGATGAAGTTGGAAAAATTATATATATATATATATATATATATATATATATATATATATATATAAAAAATCCTCAGTTTAAGCCGATACATATTCTTCTACATGTTATTGGTAAAAAAAAAATCGCAATAAGCATATATTGATTGGTTTGCACAAAAGTTATAACGTCTACAAAATAGGGGATAGTTTTATGGCATTTTTATTAATAATTGTTATCGATTTTTATCGTGACTGCGACATTATTGTGGAAACTACTAGTAATGGCGGCGATCTGCGTTTTTTTTTTCCGGGACTGCAACATTATTGCAGACAGATCGGGCACCTTTGATGCTATTTTGGGGCCATTGTCATTTATACAGCAATCAGTGCTATAAAAATCCACTGATTGCTGTGTAAATGACAATGGCAGGGAAGGGGTTAACCACTAGGGGGCGAGGAAGGGGTTAAGTGTGTCCTAGGAAGTGATTCTAACTGTGTGGGGGCTGGGCTACAAGTGATACGACAGTGATCACTGCTCCAGAAGACCGGGAACAGTAGATCACTGACCTGTCACTAGGCAGAACAGGGAAATGCCTTGTTTACATCTTCTGTCGCTCTGTGATACAATTGCGGGCACCCCGGCGGACATCGAGCCCGCAGGAGGGAAATTCAAAAGGACATACAGGTACGTCCCTTTGCGCAGCCGCACCATTCTGCCAATGTATATATACATGTGGTGGTCGGCAAGTGGTTAAAGAGGTTGTAAACCCTCCTGTCTTTTCACCCTAATGCATGCTATGCATTAAGGTAAAAAAACTTCTGCCAGTCACTGGCCCCCCAGCCCCCCCCCCCCATCTTACTTACCCGAGCCCTGGAATGTCCCACAGCGAGGAAGCATCGACTCTCTGCCTGGGGTTCTCGGCTCTTGATTGGATAGATTGATAGCAGCGCAGCCATTGGCTCCCACTGCTGTCAATCAAATCCAATGACGTGGGCGACAGGGGGGGGGGGGGTTGGGGGGTGATCTGAGTCCTACATTTGACGGCTATGGACGCCAAATGCTGGACACGGGAGCATGCCCGCAATGTAACCGCCCGGGAGAGCGCTTCTCCTAGGGGGTTATCTGATACAGAGAGAAGCCGCGAGAGCCACTTGGGGACCCCAGAAGACAGCATTTGGGGCCACTCTGTGCAAAACTAACTGCACAGTGGAGGTAAGTATGACATTTAATTTTTTTATACAAACCTTTAGTATAGTATCACTTCAAGGGCATGAACTGGTGTGAATGTACAATATGTAAATCGCTGCATAAAAAGTGTCAGTGCTATATAAACAGGGCCGATCCACCATATAGGCTCACCATGCAAGCCGCTTAGGGCCCCGTAAAGCTGCGAAGGGCCCCCCAAATTACTAGAGGCCCCATCTGGTGAGAAGTCATTTTCGCCCCCTCACCCCGCTTCTCAACTCGCTGGCTGCATGGGAGAAGAGGTAAGAAGTAAGAAGTCAGCACCCCCCTTAGGGCCCCATGGAGGTCAGGATCGGCACTGTATATAAATACCTGGAATAAATAAATACATTAATATTTTCACCGCTTTACACCGCTTGCACTGGTTCATCCTCATATTGAATATGCTGTTGGGTTTTGGTCACCAATCCTCAGCAAAGATGTTGAATTAGAAAGAGTTTAGCAAAGGGCAACAAAATCAATGAGGGGGATGGAGGACCTCAGCTATGAGGATCGATTGCATAGATTACAGTTATTCACTCTGGAGAAGAGGCGCTTAAGAGGTTGTGATATGATTATAATGTACAAAGGTGATTCCAGTGACTGGAATAAATGGTTTACTCGAAGGACTCAGAAGAGGACACGTGGCTACAATTTGGGGTTAGAAGAATTGAGGTGCAACTTTAGATTGAGGAAAGGGTTCTTTGCTGTTAGAGCAGTAAAATTGTGGAACTCTCTCTGTCAGTAAGTGGCACTAGCTGAGAGTGTCGAAAACTTAAAAAAAACATTTAGATGTTGTCCTCAGGTCAGATGCAGAATACACAGGACTTTGGCAATTGATAGAGAAGAAAAATCACACACACACACATTGAACTAAATAGACCTGTGTCAGCTTTATATAAATGTTGTAAATAGGGGGGCATGGGCGCCGCCCCCTCCCCCCAAAGCTAGATATGAAAAAAAATAGGGTCCTAAATGTGTCCAGATACCGGACACTGAGCTGATATGTGGGAAGCTTGACTGTTGCAATTAGGTAATTGAAGTTGAAAAGCTTCATTGGGCAGTCTTTAGAGGGTCCTCGGGGCGCAAGCCATGCGTCCGGCACACTCCCACTCTACATTGATTACTACGGTTGCTTGTTTATGATTGGTGGGTCCAGAGGACGGTAGGCAGTGCTTTTTGGAGAACGTTCACTTCCGGTTTCCTACCACTCACTCAGATGATGGAAACAGAGCACGGCCTGCTGGGCTGGACGGAGTAAACTAAGTTGCAAAGTCTGTCTCAGTGCCGCCTGCGGGCTTCAGTGCAGCAATGCCATTCAGAATGATCATTCAATTTCCCACTGACACCAGCCACCCGCCACTCCTCTCCAGACAGGCAAACACACTTCCCCACTTCTCTCTACCTCATGAGTGTCCGTGTGTGACAGTGCAGACCAGCCCCAGGCGTGATAAGGTGGCTGGAGGAGCAGGGTATGTGTACACAAGGGAGCGGCTGGCCCAGAGGAGAGAGAGCAGAGACTGATTACATCATCTCGCCTGACTGTACTGTATACAGCCATATACACCTACCATCTTCCTTCCTGTATATAAACCTTCCTCCATCATCACTGTGACTGTAGATTTACATAATCTGTCCTGTTACTGTGTATATAGCTACAGTAGCTGTATACAGTACAGATGATGTACACCAGCAGTCAGTGGTGGTGGAAGAAGGTCTCTATGTACAGGAAGGAAGGTGGGTGTATATAGCTAGCTGTATACAGGACATATGGTGTATACCAGCAGTCAGTGATGACGGAGGAAGGTCTCTATATACAGGAAATAGGGTGGGTGTATATATAGCTGTATAAACCCACCTTCCATCCTGTATATACTAATACCATCCACCTCCTCTATATACACGTCCCACCATACTGTACAGGCTGCATATTACAGGAACAGTTAATGGGCACAGTGGCTGCAATTGATGGGTACAGTGAGGCTGCAATTGATGGGCACAGTGGCTGCAATTGATGGGCACAGTGGCTGCAATTGATGGACACAGTGGCTGCAAGTGAAAGGGCACAGTGGCTGCAAGTGAAAGGGCACAGTGGCTGCAATTGATGGGGACAGTGGCTACAATTGATGGAGGTAGTGGCTGCAATTGATGGACACAGTGGCTGCAATTGATGGACACAGTGGCTGCAATTGATAGACACAGTGGCTGCAATTGATGGGTACAGTGAGGCTGCAATTAATCACAAGTGGATACTTGGAGGTCTACACATCCCGTAGAGAAGGACTTTTCCTTCTACTCGGCACCACATAAAACATACTCGTGGATAGACCTGATCTTTCTCACCCAACGAGACCTACCTATACTGACTAGAGCCGAAATGGGTATAATCTCGTTATCTGATCATGCCCCAGTTTCATTAACCATGAAATTTGGACTTTCCAACCGCAGAAGTTTCAACTGGAGGTTGAACGCGGCCCTCCTGACTGACCAGACAATTCATGACAGTATCTTCGACTCTATTAGAACCTATTTCTCTGACAACAAAGACTCGGACACAAACCCTTTAAATAACTGGGAAACACACAAGGCGGTAATTAGAGGGGACCTGATCAAATGGGGAGCCACCAGAAAGAAGGAAAGAGATAGGGAATTGGGTTCACTATCTAACACGATAGCTCATTTAGAACAGCAGCATAAGAAAACTCTTTCATCCATGGTAGAGAAGGAACTCATTGAGAAAAGGAAGGCTTTGACACAACTGCTCCGTTTGCAGACACAAAAATCTCTCTTCTTCAAAAAGAACATTTTTACGAACACGGCGACAAAAGCGGTCGATTTTTGGCCAGGGCCCTCAAAGATGCGTCAACATCCAACCGAATTCATGCTATTAAGAACAAACAGGGTGGCCTTGAACATGACCCACAACAAATTGCAAAACTGTTTCATGGATTCTATTCAAAATTATACAACTTACCCCCACAACATAAACCAGCTCATA
Source organism: Rana kukunoris (assembly GCA_029574335.1). Taxonomy (NCBI): domain Eukaryota; kingdom Metazoa; phylum Chordata; class Amphibia; order Anura; family Ranidae; genus Rana; species Rana kukunoris. The sequence goes on along the minus strand of CM056059.1, from coordinate 174,436,561 downwards.
TCTCTTCTCCTAGACTTGACAACATCCAAGAGTTTCTTCGAGATAGTAAACTCCCCTCCATTCAGGCAGAAGATATTAGACTTCTGGAAAACCCCATCACACTAACAGAATTACAAGATGCAGTAAAATCACTTAAGGCGAGCAAGAGCCCGGGCCCTGATGGGTTTACTGCACAATATTACAAACCTTCCTACATATACTTTCCTCTCCCCTACTGAATGCGTTGAACTATCTAGCTAAAAACAAACATAATTCCAGCTCTCTACTTACGGCTCACATTACGGTAATCCCCAAACCCGAAAAAGATCCTACTGAATGCGCTAACTATAGGCCAATTTCGCTGATAAATATAGATGTTAAACTCCTCGCCAAGATACTTGCTAACAGACTTAAACCGCTACTTACACAAGTTGTCGGCCCAGAACATGTGGGGTTTATGCCCGGACGTGAGGCAAGAGACAACATCTCCAAAGCTTTAAATTTAATCCATCACGCTAAACAGGCAGGACTCGAGGGCCTTCTCCTATCAACCGACGCGGAGAAGGCCTTCGACAGGGTTTCGTGGGATTTCATGATGGCCACTTGCTCGCATATTGGATTAGGGGATAACATGCTGAATTGGATAGGTGCCCTTTACACCAACCCGCAGGCCCTAATTAAGGTTAACAACACCCTCTCAGATCCGATAAAGATTACAAATGGGACCCGTCAAGGTTGCCCGTTGTCCCCAATTTTGTTCATCCTTTCTCTAGAACCCCTCATCAGAACAATCAACAATTCCCCTGACATTGGTGGTTTTAAGGTTCACGATAGAGAATTTAAAGTAGCCGCATATGCGGACGACCTTCTCTTTTTCGTTTCTAACCCCCATATATCCATACCCAATCTAGTAAAAATCTTCACCTCTTTTGGGTTTGTTTCCAATTTCAAGATTAATCAGAGTAAGTCAGAAGCAATTAATATATCTCTAAAGACCAATGTCTATGACTCCCTGAAGAGTAACCATAATTTTAAATGAGAGCATAAAGGTCTCAAATATTTGGGGATAAAACTGACCCCGACAACAGATGCCATATATGACGCAAATTATAAACCCCTTTTACAATCCATTATCAATGACTTACGTAGATGGTCTCCAAAAACTTTCTCGTGGTTTGGTAGAGCATCTATACTAAAAATGACTGTACTACCGAGACTGTTATACTACTTCAATGCGTTGCCAATCAAATTACACTCTTCTTTTTTCTCCAGACTACGTGGTGCTCAACTGAAGTTCCTATGGGCTGGGAAGAGACCGAGAATTAGCTTCTCACAGCTCACTCTTCCTAAACATAAAGGGGGTATCGGCCTTCCGGACTTTAGGAAATATTACATTGCCGCCCACATCACCAGACTCATAGATTGGCATTGTCACAAATCGTCCAAAGACTGGGTTCAACTGGAGACTTCCCAGTACCCTAAATGTATTACCTTCCACCCATGGTCCACCACCTCAAAATTGACGGGTAGAATCTCTCACCCACTAGTGGCCGCCACAATGGCAATATGGCATAGCGTAGCCTCGACTTACAGTTTAGCATCTATACCAGGCCCTCTAACACCGCTTACAGACAATCCGGACTTCCCGCCAGGTATGGACGTTAGGTTCCCCGAATCTTCATTAACCACACAAAAACTCCTCGCCACACATTGTCTTTTGGGTAACAAGATAAAACCTCTTAACACGTTAAAATCAGAGCTGGGGGAGGCCTTCCCCGGCTTCTGGTTCTATCTTCAAATACAAAATTTCTTAATTAACAGTAAACATAAAAAGGAGTACTGTAAGGCCCCTACACAGCTTGAGCGAATTTGCTTAAGGGGCTCCCCGGTCCTTAAAACCACCGCGATGGCCTACTCGTGGCTCTGCCAACCTCAGGATCAAACACAGAATAAACTCAAAACCCAATGAGAAAATGAACTTAATGTAACACTGTCTGACGAACAGTGGGAAAGAGCCAATATATTTGCTCATAAATGTTCCCTCAGTTCAAGATTTCAAGAAATATCTTACAAGATTCTTACACGATGGTATATTACTCCCCTAAAAATAAAGAGGTGGATGCCTGCCACCTCAGATACCTGCTGGCGCTGCAAAAGAGAAGTCATATCCCTTACACATATATGGTGGTCATGCCCCCTGATACGGGATTATTGGTCCCAAATTAAGCACTGGACTAAATTCATTACAGATACACGTATCCATCTAGACGCAGCTGCCTGCCTACTCCATGTTAATGATCTGTCAATCAGAACTTACAAAAACTCACTCTCTAGGCACTTACTAACAGCAGCGAAAACATTAATCCCCCTATACTGGAAAACAACTAATTGCCCTTCAGTTAAAGATTGGCTGGATAGAGTACAATATATTTACAAAATGGACGAACTAGTGGCCATGAAGAGAGAAAGCTCGTTGACCTTCAATGACACTTGGCAACCATGGGTTATTTTCAAATATTCCAATGATTATCAGCGATTGATGGCTTGAGTATGACCACGATCCTCTACAGGTTGTGATAAAAGTACTCTATTATATTGTTTGCTCGATACCCCTTGTTATATTTCTTGGCTTGTATAAACTGTACAATGACAAATATATGCTCAGGACCCTTGACTAGATTCTACCTGAACAAGAATATTGCTCTTTGCTGTATAAAAATTCCGTGTTTGATACACCCTTCTCCTCTCCCATCGTCCCCCCCCCCCCCTCCTCCCCTATTATATATATATTTTTTATTTTTTTTCTTCTTCCCCTCTTCTTTGCCCTAACCCAAATCTTTCACCCTCCATTCCTTATCTTTTTCCCTTCTCTCCTTCTTCATTCCTCAAAATTTCCTGATTCTCTCCTTTACAGTTTTTATAAGCTCATCTTAGACAGTACAATGAGCTCCCACTCAGATTGTAATTACGTTTACAATGTTTCGACAGCTGCACCTCTATTGTATATTTGTATGGTTGTCCTATGGATTACTTGTTATAATATTCCTTTCACATTGTGATGCATATTGTTTATTTTCTATTTCTTCAATAAACTTTGATTGTGAAAAATAAGTATTGAATACATCACCATTTTTATAGATAATTATTTTCGGTTCACACTGGGGCGACACAACTTCCAGCACGACTTTCAGAAGCAACTTCAACACGACTTGAGCATGAACCACAGGGCGATCTGGGGCGATTTACAACACGACTTGAAGTCCTTTTCAGGTCAGGAGACATTCCAGTGGCCAATAAAACAACAATCAGCTCTGGGAGAGGGAAGGGGAGGGAGGGGTTTGCCTGAGAAATGTATGTTATCTTGCTGAAAGGTCGCTTCAATTAAAACAGTGATCAGACTTGGAAGCGACTTCCATTGAAATCAATGGGTACAAATCGCCTAGAAGTCTGATTGAAGTAGTACAGGAACCTCTTCTGAAGTCGGAGCGACATGAGTAGTGTGTATTAACACCACTCCCATTCACTTACATTGCTTTTCTGGACAGCACGACTTGGGACGACTTGAGACGACTTCAAGTCGGATCCCAAGTCGCCCCAGTGTGAACCGACTCTCAAGGTGCTATTGACATAAAAATGTTACTACATATCGGTAACAACCCGTGCAATCCATACATAGAAAGAAACCACTGTAAATAAGTCCAGAAATTAAGTTATGAGTAATAAAATGTAATGACACAGAGGAAAAACATTAAGAGTCGGTTCACACTGGGGCGACTTGGGATCAGACTTGAAGTCATCTCAAGTCGTCCCAAGTCACGCTGTCCAGAAAAGCAATGTAAGTGAATGGGAGCGGTGTTAATACACACTACTCATGTCGCTCCGACTTCAGAAGAGGTTCCTGTACTACTTCAATCAGACTTCTAGGCGATTTGTACCCATTGATTTCAATGGAAGTCGCTTCCAAGTCTGATCACTGTTTTAATTGAAGCTACTTTCAAGCAAGATAACATACATTTCTCAGGCAAACCCCTCCCTCCCCTTCCCTCTCCCAGAGCTGACTGTTGTTTTATTGGCCAGTGGAATGTCTCCTGACCTGAAAAGGACTTCAAGTCGTGTTGTAAATCACCCCAGATCGCCCTGTGGTTCATGCTCAAGTAGTGTTGACGTTGCTTCTGAAAGTCGTGCTGGAAGTCGTGTCGCCCCAGTGTGAACCGACTCTAAATAGGCTACCTGAAATGTATTTAATACTTGTTACAAAATCCTTTGTTGGTAATGACAGCTTCAAGATGCCTCCTGTATGGAGAAACTAGTCGCATGTATTGCTCAGGTGTGATTTTGGACCATTCTTCCACACAAACAGTCTTCAAGTCTTGAAGGTTCTGTGGGCCTCTTCTATGAATTTTTATCTTTAGTTCTTTCCATAGATTTTCTATTGGATTCAAGACAGGTGATTGGCTAGGCCAATTCAGCAGCTTGACTAAAGGATTCATCAACCTGGGTCCTTACAACTATAGAATAAAGACACGGACTGCGTGACATGGGTTTAATACGGCCACAAAAGCCAATTTTATTAACCAAAGTATAAAATAACCTCACATTAAAACATACCAATAAGTGCAAATTCAACTATGTAATTCAGGGGTGCCCAACCTTTTGAAGGTCGAGGGCCATTTAAGTGACTTAGTAACCAGTTGCGGGCCACAATGAGTGGAGTGGGCAAATGGCAGGTCTTTGTCCAGTCTGCATATGCAAAGCAGACACAGCCTAATCTACTCTATGGGCCGTCTGTTTTTTTTTTAGCAGATCGGATTGGAGGTAGGCAGGTGTAAACAGACATAAATCTGGTTACATCTGCAGCTCCATAGAGGTAAATGGAGGGTCCAATTGGGTTGGACCATTCACGTGAAAGGGGTTTAAGGCTGCTTTTAAACTGAATGTCTGCAGTCTACCCACACCGTGGGTGCGGCGCAGTGTACCTGTGGTTAGCTGTACTTTTTCAATGACGTCTATTATATCCTGCCAGTGTGGTGCACTTTCTGAAAAGCTGCTTGCTTCCTTTTCCCGCCGGCTTCATTCACAACACTGATGTTCTCGGATGGCAGGTCAGCAACCTGCAATCTGGGCTTGCCAACCAACCATCCCAGAGCAGGAGGTCGTGGGCCACATCAGAGGGCTCCGCAGGCCCACATGTGCCCCCCGGGCCACTGGTTGCGCACCCCTGATGTCATTCTAACAATGCCAGACAACAAGGGGTCTTTGGGTGTCCTTAAAAGAGAAGTAAAGGATTTCTCTTTTTTGCATTTTTATACTTACCTAAGTGGATGCAGCATTGGTCTGATGCTGCATCTGTCCACCGGCACCTCTACACTGAGAACCGAGTGTTTAAACATGGCTGATCGCTTAGTTTTGACAGCCCCCCGAGCAGAGATCTGCTGACTGTCATTCACATGACATGTTCAATGCTTATTTTACCCGCTGTCATAGGCGTGCGCACAGGGTGTGCCAGGTGTGCCCAGGCACACCCTAATCACCCTGTGCAGAACAGATTCCCCCCTACTGGCCTGGCTCCCCCTCCTTTCCCCCACAGTACTGCTGGCTTCCCTCCTCTCCCACCCAGCTGTTGCTGTGGATGTTTTAGGATGAGTGGGGGAAGGGGCAGTAAATATGCCATTTACCAGCCCCTTTCCTTTCTGAATGAACATTGTGAGTGTTCGGTAGTGTGTGTTTGAGCTTTAGGGTGCACACCCTAATGCCAGAGGCTGCGCACACCTATGCCCGCTGTATATATTGTTGGACATTTGCTCATATTGCCTTTATTAATTTTTTATGTATATGATTTAATATTTCATTTTCTTGCATGTAAGAGTATTATTTATATGATCATATGTGGGAATTTTTAGATTCCTATGCAAGTGATATTTATTTGTATTATTTATAATATAGTTTTTTATTTATTTATATATTTATTTTTTTGTCATATCTATAAGATATTTGCACAGCTGCTGGTGGGGTGCAGTGGGGGATTGGGTGTTAGGCTTGAGCACAGGATTGATGAATTCAATGTGATCTGACATTGTTAGCATTTGCAAGAGTTGCATTATTATTAGCCACCCCAATGGCAACTTGAAATTAATAAAATGTCAATAATGAAAATTGAGTGGCATCTGTTAGAGATATATATTCTGCTCCTTGTGATTCCACAAGCAAAAAAAATATCTGTAGATAAAGTTTGGACAAGCACCAGCTCTCCTGTCCATGATGATGGGAAAGGTGATGTACAATGAGACTCACATGTAGACCGTTATGGGAAGAATATCTAAAATAACTGATGTTCTGTCAAACTTACAGATTTTAATGACTTTGCGGTCTATACTAGTTATTATTTTCAATGGAGTTGACAAACGCAAAATCACTTGAAAATGGAAAATGGCGTAATTTGTTTCCAAAGTAAACAGTCTGGGTTTTGCTACACTGTATAGAATACGGACATGACATGTAAACACCACTCATTCCTGACGGGATGTGACAAGCGTAGAGCACAAAGGATTCTGGGAAAATCAGCCTCTACATCAAGACATGGACCTCTATAACAGTGGGCCCTTGTGTGTGGCTGTAATTGGCTGTTTATAGTCTACATAGCTTGTATGAAGTCAGCCATGTGTATAAATGGTGTTTTCCAAGACTCAACACCGATGATGAAAACCAACAAGTATTTTCGTATTTTTTAGTTAGTGTCAGGTCATCTGTGGCCAAGTGCCATTCCCCCCCCCGTAGGTCAGCGACGCACCACAGGGTAGTGAACCCTATAGCCGACTGCTGCTATCAGAGGAAGCGTGAACCCAAGATCGCCCAGGGCGCGGAGTCTAAGGCCTCGTACACACGAGGGGATATGTCCGCTGAAAACGGTCCGATGGACCGTTTCAGCAGACATCTCCGCTCGTGTGTATGGGCTAGCAGACAGATTTCTCCACCCGACAGATTTCAAAGCATGCTTTGAAATCTATCCGGTGGGAATCTGTCCGCCCGACATGTCTGCTGGTTAGTACACTTACCAGCAGACATGTCGTCCCCCACCGCCGCCGCGCCGCCGCCGAATGGATTCGGCGCATGCGCGGAAGTGTTTAACTTCCTGGTGCGGTGACGTGGCGGTGTCAACGTCACCGCCACGTCACCGCGCCGTCCGGCGGCGGGGAATTTGATCCGATGGTGTGTACACGCCATCGGATCAAACTCCCGATCGGACATATCCGATGGAAATGGTCCACGGACCGTTTTCATCGGATATGTCCAATCGTGTGTACGAGGCCTAAGACCCAGCTTTGTGTTCACCAGCACCCCTAGTGATGGGGATGGCTTTCGCCGCAGCTGTATCCAGGTTGCGACTCCTGGGATCCCCTAGGTCACACTCCGCAGGGAGAGAGGGGAAGCAGCAAGCAGGACAACGGTAGTGATGGGTAAGCCGAGGTCAGGGCAACAGGCAAACAGCAGTAACCGGGGGACAAGCAAAAGGTCAGGGGCACAGGCAAACAGTAGAAGTCAGGGACAAGCCAAAAATGGTACACAGGAAGGTAATCGTAGCACACTGCAGACAGGAACTAAGCAAACAACACTGTTGAACAGCACTGCAGGCCTGTAGTGCAACAGTTAATAAAGACTTCCTGGGATGGCCTGGGTGGGGCCATACAGGAAGAAGAGGAGATAATAAGGTAACAGAATAAGGTCAGGCCTCTTAATGGACAGATGAAAGACAGGTAAGCTGCCAGACTATTGCATATCCATGACAGTTAGCCAGTGGTGGCTGCAGAGGAGAGGAGGGAGTGCCAACAACGGTTGGGCCATAGAGGCCTATGGGTGACATTACCGATCCCAGGCATTCCCAGCCGCTGTCTAGTGCTCTCTCCTCTCCCCTGCAGCCCCTGCTGGCTGGCACAGGGGGTCACATCACCAGACTGGAGCGGGCTGAAAGTAGGTAAGTATACACATCTTTCTTACACAGGTTAGCAAGCATAGGTGTTAGGAGGGGGGGGGGGGGGTGAGCATTTTTAAAACTAGTTAGGTTTAGCCTAAAATTCTACTTTATGTTTCAATGATTTTTATTAAAGTTTTCTAAAATTCTGCTTTAACGTACAACTGAAGGTAAACCTTTTTTTTTTTTAAAGTAAGGTCAGACAGACTGTGTTCTGATTCATGCATCGTACCCACATGGATGTGAACTCAAGGAAGTCCATTGGTCAGTGCAGGTCCATGCAGCTGGTCGCCCGGCATTGATTTCCACAGGCTGCCTGCATGGAACACCTGTGCATCACAGGCAGATGGAGACGGCCCTTTGCATGTACATACAGATCAGTTCATCCATGTGAATAAGACCTTAACTCCTTAGTGCCTGCCAGCACCCGCAGGCCCTTTAAGGAGTTTCGAATGTTGGGGTGTAAGGCGAGGCTTATGGTAATGTGACCACTGTGATTGGTTGTCACGGTGGTCACATGACTGAAGCTTCACGCTAGCCGCCAGTAACTGTGCAGGGTGCGCTCTCTCGGTACAGATCTATTAGTGCTATTTCACACAAAAACCCAAAGCCCACGCACAGTGGCTGCGTTTGATGATACAGTGGCTGCGTTTGATGGTACAGTGGCTGCGTTTGATGGCACAGTGCTGTGTTTGATGGCACAGTGATTGTGTTTGATGGCACAGTGGCTGCGTTTGATGGTACAGTGGCTGCGTTTGATGGCACAGTGGCTGAGTTTGATGGCACAGTGGCTGCATTTGATGGCACAGTGGCTGCGTTTAATGGTACAGTGGCTGCGTTTGATGGGTCAGTGGCTGTGTTTGATGGCACAGTGGCTGTGTTTGATGGCACAGTGGCTGCATTTGATGGCACAGTGGCTGCGTTTAATGGTACAGTGGCTGCGTTTGATGGGTCAGTGGCTGCGTTTGATGGCACAGTGGCTGCATTTAATGGCACAGTGGCTGCGTTTGATGGCACAGTGGCTGTGTTTGATGGTTCAGTGGCTGTGTTTGATGGTTCAGTGGCTGTGTTTGATGGCACAGTGGCTGTGTTTGATGGTACAGTGGCTGCGTTTGATGGTACAGTGGCTGTGTTTGATGGCACAGTGGCTGTGTTTGATGGCACAGTGGCTGCATTTAATGGCACAGTGGCTGCGTGTGATGGCACAGTGGCTACATTTGATGGCACATGGGCTACATTTGATGGCACAGTGGCTACATTTGATGGCACAGTGGCTGCGTTTGATGGTACAGTGGCTGCGTTTGATGGGCACAGTGGCTGCATTTGATGGGCACTGGACAAATGTACATATACTTTGACAAGTGACAAAACTCCCATATACCTATTTTAAAAATAAGATCACAACTATTAAGAGCCCCAAGCCCTCAGCAATTGGACATAGGACGACATTCCTCAGATCATTAGATGTCACTGAGAACTGTCTGGCCAGCCCAGCACTGGTGTATCCTACAGCTTGGCAGAGGCAGTAGGCTTAAAATGTAATTCTGCCGAGCGCTTGTGCCAAGGTGAAGACGGAGATTAGGTTCTATTCACTGAGCTATACTCGTGTTATCTGCCATAACAATCATTATTTTCAGCAATGAGATTATTTTCAGCTCTAAGATGTGAAAAATATCATTATATTTGGCAAAAAAGTTGTTTTAGGTTAATGAATTGAGTCTACTGCCATCATTCTCTATGGGCCATCCTCGTTCTCAGCTTGGCACATGCACTGGGCTGTAACAGAAGAAAGCAGCCCTTAATGGGTAAAAGCCGCGCCATCTCCAGGCGGACTAGTAGGTGCTAAATGAAATTTCTACTCATCAGATGTATGCTCTGCTATAGATGGGGGGGCGGCTTCTTTGTTGGAGTAAATCCTAACAATTTTTTTCATTGTGTACCTTTTTATTAACTACTTTCAATCCAGGTCTTTTCTGACACTTTTTGTTTACATGGAAAAATCTGTATTTTTTTGCTAGAAAATTACTTAGAACATCCAAACTTTATTTATATTATATATATTTTTAAAGCAGAGGCCAAAGAGAATAAATTGGCGTGTTTTGCAGTTATTTATGTCAAAAATCGTTTTTTCAAACACAATTTTTGGGGAAAAAATACACTTTTTTGAATATCAACGCAAAAAACACACAATACATAACCTTTTTTTTTTTTTGTAAATATAAAAGATGAAGTTACGCTGAGTTAATAGATATTAAAAATGTCACGTTTTAAATTGATGCGCAGTTCAAAGGCGGCAAACAATGTAAATACATTTTACTATCTCAGTTCATGGCGATACCTCACACGTTTGGAATGATCGCTGTTTGTGTGCTTGCGGAACCAAAGCTTGCATTCGTCTTTGTGCGTAAGCATGGGGATACGGGGGCATTTTCATTTGTTTTAATTACTAATTCATTTTATATGTTTTATTTTTACGCTGTCACTTTAATTTTTTTTTTTCACTTTTATCAATGTTAACATCCTTGTGACAGCAATAAGCATGTGACAGGTTCTCTTTATGGAGGGATCTGGGTTCTATAAATCCCCAAATCCCTCCTCTGCACTTAAAAGCATTCAAAATGCTTTTGATTTTCAAAACATGTAGCCAATGGTTTCCGAGTAAACCAGAAGTAATATCATGTCATCGCTTCCGGGTTACTATAACTAACAGCCGATCAAAGCCAATCTCTGCTTTGCTTAGCTGCCCGGCCAAAAAACGATACCAGGGTGATTCCTGCAGCTGATTTTTTATTTATTTTTCCACTTTCTCTCTCTTTGATGACAGCAAACAGGACCAATAGAGAAGGTGGGTGTTCTAATCCCTCTTCACGCAAAACTAAACAATAAAAAAAAAACTACTTTAAATATCCACTTCCCGCCCGGTCAATAGTAAATTGACGTCCGGGAAGTGGTTCTGTAATCCTGACTGGACGTCTATTGACGTCCTGCAGGATTACATGCCGGTGCGCGCCCGTGGGGGGAGCGCAGCGCGGCGATCGGTGATGCGGGTGTCAGTCTGACACCCTGCATCTCCGATCTCAGTAAAGAGCCTCCGGCTCTTCCTCACTTGCGTCATAGATTGTTTATCAGCGAAGCCCCCCCCTCGTATGCCAACAATGGTCCACCAGGGAGTGCTCCCCATGTGCGCTTTAGAGCAAAAATAGACAAAAAAAAACAATACAAAATAAAAATGTAACACAATCACTGCCAATCAGTGCCCACAAATGGGCACTGACTGAAATGATGCTGAGCGATGCCATCAGTGCCACCTCTTAGTGTCCATCTATGCCCAATGCCCACCTATCAGTGCCCATCTGTGCCACCCATAAGTACCCATCAGTGCAACCCATAAATGCCCATGGGTGCCCATCAGTACCGCCAAAAAGTGCCCAGTGCTGCCTATGAGTGCCCATCAGTGCTGCCATATCAGTGCCTATAAATGAAGAAGAAAACTTACTTATTTACAAAAAAAATAACAGAAAATAATAAAAACGTAATTTTTTTCAAAAATGTCGGTCTCTTTTTAGCTGTTGCACAAAAAATAAAAATCGCAGAGGTAATCAAATACCACCAATAGAAAGCGCTATTTGTGGGAACAAAATTATACAAATTTCATTTGGGTACAGTGTAGCATGATCGTGCAATTAGACAAGATGTGGGGGTAGTGGCGCTGTCACTAATATGTTGTATTGCTGAGCCAATGTTTAACTCTGAGTAGTGTGTGAGTAGGCTCTGTTAGGGAAACATTCCCTGTGTTAAATAATAATAATAATATAAGGGTGGCAGTGTCTGCCTAGTAAGTAAAATAAGTGAGTCTGTGTATAAAAAAGTAATAGTATCCACTATGGACCTGGTGCTATATAACATATGGATAAATAATAATATTCTACAATGAATCAAGTCCACCAACCGCACCACACATAATAAAATGTAAATAATGCAGTTAAAGCCTTATACAAAAATCTCCATATACATGCAGGCACCGTGATCATAGATGCAGAAAATAATATAAAAATAAATATAAATGCAGAAGTCCATGTAACATAGATATAAGCAGGTAGGTTAAGGTGGTGAGAAGTTCAGGGTGCACCTATGTGGGTAGGTGATCTCAAATATACATCAGGTGTTATTCGCAGTGGATTCGGTGCTCCCCCTTATGGGTCCCCACTCACCAGAGGCACTCGCCCCTGCTGGGGTAGAATGCGTATCGGACAAACAGCTGCTCCTTCGTGCCGTAGCCCCTTTTCCTGGGTTCCTGATGTATATCCTCGGTGTGGGTGGTTAAAGTTCAATTGATTCTATGAGTTCCATCTACTTTCAATGCCAATGTTTCAGCAATGTCTTATATAGAAAACGTCTTCCAGTGAACGTCCTCCTCACAGCCTGACAGAAATCTGGCGCAGCCGTTGAACGAGCGCAATTGTTATTCAAATTGCGACAGTGTTGAAAGCTGAAAATTGGCTTGGGCAGGAAGGTGTATAAGTGCCTGGTATGGAAGTGGATATACAATAAGATATTGGGCCAGATTCAGGAAGCATTTATATCGGCGTATCTCCAGATACGCCGCCGTAATTTCAAATGTGCGCCGTCGTATCTTTACGCCGATTCTCAAAGCAAGATTCCCCGAAAAATAGCCTTCCTCAACCCGACATAACTTGCCTATGCCGGTGTATCGTGGGCGCATAGTTACGCTGGGCGCATTCAGCGTTCCCATTAGAAATATGCAAATAAGGGAGATACGCCGATTCACGAACGTAGATACGCCCGGCTGCTTCATATACGCGATTTGCGTAAGGCTTACGTCCGGCGTAAAGTTACCCCTGCTATATGAGGCGCAGCTAATGCAAAGGTTTTGGCCAGGGAACAACAGTAGTACGGGAATAGGGCTGGGAATAGGGCTGGGCGTAGGTTACGTTCACATGTCGTAGGCATTGCGCGCCGACGTCACTTAGGGAGTTTTTTCAACGCGATTCTGAGCATGCGCACGCATGCCCAGCTCGAGCGGCCATTCATTAGCATGGGGTCATGCTTAATTTAAATACATGACACCCACCTCCTTCCTACTTTGAATTAGGTGGCCCATTTACGCTACACCGCCGTAACTTAGGGAGCAAGTGCTTTGTGAATACAGCACTTGCCTCTCTAAGTTGTGGCGGCGTAGCGTATATTCGATATGCTACGCCCGCCTAACGATACACCGCCCTACCTGAATCTGACCCAAAGTGAGTTAACCTCCCTGGCGGTATGATTCTGTCTGGAATTACGTACCAAAAGCGGTACAATTTTTTGCATGGAAATTCTGCGTTTTATAGTGTAGTCCTGTAATTCTTAGGAATAACTCACTTAAATTTGTCCAAACCAGAGTCTAGTAGACATCCCGGGTATGATAAAGTTTATAAAATTATAATATAATAAATAACTATAAATAATTATAACAAATGATAATGTAATTATAATAAAAATTATTCAATAATGTAATCAAATCAAAAACACTGAAATTAGCTCTGTTGCAGAATTGTCGCTGTCATGACTTTTATTTTTTTATGACGAATTTCCCCACAAATTGCTACCGCTCAATTCTGCAAGTGATTATAATTTATTATCGCTGTTTTCTAGCTGCTCTAAAATCACTTTTGACATAAAGGGACACTTTTGGTTGCTATGGGCAATCTTCAGTTTGCAGGGAGAAAGAACCGTTTTTATTATATAAAAGTACATGTAGGGCACTGGGCAGACCACTAGGGACAAGGGGGGTGTGTATTTTTTACATACAGTACTGTAATCTATAAGATTACAGTGTACTGTATGTAATGTGTTTGTTTACTTTTTTGAATTTGGCGCCGGTCTCTGCCCCTGTGCGCAGTTACGTCGCAGGAAATGGAGATCGGCGGCACACGGAGGCACTGTGTGAGTCGAGCGAGGACGCCGCTCGCTCACACAGCTTGGATGCATCGCTGGATCCAGGTACAAGGTAAGTACAGTACCCCGCCTGGATAAAAGGTAAGCCAGCGTGAGCATGACTCGGGGATACCGATTTTTACATTGAAAATTCACCCCGAGTCACGCTCGGGGATACCGCTAGGTGGGTTAAAGGGGTTGTAAAGGTAAATGTTTTTTACCTTAATGCATCCTATGCATTTAGGTGAAAAAACATCCGACAGCACCGACCCCCCGAACCCCCGTTTTACTTACCTGACCCCTCGAAAGTCCCGCGCGCGTTCATGTGATCCTCTTCGGTTTCCAGGCCGTTGATTGGCTAGGCTGGACGGATTGATAGCAGCGCAGCCATTGGCTGGCCGAAAATTTTGAAAAAAAATTATATTTTCTACTTTTTGTTATAAGAAAAATCGAATAAACTAGATTTTAGTCAAAAATTTAGGCCAAAATGTATTCAGCCACATGTCTTTAGTAAAAAAGATCGCAATATAAAAAAAAATAGCTACCTAGCGGCAACAGTGACACTAATACAGCGATCAGAAAACCAATCGCTTAGTGACACTGGCAATAGGGGGTGAAACGGTTAACTAGGGTGGTGATCAAGGGGTTAAACCTTTATTAGGGGGGGTACAGGGCTACCCTGGACCTAACACTAACTGCCTGTCACACTAACTGTCACACTGACACTAAATGCAGTGATCAGTAAATATATGATCACTGCAATCAGTGACACTGTGACAGGGGGCTGGGGGGGGGGGGGTTGATCTGAAGGGGTTAATGTGCCTATGTGTGTGGTGTCAGTGTAGTGTTGGTGCAACTTACTTGTGATGTCTTCTCTCCTCTCGCCGGATTGAAAATACCGCCGAGAGGAGAGGTGACATCACTTCCTTTGCCAGTGTTTACATTACACAGGCAGAGGAAATGCAGATGCCTGATTGGCTGGGAGCGATTGCGAGGCGGCGGACAGAAACCAACAGCCGCCCCCTCATCCCGGATCACTCGCACAGGTAAAACGCCCGCCGCATGTAAAAAAAAAACTTTGCCTTTAGTGTTCCTTTAATGTCAAGAAGCACATGCCTCTTTCTCTAAGCTTTCCACTACAATACAAACAGTGAGCAGGCAGGCTTTAATTACAGAAGAGACATGCCTGCTACCTGCCTGCTCACTGTCTTCTCCACTGCTGGGATGACTACCTCCTGTGAATGCGCAGGAGTGACATCATCCCACTCCAGCCAATGAAGAGGCCCAAAGACTGGCACTCAGAGGAAGATGCTGGCACCTGTAAGGGACCTTTGGACAAGTGAGTATTGACCCTTTAGTTCCACTTTAAAGTCTAACTAAAAAAACAGGAGGTGCTGACTGCTCATCTTCTGGAGGCGGTCTCTGATTACTGGTCGAGGAACCAGGAATCTTCTGACCCCCCAGTTGTCTGGGATGCCTTTAAGGCAGTAATTAGGGGGGAATGTATCTTTGCTATCAAAAAGGAGAGGGTGGAGCAGCAAGCTGAGATTGGGATACTGAAGGATAAGGAGAGGAAATGCGCTGACGCCAATGCTAATAACCCTTCCAGTTCTTCCTACACAGCTTTATTGGAGGCAAGGAGGCTGATTGATTTGCATTTTAATAACCTGGATCACACAGAAGCCAAGCATAGGTCAGAGACACTGTTTGCAGAGGGGGACAAAAATGGTAAACTACTTGCTAGATTAGTGGCGGATTCTGTGGTGATTCCAAGTGGTGAGTATTCCAGCTGTCAGACGTACCGATGGGGAATTGGCTAGTGACCCGGGTGAGATACTTTCAGTATTTCAGGACTATTTTTCGACTCTCTATGCCCCCATCCCCCCCTATGATCAGTCGGAATTGGAGGTGTTGTTGGGGAGTCTCTCGCTTCCGAGGCTTTCTGATGTGGATCGGGAGGTCTTGGAGGCGGGGATCATGAATAAGGAGGTAGTTGCGGCGATTTTTGCCTTCCCTCCGGACAAGGCTCCGGGGCCGGATGGCTTCCCGGCGGATTTTTATAAGCTATACGCTGACCAATTGGCACCCCGACTCACAACATTACTGGCTTACTCTATCCAGAATCAATGCCTGCCGCAATCCATGCTTGACGCCTATATGATTTTGCTTCCTAAGCCTGGTAAAGATCCTTTGGAGTGTGCGTCATATAGGCTGATTGCTCTTTTGAATATGGATCTAAAAATCCTTACCAAAGTACTGGCTAGGAGACTGGGGGGAGTTATCTCGTCTTTGGTGGACATTGACCAGACGGGTTTTATGCCTGGTAAGTCTACGGACACCAACCTGAGACGATTATTTACCCATCTTCAGATTCCTGGTTCTGCATCTCCCACTAGGGTGGTGGTTTCGACATGTTGACAGTGTTGCAGGGAATGGGTTTTGGCGGGACTTTTTGTAAATGGATCTCTTTGTTGTATAAGAATCCTAGGACGGCAATTCGCGTGGTAAGCCACACGTCTCTTTTTTTCGTATTGGTAGAGGCACGAGGCAGGGTTGTCCCCTGTCGCTTTTTTTGTTTGCCCTCATGATGGAACCGATTGCGGTTGCTTTAAGAATGTCCGGTGAGGTCAGGGAGCTCAGGGTGGGGTCGGTGGATGAAGGCTTGGTACTGTATGCGGATGATTTACTACTATTCTTACAGGACCCAAGAGGTTCGTTGGAGTCGGCTCTGGGTATTCTGAATAAATTTGCACAATTCTTCGGGTTGAAGGTTAATTTGTCAAAGTCTTGCCGCTGGACGCTGGGGCCAGGAACATTGCGGAAGGCCTTGCCGTTGCAGTGGGTGGAACAAATCACTTACCTGGGGGTGAAGATTACGGCGGATGTGGGTGACTACGTTTCCCTTAATCTCATGCCGCTTTTAGGACTTTTTAAGCGGAAAACTCAGGCATGGCAGAAGCTCCCGTTGTCATTAATAGGAAGAATTTATCTATTGAAAATTAAAATTCTTCCAGTGATCCTCTACTTTTTACGTAACGCTCCCACCTGGATCCCCAAGTCCTTTTTTTAAAAATTGGACAGCCTCACTAGTACATTCTTGTGGGCCCCTGGGCAACCCAGAATAGGATTGAAAGTCTTTCAGGAGCCATGGGGGGAGGGGGGGTTGGCCCTGCCAGATTGGCGGAAATATTATTTGGCGGGACAATTGGTGTTTGTTCACAGGTGGCTGACGTTGGATGATGGAGACTCGGCCACGGTCTTAGAAGCGGCCCATTTGGGTTCTTACAAATTGCTGCGGCTGGCTGTCCATAGAGGGGTTAAGATGGACCTTCCACTCACAGCGTCTATGAAAGCCACGATTAAGGCCTGGGGGGAGGCGGTTGCTATGGCATGCCCAAGCTATAGGGGTTTTTCCCCATCCACTCCGTTGTGGATGAATCCTCGCTTACCTCACTTTTACTGCTTTGATGATCCAATGTGCTGGGTGGTAAAGGGGATTAAGACCTTGAAGGAGATTACTATGGATGGGGAATTGTTAACGTTCGACCAGCTTAAAGCTCGGCATGATCTAACAAATTCTCAATTTTTCCGCTACATTCAATTACGACATGCGTTTCGAGCGCAATTTAGAACTTTGACGGTGGAGTCCATTTCTTCCAACCTGGAGAATCTGCTGTTGACGGAGGGTCTCGCCAAGACTCTATCGGTTTCATATAGAAAGTTGTTCGTTTCTAGCCCCAGGGTGGTTCACAAATGCAGAGAGCGGTGGGAGGCGGAGGTTCCAGACATTCAGGGGGAGGATTGGGATGACATGTGGGCACACCCGTTCCAGCATCTGGTGTCGGCTAGGGATAGACTCATTCACTTTAAATTCCTCCATAGGATTTACTATACACCTGCTAGGCTGGCATCTATGTATCCGACAGTGAAGGCAGAGTGTTGGAGATGTACATTCGCTCCTGCGGCTGCGGAGCATGTCTTTTGGAGCTGCCCTCTGATATCCATATTCTCGACGGAGGTTACATCTTGTATTTCTGAAATTTTGGTGACTCCTATTCCAATGACGGTTAGGGTGTGTCTCTTGGGGCTGGTTGAGGATGTGCTCCCATCTAGGGCGCATAGGACTCTACTTAACATTCTTTTATTTTATGCAAGGAAGGCCATATTATTATGGTGGCGTAAACCGGGGGCCCCTACATTGGGTTTCTGGAAGGGCTTGGTTAATTCTATGTTGCCATATTACAAGTCGACGTACTTATCAAGGGGGTGTGGGGGGAAGTTTGATAAGGTGTGGCGGGCATGGTATGACTCGGATTTGACTTTGGGTTGATTTCTTTGATTGGGGTCTAACTGACTGTGGGGTGATTCTATATTGTATGTGCTATGATCTGTAGATGGGTTAGACACATGGAGGTCCCACCATGGAATCCGGGCAGGTGGGGTTGTGGGGACCATTTGGCTCCGGATATTGCTGTGGAGGAAGTGCTGAGCGAGGGGGGGGGATGGGGGATTGTGTTTTTCCACTAGGTTGTTAGTTAGGCACTGTCTCTGTTAGACGGTCCTTGTTTGTAACTTTGAAATGGGCCATGTTGGCCTAGTAAGGCTCAGTGTATGCTGGCCGGCTGTTGTTATACTTTGTGTCTTTTATACCTAATAAAAAAAAAAAAAAAGTCTAACTCAAGCCATAATGTTTCATTTCGTTTTGGATATAGTGGGAAAGGGTGAGGAGCTCTGGAAGTTGTTATTATTGCCATCAATGCCCCTATTGGGGGAGATTTTCTCTCACTAAAGCCCCTTTCACACGGATATTATGATTAAGTCCACCTGTCAGTTTTTCAGGTGGACCCGATCAGAACCTCCATTCTTTTCTATGGAGCGGCGAATGTCAATGGACATGTGGCCACTGACACCAACCGGAAGCCAAATCAGTCCGCTAAAAACGTTTGGGCGGATCGGATGACAGTCAGATGAAAACGGACAAACAGTCCGTTTCCATCCAACCGTCCCATAGGAAACAGCAGGTTGTGCCTGTGTTCGCTCTGCATCATCGAAGCAGACACGGGTCTGCCATCTGCCTGCTCAGCGGGGATCAGCGGAGAGATCCCACGGCTGAACAGTCATCTGCCCCGTGTATAAGGGGCCTTACTGTCAAGATAGGCAGGAAGTGATAGAAAATCTCTCCAGCATGGATACAGACAAACACATTTTTTAGTAGATTGGACAAAGTTTTATAGCTCTCCGTGCCTTCCTGTACGATTGACAACAGCCCCTTTTTTGTGTATGATTGTCACAGGCACAAGAAGTGAGGAAAAATGCCTTTAAAGGTTCAAAAAAAGTTAACAACCTGACAAAAGTTCTAACTCTTCCCTACTATATATACAAAAAAAATATGGAAGCCTTGAAGCAAAACCGCGCTTTGCCCATTCAGGAAAGGCAGGACAGACAGGTTTGTAGACCCAGGACTTAATTGGTTCAGGTTCCTTTCTTCAGTTGACCTAAGCCATAGGATAGGCAGCAGAGTGTTTAACACGTTCCCTACCGAGTCATTGTAAAATGACGTCGGTGGGAACCCTTCCTCCTTCAGAGTGGACATCATATGATGTCCTTGCATTCCCGGGCTGCTAGGGGGCGCGTGCGTGCCCCCGCCGCATTGCTCGGGACCCGGTGCACATGCCCGGCGGCCGCGATGTCCGCCTGGCACCCGCGATTGCCGGCAATCATGGCAGGACCATGCATCTGTGTGTGTAAACACACAGATCCATGTCCTGTCAGTGGTGAGGAGACAGATGTGTGTTCCCAGTACAGAGGAACACACATCGATCTTCTCCCCCTCCCCCTACAGTTAGAACACACTTTAGGGAAAATATTAACCCCTTCCTCGCCCCCCTAGTGTTAAGCCCTTCCCTGCAGGTCACATTTACACAGTAATCAGTGCAGTTTTATAGCACTAATCGCTGTATAAATGTGAATAGTCTCAAAAAAAGGGTCAAAAGGGTCCGATATGCCTGCCGTAATGTCATGGTCACAATAAAAATCGCAGATCGCCGCCATTACTGGTAAAGAAATTAAAATAAATAAAAATGCCATAATTCTATTCCCTATTTTGTAGATGCTAGAACTTTTTCGCAAGCCGATCAAATACGCTTAATGCGATTTTTTTTTACCAAAAATATGTAGAAGAATACGTATCGGTCTAAACTGAGGAAAAAAACGTTTTTTTTTTTAAAAATATGATATTTATTAAATCAAAAAGTAAAATCACGCAAAAAATACAAAACGCAGAGGTGATCAAAAACGCACTGCGCAATTGTCATTCAAAGTGCGACAGCTCTGAAAACTAAAAATTGGTCTGGACAGGAAGTGGGTAAAAATGCTCTGTATTGAAGTGGTTAAACACACTTACATCATTTGTGGTCATGTGCTTGGACACCATTACAATGGATTAACGCCATGTTTTTCCTCCTTCACTGCGCAGCACACAACAATGTATAATGACAGGCAGACCACTTGGCAGCAGATGAAACCGATTTCCCGGAGCGTCTATGTGGCTTACAAGATGGGTGAAGCACAGCACTGTTTTTTACAGAAGGAATTTACATGTCATCCTTTCCATCGCTAATTCAGCAGACAGGGCTGTAAAATGAATCCCTTTATGTCCCAATAGCCATTTATCTAGATCTTCTAATTTGCAGCAGGGCTGGACAAATCCTGTTTGCCATGCTGCCATAGTAATTAGCATAGCTGTGCGCAGCCTATAGCATTAGGGTGTGCACCCCAAAGCTCAAACACACATGCATGTGTATGTTTCTACATGTATATTGTCCCAGTACATTAATCTCCCTGCTGGCACAGTGAAAGAGAAGCAAGTAAGCAATTTTCTAATGGCAGAGTGGATAAGAGGGAGATCTTTCCCATCTCCCCACTGGCACACAGAGCAATAATGCTAATGTGCACTAGATGATTAGGGTGTGCTCAGGCACAACTGACACACCCTGTGCGCACACCTATGGTAATTAGAAAGAAGATCTTTTACTGAGTGGAACATTCTGCCAAACCCAACAACTTAGTAGGGTGGGTGACCTGTGTCCCTGTTGGGAACTGAGACCTGCTTTCCTCTGTGCTCTCTGTCTTTTGACTGCATATGGGACATTGTGGCAGGTTGCTTTCCTGATAAGAAGATTGACTGGAGGCTTCTTTGAAAGGAGTTGATGTTGGATGGCAAGAAGGAGTTGATAGCTTTATTATTTTGCTGAATTTCTGAGATTTTGTCTGCCATTAAGGGCAAAGAAAGGGGTTCACTTTGATGCCATTCCCCCCTCCGCCCATGCCAATATGTACCTTCTGTGCTGTCTCCCTGTTTTATTATTGCTGGTTTTACTATTGCTAGGGATGAGCTTCGGGTTCAAATAGAACTCATGTTCGACTCGAACATTGCCTGTTCGCCGAACAGCAAACTATTTGGGGTGTTCGCGGCAAGTTTGTGTGAACTTTAGAACCCTGTTAAAGTCTATGGGACTCGAACGTTTGAAATCTAAAGTGCTAATTTTAAAGGCTAATATACAAGTTATTGTAATAAAAAATTTTGGAGGCCTGGATCCTGCCCCAGGGGACATGTATCAATGTAAAAAAAAGTTTTAAAAACTGCGGTTTTTTTTGGCAGCAGTGATTTTAATAATTCATTTAAGTGAAACAATAAAAGTGAAATATTCCTTTAAATTTCGTACCTAGGGGGTGTATAGTATGCCTGTAAAGTAGCGCTTGTTTCCCATGCTTAGAACTGTCCCTGCACAAAGTGTCATTTTTGAAGGAAAAAAAGTCATTTAAAATCACTTGCGGCTACATGTCGGTCCAGGCAAAACAGAGAAAAGTCATTGATAAAAAATAAAAAAATGTGTGGGGGTCCACGGCATTTTTTTTTTAAATTTGGGGTGGAGTTCCCCTTAAAATCCATACCAGACCTGAAGGGTCTGGAATGGATATTTGGGGGGGACCCCACATCATTTTTTTTTTTTTTTGACACAGGGTTCCCCTTAATATCCAGACCCTAAGGAGAGTGATTTTAAATGACCTTTTTCCTTCAGAAATTACATTTTGTGCAGGGACTGTTCTAAGCACAGGAAACAAGCGCTACTTTACAGGCATACTATACACCCCCCTAGGTACGAAATTTGAAGGAATATTTCAATTTTATTGTTTCACTTTAAGCATTATTAAAATCACTGCTCCTGAAAAAATGGCCATTTTTTAAATCTTTTTTTTTGCATTGATACATGTCCCCTGGGGCAGGTCCCGGGTCCCCAAACACTTTTTAGGACAAGAACTTGCATATTAGCCTTTAAAATTAGTACTTTAGATTTCAAACGTTCGGGTCCCATAGACTTTAACGGGGTTCTAAAGTTCACATGAACTTTTGGTATGTTCGCAGGTTCTGATGCGAACCGAACCCAGGGATGTTCGGCTCATCCCTAACTATTGCTATACTGTGGGTTGTTACGGTATATTACACATAGCTCCCAACTGTCCCTGATTTGGAGCAATGCCCCTCTGTCCCTCTTTCCTCCTCATTTGTCCCTCATTTTGGTCTGATCTATATAGATGTATATAAAATGCACTTTTTATCCATCAAAAAGTGTTTCCCAGCGCTAAACCTTTCATCTGATTTCTAAATTGCTGCATTTGTAAATTCCAAAAGCCAATATAAAGGAATAGTAGTGGTAAAAAAGGTATATATATGTTGCTTTAAACTTCAAGCCGTGAGGATGTGCGCGCCGCCTGCGGTGCACGTGCAACCCAGCCACGAGCTCCATGACCGTGCCCATGGGACCCGTGGACTCGATGTCCGCCGGTGTCCCGCGATCATATCACTGAGCTGCAGAACGGGGAAAGACCAGTGTAAACAAGGCATCTGCCTGTTCTGCCTAGTGACACGACACTGATCTTCTGCTCTCTGTAATTGGGAGCAGCGATCAGTGTTGTTTCACTTGTAGCCCAGCCCCCACACAGTTAGAATCAATCTCTAGGACACGCTTAACCCCTTTCCCACCCCCTACTGGTTAACCCCTTCTCTTCCAGTGTCATTTACACAGTAATCAGTGCATTTTTAACGCACTGATAGCTGTATAAATGACAATGGTCCCAAGATAGCTTAAAAATCGTCCGATGTGTCCGCCATAATGTCGCGGTTATGATAAAAATCGCTAATCGCCGCCATTACTAGTAAAAAAAAAAATGTTAATAAAAATGCCATAAAACTATCCCCTATGTTGTAGATAACGTTTGCGCAAACCAATCAATAAACGCCTAATATTAACCAAAAATATGTAAAAGAATACATATCGGCCTAAACTGAGAAAAAAAAAGTTTTTTTATATTTGTATATTTTGTGGGGATATTTATTATAGCAAAAAGTAAAAAATGTTGCTTTTTTTATCAAAATGATCACTCTACTTTTGTTTATAGCGCAAAAATTTTGTTTGGGAGCCACGCCGCACGACCGTGCAATTGTCAGTTAAAGCGACGCAGTGCCGAATCGCAAAAAGTGGCCCGGTCATTTGGCAGCCAAATCCTCCGGGGCTGAAGTGGTTAAAAACTCTGCCATACCATTTTTTTTTTCACCTGTCAGCTTTTCAGCATAATTGTAGCCGCCGTTCTCTGATCTTCCATCTAATGTGATTAGGCAGCTGACATCGCTCGGCACATTCTAGAACAGCGTGTGGCTCTGTCATCTTTACCTTCCTACCTAGTGTAAAGGACAAACAGCGGTGTTGCCATAGTAATTATTGCAATGTTTTTATGACAAGCTCAATCTAGCCTACACTGGGAAAATGACAGGGTTCGGTTGCTAGGGGCAGCACCATTTTTGTTTATAAGGCTGCTTGTGGTTCCTCGCGGCTTTCTAGTCTGTTATTTATCTGGAAAATAGCTGAAAGTGTCTATAAACACATAACTAAATGAGTTTTTGGACAGAGGTGTTTATGTTACTATATTTTATAAAAATGGACAAGCAGCATACATGTGGTTATATGCATACGTGCGCCCAAACTATACATTATTCGTGTGATATCATCTTGATGGGTTATATTTATGTATATATTCTGTATATCATACATGGTGATCTCAAGGTGATATTGTTAACCCAATACTACAATTGAATCACAATATAGGATCCACAAAGGCCTATCACAAAGTAATATATACTGTAAGTATGTGTATATGCGTGCAATATGTGCCCCCACCCCCACCCCCAATCTAAATTTGTCCCACCCCAGCCACAGTATACTGTACTTGTCTCAGGGACTGATGAGGAAGCTACAGCCATTCACAGTGATCTCTCATCAGTGGGGCATATGCCCCCCCCCCCCCCCTCCCTGAGTCAATACTTTGTAGAACCTCCTTTCACTGCAATTACAGCTGCACATCTTTTTGGGGATGTCTCTACCAGATTTGCACATCTAGAGAGGGACATTTTTGCCCATTCTTCTTTGCAAAATAGCTCAAGCTCTGTCAGATTGGATGGGGAGTGTCTGTGAACAGCAATTTTCAAGTCTTGCCACAGATTCTCAATTGGATTTAGGTCTGGACTATGACTGGAACATTCTAACACATGAATATTCTTTAATCTAAACTATTCCATTGTAGCTCTGGCTGTATGTTTAGGGTCGTTGTCCTGCTGGAAGGTGAACCTCCTCTCCAGTCTCAAGTCTTTTGCAGACTCTAACGGGTTTTCTTCTAAGGCCGCGTACACACGATCAAATCTATCTGCTGGAAACGGTCGGCCCGACCGTCCCAGCAGACAGATTCAATCGTGTGTACGGGCGAGCCGACGGATTTGGCCAGCCAAAAGATTTGAAAGCATGCTTTCAAATCTGTCGGCTGGGAACCCGTCCGCCCGACATGTCTGCTGGTTAGTACGCTAACCAGCAGACATATCTGCTCGCACATGCGTCGAATGGTTTCGACGCATGCACGGAAGTGTTTTACTTCCTGGTGCGGTGACGTGGCGGCGTCAACGTCACCGCCACGTCAGCGCGCTGTCTGCTGGCGGGGATTTTGGTTTGATCGTGTGTACACGATCAAACCAATACGTCCCCAGCAGACAGATTTGTTCAAATCGGTCTGTCGGACCGATTTGAACAAATCTGTCTGCTCGTGTGTATGGGACCTAAGATTGCCCTGTATTTGGCTCCATCCATCTTCCCATCAACTCTGACCAGCTTCCCTGTCCCTGCTGAAGAAAAGCATCCACACAACATGATGCTGCCACCACCATGTTTCACGGTGGGGATAGTGTGTCTAGGGTGAGGTGCAGTGTTAGTTTTCAGCCACACAACAAAAAGTGGTCTCATCTGACCAGAGCACCTTCTTCCACATGTTTGCTGTGTTCCCCACATGGCTTCTCGCAAGCTTCAAACGGGACTTCTTATGGCTTTCTTTCAACCATGGCTTTCTTCTTGCCACTCTTCCATAAAGGGCAGATTTCTGGAGAGAACAACTAATTGTTGTCCTGTGGACAGATTCTCCCCCCTGAGCTGTGGATCTCTGCAGCTCCTCCAGAGTTACTATGGGCCTCTTGCAGTGGCGTAACCAGAGTTATGGGCGCCCGGGGCAGAATTTTTTTTTTGCCCCCCCCTTGTATAATCATCCACTCTGGTTATAAGGATCTGTAATGTATCCCTCTCAGGGCTTTCAGCATGTAAGGGGTAAATTATTGCAGGATTAATCATTTAACCCCTTACTGTAAGGGATTAACAGACTGACCCCCCCCCCACAACCACAGATCCCCCATCATAGACTGAACCCCCCCCACAATCACAGATCCCCCATCACAGACTGACCCCCCCACAATCACAGATCCCCCATCACAGACTGACCCCCTAAATAACAGACCTCTCATCACAGATGGATCCCCCAATCACAGATAGACCCCCCACAATCACAGACCCCCTATTTAACAGACCTCAGACAGTAACCCCCACCATAGTGCAGACCTCAGACAGTAACCCCCAGTAGTGCAGACCTCAGACAGTAACCCCCACAATAGTGCAGACCTCAGACAGTAACCCCCATAATAGTGCAGACCTCAGACAGTAACCCCCATAATAGTGCAGACCTCAGACAGTAACCCCCATAATAGTGCAGACCTCAGACAGTAACCCCCATAATAGTGCAGACCTCAGACAGTAACCCCCATAATAGTGCAGACCTCAGACAGTAACCCCCATAATAGTGCAGACCTCAGACAGTAACCCCCATAATAGTGCAGACCTCAGACAGTAACCCCCATAATAGTGCAGACCTCAGACAGTAACCCCCAGTAGTGCAGACCTCAGACAGTAACCTCCATAATAGTGCAGACCTCAGACAGTAACCCCCAGTAGTGCAGACCTCAGACAGTAACCCCCAATAGTGCAGACCTCAGACAGTAACCCCCAATAGTGCAGACCTCAGACATTAACCCCCAATAGTGCAGACCTCAGACATTAACCCCCAATAGTGCAGACCTCAGACATTAACCCCCAGTAGTGCAGACCTCAGACAATAACCCCCAGTAGTGCAGACCTCAGACAGTAACCCCCAATAGTGCAGACCTCAGACATTAACCCCCAGTAGTGCAGACCTCAGACAGTAACCCCCAATAGTGCAGACCTCAGACATTAACCCCCAATAGTGCAGACCTCAGACATTAACCCCCAGTAGTGCAGACCTCAGACATTAACCCCCAGTAGTGCAGACCTCAGACAGTAACCCCCAATAGTGCAGACCTCAGACATTAACCCCCAATAGTGCAGACCTCAGACATTAACCCCCAGTAGTGCAGACCTCAGACAGTAACCCCCAATAGTGCAGACCTCAGACATTAACCCCCAATAGTGCAGACCTCAGACATTAACCCCCAGTAGTGCAGACCTCAGACAATAACCCCCAGTAGTGCAGACCTCAGACAATAACCCCCAGGAGTGCAGACCTCAGACAGTAACCCCCAGTAGTGCAGACCTCAGACCGCGGCGTGTGTGGTTTCCCTCAAGCGCGGGCTCCTCCTCCTCTGTGGGTGTGAACAGAGAGGAGGGCCGCCGCCGGGTGTACCAAGATGGCCGCCGCTCCGGAGCTAGGCCGAAGCCGGGGACTTTCCTAGGCCGAGGCTCCGGAGCGCTCCGCGGAGCCGGTTAATGGATTGCCCCCCCCCCATTTTTCGCCCGGTGCGACAGCCCCCCCTGCCCCCCCCCCCCCCCCCCCCCGCTACGCCAGTGGCCTCTTGGCTGCTTCACTGATTAATGCTCTCCTTGCCCGGTATGTCAGTTTAGGTGGACGGCCATGTTTTGGTAGGTTTGCAGTTGTGCCATACTCTTTTCATTTTCAGATGATGTATTGAACAGTGCTCTGTGAGATCTTCAAAGCTTGGGATATTTTTTTATAACCTAACCCTGCTTTAAACTTCTCCACAACTTTATCCTTGACCTGTCTGGTGTGTTCCTTGGTCTTCATGATGCCGTTTGCTCACTAAGGTTCTGTAGCAAATCTCTGAGGGCTTCTTAGAACAGCTGTATTTATACTGAGATTAAATTACACACATGTAGACTCCATTTATTAATTAGGAGACTTCTGAAGGCAATTGGTTACACTAGATTTTAGTTAGGGGTATCAGAGTAAGGGCCCTTTCACACGTGCGGACGAACGGTCCGCTTTTTCTAAGTCCATAAACGGACTTAGAATGGGGCCCTATGGGAGCGGATCCGTTAGCGGATGATGCATCCGCTAACTTCCGCCTACGATCCGCGTCCGTCTGGATCCGTTTTGCGGACGGAAGAAAACCCTATTTTTCTTCTGTCCGGCAGATCGGATCGGATGCAAACGGACAGACGGTCTGTTTCCATCCGATTCCCCATAGGGGATAGCAGAGGAGAGACAGGGCGGTCCCTGCACAGTGTGCGGGGACCACCCTGTCCACCGACAGCTGAGCGGGACCCCCCACTGAGCCGACGGACACACACGGAGCGGACCGAAAAACGGTCCGCACCGTGTAAAAGGGCCCTAAAGGGGTCTGAATACAAAAACACATCACACTTTTCATTTTCCTTCCACTTCACAATTATGTGCCACTTTGTGTTGATCTATTAGGTAAGATCCCAAAAAAATACATTTACGTTTTTTGGCTGTATCATGGCAGAATGTGGAAAATTTCAAGGGGCATGAATACCTTTTCAAGGCACTGTATACCCCCTGCCGCTTTCAAGTGATTGGGGTCACTCTGCAAGGCAGCGCCCCGCAACCGTGTGTATTGCATGTGGTTTCTGTGTGCTATTGTAAGGTTCAAAGGGTTTAAAGTAACGATGAGGTGATAAAACATCTCAGCACCTGTTAAATGATCTCTGAAGATCTTTTTAGAGATCCAAGCAAATCTGAACATATGCCGCATACACACGATCTGAAAATTCGACAAGAAAACCGTGGATTTTTTTCCGACGGAACCTTGGCTCAAACTTGCATACACACGGTCGCACCAAATTCCGACCATCAAGAACACGGTGACGTACAACACTACGTCGAGCCGAGAAAAATTACGTTCAATGCTTCCGAGCATGCATGGGTTTTGGTGCGTCGGAATTACATACAGACGATCAGAATTTCCTCCAAGAACTTTTCCTGTCTGGAAATTTGAGATCCAGCTCTCAAATTTTTCTTGGCGGAAATTCCGAGAGAAAAATTCCGATGGAGCCTACACACGGTCGGAATTTCCATACAAAAGCTCACATTTCCGATCGTGTGTACAAGTTCACATGAGTTCATGCACATCATGGGGCTCTTATAGGCATATTGCATGGCTAATGCAATTTTGAAACACATTCCTGTGCCTGGTGAGCCACGTGTGTTATGTGCAGCCTGCCATAGAAGCCATCTGTATCTGGCCATGCTCTTCTAAATGTCAATGCTTTTGTGCATTCAACGATTGCACATCCAACGTCTTTTCCAAATGCCCAACTTTTGCATTGGGAAGATATGCTGGACTTGCAGTATGTGACTGGACTGCAAACCAAATGCAGCATAGTAATGCCACGTACACACGATCGGTTCATCCGATGAAAACGGTCCGATGGATTTTTTCATCAGATAGCCGATGAAGCTGACTTTCATCGGTCTTGCCTACACACCATCAGTTAAAAATCCGATCGTGTCCAACGCGGTGACGTGCAGAGAAAAATGAAGTTCAATGCTTCCGAGCATGCGTCAACTTGATTCTGAGCATGCATGGATTTTTGACCAATGGATTTCCCCACAGACGATCGTTTTTTTCTATCGTTTTTTTAACCATCAGAAAATTTTAAAACAGGTTCTATTTTTTTTTTTACTGAAAAATCGGACCATCGGACCATTTTCATTAGACAAACCGATCGTGTGTACAGGGGATAACAAGCTCATCTCTCTGTCACTCTACTTTCTCCTCCTATCAGCATTCTTCTTGTCAGCATATAAACTGATTGACTTTTCGTGCTGCTTCTTCCAATTCCACTCCGCACTGCTGTACAGGGACCACTGGAGGCTAAATGCATTGAATGCTAATCGCATTCAGGTACTTAGCCTAGTTTTAAAAAAGACATACTGTATAATTATATATTAAATCCAGAGCTGCATTCATTTTTTGTCTTTGCTTTTATTTCTGCGTAGAATTTATAGAATAATGTTAACATATACTGCATGTGCTGAGCAGTACAGCCGCCCCTCCCATTCTGATGCCTTAGGCACTGGCCCATGGGGGGCTCCTGGTAATTATGGCCTTGTACGATGGTTCTGGATGGAGATGGAGAGTATTTAAAAGAAGTGGTCAGCTCCTTTTCCTGGATTCCTATTAAGAAGTCTACAAGCTGCTAAAGCCCTCAAGTAAGAAAAAATGTTCAGAAAAGGAGCTCGTTTTAGTGTCCGTCTTCGTTTCTAAAGCTGCAGCAGCATTTTCTTCAGCCCAGCAGGGGAGACCAGCTCTCTGCCTCAACATAAAATGATTCAATCCATCTCATCAGTCTGCGGTTTTATCTGTCTCAGAGATCAAATCAGCTCTCTTAAACCCAACCGGCTTTCACCTACGACACATTTTTAGCTGCTCTGTGGTCCTCTCTTAGCATAAAGCATATCTAATGTGTAGAGATCTGGGTGACTGCCTCGGGCCCATCCTTTGATGACTGTCCTGTGATCAGGTAGCCTTTGCTGATCTGCTTCTCCTCTGCAATATTCTATTCACCCTGGAGGACTCCTAAGATCAGGAAACTGCCTATATAGCAGATGAATGAATAAACCCTTAATAAATGTCTACCGCAAATGTCCTTTTTATTTTAGTAACTTAAGCCCTGTACCCTGCCCTATCCTGGACCCTGTACCCTGCTCTTGCACGGACACTGTACCCTGCCCTATCCCAGACCCTGTACCCTGCCCTATCCCCGACCCTGTACCCTGCCCTATCCCAGACCCTGTACCCTGCCCTATCCCAGACCCAGTACCCTGCCCTATCCTGGACCCTATACCCTGCCCTATCCCAGACCCTCTAACCTGTCCTGTACTCTGCCCTATTCTAGACCCTGTATCCCGCCCTATCACAGAACCTGTACCCTGCCCTATCCCAGACCCTGTACGCTGCCCTATCCTAGTTCATGTACCCAGCCCTATCCCAGACCCTGTACCCTGCCCTATCCCAGACCCTGTACCCTGCCCTATCCCAGACCCTGTACCCTGACCTATCCCAGACCCTGTACCCTGACCTATCCCAGACCCTGTAGCCTACCCTATCCTGAAACTGTACCCTGCCCTTTCCCAGACCCTGTACCCTGCCCTATCCCAGACCCTGTACCCTGCCCTATCCCAGACCCTGTACCCTGCCCAATCCCAGTCTCAGTACCCTGCCCTATCCTGGACCCTGTACCCTGCCCTATCCCAGACCCTATACCCTGGCCTGTACTCTGCCCTATTCTAGACCCTGTACCCTGCCCTATCCCAGACCCTGTACCCTTCCCTATCCCAGACCCTGTATCCTTCCCTATCCCAGATCCTGTACCCTGCCCTGTACCTGCCCTATTCCAGACCCTGTACCCTGCTCTATCCTAGATCCTGTACTCTTCCCTATCTCGGACCCTGTACCCTGCCCTATCTCGGACCCTGTACCCTGCCCTATCTCGGACCCTGTACCCTGCCCTATCCCGGACCCTGTACCCTGTCCTGTACTCTGTCCTATTCTACACCATGTACCCTGCCCTATCCCAGACCCTGTACGCTGCCCTAAAAAAATGGCCTGGTCAGGAAGTGGGTAGATCTGTCTAGGGCTGAAGCGGTTAAAGTAATGCAGTGCCTTATCGCATAAAATGGCCTGGTTATGAAGGGGGTAAATTTTCCCGAGGTCAAGTGGTTAAAGTTGGAAGAAATGGCAAATACTTTGTAAAGGCTTTACATACTGCTCTTATAAAAGCTGAAAGGCATATGTACAAGGTGTGATTATTCTATGGCAGTGGTTCTCAACCTGGGGTCGGGACCCCCTCGGGGGTCAAATGATGATTTGCCAGGGGTCACCAAATCCTAGGCTGTTCCTGAAGCCCACACTGTTCTCCCAGAAAGGGAGATAAGAGGGGGAGGAACAAAGAAAAAGGAAAAAAAGAGAGAGCAAGAAAGACAGTTAGAGGGAGGGATGGGGGAAAAAAATAGGATAGAGAGAGATGAATGGGAAAGAAAGGAGAACAATGAGAGAGAGAGGTACATTTTAAAATGTACCATAAGGGGTTTTAATACTGTACGAGTGGAAGGCACTCAGGAAGAGCTAAATGTCCGCGGGTTAGAAGCGCAAATTACCGTATATCACGCACCCCCAACCTAGAAGAGAAAATCCTGAAAAAAAAAAAGAATATACCTACAGTTAAATGCCCCTTGTCGGTGTCTTGCCCGGCATTCATTGGCGGCCTTGTCCGGTCCGGCGTCCGTCTGCGGCCTCGGTGGTGTCCTCCTCGCTTTTCCCGCGCTGTCTCCAAGTCGAATCCCCACATCCTACGCTTAGTTTGAACGCCGCTGCCGACATATACCGAGTGCAGTAGACTAGGGCTCGCTCGGCTAAGCTGGGCTTCTCACGCATAGAGGCTAGGAGCGTGACCGCAAATGAAGCTGAGCCTGGCCGAATGTACCCGAGTGTACTACGCTCGGTATATGTCGGCGGAGGCGTTCAAACAAAGAGCGGGAAGCGGGTATCGGCGTATATCGCGCACCCACGATTTTCCCCTTATTTTAAGGGGAAAAAAGTGTGCGGTATACGCCGATAAATACGGTACTTGTCTTGCCTTGGGTGCTTTCAACCCACGCTATGAAAATAATTTTACTGTTAGGGGTCCCCACAACTTGGGAAATTTTATCAAGGGGTCACTGCACTAGAAGGTTAAGAACCACTGTTCTATGGGGATGGAGGTAAACATGCTGGCTGATACAATTAGGCCAATCAGTTATTCGGCAATTATAGATATACCCATCAATTAAACACACAGCTTCTTTTCATGCTAATTATTAGATATGTGCACACTGAAATATTTCATTTCAGAGATTCGTTCTCGTCCAGAAAAATGTAATTATTTAGTTACTCCTGAAATTAGTTTTTATTTATTTAGTTTTGTTTAAAAAAAAACATTCATCCGAAAATCCAAATTAATTAATGTCGAATCTGTCATTGAAGGCTTATGGTGTCCATCGAATGTTCTAAGAAGATTCAACGAAGCAGCTAAACTGTACGACACCGCAATCGTACGTTTCTGGTCGAATGCTCCGCCCACAAGCTATAGTAGAATTCTAATGTTGTATGACACTAGTAATAACTATGTTTATTAATTATTATTACTAGCCAACCATCATTTGAATTCTTCTATAGCCCATAAATGTCCACTCGTGGCAATCATTTGTTTTCAACTGCTTCGTCGAATCTTCATGTCTCTATAATGTTGAATCTTTTATCTCTATGTCGAATAATCTTGGACTAATAGAGTTATGCCGCGTACACACGATCATTTTTCGGGTTCTAAAAAAATATTTATTTTTTTATGTCATTAAAAACGATTGTGTCTGGGCTTCAGAGCATTTTTCGGGTTCTAAAAAATCTGCAACATTTTTTTTTCCGAACATGCTTTATTTTTTAACAACGTTTTTAACGTTGTTGTTTTTCGGGTTGTAAAAAATGTCCGTGTGTGGGCTTTAACGACGTGAAAAATGTGCGCATGCTCAGAAGCAAGTTATGAGATGGGAGCGCTCGTTCTGGTAAAACCAGCGTTTGTAATGGAGTAAGCACATTCATCACTCTGTAACAGACAAAAAAGCGCAAATCGTCTTTTACTAACACAAAATCAGCTAAAGCAGCATCCACATGGAACTTCCCCTTTATAGTGCCGTCGTACGTGTTGTATGACACCGCGCATTGCTAGAGCATTTTTTTTTTTTTCACAGTTGTGTGTAGGCAAGGCCGTTTTAATGATCAAGTTGAAAAAAACTTTGTTTTTTCTAGAGCCTGAAAAACTACATTTTTTTAGAACCTGAAAAGTGATCATGTGTATGCGGCGTTAAGGTTAGACACATTCGACCGCTGGTTCGATAGACACAGATTGTTATTGTCACAGCCATGTGAAATCTTCTATCTATATCAAACTGTTGTCACAATGAAATGAAAATAAAGCATTTTTTTAGTTAAATCTTTCAGGTTTCGGATTCTGCACGTTCGTTATCGTTTGTTAAAACGAACGCGAAAATCACCAAAATTCAGACGAAAATGAATGCACATGTCTACTATTATTTATGAAAACTAGAAGAAGAAAGGTGGACGTTACGTAAGGTCCACATAAAGTGAGGTGACATTAAGAGCATCATTAGGCCTCACTCATACACGCATAATGAGCCTTATCCTTGGTGACTTTGTGTATCATTATTTATTATAATATATAATCCATTCATCACAGTCTGCATTGGCAGAACAAAGAATAAATAAAAAATAAAAAAATGTCGATGTTTTGCAGCGACGGGCTGCTTCGACGTTCCAGAAAACAAACGTGACATTTCTGAATTGACCCAGTGCCTGGAGAAGCCAAGGAGATGAGCCACTACACCCGCGACGCAGGGAAGCAGTAATTACAGAGATGTGTGTGCAGAGCCAGAGACGTCGCTGGTCAGTAATTAGAGCAATAGAGAAGCTTCCCTCTCAAAGATCACCCCGAGTCTCAAGTGTGTTCACACTGCCTGCAGAATGTCAACTTCTAAAGGGTCCCAAAGCCACACAAGAAATAGAAATGCTATTATACATCAGCATGTTTTTAGATTGAGGTTTTCTATAAAAGCTGAATTTTTATTAAAGACCTCGGACTACCCTGCTCGCCATGACCACTTAAACTCACAAGGAATAATATATGGTGTGAAATGTTACCTGCGGCTCTGGGGAGGTTCAGACAAACATATCAAAAACATATCAAAAATTTTAGATGCCAAATCCAAACTCCATTGAAGTCGATGGGCGTCAAATCAGTCAAATAAATGTTACTTTTTAACCACTTAAGACCTGGACCTTTAGGCAGGTAAAGGACCTGGCCAGTTTTTGCGATTCGGCACTGCGTCGTTTTAACTGACAATTGCGCGGTCATGCGACGTGGCTCCCAAACAAAATTGGCATCAATTTTGAAAAAAATTCAATACTTTTAACTTTTTTTTCCCTCATTTTAGGCCAATACGTATTCTTCTATCTATTTTTGGTAAAAAAAGATTGCAATAAGCGTCTATCGATTGGTTTGTGCAAAATTTATAGCATTTACAAAATAGGGGATCGTTTTATTGAATTTTTATTAAAACATTTTTTTTTACTACTAATGGCGGCGATCTGCGATTTTTTCATAACTGCAACATTATGGCGGACACTTCGGACAATTTTGACACATTTTTGGGACCATTGTCATTTTCACAGCAAAAAATGCATTAAAAATGCATTGTTTACTGTGAAAATGACAATTCCAGTTTGGGAATTAACCACAAGGGGGCGCTGAAGGGGTTAAGTGTGACCTCATCTGTGTTTCTAAGTGTAGGGGGGTGTGGCTGTAGGTGTGACGTCATTGATTGTGTTTCCCTATATAAGGGAACACATGATTGACGATGGTGCCACAGTGAAGAACGGGGAAGCTGTGTTTACACACAGCTCTCCCCGTTCTTTAGCTCCGGAGACTGATCCCGGGACTCCAGCAGCAATCAGGTCTGCGGGTCTCGCGCCCGCGGTCACGGAGCTTCGGACCGGGTCGCATGGTTAAGGAGATATTTGCAGAAAAGCGGGCACCGATGTCTACGGCGTGCATGCACGCCGTAGACAACAGTGGTTAAAAACAGTAGTTAAAAACAGTGGTTAAAAAGGAAAGCAGAATCCGAAACCTGAAAGATTTAACTTAAAAAATGCTTTATTTTCATTTCATTGTGACAACAGTTCGATATAGATAGAAGATTCCACATGGCTGTGACAATAATAATCTGTGTCTGAGCCTGCCGAAAAGTGCCGGAAAAGTGCGCATGTGTGGGGATCGTGCGGTTCCACGCGCATGCACGGGAGTGACGTCACTCCGGGTATCATGGCGGCGATGGAGGACGTGTCCGAGGACCACTGCAGGGGCTTTGATCTAAGGTAAGTAATTAATAATGAGCTCGTCTTTTTTCCTTTTTAATATTTTTAAGGGTATACAAGCACTTTAATAATGCTGAAAGTACAATATATTTTGTCTTTACCAGCTTTGCACAACTAGAGAGTGACGTTTTTGGCCATTCTTCTGTGCAAAATCACTCAAGCTCTGTCAGATTGGATGGAAAGTGTCTGTGAACAGCAATTTTCAAGTCTTGCCACAGTTTCTTAGTTGGATTTAGGTCTGGACTTTGACTGGGCCATTCTAACACATGAATATGCTTTGATCTAAATCATTCCATTGTAGCTATTTCTGTATGTTTAGGGAGAGGCGGACCCTGGGCTAAATATTTATGCAACTTAAGCCAATTCCTGGTCGATACCAGCAGAGGTCTGAGGTGTGAATGAACGTCCTGGGGATTGGAATGGCAGGGTTGTGCTGATTGCGAGAGAGAGACCCAGACTGAAGGGGCTGTCTGCCCTCCTGGGTTGTTTAGTTGAACTACAGGAGGTTCATTTAGTTCCCAGCTTAGAGAGAGCTGGGGTCTTATTTAGAGTTTCCCCCTTATCCCTTTAATCCCGAACACATATGAATTACACAGGTACTGTGGCTGATTAAGGTGGTAATTAAATTCACTTGGTAATTTACCTGCATTAAATTAGCCTCAGAACCTGTATAATTCATATGTGTTCGGGTTTAAAGGGTTGAGGTGGCAATCTTAGTCTTAGTCTTATTGCTGGAGCTGTGAGAACAGTCTGGTGAGGATATGGCATGGAGACTCATGGTATAGGGTCTGGCTGGTCCTGGAAGGAGGCGTCCATGTATTCAGGGACACAGTGAGTAAAGAGCTGAGAGAGATCCTGGACGAACTGCTGCTTTTAAACCCTTTTTTGAAGGACTGTTCAAGTTTGGCAGGTTTAGGGCTGTTTCCAGTGTGGGATCCCTCTGAAGCTGTATTTCCACATCCTCTTGCACTAGAGGCATGCCTTGAAGAGGTTAACTACTATCAGAG
Source organism: Rana kukunoris (assembly GCA_029574335.1). Taxonomy (NCBI): domain Eukaryota; kingdom Metazoa; phylum Chordata; class Amphibia; order Anura; family Ranidae; genus Rana; species Rana kukunoris. Next base: position 174,400,026 of record CM056059.1, on the reverse strand, counting down.
AGTGGCTTTTGTTAAACGTTGTACTGGTTCTGGAGATACCAAGGCTATCCTATACCCTATCCCGACTTTGTGGGAACAGTTTGGGGGTTGGCCCTTTCCTGTTCCAACATGATTGCACACCAGTCCACAAAGGATAGTCCATAAAGACATGAATGAGACAGTTTGAGGTGGAGGAACTTGACTGGCCTGCAACCTGATAGAACACCTTTGAGATGTATTAGATTGGAGACTGTAAGCCAGGCCTTCTTGTCTAACATCAGTGCCTGACCTCACAAATGCGCTTCTGGAAGAATGGTCAAACATTCCCATAGACACTCCTAAACCTTGTGGACAACCTTCCCAGAAGAGCTGAAGCTGTTATAGCTGCAAATGGGGGGGGGGGGGGGGGGGGGGGGGGGGGGGGGCAACTCAACACTGAACCCTATGGGCTAAAACTGGGATGCTATTAAAAGGTCATGTGCATGTAAAGGCAGGCATCCCAATACTTTTGGTAATATATAGTGTATAATACATCTTACAGAAACAAAGCAAATTGGGTATTTCCCCCTTTTTCTCCCCCAATGATGAAGCTTGTGTATACTGCTCATCAAGCTGTTGTATTTTACCCTAGGAGACCAAAAAAATGTACTTTCTTTAGGAAACTATTTTATGAATACTGCAAAAACATTCTTAGGTGTAAAGTAATAAAAGAGACTATTCATCTGTTTTTCATTATTCAGCAAACAAAGCCGACAAATAATATTTTGGTGAACTAGCCAGTATGAGAAAAAAAAAGTTAAGTTAAAAAAGCATAGTACAAAATAAACAAAAAAACGATAACTGGCTACTAGAACTATGACTTTGATTAATACACCTCTTCTGCTTTCTCTGGAACAGACGCTTCTAATATTTTTCACTTTTTTTATATTTTTTTTATTCGCATAAATGTACATGAGTAAACCTCATGTACATTAACGTTATTGCAAGGTACAAAGTCATATTTTGCATTGAATATATTTAAAGTAAATTCTGTGTGCTAGACTCTTATATAAGATGTCCCCTTTATTTATATGGGTGGACAGGAGAGAACTACTTGTTCCAAAATGCAGAAAAAAGTTAGCATTTTGTATCAGTGGCGGGATTTAGGTAGTGCAGCAAAGTGACATTATTAACTACTTGAGGAAATGGAGGTGGTGTAAAAGGGGTGATGGCGCTGCCTAAGTGTAGTTGCTAAGTATCCTATTAGCGGTGTGAACAGTGGTAGGTGTCCAATAAGTTATATTGGGTAAAATTGTGAGATATATTGTGTCGGGCTCCTCAGCTCGGTGGGCTCATAAGTGGGGCCCCCGGTATGATGACAAGGAAAGGTAACCCTGATACTGATTATTGAGTAGGACAAGAGGCAGCTCAAAAAATGCATATTGGCCTCAGTGGATAAAAAAGAAAATAATAATATTGTTAGAAGTCACTATGGGACGACCAATCTCAATGGAGGTCCCAGTGCCTAGTGTAGGTGAATAACTTGAAAGACTAAGGTGCACAGTGTGCTGTAGTGGTAATCAAAAAGAAACAATTGAATGTTAGGTTTCAATCCTAACATCCACAAGTGCAACAAGCTGATGTGCATCAAATAAAATACATCAAATTTGGCTTGAAAGCAAGCAGTGCAGGTGATCAAATGATCCCCATAAAAGATTATTAAACAATAATGTAAAAAGTCAATTTAAACTCCGGGGTATCCTCTGTATAGGACACAGCGATAAGATCAATATTGTGAATGACAGTACATAGGATAAATCTGGAGTGATTGTTAGGCAAAGAAGGAATGGATCAATTCCTGTGACATCCGTACTCCCCCCAGCTGGACCCCACTCACCAGATAGTAGTCCCCACTAGGGGGTGTTGAGCCTTTCGAAATCGGGAGGGGTTCACTGTTAACTTGCCAGCTATCTTCAGACGGGTATAATCCTCAGCGGGGTGCAGGAACCACATAGGAAATAGTTTGAAAAAAAAAGGAAATCCACATAGCGAAGCCATTGGCTGGCGCTGCTGTCAATGACAGCGAATGACGCGGCGCGCCGGGGGGCGGAGCCGAGCGATACAGTCGGCGGCTATGGCCGCCGCTGTATCACGGGAGCGTGCTCGCAAAAGCTTTCCACCATGCGAGCTCGCTCGCATGAAGGTAGAAAGCTTTTGCGAGGAGGAGCCGAGACAGCCGCCGAGGGACCCCAGAAGACAGCGTTCAGGGACACTCTGTGCAAAACGAGCTGCACAGTGGAGGTAAGTATAACATGTTTGTTATTTAAAAAAAAAAAATCTGACTTTAGTGTTCCTTTAAGGACCTTGCCCCTTTTTGCGATTCGGCACTGCGTTGCTTTAACTGACAATTGCATGTTCGTGCTCCCAAACAAAATTGGCGTCATTTTTTTCCCTACAAATAGAGCTTTCTTTTGGTGGTATTTGATCACCTCTGCGTTTTTTTATTTTTTGCGCTATAAACAAAAATAGGGCGACAATTTTGAAAAAAATGCAATATTTTTTACTTTTTGCTATAATAAATATCCCTAAAAAAGATATTAAAAAAAATCATTTTTTTCATCCAGTTTAGGCAGATACGTATTCTTCTACCTATTTTTGGTAAAAAAAAAATTGCAATAAACGTTTATCGATTGGTTTTTGCAAAATGTATAGCGTTTAAAAAATAGGGGATAGTTTTATGGCATTTTTAGTAATAATTTTTTTTTTACTAGTAATGGCGGCGATCAGCGATTTTTTTCATGACTGCGACATTATGGCGGACACAACGGACACTTTTGGCACTTTTTTGGGACCATTGTCATTTTCACAGCGAAAAGTGCACCGATGGAACAAAGTAATAATAAAATATAATAATAATAATAATAATACAACATTTTTGTTATTATTATTGTAATTTATTATTATAAATTTGTTAGGTTCCATTTGTTTAGATACTGTATTCGTTATTTTGGATAATTCGTAACTTTGGATAAATTTGTATTCGTTACGTTCACTAACAGCCACATTTAAAGTACAGTTATTTAATTATTAAAGTTAGTTAAACCGTTTTTTGTTAATTCAGTTATTTCCAAATTAACTAATTAACAAATTAATGCTTACAGTGACAATTGCGCGGTCGTACAACGCTGTACCCAAACAAAATTTACGTCCTTTTTTCCCCACAAATAGAGTTTTCTTTTGGTGGTGTATGATTACCTTAAAATTTTTTTTTTTCGCTATAAACAAAAAATAGTGACAATTTTGAAAATAATAAAAAAATTATTTGTGATATAATACAGAGCTAATTTAAAAATATATATATATATATATATATATATATATATTCCACAGTTTAGGCCAATACAGTATGTATTCTTCTACATATTTTTGGAAAAAAAATCGCAATAAGCGTATATTAATTGGATTGCGCAAAAGTCTACAAAATAGGGTATAGATTTATGGCACTTTTATTTTTTGTTATTTTTTTACTAACAATGGCGGCGATCTGCGATTTTTATCATTACTGCGACATTATGGCGGACACATCGGACACTGTTGATGCTATTTTGGGACCATTGTCATTTATACAGCGATCAGTGCTATAAAAATGCACTGATTACTGTGTAAATGACACTGGCAGGGAAGGGGTTAACCACTAGGAGGCGAGGAAGGGGTTAAGTGTGTCCTAGGGAGTGATTCTAACTGTGGGGGGGGCTGAGCTACAAGTGATACGACAGTGATCACTGCTCCAGAAGACCGGGAACAGTAGATCACCGACCTGTCACTAGGCAGAACAGGGAAATGCCTTGTTTACATCTTCTGCCACTCTGTGATACAATTGCGGGCACCCCGGCGGACATCGAGCACGCAGGAGGAAAATTCAAAGGGACGTACAGGCACGTCCCTTTGCGCAGCCATGCCATTCTGCCGATGTATATATACATGTGCTCCCAATGACAGAAAGCAGTAGATTAGTGTCCTGTTACAAGGTAGAACAGGGAAGTGCCTTGTTTACACAGGCATCCCCCTGTTCTACCACTCCGTGACACAATCGCGAGACACCGGCGGACACCGAGTCCACGGCTCCCGCGGGCAAGGTCACGGAGCTTGCGGTGGGCAAGTGTGCTCCCACATGGCAGGCTTTTCAAAGCAACGTTGGTTTGCCCACAGGAGCCATTCTGCCAACGTATAAGTGTGTGAAGCAGTCGGCAAGTGGTTAAATGCAGTTTTGTGGAGTGCAATTTCATGCGTCTAGCCCCTTTCGGGGCACCAGGCACATGAATTACAGCGAAGTTCACCCAGATGTGTTACAACAGCGATTGAATATTCAAATGGAAACACTGATCCTCTATCCGGCCAATCGTAAGAGGGCTTAAGACCCTTTTTCTGACTGCCCGAAAAGAAAAGACTCCTGATTGGCCGCCGAGGAGAAGGGAGGAAACGGAAGCTGCTGTCGCCGTGATGATCCATGGAGAGCAGGAGAACAGGAAGCTGCCACCGAGCAGGGGAAAGCGCGGGTGATGGAGTAAGTGCTACTGACCGACCAACCGACTGGGGGTAATGGCATACTGTTTGTTGTGTTTGCTCCCCCCCCCCCAAAAAAAAATTCCACCAGCCGCCACTGACGGTTTACCTAAGAACTGTGACTAAGCTGTGGTATACATGTCCACAAATTGTCATTTCCCCCTGAAGACTTCTGGGCTAGTTGGTGTTAAAGTGTCTGGTTTGGAGAAAAGCTTCTAGGCGATCAATAAAGTCAATTAAAGGCATATTCCCATTATTCCGGCCCATGTGAGACTCGTGTTCATCTGTGTTACAACAGAACACAATTTTTATTGATTTTCAAACTTGTAGCAGTGATGTACACTGATACTCAAGAACTGTATTGTTCTTCCATTCCTCTCATTGTTCCTTTGGGTTTTTGTCCTTCACAATTGATGTGTATAAATCGGAGGCTTTTAAAGCAAACTTGTTATGACCAAACCTTCAAACCTTGTGCCTCTATGGTCATCATTAAGCCCATACTTACTACAGTACAGTCTTTAGAAGTTTTAAAAGGGGAGTTAAAATCCTTCATTCTTATTTTCCGATAACAGGTTATGATTAAAGCCCGGCTTCAGACTCTGGTCTTCCTCCAATGCCATACACCGCTATCCGTTGAAGCATCCCCGCCATATTCCCACTATTCCGACTCGTTTGAGACTCACATTCATCAGTGTTGCAACGGAACACAGAAATAGTTATTGATTCTCTAAATTGTAACGCTAACGTACCGTGATCCTCAGGAATTGTTTTATTCTACTATTCCTATCATTGTTCCTTTGGGTTTCTTGTCCTCCGCAATTGATGTGTATATATCAGTGGTGTTTAAAGCAAACTTGTCATGACCAAACTTTCAAACCTTGTGCCTCTATGGTCATCATTATACCCATAACTACTACAGTACAGTCTTTACAAGTCTTAACAGAGTTAAAATCCTTCAATGTTATTTTTTGTTAATAGGTTATTATGATTAACCTTTTTTATTGCCAGAGCCGTTTTTTGTGTTTTTTTTGCACACATGTTTAACCGCTTGCCACCCACCGGCCGGGCGGTGCGGCTCTTGTTCTGACTGGGCGTCATATGACGTCCTCAGCTTCTCGGCCTCTAGGGGTCGAGCGCACCTGCCGCGTCACTCGGGTACAGGTGTCTACCGGGCACCCACGATTGCCGGTGACACAGCCAAGGACTTGTGTAAACACACATCCACGTCCTGTCAGAGGAGAGGAGATCGATGTTGTGTTCCCAGTATAGAGGAACACCGATCGGTCTCCTCCCCTTGTGAGTCCCCTCCCCCTACATTTAGAATCACTCTCTTGGACTCACAGTTAACCCCTTGATCGCCCCCTAGTGTTAACCCTTTCTCTGACCGTCACATTTAAACAGTAATCAATGCCTTTTTATAGCACTGATCATTGTATAAATCAATCAATATATGTTTATTGCGACTTGTATCGACCTAAACTGAGAAAAAAATGTGTTTAAAAAAAAAAAAATTGGGATATTTATAATAGCAAACATTTTTAAATATTGTGTTTTTTTTGTTTTGTTTTTTCAAACTTGTCACTCTTCTTTTGTATATAGCACAAGAAATAAAAACCGCAGAGGTGATCAAAGAAAGCTCTATTTGTGGGGAAAAAAAAACATAAAAATGTAGGTACAGTGTTGCATGAATGGTCATTCAAAGTGCAACAGCGCCGAAAGCTGAAAAATGGCTTGGGCAGGAAGAGGTTTTAAGTGCCCAGTAATGAGGTGGTTAAAAAAATCTTTTTAGCCCTAAAGTTAATGTAAATCCACAAAACATTATACATTTTCTGAAAGCAGATCCCCTACAGAATAAAACTGTGGTAGTTACAATTTTTTATGTCACACGATATTACTAAAAAAGATCTTGGAAATGCAAAATTTCAGTATAAAACATACTTATGTGGATTTTAGGGTAAAAAAACACAATAATTTACCAAAATATAAATGAGGAAGTTGCTCTGACTAAAAAGATACCCAACATGCCTAACTTATTTTTTGAAGCATATGATTTTAGCCTGAGGCTCTAATTGTCTTCAAATAAGGGTGGGCTCAGGGGGCAGACTGAGCCCATCCAGTTCTGTGACAATAGCAAATTAATATTCCTGATTCTCAGGAAGCAGGTCTTAAGACCTGATTGGCCGAGAGGAGAAGCGATCGTATTGTCACAGAGGAGGAGGAGACGCAGGGGAAGCCTCCGTAAAGCGGCTGAGAAGGAGGAGACGCAGGAAGGAGCCAAAGCTGCCCGCGACCTAGATGGGGTAAGTGCGGGGCTGGTGGGCGAACGAGCGAGCAACAGGGGGTTTAGAAATCGACCGATAGACCGATGTGTGGGGTTGGGTGGTTTGTTTTCCACCCCCTCCCCACCACTGGTGCTTATATGTGGAGGTTGGGACACCTGGTTTATGTACTTGAGGGTAAATACATTTTTTTTAAAAAGAGTTTTAAATCATTTTTTTTTTTTTTTTTTTAATTCTCTATTTTATTTTTCATACATTAAACATTAGTTACAAGTCTATAAGGCTTACATTAACATTTAGACCATATTAACAATTATTTTAGGATTGTTATTTCAAACCGTGTTCCTCTTAACGAGCTTTTAACAATCCTATTCCTTCCTACCACCTATAGATATAGCGTTGTATTCTCCTATTTCCCCCCATCCCCCCCTTACCCTACCCCCCTTACCCTACCCCCCTTCCCCCCCCCCCCCAAAAAAAAAAAAGGCAGTTTTCTCTCTTCCTCTCTCCACCCCCCTCCCCCATGTCCCCCCCCCCCCTCTCACCTGACTCGTTCTCTATACCCTATATATGGGGCCCACGTTTGTCTATACTTCTCCTCTTGCTCTCTTATTCCCATCGTCAGATTCTCCATCAGCTGGATCTCCGTTACTCTGTCTAGCCATTGTTGTCTAGTTGGTGTAGATGTACTTTTCCACAAAATTGGGATACAAGCCCTTGCTGCCGTCAGTAGGTGTCTAAGCAGGGAATTTTTAAACTTTGCCATGGAAAGTGGAAAATCATATAATAGGTAGGTGGCTGGGTTTCCTCCCAGCTCCACTTCAGTAATTTCTTTTATCGTGCCCTCGATCATTTTCCAAAATTCCTTCACTTTTACACATTCCCAAAAAATATGTAAGATTGTACCCTCCTCCTCTCCACACCGCCAACAGCGATCTGAAGTTTCTGGGAAGATACGTTTTAGTACGGCAGGGGTTTTATACCATCTAGTTAAGATCTTGTAGCTTCCTTCCTGGTATTTGGTAGCTAGGGAGGCCTTATGCTTAAAGGAAAAAATTTTTGTTTTCTGAGTCTCTGAGAATTCTATCCCTAAGTCCCTTTCCCATGCTTGTATGAATGGTAGGTTTTTGGGCGCTTCTGTGTCTACCAGCAGGCTATACATTAATGACACACCATGTCTCAGCGATTCACCCTTCAGGCATGTTTCTTCGAACCCTGAAAGTTCTCTTCTTGAAGTGTTTTGTGGGCTTAGTGCTCTAATTGCTGCTCTTAGCTGAATTTCTCTCATTGGGTCCAACCCCCTTCTGGGGTCCTCATCTATCTCTCCCCCACCGGCCCTTTGGTTGTCTGTATCAAAGTGTATTAGCCTGCTCATTCCTGCGCGTCTAAGAATACCAAAATGGTGATCTGTAATACCTAGTTGGAACCTAGGGTTCCCCAACACTGGGACAAGTGGACTTGTGTAGTCCGAGATCTTGTTTTTGCTAAATTTCCTTTTTGTAACTCGTATTGTGGCGCCTAGGGTGGGGTGCTTTTTAACCTCTTGTGGGATATCAACCTCTTGGATCCACGCTAAGCCCTCTAGAGGGATCTTCGTAATCTTTTGTTCCATGAGAATCCAAGGTTTAGATTTCTCGTGTGAACACCATTCTACCACCCTTGCTAAGTGGACTGCATCGTAATATCCCATCGGGTCTGGTAAACCCGCCCCCCCCTTCCTCTTAGGTAGCGTCAGGATCTCACGTCGTACTCTCGCCGATTTTCCTGCCCAGATAAACCTGCTAAATCTTACTCTTAAATCCCTAAAAAAAAACAAGGGGATCTTTACTGGAAGGGTCTGCAGTAGATAAAGTAGTCTTGGCATAATGTTCATTTTAATGATGTTGATTCTCCCAAACCATGTAAAGACTTCCTTATCCCACCGCTGAAAATCTGCCTTGAACTGTCCTATCAAGGGAACAAAATTTAGGTCAAATGTTCTATTCAGATTTTTTGGTATTTTGGTTCCCAGATAGGGTATATGGGAGTCTGTCCATCTAAAGGGAAAATTTGTCGCTAGTTGTTGTTGTGCCTGTCTGTTAACTTCCACTCCCATCGCCTCTGATTTATTATAGTTCACCTTAAAATTGGACAGAGTTCCATACTCCCCTATCTCCCTCATTAAGGCTGGTAGGGACAGCTCTGGGGCCGTTATTGAGAACAAGAGGTCATCTGCAAATGCAGCTACTTTATACTCTGATCCCTTAATCCGAAAGCCTCTTATGTCTGTATTAATCCGTACAGTTCTCAAGAACGGCTCCAGAACTAGGATAAAGATTATTGGAGAGAGTGGACACCCCTGTCTTGTCCCATTGTGTATTGGGAAGGGATCAGAAATTGTCTCGTTTACCTTCACCCTGGCCGAAGGGCAGGAGTAAAGACTGTCTATCCAATTTCTCATCCCTTCCCCCAACCCAATATGTTGTAATATAGTTCTCAAAAATCCCCAATCCACTCTGTCAAAAGCTTTCTCCGCATCTGTTGATATTAATACTGTTGGCTTTTGATAGAGTTGAGACATATAGATAGTACTCAGAAGTCTCTGTGTGTTCTCTCTTCCCTCCCGCCCCGGGGTAAAACCCACTTGATCTGGGTGTATTAAGGATGGGATACAGGGTAGGATTCTATTGGCGATTATTTTTGCAAATATCTTCAGATCAACGTTCAATAAGGATATTGGTCGGTAGCTAGGACATACAGTTGGGTCTTTCCCTTCCTTGGGGATAATTGCAATATGTGCTTCTAGTGTTTCTCTACGCATCTGCTGACCATCTTTTAGCGAGTTAAAGGCTTCTAGAAATTTAGGCGCTAGTTTTTCCTGAAACGTTTTATAATATGTTAAGGTATAGCCGTCTGGGCCTGGGGATTTACCCGGTTTCATCTCCTTTATTGCTTCTAAAAACTCCTCTGTCGTGATCGGTCCCTCCATATTAGCTATCATTTCTTCTGGAATTGTGGGCATCTCTGACTCCCTGAGATATTCTTTTACTCTCTCCACTCTACACTGACCTGTTGCTAATATAGGTTGGGTTTCCAGGTGGTACAAACCGCTATAATATTCTTTAAATTCTTTGGCTATTAAATGTGATGAACTAACTAGATTATCTCCTTTGGTTTTTATTTTTTCAATATGTTTTTTTGCTCTTGTCTCTCTCAGTGCATTGGCCAGCATCTTGCTCGGTTTGTTCCCATGTTCATAATATGCCCTCCTACATCTACTTAAATTGGCCCTGGCCTTCTCTGTGAGTAGTAGGTTTAGTTTATCTCGGAGAAACGTTAATTTCTCTTCGATCTGAATTCCTTGCGATGTTTTATGTTCAATTTCTGCTATTCGGATTTCCCCGAGCAAGCTATCTAATTTTGCGCTGAGAGTCCTCTTCCGCTGTGCCCCAAGTGAGATAAGATTTCCTCTCACATAGCACTTGTGTGTTTCCCATTTGCATAGCGGTGTTGTTCCATCCTCTTTGTTCATTTCAAAAAACCTCTCTATTTCCAAATTCACCTTATTTTCATACTCTGGGTCTTTAATTAATGATTCATTGATCCTCCAGATCCATTCTCTTGGACCAGATGTACCCCAATCGATGGTACAGTGAGCTGGGGCATGGTCTGAGATCGTGAATGAGCCCATTGAAGCTTCTCTTAGATTTAACACTATCTTTTGATCTAGAAATATATAGTCTATTCTTGTGTATGTTTTGTGTTTTGATGAGTAAAAACTATAGTCCCTATCGTGAACATGTAGAGTCCTCCAAGTGTCTATTAACTGTAGGCTTTGAAGGATTGTTTTCGCCTGTCTCAGTTTAGTATTAGATATGTTGTAGGACCCCTTGGAGGAATCCGACTTCGGATCCATTACCATATTCATATCTCCTCCCAGAATCAGAACCCCTCTCTTTGTTGGTTTACAATGTCCGCAAATTTTTCCAACGCGGAGACCGGGTCTTCATTAGGGAGGTAGATATTCATTAAAGTGACCTTTTGTTCATTTAGGGTCCCCTTTACCATAAGAAACCGTCCCTCTTTATCTACAATTACCTTAGATTCTTTCCATTTTATGTTTTTGGCCAACAAGATTGCTACTCCATTCGCTTTTGAAGTCTGAGAAGCTCCCATGTATACTACTGGGAATCTTTGACAGTGCATCTTAGGTATCTTATCCTTTCTAAAATGCGTTTCTTGTAAAAACACAATTTGTGTTTTTAGTTTCCCTAATTCCATTCTTAATTTAGATCTTTTTTCTGGGGAGTTAAGTCCCTTGACATTGTAGGTGGTAATACTTATTCTATCCATCCTGCCCCTCTTTTTCCCCTTCTCGTATCTCTCTCCCAGCTAATTAGGGGCCCTAGGACACAACAGAATGGTAGGGAACCAGAGGGGGAGTGCCTAGATAACACCAAAGCCGGAGAGGGGAAGAACCAGGAGAGAGGAAGAGCGAGAGAGAGAAGAGAGAAAAAAAAGAAAAAAAAAAAAAACCCCACACCTCCCCCCACCCCTCTTGTATCTCGGATTCAAGTCCTCTGTCCAAGCTCCCGAGTATTGGTTGGCTCTCCGCCGCGGGGTGCTCGATCTACTGCTCCCCTGCAGCTCCTGTGAGGCCAAGAAAAAAAAAAAAAAAAAAATTCCCACGAGCGTCTCCGACTTCCCTCCTATAGGAGGAGAGGCGCCCTGGTGGGGAAAAGTGTAGATACACCGCAGCAAGTCTTTGCTTCTGCCACGGGTGGTGTGTCTCGTCTATTTATATGAGAACCGAGCCCCCCCCCCTCCCAGTTTCCCCCTCCTCCGCCCCCCCCGGCATAGCAAACAAAAAAAAAAAGAAAACATAAGCACATCAGAATTTGCCAGGGAGCGAAAAAGAACGGGGAAGGGGGAATCTTCCGTGATTGATTAATTCAAATCATCCCTATAACTGCATATATGGCTACTACATCATAAATCATAAATCATAAAACGGTGCACATTTAACAGTTGCATTACAATATGTTACATTGGTCAGTCAAAGAGGAAAGAGAGAAAAAAAAAAAAATATGTATTCACCCGGATATGCCTCCCTCCTAAATACTGAAAAAGGTCCCTCGAATACATCCTGTACTATGGGGTTTCAGGGTATTTCCCTTATTAGAAATTACGCAATAACCTCTATTAGGCTTATGTTACATCTTGTTTTTAAATCGAGGTGATATAAGATCCCCCTTCCATAAGTCTTTCTCCTTCCTTGGCCAGGGCCCGGATCTCGTCCGGGTTCCCTCTTCCTAATCGCTCCGAGTTTCTAATTCCTGACCTTCTTGGTCTGCCATCCCTCCTCCCTTCCTTGGACCCTCCCTCCCTCCCTCCCCCCCCCCCTTCCACCTCCATTCACCCAGGTGCCAAAGAAAAAAAAAAAAAAAAAAAAAAAAACCCCCCCCCTACCTCTTGTGGTCGCGTTGTGTCTAAGATGTTCTTATAGTGTGTGTGTGTCATAAATCAAAAACCACTGTCTATTGTGAAGTGTGCCTATTTGTGTCAGTGTATCAATGTGTATATTGTCTTATTTTATCTAACCACAGTGTCATTGGGATCATGAGATGGATGTGTATAAGTGTGTATGAGTATATATGTGTATGTGTGGGTATGTGGAAGTGTTTCTGCTTGAGGCAAAAAAAAAAAAAAAGGGGAAATGGGTAAACTGGCTACAGTTTACCTGTGTATTCTAATAAAACCCAAAGAGAAAAAAAACCGAATATATTATAACTCTCCCACCCCCACCCCGGCAGAACTACAAGGGTCACACATCTATGTGTAATTGATTTAGGTCTCTTATACCTCCGAGTGTATAACTTGGGGTAAGTTGTTATGTTACCCCACAGCCTGGTCCTAGTATGCCAATAAACAGGATACACACACAGAAAGGAGAAAGAAATAAAAAAAAAATAGGTAAATAAAAAAAAAAAGGGGGGGGCTCCAGATTGAAGCAATTGGGGAGGACCTGGGAAAAAAAAGAGGTCCCCAATTACAACGGTGCCATCTAAAGCCCTGACCACATATACATTTTAATAATTAATAATTAGAATAGATCGGAGGGCAAACATGACTTAGTCATATCAATTTCATTTCTTTCCCCTTTCTCTAGGTAACACAAAAAACCAGCGTAAAAAAAAAAAAAAGGAGGAAAAGTCATGTAAGCCAGCGGGAAACAGGACAAGGAGTTGTTAGCCATTTGTTCTGCCATATATTCCCCCCCTAAAAAAAAAGGGGCTACTCCAAAATGAGAAAGAGAAAAGAGACAGGGGGGTAGTCTCCAAAAAAAAAAAAAAAAATCCATAATGGCTAGCAACAGTCCAATCCGGGTGTCCTCTGCCTCACTCAATGTTTTTATGGGGTCCTTCTCACTATTCCTCTTCAACTTCTCTCCTTTCCTACTAGTACATCCAGCCAGTTAGGGACTTGTATTGGCTCTGCTCCCAGAAACTCAAAAAGTGATGGGAGTTACGAAGAGTCCCTTAGGTGAAAGCTTCTTCCTTCTTTTTTAATATTTAAGGCCAATGGAAACCCCCATCGGTATATGGCTCCACTATTACGTATGTAGTCCAGCAGGGGCTTTAATATGCGCCTTCTAGATCTAGTCTGCCAGCATAGGTCAGGGAATATCTGTATATCACCCCCCTCCCATGCCCCCGCTGTGCCCTCTTTCCACGCTGCCCTCAATATCTCCTCCTTCGTTCTGTAGAAATGCACCCTACAGAGTACATCTCGGGGGCTGCTTTGGTTGCTTTGATCCTGGCGGGGTACAGTAGGGACTTTATGTACCCTATCCAAATCCAGCCTTGTGTCTGGGGGTTTCTTTAAGATATTGTTAAGAATAGACGTGGCCACTCTTCTTAATTCTAGGCCCTCAAAATTCTCTGGTATGCCTTTAATACGCAGATTATTCCTTCTGCTTCTGTTGTCGGTTTCTTCTAACTGCAGTTGTAGCCTATCCATGTATCTCTGCTGGTGTAGTAGTTTTTCCTCTAGAGCTGAAACTCTGAGGTCTATAATGTTTTGTTGTTGTTCCAAGCCCTCTGCTCTTTGTTCAACTTTCCCCACTTTGGTATGCACTTCTTCAATATCCACTCTCTGTCTTCCTTAGTCGGGAGGGCCTGTATGAGCCTACTAAGTTGGCTGATATCAGTGGAGGTTTCTTGCTCTCCCAATCCCATAGATACCTCCCTGGGTTTGAGCAGCTTTGTAGGCTGATCAAGGCTCATTGTTTCCAGGTTTAAAGTACTCTGTTGCGGTACTGCCCCCTCTGATGACTGAGATAGCTCACTGAATAGGTGCAATGTTCCTAGTGGAGAAGTAAGAGGCAACAGTACCTTTGTTATAAGCTGCTCCTTGGAAGGGATGTGTTCTACTACGTCCACCACCTCCTTCTGCTGAAGTCTCTCCTGCACCATGTCTATCACATGATATGAGCTCTCCAGGAAGACCTTGTCTACCGACGTGTTAGGAGTACCGCTCAGGGGGCTCCTGAGAGAGGTTATCGCTAGCGCAGGTGAGATGAATTCTGTGAGGGATTTCCTCCTTACCTCTCCAGAGACTCCGGTCACCTCAAGATCTGCCTGGAGTTCGCCCCTCTTCACTGTCATGTACCTTGTGATGTATGAATGGGCGTTTTGGGAGAGCTGGTTAGATGTGCCTCTGGCGTCTTTAGCGGCACTGCGTCCTCGCCGCGACATCAGCAACCATAGACCGCTCTCCTACCACGGAGATGGGGGGGGGGGGGTCCGGATCCAGCCGCTCTCCTGAACGTTCTCCTGGATGCACACACCGCGGGCTCCGCTAGACTCTCCTAGCGCACGCGCTCACTCTGCCATGCCTCTGACACTTCCCCCGGAAACAGGAAGTCCGAAAAACCAGCTGATGGAGAATCTGACGATGGGAATAAGAGAGCAAGAGGAGAAGTATAGACAAACGTGGGCCCCATATATAGGGTATAGAGAACGAGTCAGGTGAGGGGGGGGGGGACGTGGGGGAGGGGGGTGGAGAGAGGAAGAGAGAAAACTGCCTTTTTTTTTTTTTTTGTGATGATTTTTAGGTAACAGATTCTCTTTAATGAGACATGCAGGGTCTAATTGCAATACATTCCTTCCCGGCTCAGCTAGCCGGGGGCACTTGGAGGCTTTCCGGCAGCACAGCTGCCCGAATGCTTTCACCTGACGGCTTGGTGTTTTCAGCAACCGGTTTGTGTGTGAAACCCCCTCTGTCAGGTCCGTGGACCTGTCAGCAAAAGGGTTAAAGCCCAGCTTCAGACTCTGGTCTTCCTCCAATGCCATTCACCCCTATCCATTGAAGCACCCCCACCATTTTCCCATTATTCCGACCCATTGAGACTCACATTCATCTGTGTTACAACAGAACATAGTTTTTATTGATTTTCTAAATCGTAACAGTAACGTACCGTAATACTCAGGAATTGCTTTATTGTACTATTACTATCATTGTTTTTCTGTTTTTTCCCCCACTGAATTTATTTCCTTTTGAGGTGTATAAATCAGTGGCATTTAAAGCAAACCTGTCATGACCAAACCTTTAAACTTTGCGCATCTTTAGTAATCATTAGGCCTATCACTACTATAGTACAGTTTTAAAAAGTGGTAACAAAAGAGTTACAAATTCTTCTTTTTTATTCTATTTATATTTTAGGTGAGAACGCATCAAACAATGTCAGGGACCACAACATTTGAGCGAATAAAGGATTAAAAAATTATGGCATACAGTTCTTAAAAAATTATTTAAATGTAAACTAGTAGAACAGGGTCTAGAACGGAGTCACAGTAAGCAATAGGATGGATAGCAGTTAAATGCTGATAGGCAGGGATGGACTGTACATTGGGACTACCGGGAGTTTCCTGGTAGAGTGATGGCTTGGTGGGCTGGCTTCAGTGACAGCGGACCACCCCCCTTCCCTCCTCTGGCTCTCCCTCCCCGCAGCACTCACCTCCTCTCCCTCCCCGCAGCGCTCACCTGGGGGGAAACAGAGAAGCAGGGGGGGGACCAGAGGAACAGGGGGGAATGACAGAGGAGCATGGGGGGGACCAGAAGGAGCACAGGGGAGAGGACAGACAGCTGACTCAACAGCTATGGCCTGGGAGTTTCTCACTTCTGCCTAATCTTGTCCCATGGGGGGGCACCGAACTGATCTTTTGCCATGGGTGAAATAATGTCTAGCTTCCTCACTGGTACTGCCTATAACAGTACCAGTACCAGCCATTCTACTAATAAAGTAGAATGGCTATTGGCAAGTGAAGGGGGAGAGGGGGCTTGGGTGGCGGGGGCCAGAGTTGTCTGGCCACCATGGGAGAGACCTGTAAAAGTGGGCCAGTCTGGAAAAATACGAGATAGTTTAGCGTTAAACAAAGAAATAGTGGGGGGTTCTGGATAGATCTACTTATGGAGGGTGGTTTTCCGTGCTGCAAGGGATATCATATTGAGGAGTTGCTAGCAGCCTTTTGAGATCCGAGTACCTGGGATATCAATTAGGCCCAAAAATGCCCTTTCAGGGGTCAGAGGTAGGTAGTTTACTAAATGTGTGGTAGTATAATGCACCACTAAGTGACAAAAAAATCTATCCTGGGGCACAATCAGAGTAAATCTATATCTGAAAGACTACACTTCAGGCAGCAAGATGAGGCGCATTAGACCCATAAGGTAAGAGGGATGTTGAGAATGGTGAAGGAGCATAAGCATAATGTTGCAGTACAAATCCTTTCTTATGCCCCGTACACACGATCACTTTATGTGATGAAAAAAAACAACGTTTTCTGTGAAGTAAAAAACGACGTTTTTGAAACTTAAATTTTCAAAGACGATGTTGCCTACACACCATCGTTTTTTCACAAAAAGCGAGGTTACATTCACCACTCTTTTCCATTGAAGCTCGCTTCATAACTAGCTTCTCGGCATGCGTGGGTTGAAAAACGTGGTTTTAAATGACGTTTTTTGCTACACACAGTGACTTTTTGTGAAACAAAAAACAACGTTTTGAAAAACGACACATAAAATTGAAGTATGCTTCAATTTTTTTTTGTCGTTTTTTACAAGACATAAAACAACATTTTCCCCTACACACGGTCAATGAAATTGACGTTTTTAAAAACGTCATTTTTTTTCATCACATAAAGTGATCGTGTGTACGCGGCACTGTTTTTGCTAGCAGGTAGGGATGAGCTGCGAGTAGAACTCATGTTCGACTCGAACATTGCCTGTTCGCCGAACAGCGAACTATTTGGGGTGTTCGCGGCAAGTTCGTGTGAACTTTAGAACCCTGTTAAAGTCTATGGGACTCGAATGTTTGAAATCTAAAGTGCTAATTTTAAAGGCTAATATGCAAGTTATTGTAATAAAAAGTGTTTGGGGACCTGGATCCTGTCCCAGGAGACATGTATCAATGCAAAAAAAGTTTTAAAAACTTCAGTTTTTTTTGGCAGCAGTGATTTTAATAATTCCTTTAAGTGAAACAATAAAAGTGAAATATTCCATTAAATTTCGTACCTGGGGGGGGGGGGGGGTGTATAGTATACCTGTAAAGTAGCGCTTGTTTCCCATGCTTAGAACTGTCCCTGCGCAAAGTGTCATTTCTAAAGGAAAAAAAGTAATTTAAAATCACTCGCGGCTATAATGAATTGTCGGCTCCCGGCAATACAGAGAAAAGTCATTCATAAAAAAAAAAAAATGTGAGGGGGTCCACGGCATTTTTTTTAAATTCGGGGTGGAGTTCCCCTTAAAATCAATACCAGACCTGAAGGGTCTGGAATAGATATTTGGGGCAAACCCCCCATATTTTTTTTTTTATTTGACGCAGGGTTCCCCTTAATATCCATACCAGATCCGAAGGGCCTGGTAATTGAATTTGGGGGGACCCCCACGCATTCTTTTTTTTATGAATGACTTTTCTCTGTATTGCTGGTATCCGACAATTCATTATAGCCACGAGTGATTTTAAATGACTTTTTTCCTTCAAAAATTACATTTTGTGCAGGGACAGTTCTAAGCACAGGAAACGAGTGCTACTTTACAGGCATACTATACACACCCCCCTAGGTAAGAAATTTAAAGGAATATTTCAATTTTATTGTTTCACTTTAAGCATTATTAAAATCACTGCTCCTGAAAAAACTGCAGTTTTTTAAAACTTTTTTTGCATGGATACATGTCCCCTGGGCCTGGACCCGGGTCCCCAAACACTTTTTAGGACAATAACTTGCATATTAGCCTTTAAAATTAGTACTTTAGATTTCAAACGTTCGAGTCCCATAGACTTTAACAGGGTTCTAAAGTTCACACAAACTTTTGTTCTGTTCGCAGGTTCTGGTGCGAACCGAACCCAGGGGTGTTCGACTCATCCCTACTAGCAAGCTACTATGTTACCAACTCTATTGTCAACTCTTCCCCCCCAAATACCAGCCACCCACCCCCCTACTTGAAACACCTCTGGTGCCTTTATAAGCAAAAGCAATTTTAATACATTGCTTGTTTCCAACAATCTTTGGTTCAGTCGGATGTCATTACAGTCCTCTTCACCTTCTTCATCTGATGGAGGGCAGATCAAAAATTATAAATGCTTATTAAATTACACACATCAGTATGCACTGGTGCCCCATATTGCTTTGTCATTACCAGTTTGCTAAGTACTGCCAACCTACCAACAATCGTCTCTACTTGATTGTCAGTAAACCTTTTAGGCCGCGTACACACGATCGAACATGTCTGCTGAAACTGGTCCATCGGACCGTTTTCCAGCGGACAAAAATTTCCAAACATGCTTGAAAACATGTCCACTGGAAACCTGTCCGTTGGACAGGTTCGATGGTTAGTACACAGACCATCGGACCAAAATCCCCCGAATGCGCAGAATCAAGTCGACGCATGCTTGGAAGCATTGAACTTCGTTTTTTCATCACGTCGTTGTGTTCTACGTCACCGTGTTCTAGTCCGAGGGGATTTTGGTCCGATGGTGTGTACGCACATCAGACCAACAGACAATTCAGCCTTGTCCTATGAAAACGGTCTGTCGGAAAGGTCAGTCACCCTATGCACACAATCATACAAAGAGAAATATTGGAAAATATCTGGAGCTCAGAGCCACAGAAGGACGATGGCGTTAACATCAAAAGTGAAATGAGGTGCCACTCGCTCTCTGCAGTGCTGAATTTGCATTAGAAAAGTTAGCTTATTTGAGCCATTCTTTTTTAAAGTTATACGTAGTAAAATTAGGTTGCGTTCATGAGAAAAACTAATTTATCATAGGAGGTGGACTGTCAGTGAATATGGCATGAGAAAATAAATATTTGATTTGTTGAATGGGTAACCGAACTTGCTGTCTTTTTTCATTTTGTCTATTACTATACTGTCTACTAAGCAGTTCTTGTCATGCACAAGAGGGTTAACCCATTGAGAGGCCAGCCTTTTATGTTTGATCAAATATAAGTTACCAACATTGAGTACTCATAATAGATTATAGTCGTAAACTCCTTAACAATCAGCTTTTACTTCACCCTGATTGGGCGGCGTGCAGTGCATTGCAGGGCATTCAGCGGGGAAAACACCCTGCAAATTCCCACGAACGGGACAAACTGCCAGTGTTCGGCCCAAACTCATGCTCGTGCCAAACCGTTTACCCAACACTATTTGTATGTTTTGGTAATGTGGTTTATTATTTAAATGGGTTTAAAACAAAAAGACAATAAATAAAAAATAAAAAATAGATGTCTCATTACAAAAATACACCAATTGCATATTGCATATTGTACTCCCCATGTGTACATGCAGGGTGCAGTCCATTACTTTTCTGATAGTTTTTTATTTTTATTTAAATACAAATGTATTAAAAAATAAATAAAAAAAACAATAAGTGGGGACGATGAGTTGTGTTTTCAAGTTCCTTTATGGCTTCTGACTCTCCAAAGTAAAGTGTGAGTTGCCTAACACAATGTGACAGAGAAAATTGAGTGCTGTCCATGATACTTTTATTATTTGCACTAACATACTGTCACAATTGCACTAATACGGCTACAATCACGTCAAGTCTAACAGGAGGAAAGACTTAAAATGAGATGTGCTAATGATGAATAGATCTTAAAAAACAGGACAGAGCCATAAACGATATGGCTCCAGGTCCAAATGTCACCAGAATATAAAGTATCAAATAGTCCCCTGAACCTCTGGTGACCTTACATTAGTTATAATTGATGGGTTTTTCCAACGAGTTAATTGGAAAGTATGACATCTGTAATCTTTATGCAAAAACTTCAGAATGAAATATGCAATGGACGCATCACGCTGTCAGCTGACATCACGGAGCCATACCAGGCTCAGGAAAGATCGTGACCATATGGTCGGATCTAACCACATGCCTGGAACGGCACCCAGCTCAGCCTCTCAGCGAACCACTGAGCTCAGGGAGCTGTGAGAACCGAGCAATCGGTGTGTTTTGATCACTCGGTACTCAGTGTTAGAGCTAGCAGGGGACAAATGTAGCATTCACCCCATTCTCACACTTCTCTTTTAAAGTGCATTATATGGTGGTGTTACACACTAAGCATGGGGAGAAGTTTACCTGGTTTCTTAAAACCTATGCATTGTTACACACTCTCATGTTATTACTTGAATAGCATTGTTTGCTGTGTATTAATAACATGCTAAAATATACGCATTTGACAGTTTATTCGCTCAACTAAGGGCAAGTTAAATGACCTTTGAATTAAAATAATTATTATAATTTTTTATGTTATTCATTCTGTTCTTTCTCATTTTCCAACAGGCATCTACCATCACCCTCATCACTTTTACGAGCCAAAATCAAATATATCAAAATTAAACTCTCGCAAAAGAATACATTGTTTTGCAGATTATTGTAAGTACAATAGGATTGCATTTTTTTTGTTAAAAGAATAACATTTTCCACTTTGTTCATGTTTTTTCTCTTTTCTCAGCACACACACTCCTACGATAGCTGAAGATCAACGTTTTACTGCCCCATGACTAGAGCAGAATGCATCAGTGCAGTATGTGTTGGCACGACTGCTTAGAGTCAAACTTGGGAGTTCAAAAAAAAAAGAAGCCTGTAGTAAAGCACCAAAGAAACAAAGGAAGGGCTGGCATGACTGAGGGAACAGTGAGCTAGGCATCAGTTGTTACAGGGTGCTGGATTGGGTAGTGAGAGCAGTAAGAGGGGAAGCAAGAGTTTAGGTCAGAGGCGGCCCCTCCCCAGCACCAGAGTCAGCAGGAGGAGAGAGCTTCCCACCCACCCTCTCTTGATTTTGGGGTATTACGGTGTCTATATTCTAACCTATTTTGTTTCACAGAGTGGTTGGATCATTGGATGTCATGACAGTTGGAGGATGTTGGTCTTTGCAGGTGAAGGAAAAAACCTCAGTTAAGAAAAAGTTCGGGACCCATCAGTGGAATGGGTCCCGCTGGTGGTATTCCAGCTAACGTTAGTTTAGCTGGAATTTGGTTAAAGGGTTCACTGTGGTCAGTGATTTGGTTGTCTCCGATCTAGTATGTCAGCTGGAGGCCTATTTTTCAGTTAAGGTACCACAGTGCATGTAACGGAATGACCCGTGACAGACTGAGATTCTCCTATGTCTAGGGTCACCTTATGTCCGCTAGGGCCATAGGGTGACAAAGACATTATATCACATATTACATGAGATGGGACATTAATAATAATTCATATTGCAGGACTGGAATATTAAGGTGTTCCTACTAGACATCTGCTTTTAAAACGCTAAGTGACCTGGCTTGTGAAAGTCATTGTATAAAGGCTATTGAAATGTCTTGAGGTGTTGGCTATTCACTGTGAAAGACATATTCTGTTGAAAAGGTGTTAATTGCATCTACTCCTAGACAATACATTGTCTATGGTACACAAAGGTGTCAAAGACGTACTGTCTGTCTAGAATGTGATTGAGGTTCCTTATATGTGTGTGAAGATTATCTGTGATTGTGTATTATTCAAAAGGGAAAATCATTGTGTGATAGTATTTGGTTTTGATGTCATTGCCGACATGTCTAGCTATGATTAGACAATTAGCCTCAGTGTGTGAATAGGGGGGTGGGGACTGCATTGTCCTGTGATTACCTGTACTGTATAAAAAAAGTTGAGAAGAGACCATTAAAGTGTTCATATCTTTGGAAGCAAGTACAGAGCTGAGTCTCGTCTTGATTATGGGAATTGATATAGATCGTGTATGTAGTATTGTCGTAGTGTGTCGGATAAGCTTGTCGTGGTTAGATGGAAGGTCAAAAACGGTGGTGACCGTTACAGTGCATTATTATGATTGGATGGAAGTTATGGGCGTATTCCTGCACGGGTGGTGGGCGCATTAGATGTTTTTATACCAATGGAGTTCCACACAGACGGTCGGAATTTCCATCAAACTTTTTTCATCGGAAAAACCTATCGTGTGTACACGGCATTAGGTCAAATCTCTGAGAGGGATTGGAAGATTTTCCCTTTCCCTTCACCTCCAGCTTGGCCTGTGTGAAGGTATTCGCTCTCCTACAGTACAGAGAGGTACTTTTACATAACCCACTGAATCAAATAATTTATTTTAGTGTGGCTGCATGCTAAATGAATTTGAAAAATGGATGCATGCTAAATGAATTAAAAATAATTGGGAAAAAAAAGCATTCTTTATAAAGAATATCTCTTCTTTATCAGAAACCTCTCTTTTTCACCAAATCTCAATTCAAGCTAATTACATGTGTGCTTTTCTCACCCAAACAAGCCGTTGCTAAAGCACGGAACAAAGAAACTGTATACTTTACAAAAGTTAAACAACACTTGGACTCATTATTTTATCATTCAGAAACTTTCAAGCATACTCCAAAAGAACCCATTAGAAATTCCTCAATGCGTGGTCTCCATGAATTCAATAAACCTGTGCCTTACTAGATTGATAGTTATACTTCTCTATAAACTTTAAAGCTTGAAACTTAACTCTCAAATGGAAGTTAGTACCATTGGAACATTTTCTCCCTTCCCAAGCAAAGTTGTTGGAATTTCATTGCTTTATTTTCTATTTGTAATTATTATTTTATTGTTTTCATTTTTTGGCCTCACCCCTTTTGCTGCCATTCTGGCTTACCCCAGAACGATGTGTACGTGTACCTGATCCTGAACACTCCTGGTAAACTTACATCCATTCTCCCAGAAGGCTGCAAAATCCGCCCACAGAATAGTTTGAGGCCGGGTCATCGGAGTTGGTTGCCTGCACCCAGAAGAGGCAGGTAGCTGAAGAGGACCAAGTCGACAGTATGGGACCCAGTATTTGACTCCGAACAGCGGATTGCAGAGGGACAGTGTTGGATTTGTTTTGTGGGGGGGGGGGGGGTGTTTTGAGGGTAAAGACACACTAATGAAAGTGGGAAAAAACATGGATGTGGATGGGGGGTGTTGAGTACTGCTTTAATGATGGGAGGTGTGCATTAGAAATTCTGATGCCTTCTTTTTATCACCCTTTGTCTCTATTCTCTTCCCTCTACCCCTTGTGTGGTGTCTCTTTTTTGGCTCATTCTTCATTGTCTTTTGCTGTTCTTGCCTGTTTTTTCTTTTCTGTAGCACTACCCTCGTAGAAGCCGCTGGTGAATGGGCCGATTTACCCCACTCACAGCATGCACAGACAAGCACATGGTATTTTTGACACTCTTGCTTTGGCTCAAGAATCAGTCAAAGGTTTTTCATTTTTGGGTTTTATTTGGAACAGGAACTTGGATAGGTATAGGGGCATGGGATAAATGCATCCCAGTCTTATTCCGTAGAGTTCAAAATTTAGTTGGCCCACCCTCTGCAGCTATAGCTTCAACTCTTCTGGGAAGTCTGTCCACAAGGTTTAGGAGTGTGTCCATGGCAATGTTTGACCATTCTTCCAGAAGTGCATTTGTGAGGTCAGGCACTGATGTAGATGAGAAGGCCTGTCTCTTGCAGTGACAGTCTCTGCTTAAATTCATCCCAAAGATGTTCTATTGGGTTGAGGTCAGGACTCTGCACAGGCCAGTCAAATTCCTCTACCCAAAACTCGCTCATTCATGTCTTTATGGACCTTGCTTTGTGCACTGGTGCACAGTCATGTTAGAACAGGAAGGGGCCATCCCCAAACTGTTCCCACAAAGTTGGGAGCATGAAATTGTCCAAATTGTCTTGGTATGATGACGCCTTTCCCTTCACTGAAACTAAGGGGCCAAGCCCAACCCCTGAAAAACAACCCCACTGCATAATCCCCCATGCATCAAATGATTTTGACCAGTGCATAAAGCAAGGTCCATAAAGATATGAATGAGCGAGTTTGGGGTGGAGGAACTCGCTGACTCCTGACTTCAACCCGATAGAACATCTTTGGGATGAATTAGTGCAGAGACTGCGAGTCAGGCCTTCTCATCCACACCAGTACCTGTCCTAACAAATGCTTCTGGAAGAATTGTCAAACATTCCCATAGACACACGCCTAAACCTTGTGGACAGCCTTCCCAGAAAAGTTGAAGCTGTTATAGCTGCAAAGGGTGAGACTGGGTTGCCATTAAAGTTCATGTGCGTGTAAAGGGAGGTATCCTAAATCTCGTTGAGATTATAGTGTATGATCAATATGTGACTTTCTGTAACTATGTGAAAAATCTTTTCAATAAAAACTATTAAAAGTGAAATTTCTTGAACCACAAGAATAAAAAAAAAATCAAATCCAACAACATAATGCAGATGATTTAACCATGTTATCTGTCCCCAAATAAACCACGCTAAATGGCTGTAGCTGTTCTCACCTTCCCTTCCCCATTCATGACCCGGCCTGTTAGGTGACACATAATGATCACTTTGTTTGTGACTCATTTGCAGGCTCGCTGAGTAACGCAAGGACATTTTCAGCCGAAAGAGAAAATGGCAAAGCAGCAATTAGTTTATAACTAGCACGGGAGGAGCGCAAGGGAGGGCAAGACGCAGTAAGTGGATAAAACCATATTTCTCAGAACTTGGCCTTGCTGGGCAGCTATTGACTTGTCAAGTTAGGGTACTAAACACAAAAAAGGAAAATTGTTAAGTAGCTTAATACATTTATAATTAGCATGGGAGGTGCATGTGGGAATGGCAATACAGGAAAAGTGCTGGAAACTAAATTCCCCAGAGTTTAGCCCTGCTAACCAGTAAAAGGACCTAATTAAAAAAACTAATTACATTTCCTTTTACACTTTAAAGCTGAACTTCTGGCAAATGTGTACAAAGCTAAAACTGTCTCCCTGGGCAAAATAATTATATTTCTTTTCAGCCCGTGTTGTGATTTGCCCCTCATTCACAAGCAACTGAGCTATTAACCTGGATGAATGTCAGCAATACCATTGTTCCCATTGATGAACTCCATTGAGAACATTGAGTTTTATAGAGCTTTTCAAGCCCTTATGAAAGGAGAGTGCCTAAGTCTATGAAATGTTTTATCACATGTTCCCTGGTTGGAAAGTAATTAAAATGTGAACTCTACGATCATTGGTACCTCTTATTCTATTTTTTAGCAAGTGTAGACTGGTGACTTTACATTTCTTTTCTGCAGTTAAGCAATGAGGTTTGGTCATCAGCTTGAGCAATAAAGAAGCAGCATATTGATGAGGTTATCTCTCTGCTCTGTCCTTTTGTAGGCATGTTCAGAAAAGAAGACTGGCAGCAGTTGGCAAAGTAATCGATCCTGATTCAGGGTGCTCCTCCGTCTTGCTATGGTAATTCTGCCATTCGGAAGATGGTCTCAAGAAAGAGAAGCTTGTTGCAATACTTAGTATTGGGCACAGGGCTGGCATGACTAGGTAGCATAAAAACAGCACTTATAGGGGTTAATTTAAGTGGAGTGTAGTTGGTCAGGTCAAGGGGTGGCCTGAGTTTGTTTTTCCCGGGGGAAGGGGGGGCCTGAAGGTCCAGTTGTCAGTTGGTGGTCAGTGAGAGAAGAAGAAGCTCCCACCCTCCCACTCTAATATGTTGTTTTATTGTATAAATGTTGATTTGGGGGTTTGGGGTCAGTGGTTGGGGGATCTTTGGAGGCATTAGAAATTTAGACCAATTTGGCATAAGTGGGGAACCATCGTGGTATGCCAGTTAACTGAGGTTTAACTGGCATCGGGAGATGCGTATCAGCGTTTGAAGGTGCAGAGTGGTATTGCCCTTGAGTCGGTGCGCTGCAACTGGGGACCTTGGGTGGCCAACCTGATACGAAGGAAATTTGGTCAGTGCCTTCAATGATCCTCAACAGGGTGACAATGTATCCGTGAAGGGTTGTTTTTGTAAATAAAATGTTATGATTTATATGTTAATAAAATGTACGGCCAATTTACTCCAAAATGGGTGTCGTCTGGTTATTTGTAGGTAAAGTGGGGAGTTTGGTATTATGGCAATAGGCAGTTTGCATCTGTCTTACCATAGTCAAGGGTCAGGTACTAATTTTAATTATAAAGCAAATCCCTGAATGCAGTTTTATTCAGAGGTTTAGCTTTTCTCTCAGACTTTTATGAGTAACATCCCACATCAGTGTAGGATGTTCTTGGATTGTAAAGCAACACAAAAGGAGTTATTCTGTATGTTCCATACTTTATACTTTACTTCAATTCAACTATCAATTAGTGTTGCATTAATTCTAAGCATTATTGCAAGAAGCAGAGGTTGGGGGCAGAAAGGGTGGGTGACGGCATTGCCCAATGTAAGCTTTGCACTGGGGCTCGTATGCCTGTAGCTATACTACTGTATGTAACAATGATTTTGTTTAGAATCAGCCTATATTGAGGTTACTCCCTAACTTCTTAAAGGTATAGCGAGAAAGAATTTTTCTATCTCACATGTCTCAAACTGAAGGCCTGTGGGCTGAATCTCAGGAAATTTCTAATGACCCTCGCACCTCTCCTGCAGCAGCAGAACCCCCTCTCGGCTCAGCAGCCAGCAGCAGAGAGGAAGAGAAGACTCCTCTGCCAGATCCTGCACTTCTCCTGCAGCCATGAAGAAACTTGTCTCTGCACCCTGTCTCAGCAGTCAACAGCAGAGAGGAGGCAACAACTCCTCTTAGAGATCTTGCAACTCTCTGTGATACTGCAGCACCCCCTCGTCTCTACATCCCCCTGGTCTTCAGCTGACTCCAGAGCTACTCTGGTCCTCCTCCAGATCCTGCACTTTCAGCTTCCCAGTTCTACACCCAATTTCTTCCCAGCAGCAGCACAGGGTAAGGGTTGCACACTATAAAGTAAGAGAGGGTGGGGGGCTCTTGACATCTGATGTAAGGGGGGTTCTCTGGACATTTAGTCTAATGCTGCGTACACACGATCGTTTTTTGCGATGAAAAAAAACGACGTTTTTAAAACGTCATTTAAATTGATCGTGTGTGGGCAAAACGTTGTTTTTTGTCTTAAAAAAAACGACCAAAAAAAATTTCCAACATGCTTGAATTTTTTGTGTTGTTTTTCAAAACGTCGTTTTTTGTTTCACAAAAAGTCACCGTGTGTAGCAAAAACGTCGTTCAAAACGACGTTTTTCAACCCGCGCATGCCCAGAAGCTAGTTATGAAGCGAGCTTCAATGGAAAAGAGTGGTGAACGTAACCTCGCTTTTTGTGAAAAAAACGATGGTGTGTATGCAACATCGTCTTTGAAAAGTGACGTTTTAAAAACGTCGTTTTTTACTTCACAGAAAACGTCGTTTTTTTTCATCACAAAAAATGATCGTGTGTACACGGCATTACAGATACGACCGGCCCTCTAAAGGGGAACCATAATGCTGATGTGGCCCGCAATGAAATTGAGTTTGACACCCCTGATCTATCTCCATCATACAGAATGGCATTCGCTAACCCCTGTCTACATCAGTATATCAGATAGGCCCACAAATATGTGCCCAGTTCAAAATGCTTCATCTGTCAAGGACAGAATCTCATTAGGACTTAGGTTTATCACTGTTCTACTAATGCTTTTCCAGTCTAAGAACATTGTTTGTGTCTCTCCAAATGAATTATGGAAGTAAAGCAACTCTTCCTTTTTGGTAAGTCACCAACACTTTGGCCAACTATAACCCAAAGTTTTCCTTGCCTTGCTAAAATCTCTTCAGAATTCTATTATCTCTGCACGCTTGGTCTTTCTCTAACCTCAGTGGAACTCCTTTTTGCAACCTTTGAACAAATTATTTGTCAAGTTGCAACAGACGTTATTGGAAGAATTGGAAATCCTATTTTCTGCAGGAAAGATAACTTTACAATTTGAGTGTTACACTTCCATTACAACTGGTAACAATGTCAGGCTCCCTTTCTCAAGTCAATCACTCTGAATGGAGTACCAGAAACCCTTCTCCCTCGTTTAGACTTATGGAGAATCGTACCAAAGAGAATATGCCCTTCTAACATATCTATCTTTGTAGATATTTATACAGCACCATCTATATTCACAATGCCTACATATTGTACATTCATCTACATCTATCCATTCAGAAATCCATATCTATCTATCTATCTATCTATCTATCTATCTATCTATCTATCTATCTATCTATCTATCTATCTATCTATCTATCTATCTCTCTGTCTAGTGACACATGCTGACTTTCTCTACTAATACAACCATTGCTTTTTCTTGAAACTGAAATATGTAACACATAAGCAGCTGAAGTGAGGAGTTGTGAAAACGTGCAGTACATGTAGAAACCAGTTCCACTAACACTTACATAAAATGATTGTCACCTCTAGAAATGCTTCTGTCTTGACTGCCAGTAATATATGTAAGTAAACACAGCAACGGAGACTTAAAGTGAACCTGTCAGGAAAATCTCTGCGTCTATACTAACAATATTCCCAATATTCAGACACTTAGTAATACTTCTAGCTACCTTTCATTATCTTTCAGTCAAGGGTTTATAAGTTCAAGGATCTCCTGGATGCTATGCATAGGCATTAACCAGTAGTCAACCTGGAGATAAGTCATGCACACTTTTAAATTTAAGCCCCACCCACTTCCATTTATTAGTCCACTAGGAGTGCCCGTACTGGCCACCAATGTTCTCACAATCAATTGTCAAATATTAGGGGTGGTATTTGTATAATGCTTTAAAATAACAGATGATAATTAAAGTAGTTGTGCTTGATAGTCCTCTAAGTGGTGGAGCAGGGAACAACAGACACCAGCCTTCCTGGTCATTCATGCCTCTCTCTAGTACAGAAGGTCAAAGATGCTTGCAGAGTGACTATTGTCACTGGTTTTTGGACTTCTTCAAGATTACCTTCTTTAGTAAAGGTACTCCTTTGATGTGATCACTTTAATAACATTTTAGATTTTGTCCAAGAAGATCCATAGTTGTCAGGAACCATAAACCAGATGGCAAAAATAACACAGTTCATAAACGTTATTTAAAAACAGAAGCCAGGGTATGTAAGCCAAAGTGGGTAATTAGACGGAGTCAGGAAACCAGAAGTCAGCCTAGTGAGGAGCCAAAAATCAGGAACAGGAATCAAAGGGAAATCAGCCAGGCCAAGTCATACACAGAAACACAGGAAGGAATGCGCTTAGAGACCATAGACCACACAAGGGCAAGGAGTAACACTGATCCTCATCCCGGCCAATCAGGAAGCATTTTTTGACACCGATTGGCTGAAAGGACAAGCGATCATATTGGACGACTAGGAGGAAGGGAGGAGCTGGAAGCCGCCATGGAGAAGAGGACACGGAGCCGCTGCACCACGCTGCCTTCTGCCACCCGCCACGATGGGGTAAGTGCTGGACCAACTGGCAAACAGCGGGGGTGGGTGGTTGTTTGCTGCCCCCCCAAAAAAACAACAGCCACCACTGCTTGATAGTCCTCCGAGTGGTAGAGCTGGTAACACCAAACACTGGCCTTCCTAGTCATTCCCAACTCTCTCTGGTACAGAAGATCAAAGATGCTTGCAGAGTGACTCTTGCCACTGGTTTTTGGTCTTCTTTAAGACTCTGTTCTTTAGTAAAGGTACTGCTTTGATGTGATCACTTTAATAACGTTTTGGACCTTGTTTTGAATATCCATGGTTGTCAGGAGCCATAAACGAGACAGAGATAAAAAATACAGTTAAAATCACACCTTTAATGAAATGGCAAAAATAACACAGTTCAGGAACATAGTCAAAAACAGAAGCCAGGGTTTGGAAGCCAGAGTGGGTAATCAGACGAGACGGAGTCAGCAAACCAGAAGTCAGCATAGTCAGGAGCAATAATCAGGAACAGGAATCAAAGGGAATCAAAGGGAAATTAGCCAGACCAAGTCATACACATAAGACAGGAAGGAATGCACTTAGAGATCATAGACCACGCAAGGGCAAGGAGAAAATAAGCTAAGCTGTTTAAATAGCAAACAATGTTTGGCTATAGGCTGGACTAATGATGAAGGTTAATGGTAACCAGGTGAGTCATGGTGGTAACAATGAGTGGCTGGTAATTAACCGGCAGCTGAGCAGCTTCTGAGCACTGAAAGAAAAGAGCTGCTCATTAAGTAGCAGGAGCCAGCCTTGACAATGGTGCTATATGCTTTGACTTATGATGTTACTGGTCTTCAGCTGGTAGTTGGAAAAACATCTGCCTACTCCTTGCTATTTTCAGGAACAAATGCGATAGGAATATTCTATGTTTCCTTTTTGAGTGAATGTAGCCATGCTGCAACCACATGGGTGTGGCGCTGTGCAGTGAGCTTTCAATGGTTAAGAGAGGCATTGAGGAGGCAACATAATGCCTGTAAAATGTCTCCTAAAAGTAATCACTGTTCAGGGGGTTGGCAATGAAGGATGCACATCTAAAAGAGTCTTATGCTGCGTACACATGATCGGTCAATCCGATGAGAACGGTCTGATGGACTGTTTTCATCAGACCAAACCGATCGTGTGTGGGCCCCATCGGTTATTTATCCATTTTAAAATTGACCGGTGGATACCTAACCAATAGAAAAAAAAACAATCGTTTGTAGGCACGTCCATGCTCAGAATCAAGTCGACGCATGCTTGGAAGCATTGAACTTCATTTTTTTCAGCACATTTTTTGTGTTTTACGTCACCGCGTTTTGACACGATTGTTTTTTTATACGATGGTGTGTAGGCACGACTGACCATCAGTCAGCTTCATGGGTTAACTGATGGAAAAATCAGATTGACCGATCGGGTGTACAGAGAATTAGTGATAGAAAATCTCTCTAGTGTAGTGCTGGATATCTGTAAATTTTGACAGGAATTCTAATCATTTCACACCCTACAGTTTACAAAACTATAATAAAACTTTTGGATCAACATACACTTTAAATCTTTTTCCCTCTTTGGGTGGACAGTGGATCAGCTCCCAAATAGTTACCCCAAGCAAATCTAGAATAATAGAGTGAAGTGAAGGGGTGCTTTTGCCCACAGCAAATAGATAGTAGCACTGCTTTTATCACCTGCACTTAAAATATTAAAGCTATCATGTGATTGGCTGATGCAGAGAAAAGCTCCTTCAATATTTCTACTGCAAGCTGACCACTGAATAGAAAATAATGAAGGTCTTTCGTTCATAAACTGCTTGTGTAGCAAAGGTCGCCTATTTGTGGGTTAACAAGAAAAAACCCTGACGCGTTCTGCTCGCTTGTCCCTGAGAAATATAGCCTTGTAATTAATTTCCAGAGAAATGAGACCAGGCAAGCCTTTGCTATTAGCACAATTAGATTTCTTTAGGGAAACCAATTAGAATGTTGAATTATTTGCAGAATGCTGCTTTCTGGCCAAATACGTGAGATCGCACCAATTAGACATCCCTCTGTCAATCTGCTAACAAGACTCCACTTCAGATGCCCAGGAGTTTCAGATCTGCCGGTTCAGTATCACACTGTTCCAGACCGAGGAATGTATTTAAATGGGAATTGCAGCTTATGTCATGTTGTTTTCAAACACTGCAGTGCCAAAACTTCCATTTTATGATGCGGAGGCTTTAAAAATGTATCTAAAGCCCAAACTTTTTTTGTTTTTGTTTTGAAAGGCGTGAATAATTGCTCCATTCTATTAGGAAGGACAAAAAAAACTAGGTATTGATCTTTCAAAATAATGGAAAATGTTTATTGAATACATACAGGTAAACAACACATTTCAGGGATCTGCTTCCTCCTTTTCAGGGCTAGTATTAACATATTAATTGCATGAAGAGTTAAATCAGTGGGTGAAGTAATCGTTACAATAAACAAACAATTCTTCTGAAAGGTGGTTATGCTTGGTTTATTGCATATATGTATTAATTTGTCTATACCTATAATTAAGACTCTAATAAGCACAACGATATAAGGTTATCTATGAAAGTAAACACACTGCTTAGTAAAACAATATCAGCTGGTAAGATGGCTCAGCGGGCTAATGCTCCATTGCAGCAATCTGTGATCACCTGAGCCCTCAGGGTCGCAGGTTCGATCCCAGCGGGGTCCACTCAGCCTTCAATCCTTCCGAGGTCGGTAAAATGAGTACCATTGATTTGGGTAATAGTGACTATGTTACTATATAAGCGCCTCGAGACCCGATGAGCTACAGCTTCGGCTGTGGCTTCAGAAGCTTGCCTGGCAAGAAGCTCGCCTGGCTTCATAGCTTGCCTGGCAAGTTAGGGTAAGACAGCGCTTTATAAGACTTGCATTATTATTATTATTATTATTATTATCATGTATTTCCCAAGAAAATAGGAATATGCTAACATCAAACATTAACAGAAAGTATAACAGCAGAACATCAAAAATACTTCTCCCAATCCTCTAGACCAGGGATCTCCAAACTACGGCCCTCCAGCTGCTGTGGAACTACACTTCCCATGAGGCTTTGTAAAACTCTGACATTCGTAGACATGACTAGGCATGATGGGAATTGTAGTTCCTGAACACCTGGAGGGCCATAGTTTGGAGACTCCTGCTCTAGACATAGTCTCATCAGCTGGGCTCAGGATGGAAAGAGCCAGAATGCATTAAAAGATACAACAAAAACTTCTGCCCTTACAACCCCTTTAACTTCTATATGTTCAGAGCAATTTTGTAATTTTTCACACATCTCAAAATCTAGATTTTTTTGTGAAATTATTTAAAATCCCCAATGAAATGTTCTATTTTTGAAATGTTCTATTTTATTATGTCATACAAAATTTTCTGTTGTATGACAATTGTTGTTTATCAAATGCATATTTTCAGTAAAAATAAAAGTCTAAACTTCAATTGTGGAAAAAAAAACTCATTACATTGTTGACCTTTGTCAAAGCATGAGTGTTCAATTGACCATTTTCTTTTTTTTTATCCCTGGGGTGTTGCTGGGGAGATTCCCTCTCTCTATTTCTTGTGGTCTCACCGCAACAGAATATGATCCAAAATATCACAATTGCCCATAGCTCCCAACTGTCCTCGATTTTGAGGGACTGTCCCTGATTTCGAGGGACTGTCCCTGATTTCGAGCAATTTCCCTCTGTCCCTCATTCCTCCTCATTTGTCCCTAATTTTGGTCTGATCTATCTAATTGTATAAAAAAATCTAATTTTTATCTTTCAAAAACTGTTTCACAGTGCTAAACCTTTCATCTAATTTCTAAATTGCTACATTTGTAAATGTTAAAAGCCAATATAAAGGAATAGTAGTGATAAAAAAAGGCACTAGATTTAACTAATATTTTTTGTATAATTCTCCTTTAAGGGGGCGTGTCCTATGCCTGCATACGTTTGCTAATAGGTATCCCTCATTCCCATGTCAAAAGTTGGGAGGTATGTTTGCCACCAGAATAGAAATAGATGAGAAATCTACCAATTGGGACACCTGTTTCGGTGACAATTATCTAGAGAGATTTGCCCTCACTTCTTGTCGTTCCCCCAAAACAAGACATGAAGCTTCCCAATAAGTCACTGATGGCAAATAAAAACCCAACAAAGGTTTTAACCACTCTCTATTTGTTTTCCAAAAATTGAAAAAATAATGGCTTTGGATACAATCTATCCAAAACTTGCTTTGTTTTAGATATAGCAATGAAGGCCTTCAGGGATATTTCCCTTAAAGCGTTTGTAAAGAATGTTTTGCACAGAGTGGCCCTGATCCACGTCTTCTGGGATCCCTCGGCGGCTGTCTCTGGTCCTCCCTGCAATTACTGACCACAGTCATGCGAGAGCTCGCATGGTGGTGAGTAATTGCGGGCGCGCTCACGTGATACAGTGAGCGGCCATAGCCCCTAGGTGCGCCGCGTCACTGGATATGATTGACAGCAGCGTCAGCCAAGGGCTGCGCTGCTCTCAATCAATCCGCTCTAGCCAATCAGCGGCCAGGCTGAGCGGCGAAGAGGATCTCGCGACCACGCGGGACTTTCGACGGGTCAGGTAAGTAAAACGGGGGCTCGGAGGGGGGGGGACATCCGATGTTTTTTCACCTTAATGCATAGATTGCATTAAGGTGAATTTTTTTTTTTCATTTACAACTCCTTTAATTTCCTGGTAAACCTTCACAAGGAAGACCAAGAGATGCTGCTTTGCTTAAGCTGCCCACCAACCAACATGCAGGATAAACTAATTTTTTTTATCTACTGTGAGGATATAACAGTGCTTACGAATGTGCTTATGTGGGTTTCCTCTGGGTCCTCTGGTTTCCTCCCACACTCCAAAGACATGCTGGTAGGTTAATTGGCTCCTAAATTGGCCCTAATATGTGTGTGCATGTGAGATAGAGACCTTAGATCGTAAGCTCCCTGAAGGCAGGGACTTCAAAAATTGTCTGCACTATATAAGCACTTGAAATAAATAGATAAAGATAAAAAGTGGATTCAGCAGCATTTTCAGAATAAAAGCAAACTGCGGCACTTCCAGGTCTGTAGCCAATAGTATCTTGTAACATGAATGCATTAGGGGCAATAATAGTAATCTAGTTTGAAAATTGTTACAGCAATGTTTAACATGCGCTTTGTATACTGTGTGTGTGGGGCTAGAATGCATATACTTGTCAATGATCCGGAGCACGATAATAATGAAGCTGAATTTTTCATATAGCATACAATTTTTATGCGGGCTGGTGCACAGAATTTTCCAGTCGGTTTCCCTGCTCAGTCGAGCTTACGGCATAACTTTGGCGTTTAGAACACAAGGATGGGGGGGGGGGGGTAAAGAACCAAAGACATAACAATGTGGAATTGGAAGACGGAGCTCCAGCAGCCTACTTGCTTTAGATAAAGCATATTTATTTAAGGCAGACAAAGACTGGGCTGATAACATTTCCATCTCTGACATATACAGTACATAGGGAAGAGCTCATCTTCCTGGGTTTGCTTTGCAAACAGTTATGCAAATCTTTCATGTAGCCCACAAACTTTGAATCGAATCCCATTGAAGTCTATAGGGAAGCAAATCTTGTTATTACATAGTTACATAGTAGGTGAGGTTTAAAATAGACACAAGTCCATCAAGTCCATCCTATGTGTGTGATTATATGTCAGTATTACATTGTATATCCCTGTATGTTGCGGTCTTTCAGGTGCTTATCTGAGGCCGCGTACACATGGCAGAGAACCTCGACGGGCAGAACACATCGTTCCGCCCGTCGAGGTTCTCTGCCGGCCGTCAAAATCGGCGACCCGCCCGTCGGGAATGGCAACCAGCCATTCATCCAGGCGGGCCGTCGAGCAAATAGAGAGCGTGCTCTCTATTTCTGCTCGACGGGCTTCCCGACGGGAAGCTCGCCGAGAGTGTACACACGGCCGAGGTCCTCGCTGGAATGCAGCTTCCAGCGAGGTTCTCGCTGGTTTCCAGCGAGAACCTCGTCGTGTGTACGCCGCCTAATAGTTTTTTTAAACTATTGATGCTCCCCGCTGAGACCACCGCCTGTGGAAGGGAATTCCACATCCTTGCCGCTATTACAGTAAAGAACCCTCTCCGCAGTTTAAGGTTAAACTATTTTCCTCTAATTTCAAGTGTGGCCACATGTCTTGTTAAACTCCCTTCCACAAAAAAAGTTTTCTGCCTATTGTGGGGTCACCAGTACGGTATTTGAAAATTGAAATCATATCCCCTCTCAAGCGTCTCTTCTCCAGAGAGAATAAGTTCAGTGCTTGCAACTTTTCTAATAACCAATATCCTCCAGACCCTTTATTAGCTTTGTTGCTCTTCTTTGTACTGGCTCAATTTCCAATACATCCTCCCTGAGGACTGTTGCCCAGAACTGGACAGCATACTCCAGGTGTGGCTGGACCAGAGTCTTGTAGAGCGGGAGACCTATCTTTTATCACATTCAATTCAATTCTCACCATTTGTAGAGCTCATGAGAACTATTATTATCAAACAAAATAAATGGGAAGCCTGCACACTGCCATTAGAGGTATGTACCAATATCAAAATTTAGACAATAAAAAAATCTCTTCCTGCACATATTTGTCTCCCTAACATCTACTTAACTGAAAAAAACACCCGTTGTATGTCTGCGCATGGGCAGGGGGTAATGCAATGCAGATGGGAAATGAAGTTGTGTGGTCACAGGAGACAGCTGCCCGATTGGACACAGGTGCCCCACGTGACTCCAGTGGCCATCTTTGTCCATTTAAGACTCTAGCTCCCAAGTTTGGTGTGCTTTATGCGAGTGGCTAGTGAAGAAACAGGTTTTCTGTCTGGTAAGGACAGTGTTTGAAGATAAAGAAAGGTTCCAGAGGAGTAGGGACAGTGCAGGGACTACATCTACCTTCTTCAGAAAGTCTTCCCTTTTGGGTGTGCACCGGCCTAGCCACATTCCGCTCCTCTAGCTGTCTACAGACCGCTTTTACAATTCGTAAGTGGCTCTGGATCAGCAGGCCTACCCACTGGACCTAGTTGAG
Source organism: Rana kukunoris (assembly GCA_029574335.1). Classification (NCBI taxonomy): domain Eukaryota; kingdom Metazoa; phylum Chordata; class Amphibia; order Anura; family Ranidae; genus Rana; species Rana kukunoris. The sequence continues at coordinate 174,363,390 of CM056059.1, read as the reverse complement.
TTGTGTTGGACCTTTCTACAATTTATTGTTTTTGCTTAACTTTGACTCTGTGAGTTTACTGCCCACCACACCACCCTGCACCTTGTTCACATATGCAGCATCTCAAGTAAAGGTGGTGATGCTGGAGATGAAGGGTGAAGCGAGAATTGTTGCTTTTAGGTAAGACAACGCTGGACTCCATGGTCTAGTAAGTATGTATTTTTTGTATTGTAGGTAAGGCTGTTACTGATTAAACTTTTCGTGTTCGATTTTTATTTAATCGACTAATTTTGATTAATTATAATGCACATACATTTTTCGGATCACCACCATATATAGTCCCCACTGTAATATCCACAAACATCTCCCCCCACTGTAATATCCACAGACATCTCCCCCACTGTAATATCCACAGACATCTCCCCCACTGTAATATCCACAGACATCCCCCCACTGTAAAATCCACAGACATCTCCCCCCCCCCACTGTAATATCCACAGACATCTCCCCACTGTAATATCCAGAGACATCTCCCCACTTTAATATCCACAGAGATCTCCCCCACTGTAATATCCACAGACATCTCCCCCACTGTAATATCCACAGACATCTCCCCCACTGTAATATCCACAGACATTTCCCCCCACTGTAATATCCACAGAAATCCCCCTCTCCCCACTGAAATATCAACATACATCTCCCCCCCACTGTAATATCCACAAACATCTCCCCCCCCCCACTGTAATATCCACAGACATCTCCCTCCCCACTGTAATATACACAGACATCACCCCCCCCCCCCACTGTAATATGGAGACATCACCCCCCCCCCCCCCACTGTAATATGGTCCACATCTCCCCCACTGTATAGGAAGATTAGTGCTTGCTTAGTCTTACCAGAGAAGCTGGCCGAACAGCAGTTGAGGCCGGGTGATGACGTCAGCGCTCTGCTTTAGGCTCACCTAGGCTGCCGCCGGGTGGACCAAGATGGCCGCCGCTCCGGGAGCTAGGTTAAAGCCACGGCCTTTCCTATGGCCAAGGCAGCAGCGGAGCTCTGTGGATCACCTGGTGTGCCGATCCGCATATGGTGACCCGTTCGGATCACGGATCATTTACGATCCATTGCACCACTAGCACCGATCAAAAGAATTTTGATCGATCAAAAAAATTTACGATTAATCGAGGAATTAATCTTTCATTTCCACAGTCCTAATTGTAAGACATGGACAAGTATTAGGGACATTTATTTTTGGGGGGTTGAGCAGAGTGAAGTTCCTCTTTAAAAAAAATACACTATGGTGATCCACAGTTGACCAAGGTTGTAGAATCCCCATTGGAACCCATGGCACTGAAATACGTATTTCTCAAGGTACAGTGAGACCAGATAGCTATTATGCATTGGCTTAATACGGTACATGCAATTAATAATGAGGAATTCTGGCCTTTAGGTTTTGCAGAAGTGTCATAACCTTGTGTTCCACACCATGTGCAAGCTGAGCCTACGCTGGCAGCTTCCTACCCCCAGAGAGCGTGAGATCAGCATGGGGAACGCATGCTGAGCAGCAAAGACGGACACACAGCAGCTCCCTGCTGGGGAAATGTCTCAGGCACAATTCTCGCTTTTCCCGTCTGCAGCGGCAGAAACAGCAATTTGATGAGTCAATTCGCAAGCTGGCCTCACTGGCAAGGAGAATCGAATGAGAGGGGGGGGGGGGGGTGCTGGGCCAGCGTGACGAGAATGCAAAGCCTGGTTAGTGGGGGGGGGGGGGTTACCAGGTAGAGGGAATAGAGCTTAAGCAAATGTGATTTATTTATTTTTCTGGCTCAGCTGAGTAGTTAATATTGGGCCCCATTCTATTCGTTTTTTTAACGTGTCTCCAGTTAACAGGTAATGTCAATTAAAGGTGCTTTCCGGGAAATATGCCAACTATGATTAAAGTATTTGTAAACCCAATTACTAAAATCTAATATAATCTTCATATGTTGATGTACGTTTGAACTTCATTTTTAATCTTTTCTGCATTAAAATGACACCTGGTGATCCTGCCATGGAGGTCCTTTTTCAGGCACTTCCTGTTATAGGGTGACAGAACTCTCTCCCTGTCTCTGGAGTTGTCACCCCCCGCCACACGGGCTTCCAACAGACACTACAATTGGACTTTTCAGCATACATTACTTAGCCACAGTACATTGTTGTCACCATCAAAAAACCCACCACAATCCTCACTCCCTGTTTTATCCCTTAAATGCCACACAACCACGTGCATTGCTCGGCGGTTGCAGGGTGTCCCCATTCACTTAAATGGGTACCGCTGCCAAATGCGACAGGGGGTTTAATTCCTGTTGCAGCTGCTAAGCAAAGCATCAGTTCGGCGGCATGTGTACACACCTGTTTGCAGCCTTTACAGCTGAAGGGGGAGCTGTTGGAGGGTGGTAAAAACACAGCTCAGTTAAGGTTAATATATACTTTAACCACTTAACCCCCGGACCATTTGGCTGCCCAAAGACCAGAGCACTTTTTGCAAATCGGCATTTGCTTTAACTGACAATTGTGTGGTCGTGCGACGTTGCTCCAAAAAAAAAATGTATGTCCTTTTTTTCCCACAAAAAGAGCTTTCTTTTGGTGGTATTTGATCACCTCCACAACTTGGTGAATACAGTGCCTTGCGAAAGTATTCGGCCCCCTTGAACTTTGCGACCTTTTGCCACATTTCAGGCTTCGAACATAAAGATATAAAACTGTAATTTTTTGTGAAGAATCAACAACAAGTGGGACACAATCATGAAGTGTTAGACATAATAGGGGAGAGCGGAAAAGGGAGGGATGGGAGTACGGGAGTTTTGGGACTTTAAATGAGGCATAGGACTTGTAGGTCCTACGTCTCCATCCCTGTATCACAATATATTTGGAAGAAAGTTGGGACTTTGTATGAAACATACACCTGGGTGAGTGATACTGGGCAATAGATGTCTGACCAATAGAATACATATTAGAGCTGCACTAGCTGAATCTCTATACTCAGCACACAAGACAATAATACATAATACTGATATTTAATAATATATATACATATGATACAATAGAGCATGAAAACATTGCAATATTTGGCAATAATATACAAAAAGTCAGACAGATTGATCCATATATCACATGATAGCTAAATACATATCATGATTGTTACAGCATAATACATTAAAAATCGTGAACAGATCCCATGTAGTAATTACTAATAGCACCGGAATAGCTCGACGCGTTTCGTGCAACTGCACTCTTCAGGAGCTGATGCTAAAGTGTATCTGAAATTAGTAAAATATAGGCTGTTGGTATAGGGTCTTGAATAAACTGAAAAGTGTATATAAAAGGGGGCAGAAATAAAAGCAGTAAACACTGGTGTGGGGCATCCTATAAAAGGTCTGTCCCAAGACTTACAAGCAATCCAAGAATTTGATTGGTAGTGAGATGGGCTGTATAATGTCCGGGCAGGACACCAGTACCGGGAGCTGAGGCGGTGTATCCCCAAAATGGATGTAGAAGGAGACCCTCAGGAGGACCTAACCTCAACGGGGTAGGAGAACCCGTGGGTGGTGGAATAGAAGATAATGGTGTAATCATGAAGATATCTACAAAAAATATAAAAAGCATAATAATGTAAATGGACTGTGGTATATGGTCTGCTGGCTGGATATCAAGCAAGACCAATGTAATATATAGAAGCCATAAAATCAAATATACAAATGAGTAATAATAAAAAATTCCAGTTATGCTGACTAGGTGGGGGTAGACCACTCTAGAAGGAAAGAAAATGATGGTAGATGGGGTTTTACAGTTTAGTGCAAGGGGTGAATAGTAATAGGTGCAAGATAGAGTTGCAACAGCCAGGGGTAGAGAACTGCTGAAGCAAGTGAATCATTAAGCTACCTTGTCCTTAGGGTAAACCCATCAAGTGACCAATAGAATACATATTAGAGCTGCACTAGCTGAATCTCTATACTCAGCACACAAGACAATAATACATAATACTGATATTTAATAATATATATACATATGATACAATAGAGCATGAAAACATTGCAATATTTGGCAATTGCCATCATCTGTACTTGACATTGCCATCATCTGTACCTGACATTGCCATCATCTGTACCTGACATTGCCATCATCTGTACTTGCCATCATCTGTATCTGACATCTACTGCTGCTGTATGTGAGACTTTCTCCCTGCTTGCCCCTGTTTCGCTGTATCTTCTGAGCGAGCGGCACACACTCCCCGGCGGCCATCTTGGGGGAGGAGTTGTGGGCGGCACCCTTAGCACTGGGCAGAGCGTTGGGGGCGCGGCCACCGTAATTAGGGCCAGGTGAGAGACCACATAAAAGCTGTGAGCGGCGCTCGCGGCAGCGGGCGCTCGCGGGCGGGCGCGCCCTCTGGCGCGACCGAAGGGCGCGACATAAGGGTGCGGCGTCTGCGGGCGTCCGCGGGAGGCTGAGGAGGTCGGGGAGGCACTAACGATTGTTAGGTAAGATACGGAAATAATTTAAATATAATCTGTTTTAAAGAATACTAATATTTGTTAAAGAGGGACATATGGGTATTTTAGCTATTTTTTAAGTATTTGTAATAAGTGTTTGATCTTTAAACTGTTTTAAAATGACACAATTTTATTATACACGGAGGGAATTACTGTTACTAAATGATGGCCGCAATGGATCACTTGATCAAAGGTCCATTGAAGCTATCATTAATAATACAATTGAGAAAAATGATAAAGGTAGCAATAGGGACGTTAAAATTAATACTAATGAAATACAAAATCAAAATAAAATACTACCCAAAAATAAAAATAAGATATACGAAATAGAAATTAGAGCTGTATTGATTAATGTACGTTCTATAGTTGCTCATGCTAGGGAATTACGAGAGTTTATTGAGCAAAATAATATTCACATTACTATGGTAACTGAAACATGGTTACAGTTACATAATCTTAATTGTTTATCTGATGCTATCCCCGATAATTATGAGATACATTATCAATTGCGGGGGAGAGGAAAAGGGGGGGGCACGGCCATTATATATAATTCTAAATTTAAAATAAAGAAATTACTGGAATTTAATCAACAAGGCTGTGAGTTCTTATTGACACAAATGATGATTAATACAAAATCTGTGATGAATATAGCTACGGTCTATATTCCACCTAATAAAATTGAAACTGGACTTAAAAGTTTGATTACTAATATAATGGAATTAGCTACTAGATCCCAGCCATTGATTTTGGTGGGTGACTTCAATGTTTGGTTGGAGGAACCTACCAAACCAAATTCACGTTTATTATTGGATACCTGCGAAGCACTAGAGATGACAAGACTGATTACACCAAACACCCACATAAAGGGACATACCCTGGATGGGGTGTTCTTCAAAGACATCACTGTTGTATTTAGTGATGTACTTGAAGTACTGTGGTCAGACCACAAGGCAGTCTTGTTTGAAATTCATCTAGATGATAATGGTATTTCTGATAGTAAACAAAGCAATCAAACCATTAAAGTTAGATCATATGTAAATTTTCCTATAGAAAAATTTAAGCAGTTACTACACACTACTCAACCTAATCTAACTAAATTGAATGTTCACCAAAAGATGACAATTATTGATAAGTGGCTTGAAACCAATTTGGAGCAAGTTGCTCCATTAAAGGACAAAAAAATTAAAAACGAAATCAAGAAACAAAATAAATGGTTTAATGAAGCACTTAACATAATGAAAAAACGTGGACGAGCATTAGAAAGACAATGGAGGAAGACAAATTCCAATTACGATAAAAATCAATGGAAGTTCCATAATCGGAATTATAAAAAATCAATCTATAATGCTAAAAAATCCTTTATTTCTGAAAGCTTATTAGATGCATCAAACCAATCCAAGGAATTATTTAGGGTGGTTAAGCAGTTGGCTAAACCTGATGTACTGAACTTCCAAATTACTAACCCCCATATTTTTGTAAATGAATTAGCCGCTCACTTTCATAATAAAATTGCGGATATTCATACAAAGTTAAAGAAAGGGAGGGATAGATACCCAAAAGAAAAATGCAATATAAATAAAAAATCCTTGGAACCACCGATTAAGGTTTGGTTTCAAGATTTTAAATTAATTAGTGCAGCTGAAATCATTAAAGCAATGAGAACAGCTAATACTAACTCTCCTGTTACTGACTGCTGCCCAGGCAAACTGATAAAGGCATGCAGTGAAGAAATAGCATTGGTCTTGGCTGACCTATTCAATACTTCATATCTAGAAGGCTCATATCCTACTATGTTTAAATCATCATTGATTACTCCGGTAGTCAAGAAGAGAGAGGGTGATATAAACGATAAAAATAACCATCGACCTATAGCAGGCCTACATTATCTGGCTAGACTCTATGAAGGTGATGCACGCACCCAGCTTCAACAGTTTGTCGAGGAGCAGGCATTGCTGGATGTGAAACAATCTGGCTTTAGACCACGGCACGGAACCGAGACTACATTAATCGATGTCACGGATTCCTTGCTGATGGCTAAAGATAACAACCAAGATTCCATCCTAGTAATGCTGGACCTCTCGGCGGCTTTTGACACTGTGGACCATGGGATCGTTTTACAGCGGCTGCGTGAGGTTGCGCATGTAAAGGGAACTGCCCTCAGATGGTTTTCATCTTTTTTGGAGGGCAGAAGTCAGAGGGTACGCCTGGGGAGCCACTTCTCCGAAAGTCGACCTGTTGAGTGTGGAGTTCCCCAGGGGTCCCCCCTTTCCCCGTTGATATTTAACATTTACGTGCGCCCCCTCTTGGCCCTTATTCGGTCCCATGGTCTGCAGTGTCAGAATTACGCTGATGACACCCAGCTCTATTTGAGGGTGGGAGCGGGATCACTTGATACAGCCACAAAAAAACTTACTGATTGCCTAAAAGGAGTGGAACGTTGGATGGGAGAAAACTATCTGGCGTTAAACAAATTAAAAACTGAGGTACTCGTGGTCAGGAGTTCCGTAAGCGAGATACCTCAAAATTGGACACTGCCATGGCAAGACATGGATGGTAATGGTCCAGGCTGCAGTAAAGTGGTTAAAAATCTGGGATTTTATATAGATGAGGATCTGCTATTTTTGCCACACATTAATCAAGTCACCAAGACTGTTATGTACAAATTAAAAGTACTACGTAGGATCCTTGTGTATTTAGCTCCTATGGATCGCCCTAAAGTTGTTGCTGCCCTGGTCTTTCCTCATTTAGACTATGGTAATGCACTTCTAGTGGGCATCCCGGGAACATATATACAAAAACTACAAAAATTACAAAATTTTGCAGTTCGTATTGCAACTGGACTGAGAAAAAGAGATCCAACATCAGAACAATTAAACAGTCTGGGGTGGTTAACTGTCGATAAACGCATTAAATTAAAAATATCATGTTTAATGTATAAAACATTTAATGCTATGACGCCAAAATATATAATGGATAAGGTTGTCAAACATGTTCCAACGCGACAGTTACGCGAAGATGGATATTATCGCGTAAACATCCCAAAAATAAAAAATATCCGAATTGGTGGTCGCTCATTCTCATACCAAGCGGCGGTGCAATGGAATGCTCTGCCGATTGATATTAGAAGGGCAAAAACTTTTAACCAATTCAAAAAAATGATGAAAGGCCACCTACGCAACCCTGGATCTGATTAGATTATGTAGTTTGATTGAGTACTGTATATAGAAAAATGTAGTCAGTGATATTTGGTATGTGAATTTTGTAATCTAACTCTAAAAATGAACTATTTTAGATATGGATGCCCTAGATGAATGAAAAGTTAATTAACCTAAATGTATATTAATGGACTCAATGTGACAAATTTTTTTCCTCCTTTTAATCATGTTTTACATTTTCTATGTTTTTTGTGTACCTATATGTCTGAACTATGTTGATTTTGTTTCTGATGGCCTCGCAACGAAACCATTAAATTTGTTGTAAAGCGAGTAATTAAGAAATAAAAACAAACAAACAAACAAACAATAATATACAAAAAGTCAGACAGATTGATCCATATATCACATGATAGCTAAATACATATCATGATTGTTACAGCATAATACATTAAAAATCGTGAACAGATCCCATGTAGTAATTACTAACAGCACCGGAATAGCTCGACGCGTTTCGTGCAACTGCACTCTTCAGGAGCTGATGCTAAAGTGTATCTGAAATTAGTAAAATATAGGCTGTTGGTATAGGGTCTTGAATAAACTGAAAAGTGTATATAAAAGGGGGCAGAAATAAAAGCAGTAAACACTGGTGTGGGGCATCCTATAAAAGGTCTGTCCCAAGACTTACAAGCAATCCAAGAATTTGATTGGTAGTGAGATGGGCTGTATAATGTCCGGGCAGGACACCAGTACCGGGAGCTGAGGCGGTGTATCCCCAAAATGGATGTAGAAGGAGACCCTCAGGAGGACCTAACCTCAACGGGGTAGGAGAACCCGTGGGTGGTGGAATAGAAGATAATGGTGTAATCATGAAGATATCTACAAAAAATATAAAAAGCATAATAATGTAAATGGACTGTGGTATATGGTCTGCTGGCTGGATATCAAGCAAGACCAATGTAATATATAGAAGCCATAAAATCAAATATACAAATGAGTAATAATAAAAAATTCCAGTTATGCTGACTAGGTGGGGGTAGACCACTCTAGAAGGAAAGAAAATGATGGTAGATGGGGTTTTACAGTTTAGTGCAAGGGGTGAATAGTAATAGGTGCAAGATAGAGTTGCAACAGCCAGGGGTAGAGAACTGCTGAAGCAAGTGAATCATTAAGCTACCTTGTCCTTAGGGTAAACCCATCAAGTCCATATGGATACCAAAAATGTACACAGACCACCATCCACACGGGACATGTATCAATCCGAGGGGAGTATAAATACTCTCAAAATGGGGAGTGACCGCCAACGTCACGCAAGCGAAAACCAGGGGAAAGGGAGGAGCCACAGCCTCAGCAGTGAGTCTGCTCGGCGAATGGCGCCAAAACCCCTAGTGCACTGCTGTTGTAGTCGCGCAGCGTCTGTGTGGCGGAGTCAGTGAGTGACGTAAGTCACACGGCGCTGGGGGGCGTGACGTCGATGCGCAGCGTGATGTGCGCCCAGTCCCTCGGCATCCGAAGACGCAGAGGGGGAGGGAGGACGTACGGTGCGCATCGCAGCTCCCGGACACTGCATGAAACCCGGTCAAATGTCAGCCAACACACTCGCAAACCAATACACTGATCATGGACCATGTATATCACTATAATTGTTGGTAAACAATTGTAGTATGTTGGAGCCCCCAACACTTACAGAATCAGATTCCTAAAACAAACCAAAATGTTGGATCCTCAATGTAAATACTGTATATAAATTGTAACAACATGAGGACAGTAAACTGTCCATGGTGCATGTTTCCATCCCTGAGCATTAGACATAATAGGGGAGAGCGGAAAAGGGAGGGATGGGAGTACGGGAGTTTTGGGACTTTAAATGAGGCATAGGACCTGTAGGTCCTACGTCTCCATCCCTGTATCACAATATATTTGGAAGAAAGTTGGGACTTTGTATGAAACATACACCTGGGTGAGTGATACTGGGCAATAGATGTCTGACCAATAGAATACATATTAGAGCTGCACTAGCTGAATCTCTATACTCAGCACACAAGACAATAATACATAATACTGATATTTAATAATATATATACATATGATACAATAGAGCATGAAAACATTGCAATATTTGGCAATAATATACAAAAAGTCAGACAGATTGATCCATATATCACATGATAGCTAAATACATATCATGATTGTTACAGCATAATACATTAAAAATCGTGAACAGATCCCATGTAGTAATTACTAATAGCACCGGAATAGCTCGTATAGCTCGTATAGTGTATATAAAAGGGGGCAGAAATAAAAGCAGTAAACACTGGTGTGGGGCATCCTATAAAAGGTCTGTCCCAAGACTTACAAGCAATCCAAGAATTTGATTGGTAGTGAGATGGGCTGTATAATGTCCGGGCAGGACACCAGTACCGGGAGCTGAGGCGGTGTATCCCCAAAATGGATGTAGAAGGAGACCCTCAGGAGGACCTAACCTCAACAGGGTAGGAGAACCCGTGGGTGGTGGAATAGAAGATAATGGTGTAATCATGAAGATATCTACAAAAAATATAAAAAGCATAATAATGTAAATGGACTGTGGTATATGGTCTAACAATGTATTATGCTGTAACAATCATGATATGTATTTAGCTATCATGTGATATATGGATCAATCTGTCTGACTTTTTGTATATTATTGCCAAATATTGCAATGTTTTCATGCTCTATTGTATCATATGTATATATATTATTAAATATCAGTATTATGTATTATTGTCTTGTGTGCTGAGTATAGAGATTCAGCTAGTGCAGCTCTAATATGTATTCTATTGGTCAGACATCTATTGCCCAGTATCACTCACCCAGGTGTATGTTTCATACAAAGTCCCAACTTTCTTCCAAATATACAATCATGAAGTGGAACGAAATTTATTGTATATTTTAAACTTTTTTAACAAATAAAAAACTGAAAAATTGGGCGTGCAAAATTATTCAGCCCCCTTAAGTTAATACTTTGTAGCGCCACCTTTTGCTGCGATTACAGCTGTAAGTCGCTTGGGGTAGGTCTCTATCAGCTTTTCACATCGAGAGACTGAAATTTTTGCCTATTCCTCCTTGCAAAACAGCTCGAGCTCAATGAGGTTGGATGGAGAGCGTTTGTAAACAGCAGTTTTCAGTTCTTTACACAGATTGGATTTAGGTCTGGACTTTGACTTGGCCATTCTAACCTGGATATGTTTATTTGTGAACCATTCCATTGTAGATTTTTCTTTATGTTTTGGATCATTGTCTTGTTGGAAGACAAATCTCCGTCCCAGTCTCAGGTCTTTTGCAGACTCCATCAGGTTTTCTTCCAGAATGGTCCTGTATTTGGCTCCATCCATCTTCCCATCAATATTAACCATCTTCCCTGTCCCTGCTGAAGAAAAGCAGGCCCAAACCATGATTCTGCCACCACCATGTTTCACAGTGGGGATGGTGTGTTCAGGGTGATGAGCTGTGTTGCTTTTACGCCAAACATAACGTTTTGCATTGTTGCCAAAAAGTTTGATTTTGGTTTCATCTGACCAGAGCACCTTCTTCCACATGTTTGGTGTGTCTCCCAGGTGGCTTGTGGCAAACTTTAAATGACACTTTTTATGGATATCTTTAAGAAATGGCTTTCTTCTTGCCACTCTTCCATAAAGGCCAGATTTGTGCAGTATACAACTGATTGTTGTCCTATGGACAGAGTCTCCCACCTCAGCTGTAGATCTCTGCAGTTCATGCAGAGTGATCATGGGCCTCTTGGCTGCATCTCTAATCAGTCTTCTCCTTGTATGAGCTGAAAGTTTAGAGGGACGGCCAGGTCTTCGTAGATTTGCAGTGGTCTGATACTCCTTCCATTTCAATATTATCGCTTGCACAGTGATCCTTGGGATGTTTAAAGCTTGGGAAATCTTTTTGTATCCAAATCCGGCTTTAAACTTCTCCACAACAGTATCTCGGACCTACCTGGTGAGTTCCTTGTTCTTCATGGTGCTCTCTGTGCTTTAAATGGACCTCTGAGACTATCACAGAGCAGGTGCATTTTCTACGGAGACTTGATTACACACAGGTGGATTCTATTTATCATCATTAGTCATTTAGGTCAACATTGGATCCTTCAGAGATCCTCACTGAACTTCTGGAGAGAGTTTGCTGCCCTGAAAGTAAAGGGGCTGAATAATTGTGCACGCCCAATTTTTCTGTTCAAAAACAGTTTGAAATATCCAACAAATTTCGTTCCACTTCATGATTGTGTCCCACTTGTTGTTGATTCTTCACAAAAAAATGCAGTTTTATATCTTTATGTTTGAAGCCTGAAATGTGGCAAAAGTTCGCAAAGTTCAAGGGGGCCGAATACTTTCACAAGGCACTGTATTTTGAAAAAAGCAATATTTTGTACTTTTTGCTATAATAAATATCCCCATTTTTTTCTTAAATGAATTTTTTCTCAGTTTAGGCCGATACGTATTCTTCTACATATTTTTGGTAAACAAAAATCGCAAAAAGCGTATATTGATTCCTTTTCGCAAAAGTTATAGCGTCTACAAAATAGGGGATAGTTTTATGGCATTTTTACTATTATTTTTTTACTAGTAATGGCGGCGATCTGCAATTTTTATAGTGACTGCGACATTATGGCGGACACATCAGACACTTTTGACACATTATTGGGACCATTGTCATTTTTACAGCGATTAGTGCTATAAAAATGCACTGATTACTGTGAAAATTACACTGGCGCTGAAGGGGTTAAGTGTGTCCTAGGGAGTGATTCTAACTGTTAGGGGGAGGATCTACCAGTGACACGTCACTGATCGCTGTTCCTGATCACAGGGAACAGTAGATCAGTGACATGTCACTAGGCAGAACAGGGGAATGCCTGTTCTGGGTTTGCCGACTGCAATCATGGGCCACCCGGGAACATCAAGTTCCCTAGACCTGCGTGTGCACTCACGAGGCAGGCTGGGTGGCAAATTTTAAGGGACGTACAGGTATGCCCATTTGCCTGCCCGTGCCATTGTGTAGACGTATATGTGCGCGCGGCGGTCTCTATGTGGTTAAAGAACTTGGATGGGCAAAGGAAGCCCGGAAACTGGAGAACATTAACTTGAGGACGGCTAACTTTCTGGCAGCACTTGTCCACTTCTTTACAAAAATGCTTGAACACCTTCATCTGTGCCTGTACAACACCTGATAGTATTACGCCCCTGCTTAGCTATAGGCTGTATGTTAGCAAAAGTCCATCAGAATATTTATGCTGCCTGTGATGTGTCTTCTTTCCAAAGACTAAAGCACTACACAGTCACTCTTTCAGCACCGGGGTCTTGTGCTCACCAATATCCACCAGGCTTACTCCCTGTGAGGGAAATGAAGACTCACTCGCATCTTGGACTTGCCATGAGCGCCATATGAAGGGGGCGCTGCTGAGTTGCTGGGCAGCAAGGCATTTACCTGGGTCTGAGGGTCTCTTCTTTCCTTCTCCCAAGCATAGGCAGGATCTCCTTTTCAGCACCTTTGCTAATGGACAATGGCAGCGCTATCCCTGCTGCGTTCAGCCACAGCCCTCCCCTGTTCTCCCAGGCTCTCCCATTCCATCTGGTCAGACTGTTTTTTTTGTTAGGTTATCTGAAAGATGGGTTTCAAATGTTTCAGTGCTTGCCATAGGCGCTATTTTGACTAGATATGCCTCTGCTGTCAGCAGAATGTAAACAAAACAAGTCCTGGTACAGATTTTGAGGGGAACCTCACGCCAAAATTGGAAAAAAAAGTGTGCCCCCCCCCCCAAATAGGGTCTGGTATGGATTGTAAGGGTAACTCTGTCAAAATGTAAAGAAAAATGGCGTGGGGTCCCCCTCAAAATCAATACCAGACCCTTATCCAAGCATGCAGCCCAGCCAGGAAAGTACGAGCATGCCCTCAATGTGGAGTGTGCTTTGGGGGAGGGGATCCTTTGAACATGGGGTCCCCCAGATGCCGCCTCTTCCATGTACATACCCCTATTCATTTACCAAAAAAAGTGTCAAAAGTAAAAAAAAAAAGAGACGTTTTTGACAAGTCTCTATTAAAAAAAAAAAAAAAGTAGAATAGTTCAATCACGATAAATGGCAACCTGCATGAAAAGAAAAAAACCTGCTGCCTGACGAGTTTTAATGCACTTTTTTTTTCAGTGCACCAAAATGCATGGATGGTCCAAATCTGCACATTGTGGTGCACTAAATTGCAGGTCCAAGGTGGTGCTTTGGCAATGTGCATTGGGGAGGAGGTGGCATTTAATTGTATGGCACTGCGACCCATGCCGGTGTTCTCCGGAGCTGGTTCCTGCTATCGATATGGTTCCTTCTGCAGTGATCTGAGCTGACGGAAATCTCTCAGCGGGAACAGCTGTTCGTCAGCTGTAGATGCGCTCGCTCCCAATGCCTGATTATACACACCTCCGATGCTTGGCGGAGGGTCGATACTTGGTAATACACGCCGCTCTATACAGCAAGGGGTGGATGTGCGGTGTGTAGTGTAGATCATCCTCCGCCCCTTTTTCCACCCCTTGCAGTGTGTAAGCACTGCTCAATATGAATTGATTGCCTCTTTTACTGGGCCTTGCTGCAGCGTGTAGTGAAGTGTGGCATGTCCTCCACCCCTTTTTCCACCCGTTGCAGCATGTACTATAGAGTTTCCGGCCTGCTGTGTGTAAGTCTCCGCCCCGGTCTCCGCCCTGGTCTCCGCCCGCTATGCGTGAGTCTCAATCGTGAGCGAGGGCCGAGCGCAAGCCTTGCTGCGCCTTCGCAGTCGAGGCCAATCAAGAGCGAGCGCATTAACAGCTGACGATCAGCTGTTGAGTTCGGATATTTTCGTGACCTCTTACTGCGCATGTGCGGCACCTGGCTGTGCCTGCGCAGTTGAGGCCGGAACGTATCCAATGGAGGAACCAGCTCGATAAGACACATGGGTCACATGTTCCTATGAAGCAAAGATGTGAATGGGCCCTGTGTTCTATACAATCACTTGCACAGAATGTAAAATTTAACGTGATAGATAAAGCAGCCTGAGAGATAATGAAAGTAGACAGTACCTATGTGAAGAAAATAGACTGTATTCTGGATTTTCTCATAGACTCTGTTTGTCTTTTAAGAACCCCTGGACCGATCTGGGTGAATTTTGGATATGTTGGTCCCCCAGATCGGGGCCATCAGGAGATATGTAATGGCAGGGATACCTTGTGTGGAAGAGGGGTGTTCTAACATTGGGAAAATTAGGGTGTTCTGTACCTGGAGATAATTGGTTTATTCCTTAAACTGCTCTCAATATCTCAAGGTGTCATGTAAATGATCTTTAGTCTGTCTCTGAAGAAGTGTTCATTGTGTGAAGTTCTATTGTTTAGCAGGTGAGAAGTTCTTTCCTCTGAATGACCTGTCTGGACAAATGACCAGGAATTACCTCTTGTGGATTCTATCGGAGACAGACGTCTGCCTCCTAAAATAGGTCTATTGAAGAGGGGCTCGTTAGTACACCATTGTATGATGATGGGGGAGGAGGAAGTGATTGTATATCTGATTACATCAAGTATTCCTTTTGCTGTATAAATATAGGCAACCTGCACTCAATAAAGCATTCTATATCTGGACACCCTTCATGAAGTCTTGGCTCATGCTTGGGGATGGGGAACACTCTAACCATTTGGAAGAATCATCTTGGGAGATGGTAAGAAGGCCGCAGTACCCTAACCACTGCAGGTCTTAACAACTGGTGGCAAGCAGCGGGGTTGAATGGGACGCATAAAGACAACAAGTGAATGGCCCAGCATTACGAGAGACTGAAGAGGTCTACGCTAAAGGATCTGCTGGAAGCCCGAGGCCAGGTGACAAGCAACAAAAAGAAAGCTACCCTCATAGCAGAACTAATGGAGGGCGACCAAACCAGCAGCATGGCGAATGTCAGCCAGGAGGAAGCCGAGTTCCAACAGAAGGTTATGTGGAGGCTAAACCTATATGGGCCAAAGCCCACACCAGAGATGGTGACGCAAGTCCTGGAGCAGGTGAGCGCAGAACGCAGGGCACAACAGGCAAGCGTAAACCAAGGAGACACCGCTTCCTCAGCCGGATCTATAAATGGAGGGCAGCGGAGAAAGATTAACTATGCTGCGTTTAAAAGTTTTTCGGATGGAGAAATGGAAATTGACGCATACCTACAAGACTTTGAGCGTCAATGTGCTTTGGAGGGTCTGGAATCAGAGCAATGGGCCGCGATTCTAAGCAGCAAACTCACGGGCCGAGCAGCAGAGGCATACCAAGCAGTTCCTGACACAGCCATACACGACTACGCCAGTGTAAAGGACATTCTGCTAGCCAGGTATGCCGTGACCCCAGAGACTTACAGGAAAAAGTTTCGGGCATTACGTAAAGGGGGCCGAGACTCCTACACCGAATGGGCTTTTAGGATGTATCGGGCGGCCCAAAACTGGATACAAGGCTGCCAAGCCGCGACGCTAGAGGAGGTGCTACAACTCTTCTTGCTAGAACAATTTTTTGACCACACACCTGCAGACACCAAGGACTGGGTCAGGGACAGGAAGCCGGCCACAATCGAGGAAGCGGCCAAGCTGGCAGACGAGCATCACGAGGGAAGAAGAGGAGAGACTAGTGGAAACCGCCCCCTGGTAAGGTCCAGCACCCCAACGCCTAGTCCTGTGACCTACCACCGACCGATCGCAGGACCACCCACTACACCACCTAATTTTAACCAGAAACCGCCATTGGTATGTCACCAATGCAATCGGCCAGGGCACTACAAGATACATTGCCCTCAGCGGAGCAGAGGCAATTGGGAGCGGCCACCACCACCAAGGGCAGCCGCCCATCACTATCAGCATGAACCGCTGGAAGACCACAACCCTGAAGCTGAGCAATGGACCGTACTACATGAGGTGAACCTAGCACAAACCGAGGGGGACAACCGGGTGCACCACAGACAATGGGTCACAGTAGATGGAAAGGAGGCTGAGGCACTACGAGACTCTGGGGCCACCCTCACTCTGGTGCAACCTCACACCGTATCTGCGAAGGCGCGCAACCAACAGGACTGTTGCAGTAAGAGTGGCAGGAGGCGCCATACACAAACTACCCACAGCCCAAGTGCAGCTAAATTGGGGCACCGGAGCCAAGCAGATGGAAGTAGGCATTATGTCGGGCCTACCTGCGGAAGTATTGTTGGGGAACGATTTGGGGTGCCTAACCTCACAGCTGCTTACCCCAGATCCCGCTGGAACCTGCCCTGTGACTACCAGGACGCAAGCACGCCGAGCTGGACAGACGCACTCTGAGGAACCACAGGTAGGAACCAAAAACCCTGTAGTATGCCCTGACCCTATCCCCTTCTGGGGCACTCCACAAGACTTTGGCCAAGCCCAGCAGTCAGATCCCACCTTAGCAGGTTACAGGAAGGCCGTAGGTACCCCTAAGGAAGGTAATGCTCAAGAGAACTTTCACTGGGACAAGGGACTGCTATATAGGGTCACAGGGGGAGTGGGAAGTGGGGCAGCCCAAGTTATAAAAAGACAGCTAGTTGTACCCCGCAAATACAGGGCAGAGCTTCTAAAGCTCAGCCATGATATCCCGCTAGCCGGACATCTGGGTATCAAGAAAACTAAGGATCGCCTTACCCAGACGTTCTTCTGGCCAGGGATATCAAAGGACTTGCAGACGTATTGCAGGACATGTGATTCATGTCAAAGGATTGGGAAACGGGGGGACCACCCCAAGGCCAAGTTACGGTCCCTACCTATAATAGAGGAACCATTCTCCAGAGTGGCATTAGACCTGATAGGGCCCCTCAACAAACCCAGCGCCTCCGGAAGGCGCTACATCCTCACGGTGGTGGACTACGCCACCAGGTACCCTGAGGCGGTGGCGCTCCCCAACATTGAGGCGGAGACAGTAGCAGAAGCTCTAGTCAAGATCTTTTCTCGAGTAGGTTTCCCCAGGGAAATACACTCAGATCAGGGAACCCAGTTCACAGCAACTGTCACTCAACAGTTATGGCAGAGCTGCGGGGTGAAACCGTTATTTAGTTTCCCCTACCACCCCCAGACCAACAGCCTTTGTGAACGATTCAATGGCACGCTTAAGCAGATGCTCACAGCGTTCACAGGGTCCTGTGGTCAATGGGAGAAATTTCTACCCCATCTCCTGTTTGCCTACCGGGAAGTGCCCCAGGCGTCAACCGGGTTCTCCCCCTTCGAACTCCTATACGGGAGAAACGTCCGGGGACCCCTGGACCTCATACGGGAGCACTGGGAGGGCAACACAGGAGAGGAAGGGATCCCGGTTTTGCCATACGTGCTGGAGTTCCGGGACCGCCTGCGGGCACTGACCGAATCAGTTCGGGAGAGCTTACAGGCAGCCCAGAAACGACAGAAAAAATGGTATGACCGGGGAGCACGAGATAGGAACCTGGAAGTAGGGCAAAAAGTATTAGCCCTCGGACCATCCAAAAAGGACCAGCTACAGGCAGCGTGGCAGGGGCTATTCAAAGTGGTGGAACGGATTAGCGACACCACCTATATTGTGGCCAAATGTTCGGATGAAAGGAGCAGACAAGCCTTTCATGTGAACAGGTTGAAACCTTACTTCGAGCGCTCTAAGGACGTGGCCACTATCTGTGCCCTGTCCACTGACGCTAGTGAAGGACTTCCCTTACCTGACCGGCTGGCAGCTAACCAAGGTAACCTAGAGCAAGTTGGGTTGGGGGAGAAACTAAATCTCACCCTGAAACCCGAGAACTGCCATGGGGGCATGGCAGAGGTTCAATACCTAGGGCCTAAAGTAGGGTCTGGGAAACAGTGCCCCGAACCCGCGAAAGTAGAGGCCATAGCCAATTGGCCCCAGCCCCACACCGAGACGCAAGTATTGGCGTCCCTAGGCACCACCGGGTATTATAAAAAGTTTGTCCCGGAGTGTAGCACCCTAGCGAAATCCCTCACCGACCTGACCAAAAGGTCCCTACCCTAGCAGGTAGCCTGGTTCTCAGAGTGTGCAACGGCGTTCCAGGGACTTAAGACGGCATGGAGCACCCGGTGGCATACCTCAGCGACAAGTTATTACCTTGGAAGGTCAGCTATGTCACCATGGAAACAGAATGCCTGGCTCCAGTATGGGCCTTAAAGAAGCTCCAACCGTACCTTTATGGCCGTGCCTTTACCATTCTCACTGACCACAACCCCCTCATCTCAGTCTCTGGAGACAATCCCCGGTTGCTGCACTGGAGTCTAGCATTGCAACATTACAATTTCATACTGCAATACCGCCTGGGTAAGCAGAACGGCAATGCGGAAGGACTTTTACGCCAAACCGGCTTGGAAGTATAATTTTGACCCGGACATCCCCTAGCCAACCCGGCAGGGTCTAGGCGGGTATGCCGACCCATGGAACTAAGGGGGAGTATTGTGAAGAAAATAGACTGTATTCTGGATTTTCTCATAGACTCTGTTTGTCTTTTAAGAACCCCTGGACCGATCTGGGTGAATTTTGGATATGTTGGTCCCCCAGATCGGGGCCATCAGGAGATATGTAATGGCAGGGATACCTTGCGTGGAAGAGGGGTGTTCTAACATTGGGAAAATTAGGGTGTTCTGTACCTGGAGATAATTGGTTTATTCCTTAAACTGCTCTCAATATCTCAAGGTGTCATGTAAATGATCTTTAGTCTGTCTCTGAAGAAGTGTTCATTGTGTGAAGTTCTATTGTTTAGCAGGTGAGAAGTTCTTTCCTCTGAATGACCTGTCTGGACAAATGACCAGGAATTACCTCTTGTGGATTCTATCGGAGACAGACGTCTGCCTCCCAAAATAGGTCTATTGAAGAGGGGCTCGTTAGTACACCATTGTATGATGATGGGGGAGGAGGAAGTGATTGTATATCTGATTACATCAAGTATTCCTTTTGCTGTATAAATATAGGCAACCTGCACTCAATAAAGCATTCTATATCTGGACACCCTTCATGAAGTCTTGGCTCATGCTTGGGGATGGGGAACACTCTAACCATTTGGAAGAATCATCTTGGGAGATGGAAAGAAGGCCGCAGTACCCTAACCACTGCAGGTCTTAACAACCTATGAATAAAAAAAAGGAAAGAACTAAAAACAACAGGGATTAGGTTTGATTTTCCTCTGTAGCACGGTGTCAGATGAGAAATATTACAACACAGCCTTTTCTTGACTAATGTGTACTCATCCCAGTCAATTGTGTTTTCTAGTCCAAACCCAGCGTCTGCTGTACTGCACACACCAATCCACAGGAGACTATTTACTGGAGGTTGTGAGAATTTAAAGTTTGTCTGACTCTTGATAAACTTCTAATTTCCCAGCTGACAGTCAATTCGGCAGAATAAGCAGTTTGCTTTCTTCTTTTATTTATTTATTTATTTTTAATCCAAAATTCCTAGTAAAGGCAAGAATTTTTTTTTTTACATTAAAGCCGATATCAAAGGCGCACTACCCTTAAAACTCAAATCCAAGCAGATATTAAAACACAGATTCATGCAGCAATGCAGTAGTGTTGCAGTATAAAGGTCCGTACACACGATCGGATATTCCGACAACAATTGTGTGACGGACGTGTTTTGACGGATAATCCGACTATTTGTAAGTTCCAGCTCCAGCGGAATTTCTGACATCAACTGTTGAATGGTCATGTTCTCAAATTGTCTGGCAACAAATGGGTTCCATTGGATTATCTGATCCAGTGTTGCCAACCGTCCGTATTTTTACGGACAGTTCGTAAAAACTGGCACCTTTTCTTAAATGTCTGTGGTTGCGGGAATGTGCCAGTAAAAATAGCCGAGATCAGTTCGGCTTGGAACTGCGCATGGAGATTGGAGGAAGGGGGTGATTGGAGGCAGAGGGTGATGGTGGCTGCGGTGGCACCTCAGAGGGGGGTGGAGGCAGGGGGAGATTGAAGGCAGTGGGTGTTAGTGGCAGGGGGTGATTTGAGGCAGGGTGTGTTGGTGGCACGGCAGAGGGGGATGGTGGCATCGCAGAGGGTGGGGATGGAGACAGGGGTTGTTGGTGGCACCGCAGAGGGGGGGTGGAGGCAGGGGGTGATTGGAGGCAGGGGGCCTGGGGGAGATTAGAGGCAGAGGGAGAGATTTTGGCACCGCAGAGGGGGGTGAAGGCAGGGGGTGTTGGTGGCAGAGGGTGTTGGTGGCAGAGAGGGATGGAGGCAGGGGGTGATTTAATTTAGCCTTATTATATCAAAAATAACAAAAATATGTTTTTTTACATTAATATTTACCTTAAATGACATTGCTATCTGCCTAGTGTACTTGTTTGTAGCCTAAATACTGAAATTTTCACTTAAAAATGTAATTTATTAACTTTTGTGAAATGCCAGTAAAAACTTGCCGGTGCCAGTAAATTTTGGGTGTCGTGCCAGTAAACTTCAATCTAGTAGGTTGGCAACACTGATCTGATCGTGTGTACACAAATCCGTTGGACTAAAATCCAAAGGACAAACATGCATGCTCCGAACCAATTCTAACATCAGACAACATTAGCAGAAGTTGCCCACATGGTGGCTCTAAAGAGCTGAAAAAACAGTTAGTTTTGTATATTTGTTGGCTGACAAAGTTTTGCCGTCTGTATGCAGAACAAGTTCACGGCCAACGCCCTTTGGACAAAATTCCACAGCTTTGTCTGATGGAAATTCGATCGTGTGTACGAAGGCTTTAGGCCAGGGGTCTCCAAACTGCGGCCCTCTGCTTGCCGTTATCCGGCCCTTGGGGCACAATTCCTCCCACTGATATGAGGCACTATTTCTCCCACTGACAGCAACAATGGGGCACTATATCGTCCACCGATACCAATGATGGGATACTATTCCTCCTACTACAGTGCCTGCCGCCAAAAATGTGTTTTTAGCATGACAGCATCGCGCTGAATCTCGGCGACAGGCCGCCGATATCTCGCACTCGCTGGAATAGTAAAAGCACATTCCAGCGAGTGCGTCATAGAAGCGACGGGGATCCGACGCGGATTCCCGCCAATTCTACACGTGGGCGGAGTTTGTTATGAATCCTGAAGGAGAAATCCCCGTCGGATTTAGGTCTGTTATGGGTTGTAAGGAGACCCCCTACGCCGAAAAAACGGCGTGGGGGTCCCCCCACAATCCATAACAGACCCGTATCCAAAGCACGCCGGCCGGCCGGTCAGGAAGGGAGTGGGGGCGAGCGAGCGCCCCCCCCCTCCTGAGCCGTACCGGGCAGCGTGCCCTCAACATGGGGGGGTCAGGTGCTCTGGGGCAGGGGGCGCACTGCGGCCCCCCACCCCAGAGCACCCTGTCCCCATGTTGATGAGGACAGGGCCCCTTCCCGACAACCCTGGCCGTTGGTTGTCGGGGTATGCGGGCGGGAGGCTTATCGGAATCTGGAAGCCCCCTTTAATAAGGGGGCCCCCAGATACCGGCCCCCCACCCTAAGTGAATGAGTATGAGGGTACATTGTACCCCTACCCATTCACCTGCAAATAAAAAGTGTAAACACAAATAAACCACACAGGGTATTGAAATATTTTATTAGTTGGCCGCCGGGGGGGGTTGTGTATGATCGCTTTTATAAAAGCGCCCCCCTCCGGCGGGCTTCTGTGGGGGGTGGGTGCCGCCGTCTGGTTCTCTTCCGCCGCCGGGGGGGGGCGCTTTGATAAAAGCGCCCACCACCCGGCGGGCTTCTTTCGACGTCTTCGGCGGCTGGGGGGTCTTCTCCCACTCTCCGGGGTCTTCTCCCACTCTCCGGGGTCTTCTCCTGCTCTCCGGGGGTCTTCTCCGCTCTCCGGGGGTCTTCTCCACTCTCCGGGGGTCTTCTTCTTCTTCAGGACTCGCCGCCGCTAACTTTGTGTGTTAGCTCAATTACTAGCGGCGGCGAGCCCCCTCCTCTGTGACGTCTTCTTCTTCTTCTCCAAATGTTGACGCGACGCTTCCTTCCGCTGTTATGCCGGGCGCGCGGCTCGCAGCGAATTATATAGGCCTGTCTTGTGACGTCGCAGTCCCATCATGCTCCGGTAGGTAGCACGTGGTACCTACCAGAGCGTGATGGGACTGCGACGTCACAAGACAGGCCTATATAATTCGCTGCGAGCCGCGCGCCCGGCATAACAGCGGAAGGAAGCGTTGCGTCAACATCTGGATAAGAAGAAGAAGACGTCACAGAGGAGGGGGCTCGCCGCCGCTAGTAATTGAGCTAACACACAAAGTTAGCGGCGGCGAGTCCTGAAGAAGAAGAAGACCCCCGGAGAGCGGAGAAGACCCCCGGAGAGCGGAGAAGACCCCCGGAGAGCAGGAGAAGACCCCAGAGAGTGGGAGAAGACCCCGGAGAGTGGGAGAAGACCCCCCAGCCGCCGAAGACGTCGAAAGAAGCCCGCCGGGTGGTGGGCGCTTTTATCAAAGCGCCCCCCCCCGGCGGCGGAAGAGAACCAGACGGCGGCACCCACCCCCCACAGAAGCCCGCCGGAGGGGGGCGCTTTTATAAAAGCGATCATACACAACCCCCCCCGGCGGCCAACTAATAAAATATTTCAATACCCTGTGTGGTTTATTTGTGTTTACACTTTTTATTTGCAGGTGAATGGGTAGGGGTACAATGTACCCCATACCCATTCACTTAGGGTGGGGGGCCGGTATCTGGGGGCCCCCTTATTAAAGGGGGCTTCCAGATTCCGATAAGCCTCCCGCCCGCATACCCCGACAACCAACGGCCAGGGTTGTCGGGAAGGGGCCCTGTCCTCATCAACATGGGGACAGGGTGCTCTGGGGTGGGGGGGCCGCAGTGCGCCCCCTGCCCCAGAGCACCTAACCCCCCCATGTTGAGGGCACGCTGCCCGGTACGGCTCAGGAGGGGGGGGGGCGCTCGCTCGCCCCCACTCCCTTCCTGACCGGCCGGCCGGCGTTCTTTGGATACGGGTCTGTTATGGATTGTGGGGGGACCCCCACGCCGTGTTTTCGGCGTAGGGGGTCTCCTAACAACCCATAACAGACCTAAGGGCCCGTTATGCTCCTGAGGGGGGAACCCATGCCGGATTTTTTTTTTTAAATCCGGCGGGGATTTCTCCTTCAGGATTCATAACAAACTCCGCCCACGTGTAGAATTGGCGGGAATCCGCGTCGGATCCCCGTCGCTTCTATGACGGCTTTGTCTCCATCGCGGCAAGCCAGCTCGGCGCTGGCTCCCGCAATGGGGCTCGCAAGTGCTCAATCTCACCGAGAAAGGGAGCGAGATTGACACAATATCCCAGTCACCTACTGTAATAGGGAGAATACTCTTCCTCTTATTGCAAACCAACCCTGAGGCAATATTTGTTCTCAATGATGCTGGACCCGTGACGATTTTCTCCCTCGTCTGGCCACAATCTGGCTCTCCTAAAGTCTGGGCAATAAAGTGGCCCTTTGAAAAGTTTGGAGACCCCTGCTTTAGGCTCTTGCAATCCCTTGTACAGCTTCACTCAGACTGAGAGAATGTGGGGCAGGGCAGGGAGTCACTCAGGAATTCAGAATGCAAACTAATTCATAAAGAACATGCTGAAAGGAGTAGAGAGCTGTGTGATCAGGATGATTACTTTGTCAGTCCTCATCCTACCCTGACCACTGCAAAACGTGTCAAAAATGCAATTGTTCAGGAACCACACCTAAACACAACAACTCCTAAACTCTTCTAAATGCCTCCTGTGTACATGGACAGACAGGCTTTTATGGAGTTGAGTTTATGAGTAGTGTTGAGCAGAATATGCCATATTCGATTTTGCGATATATCTCGAATATATAGTCGAATATTCGAGATATATTCGCTAAATACGAATATTCGTGATATTTTTTGGAAATGAAATGATTGCGAATTTTCGCTATTGCGAATGCGAATGCGAAATTTTGAGAAATGCGGAATGGAGCACTCAATTGGCTCAGAATATTCGTGATATTTTATAATACCAAATAATTGCGAAATTTCGAGAAATGCGGAATGGAGCACTCTGATTGGCTCAGAATATTCGTGATATTTTATAATACCAAATAATTGCGAAATTTCGAGAAATGCGGAATGGAGCACTCTGATTGGCTCAGAATATTCGTGATATTTTATAATACCAAATAATTGCGAAATTTCGAGAAATGTGGAATGGAGCACTCTGATTGGCTCAGAATATTCGTGATATATTACAATACAAAATAATTGCGAATATTCGGCAAATGCGGAAGGAGCACTCTGATTGGCTCAGAATATTCTTGATATATTACAATACAAAATAATTGCGAATATTCGGCAAATGCGGAAGGAGCACTCTGATTGGCTCAGAATATTCTTGATATTTTATCGTAATTTCGCAAAAATGCGAATGAGAAATTGATTGCGGAATTTCGACAGTAACACTCTGAAATCGAATATATGTGTTATTTTAGCTAAAAACAATATTGCGAATTTCTCGAAAATAATCGCGCTATTGCCGAATAATCGCATTGCGATTTTTCGGCAATATAAAATGATCGCTGCAGCTACTCGGCCCAAGGTCTCTAATCATACCAGCAATGCTTTTAGATGTCGATGGGGATCTCTAGGATGTGATCTGTTCTAAAAAAAAATTGAAAAAATACGAATATTCGAAATAGCGAATATTCACCGCGAAATTCGGAATATATCGCGAATACTCGAATATGCCATATTCGAGCCGAATATTCGCAATACGAATATTCGTGAGCAACACTATTTATGAGCTTTGGCAAAAAAATGCCTAAAGTTTAGGAGCTGCCAGTGTACATGAAGCCTAAATCTGGGGAGGTCATGTGACCTTGCAGCTCCAGCATGCCTGTGTCAATAAGCAGCTGTTGCAGGGGAGAAGAGGGAGCACCAACAACACCTGGGCAATGGGAGCCTATGGGTGACTTCAAAAGCACAGCTGTAAATGAGTGCTCCCTTACACAAAATACATGGATCTTTCTTATAGTAGTTAGGCAGGATAGGTAGGAGTGTTAGTTATAGCTAGGGTTTTCTACCACTTTAACTGTAAGTGGTGTCAGATACCTGGCTGTGCTGTGTGGCAGAGCTGTGTAAATCTCGACTGGAGGGATGGAAATACCAATAATGTGGCAAGTAAAACAGCTTGTTGGAAGGGGGTAGGGTTGTTTGGTTGAAATCATGTCCTTCATGTTTACCTCCTAGTTGGGTGCCAAGCAAGTTTCACATGAGAAGCATACCTTGAGGTTGGTTCATCTGGGCTATACTAGGCACCTGCACAGGATCACTTTCCAACACATGGGGTGCCTTTGCTTCTGTGCCATTTTTCATCAATGCCCTGGGACAAGGCTAAGGCTTCCACGGGGGAATACTCCATCTTAAGGCAGGCCTCTACTGTTAGAGATAAACATACACCATGTACATGTAGCGGCCTGCTACTTTCATAGCTGGTGATGCCTTAAATTTAGTGGGTGGTCAGAGATTTAATTACCTCTGACCATATTGTTTTACCAAATTTGGGTCTCTGTTCCAGCCGTGGCTGTACTGTGAGTGACCACTATTGTTGTCTGGGGTGGCAGCAGTCGAGTCAGGGTGTATTTGGTGTTTTTCCTCAGCAGCCAATCAGTGGGGGTTGATCGTCTTACTGTGCATGCTGGGGGAGAGTACTTAAGGGGCAGACGTCATAAGTTCTGGGTCGTCGCCATCATTGCCAATCCTGGCTGTTGTCCCACCACCCCCCGTGTGTGGCCCTCATGGCCAGGGGTGCGTGTTCAAGTGTTCCTGGCTCTGGGACCACGTTTGTCCAGGGTTGTGATCTACTATGTAGGCCTGGTAATCAGACTGGGTCTACATTCGCAAAGTGGTCCTGTGCTGTCCGTCCTGAGGGAGGAATTCACTCGATGAAGAACCTGTCTTGGAGAGCACCGAGTAGAAGGCTGGTATCTCAGGAGAGGCCTTGAACCTCATTGAAGGATGCACCATTACCGGAAGACTGAATGATGGTCGCCTGTCAGTTCTGAGTTCACAAGTTTATTCAAGAGAGATCCAGGTGCTTAATCCTGTGTTGAGAAGGATTCTGGACTGAATACATCTCCACCCTTTGGGAAGGTCTGTGATAGCGACTTAGGCTAAAGTTTCTATGTGACACCCCGGCTGCCAAGCTAGTGAGAGCGGCCTATCCAGGTGCACAATACCCACTCTGGCTAGAGTTGGCGACGAAAGCTACATTGCTGGAAGCAGGAGTGTTTCCAAACAAAGTTATACACCTGAACCTACTACCTATTACCCTTTTTCACCTCTTCAACTACTACTATTTTTTTTCTTTTACCCCGTTGGGTAATAAAGCACAGAAAAAGACACCTTAAGTGTGGACATTGAAGTTTTTCTCAACTCTCATCATATACCCTAGACGGTGAAGGAATAGAGGTAACATGCCACCCAAAACAAACCAGCAGCTCCTTCTGGGGTAGTGCTACATACACTGGCACCATTAGGGCTCTTTCACACTGAGCATTCGTTCAGGTCCGTTTTCCAGTTTTTTTTGCGGACCTGAACGGGCGCTCCGTGCTCCTCTATGGAGCCGCGGATGTCAGCGGTGACATGCCCGCTGACATCCGACCTGCTCCGATCCACCAAAGTACCGACAAAATCACCCTCGCTGCTAGACCACTGCTGTGCCACCTATAACAGGTACACACTATCAACAGGCTGCTAAAAAATCTTCACACTACTCCACACTGATGTATTCATACCCCAACGTGTATAAGACCCACTCGGTACACTATGGCCCGGATTCACAGACATCGGCGCATATTTATGCCGACATAGCGTATCTTTTTTACGCTACGCTGGCGCAGTGCGGAGAGGCAAGCATAGAATTCACAAAGCAAATGCTTCCAACTCTGCGCCGGCGTAGTGTATATTTCGTAGGCGTAAGCCGGCGTAAGTGGAAGTGGGCTGGAAGTGGGCGTGATCCATGTTAATGAAGAGTGACCCCATGCAAATGATGGGCCGGGCGCCAGACAAGTACTTAAAATGAACTGCGCATGTGTCGGGACATTTACGTATCCCCGTGCGCATGTGTAAAACCACGTCGGAACAACTGCCTAAGATACACCGGATCACTGTGTACGCCGTGCGTAACCTACGCCCAGCCAGACCCACATCTGCCCATATTCACAGACCTCCAACGTAAAATACGTAGGCTTGTGTTCCCTGGTCCATACCTTTGCATGGGTTGCGCCTCATCTATGGGGAATAACTTTACGCCAAACTTAAAACTTACGGAAACCGCGTAAATACTCGCAAGTACGTTCGTGAATTGGCGTATCTATCTAATTTGCATATTTGAATAGAATATCAATGGGAGCGCCAGATGCGTCCAGCGTAAATATGCGCCCACTCTACGCCGGCGTAGGCAAGTTAGCACCTAACCCACATTCTCATCAAACCTGTTTAAGAACCAACACCATCCAAAAGGGAGTTTTAACCTCTGGTTCCAACAGAAGAATGGTGTACTGGGGTGCAGAGTGTATACAAACAAGATTCATCAAAATTCTAAAGACAAAAGCAACCTTTTTGCATGGATTTTATTTCTGAAAATGTAATTGAAGGTAAGACATCACCTTGACTTTCAGGTGACAGGGCCACTTTAACCAGCCAAACATCCATTCTTGCTCGGCAGCTTCAGACTGGTTAATTATTCCCATCTTACAAACCAGAAGCCAAAGTTCTTCGGCTAATTGGAAATCTGTCCGCAAAGTCCTTTCAAACAGTTTCCATTCACTGCTCTCCAGTGGCTGTTTTGTGCAGCTCAGCTCTTGAGACACGTTCCTGGATGTTGCCCCGCTGGGAGGACAAAACTTGGACTTTGGTGGCCGACGTTGGCCTTCTGAAAACCCAGTTTCCATGGCGCCTTTTTTCTATTTTCACCGTCAGAAGATCCTGACCTTGAAACCTGCCATGAATCATTCACCCCAAGCTGCCCGCAAAGCAAAAACACTTTTTACTTCCACTGCTGCGAAGATTATTGATGCTTCGCCGGCAATCTTAGCTCTACTCTTCAACTAAATGCAGTTTCCTATAAACTTTCGTCCTCTTTATTTATTTATTTTTTTCTCTGGGCAGTAGATGCCTTGAACAAGTACACGACCTCATGGGAGCAAGTAACAAGAGTTGATCAAATTGTACCGGCAAAAAAAAATTAGCAGACAGTAGCGAGTTGAATGTGAAGTGCGGGCAGTGAGTACATGGAATGTCACAGCTTGCATTTTTTTTTCTTTTGTACAAGACTTTCTGCTTTCGTATACAATTCCCTGATGCAATGTTACATGACAAAGCGAGCGGGATGCAGAAAAAGTGATGGCAGCTGCGTGAGCAAACTGAGTTTTACAAACGGGTGAAGAATTTTAAACACATCATTTCCAAGCTACTTCTCCTTGCTCAGTTAATCAATTCTGTCTCTTAAGGATTTCAGCATTGGTAACTTCTCCTAGTGTGAATTTAAAGGAGTTGTTTTTCCAATGTGGTAATACTTAGACCACCACATTCACAATTTTTGCATTTTTTTTTAAAGCTGACCATAGACATTATTTTTCTCCCACACTAGTGGCACACACATGGTGTTGGCGGTAGTTCTGTCTTCTGCCACTTGGGTGTGGGTGGTGCACCATGAGCATCTCATGCTTCTTTGTCTCTTTTATCGATGGAAATGACAAACTTCTATTCCCACCAAGGACCTTGACATTCTGGGTCTATAGATACGGCGGTCAACGGTCTTGAGTTGATTATTGCTGCAACCTCAGCAAGAAATGTGGTGAGCACTTATGGGTAAGGCGTGTAGAACTCACATCAAGCAGCATTGAATCCAGTATGCGCCTTGCCATGCCAATCATGCGTTCCCATGCTCCGCCCATGTGAGAAGAGTGTGGTGGGTTGAATTTCCACACGCAGCCTTGATCACTCAAATAACTTCCAACTTGTTGTCGGTCTATCTGTAACTCTCTACAAGCACCAATGAAGTTAGTTCCACAATCCTATCTCAACATCTTCACGGGACCTCTTAGAGCGAGAAATCTCCTTAGAGCATTGATAAAACTTGAAGGGCCAGATTCAGGAACACTTGCGCTGGAGTATTTCGATATGCGCCGCGTAACTGTGATGATGCGCCGTCGTTTCTATGTGCCCGTACCCACCAAACTAGATGCGCCCAGTAATGGGTCATTTGCGACCGGCGGAACGTTCCGACGCCAGAGTATCGTCAGCGCTTAATTTCGCTGGGCGCATCAGTCGCGCCTATTGATTTCCCCTGCAAATATGCAAATGAGGGATTTTTCCCAATTCACGAACGGATTAGCACCATACGCTGGCTACATGCGCCGCGCGTATCTGATCCGTCCGGCGCAAAGTTATTTCTACAAAAGGCTGCTTTATCTTTACTCCAGACGGTCACAGGTCAGCAGGAGAGCAGCTACAGCAGCGTTACCGACGATAGGAGCTAGCTGAGCACCCCCACTTGCAAGGACAACACCTCTGTGTGCCAACATGCCAGGGGCACTCGTGGTCCTAGAACTACTGATGGGTCCCCTGGAACCAAGAAGGCGGCCACGTGAGAGGATATACCGCACTCGTATGAACCTCTTTGGCATGGGGGATGAGGAGGTGTATCGCCTCTTCAGATTCAGCCCTGTTGCAATACTTGAACTAACCACAACCCTGCAGGATGACATCACCAGCCCAACACACCGATCACAAGCAGTGCAGCCACTGGTGAAGGTCCTGGCAACACTCCATTTCCTTGCAAGTGGATCATTCCAGCGTACAAGTGGAGTGGTGGCTGGGATGTCACAGTCCTCCATAAGCAGATGTGTGCACCAGGTTGTCCCTGCAATCCTCAGACGCATGTCCAACCAGTTCATCAGACCCACCACTGAGGAGCTGCGGCTGAAGGCAATGACAGATTTCTACAACATTGCCAGATTCCCACGCACTGTGGGGGCCATTGATTGCACACATGTGGCCCTACAGCCCCCCAGTGCCACAGAGCACATATACCGCAATCGGAAGCATTGGCATTCCATCAACGTACAGGTGATAGCCGATGCCCAACGCCTCATATGGCACGTCCGTGCCAAACACCCCGGGTCCAGCCATGACAGTTTCATATACCGTCAGAGTCCCATCCCAGCAGAATTTAACCAGAACATGTATGGGGACAGCTGGCTGGTTGGTGAGTGACATGGGAGTCAGGCATGACTATCCCCTCCCGTCATGCACAACAGAAATCGCACATGCATGACTAACATTCTCCTGTCTTTTCCCTTACAGGTGACTCTGCATATGCACTGGGACCCCATCTAATGACTCCTTTCCGGAACCCCCAAACCAGAGGAGAGAGAAAATACAATGAAGCACACATCAAAACCCGTGCAGTGGTGGAGCAAACATTTGGGCTCCTGAAGTCCCGTTTCCGCTGCCTGGATAAGTCTGGGGGGGCCCTATTGTATTCCCCTACCTTTGTGTGTCAGATCATCGGTGCATGTTGCATACTACATAACTTTGCTATGAAAAAAGGCCTGCATATTGACATACGTGATGACCTGACCCCCGACCCACACAGTCCCCCCCTGCCAGAGGACACCCAGTCTGCTGATGGAAGAGCAGTCAGGAGGGTCCTCGCCGTAGGCATCTTTGGACACTAAACCAAAACATTAATTACACAGACAATGCACGCGTGTACACCACTGATGTCCCTAGATCACACACACCACATGCACATCGCATTGGATTAGCCCAAGTCCAGCATGTAGGAGTTGGGAGCAGTAACGCCGCGTCAAGGCCCCAATGATGTCACTGTCCATTCACACACCTTTCACACATCATTCATTCAGCCGTGGGGTTCACTTCACCACCACGGCCGAGGGTGACACCCCTTACTTTCAGGAGTGCCACCCTCTCACATTCACACACCATTCACACTGTCCCCTGCACTCCTGACCGTGTGCAGTACAAAAATAAATTAGAAAGATCATATCCTGATCAATAAAAGAAAAATAATCTCATAACCTGAGAAAAATAAAAAATAAACTCATGACCTGAGTATGTGAAAAATAATAATATAAAACCAGCCACAAACAAAAGGCCTCATCGGGGATGCCGGGGGCTTCTTCTGGGGGCCCCTCTCTGGCTCCGCAGCTGCCTGGATGGAGTGGGTGGGGGTGGGGGGGCATCTGGAGGTGGCTGATCCCCAGGTGGGCCACTCCTGGCAGGTGTGGCCTGCGTGCCCTCCAAGGCCCTGGCTATCCGTCCAAGATAACTGTTGGTCTGGGCCTGCATCCGGAGCTGACGGGTCATCTGGTAATGCTGGGCCCGCCGACTCAGCCTCCCCTGCTCCCGGATGGCAGCACTGTTCCCATGGATGGCAGCAGTGTTGGCCTGGACGGCTGCAGTGAGGTGCTGGATATCCCCCTGCACCTCCCCCAAAGTGGTGACCACTGCAGCGCAATTAGAGCTGACATCCTGCACTGCGTTGCTGAGGTTGGCAACGGAGCCCAGGCTGTCCGACACTTTCTGCAAGTGGTCCGCTATGGCCCCCATTTGTTCTGTCTGTCTGGCGTGATCCCTTGCCAACTGGTCCTGGACACCATCAGACACCCCCCTGGTCTTCTGGGTCGCCTTCCTGGGGCCAGAAGATGTATGTCCTCGGGTGGAAGGAGTCGCCCTTGAGGGGCTTCCAAGGATGGGGGAGGGGACGACAGACGGGCCAGGAGAAGGGGAGGAGACAGACAAAACCAAAGAAAAGTCCTGCTCTGCCACAGCAGGATCTTCCACAACCACCTCGGCAGGTGTGGTGTGGCCACTCTCCTCCTCCACAACCTCTTCACCACCCAGTGGCTCGGGCACACGATGGCGTGGGGGGGATGGGGTGGAATGCACGCTGACAGATGATGGCCCAGCTCCGTCATCTGTGGATGACACAAAGCAGACACATGTTGGTGGTCCCACACACTTGGCACATGTCCCCCCCCCCCCAAATGCAAAACAACAAATAGGGGATTATAAAACACTTACCTGTCCTTGTGCCTTCCTCCACGGAGTCATAGCCTGCGACCCCCTCCACCTGCTCCCTCTCCAGGCACCGAGCGACCACCTCCTCCTCTGCGGTCAGGGTGACAGGACATGGGGGACCACCACCTGTGCCCCTCTCATACCTCCTGATGGAGGCCACCTTGTCCCTCACCTTGCGCCGCAGGTCATTTATTTTCTTTTGTATGTCCCCAGCAGTCCGGGTGGAGTAGCCCAGGACATTGACCCTGGCAGCAATCGACTCCAGGATGCCCTGCTTCCTCTCCCGGCTGGTCTTCCGGCTTTTTTTGCCATGGAGAAATTCATTCTCCGTCTCCATAGCCGAGATAATGACAGAGACCTCCTGGGTATTAAAGTTGAGGTTCCTCCTCTCTCTGGGGGTAGCGGGAGCAGCCATCACAGAGCAAAAGTATCTTCCCTGGGGTGGGGGGAAACGGAACTACTTTTGCGCCGGAATGGCGTTTCCGCCAGCGCTTTTAAGCGCCCAGCGGAACGCATTGCGCTGACGTTTCCCAGGA
The DNA here is from genome assembly GCA_029574335.1 of Rana kukunoris. Lineage (NCBI taxonomy): Eukaryota > Metazoa > Chordata > Amphibia > Anura > Ranidae > Rana > Rana kukunoris. Next base: position 174,330,132 of record CM056059.1, on the reverse strand, counting down.
AGTGGTGCCGACGGAAGTTGTGAGCATGCGCACAAGGGGGCGAGTGGAGCCGCACTCACTGCGCATGCTCCGTGGATGATGCGCTGAACGTAAGCCTCTGCGCCGGGCTCCGCCCATCATTTACATATGATCACACCCACTTCCACTTGCGTCGGGTTACGCCAGCGCATTATCGTTACTCTGGCGCAAGTTTACGCGCAACTGCTATGTGAATTACAGGACTTGCGCTGAAAGGGTCTTCAGAGTAACGTAAATGAGAAGCGTTACTCCAGAGGAAAGATACTCTCATCTACCTGAATCTGGCCCGAAGTGTCCATTGATTTGATCACTTCAATATGTACAGCTCTTACACTTAAGCAGGTGAACATTACGGCCCATCTTTTGCTTTTGACTTGACCACCACGAGTTCTTCTTGCCGTTACTGTCCATGGTCCAAATATATCGATTCCGACATACGCAAAGGGTGTATCTTCGCTCAGTCTGTCTGCAGGTAGGTCTGCCATCTGTTGACTCTGCTGTCTACCTCTTCATTTCTGACATTTGACACAGTTGTGAATGATGGTGGCTATTTGTCTTTTCACTCCAACTATCCAGAACCCTGCAACTCTAATAGCACCTTCTGTGTAATGTCTTCCTTGATGTCTCACTCTCTTGTGGTAATGCCGAATAATCAAGGTTGCCAAATGGTGGCCTCTTGGTACTATCAAAGGGTTTTGTTCTCTTTTTAATAAGTTTGATTTATTTAGTCGTCCACCGACTCGAAGCATGCCTTCATTGTCGATTATTGGGTTCAGTTTGAATAGTGGGCTACTCTTTGAGACTGGTCTGTTGCCTCTCAAGCATTTAATCTCTTCTGCAAAGACTTCTTCTTGCACAAGACGTATGACGAATAATTCTGCGTTCTCGTACTCTAACGCATTGGGTGACTCCTTGCAAGTGTGCCATCCATGGCAAGATGTCTGATTGGGCTTGCGGAAAGTTTGGGCAATATGACTCAATCTTGCTATAGTCTTCACCAATCTTTTCCAAGAAGAGAAACGTTCAAAGCGTCTCGCTTCCAAGTTTCTTTTTGAGCAGATGTTGGAACTCAATGTTATCACTTCGGGGCGGATTTCTGGATCAGCATCTGGATCTACCAGGTGGAAATCAATATCTTCTTTTGAGTTTGTAGAAGACTGGTCCGATAAAAACTTGGGTCCTGAAAACCAAATGGTTTGCGTGAGGACAACTGCTGGCACTGACCTTGTTGCGATGTCTGCAGGGTTCAAACCAGTCGGGACATAGTTCCATTGTTCAGGTCTACTGATTTTCCTTATTCGTTCTACCCTGTTAGCCACATACACATAGAACCTCCTTACGCTGTTGCATATGTAGCCAAGTACGACTTTGCTGTCAGTGTAGTACTTAACCTGATCAATTTCAGCGTCCATTTCCAATAGTGTGAGCGGGTTTTGGAGCTAACTTGGCTCTTCCTAGTAGAAAGCCTACATAGGATCTCCCGGAGGGATCTATGATTTTGAGATTTTGAGATAGGCCACTACCGAGGCAATAGGGATCTTGGATGGGTGAATGCAGTCAGGTTTCTAAATGTTTCTTCCTTACTTGCTTCATAAACCTCCCTCGCCTTTAAGGATGGGTGAGGGATTCTGACAGGACGAGCATAATGAATTAGGGAGTCTGCTTTATCTTGGTTAAATGCAGGTAACTCTGTGGGATCTCTGTCAGACATAATGACAAGTGCTGTAGTTTTGGTGTCTTGTTAGAAATCTGCCAGAGCTCAGCTCTGTAGGTAATAACTTCTGTTATAAGCAGACTGAACTGAAGGGGCTGGATGTTTATGACAATGAGCCAGCTAGTGCTGCAACTGGTTCAGACTGGATAGTTCAGCTCAGTGCACAGTTCACTATCACTTTATACAGGCAGGAATACACAGTTATTTCTGTAGATTCAGGTATTGGATTCACAACCAAAAAACAGCTTGACAATGATGAATCCTTGGGACTTAATATAGCTATGATACACAGTCCTTTCACAGTTCAAAAGTTACTATGGCTCCCCAATAAAGGCAAACATGTATAAGCTGGTTTTACTAGAGAGATGGGTCTGCAGCGCGGACAAAAATCCCTGGCAGTAAAGTCTGTAACAGTTATGGAGCATTCAGTAGATGGCTGGATTCATAAGCATGCTTCTGGAGGCTGCAGCAGTCACACACACAGGCCTTGGGTTTCAGTGCACAGCCTGCAGATGGGCTCCTGTCTTTGGTGTTTGTTCTTCACACACACCCATGTGGTTACTCACGTTTCTGAAGCTGCAGAGATAGCTTTGTGATGAAATCTTCTGGAAATTTACTGTTCTGTATCAGCATCGGTTGTACCTGTGAGCTTCTTATAGGCCCAGCCTGGAAGGATATTTTCAGCAGGTTGAATGACGACTTTAACAGACAGTTTACTCAATGAATAAAGACTCCAGAGGTGTTTTCCAATGCTTCTTTATGCTTCAAGGTAACAAGGATATAAACATAGAGACTTTTTCATAGGTAAATTTCCAATGAAGTTACACAGCTCCCACTCTCTGCAGTCTTTTCTAAGCACCTAAACAACATGTGGTTTAGACCAGGAAATGGGGGGTGGGAAGAACCAAACTAGTCAAAACAGCAGGGGGGGTAAGGATCATACCAAATAATATAGGAACATAACATGTAATAACAACTGCTAGACAGTAAAGCTGCGTGGCAGCACAGTCACTGTGTGTTTTTTTATTGTCCTTGAGATTTTAATAACTGGGAAATTAAAGGGTAGTTCCAGTAATTTTTAATGTTTATTAAAAGTCAGCAGCTACAACACTCACCTGCTCCATGTTCCAGCGACGTGACGTCTTCATTCTAAGTGTGGGCACCCGGCCGTGACAGCTTTTGGCTTCATGGCCGGCTTCACGGCCGGGCACCCACTGCACATGCGCGAGTGGCGCTGCACCATCCAATTGGAGAGACGATCTCCTTGGACCTGTCACATCACCCAGGCGATCGCCTACAGGGAGGGGCTGCCAAAAGGCGATATGACTATTCGTCTTAGCAGCCCCTTTGCGGAAGAAGGAAGTGGGACAGGAAGTCCCACTCCTCCTGAAGCCCCCACTCCCCCCCAATACAATTACATGCCAAATGTGGCATGTAAGGGGGCGAGGAGTGGATAAAGCGGAAGTTTCACTTTTGGGTGGAACTCCGCTTTAATTAGGCCAAAAATTGCTTATTCAGGAGTTAGAGGTAGGTATTTTACCAGGTATGAGGTAGCAAAATGCACTATGGAGTTTCAAAAATGATTGATCCTGGGGCACAACCAAAAAGCATGGAACAGGTCCACATCTAATTGTCCACATTGCAAGCAGCAAGAAAAGGTGCTTAGGCCCATAAGTTGGAAAAATGGCCCCGATTCACGTACCATGGCGTATCTTTGTGTGGGCGTAGGATATCTTATTTACGCTACGCCGCTGCAACCAGAGGCGTAACTAGAATCTTCAGGGCCCCGGTGCAAGAAACCATGAAGGGCCTCCCCCCCCCCTCCATGGGCATTGCTAGGTCTATAAAAGATCTCGGGCTGGAGCCCATAGCAGTGTAGCAAGCAAGTAAAGAAAGTCCTATGCTTGGGCGTGTATACAATATATGTGTGTGTATGTATATATTGTCACATAACTGAGTTCAGATCCTCCTTACATCAGGGTTCACAGAGAGCCCTCCCATACATCAGATATCACAGAGAGCCCAGCCCCCATACATCAGTCCCTAGAGAGCCAACCCCTCCATACAGGGTCCCCAGAGAGCCCCCCCATACATCAGGGTCCCCAGAGAGCCCCCCCATACTTCATGGCTCACAGAGAGCACTCCCCATACATAAGGGTTCACAGAGAGCCCCCCCCATACATAAGGGTTCACAGAGAGCCCCCCCCCATACAGAGTCCCCAGAGAGCCCCCCCATACATCAGAGTACCCAGAGAGCTGTCACCTGTTAGTCAGTGTCCACTTGGGAGGGGAGAATGGCTTGGTGAGGGTGAGAGAGAGAAGGGGTGGTAGAGAGAGAGAGAGGTGGTAGAGAGAAAGAGAAAGGTGGTAGAGAGAAAGGTGGTAGAAAGAAAGAGAAAGGTGGTAGAGAGAAAGGTGGTAGAGAGAGAGAGAGAGGTGGTAGAGAGAAAGGTGGTAGAGAGAGAGTGGGAGAGAAAGGTGGTAGAGAGAGGTGGTAGAGAGAGAGAGAGGTGGTAGAGAGAGAGAGAGGTGGTAGAGAGAAAGGTGGTAGAGAGAGAGAGAGGTGGTAGAGAGAGAGAGAGAGAGAGGTGGTAGAGAGAGAGAGAGAGGTGGTAGAGAGAGAGAGAGAGAGAGAGGTGGTAGAGAGAGAGAGAGAGAGAGAGAGGTGGTAGAGAGAGAGAGGTGGTAGAGAGAGAGAGAGAGAGAGGTGGTAGAGAGAAAGAGCGAGGTGGTAGAGAGAGAGGTGGTAGAGAGAGAGAGGTGGTAGAGAGAGAGAGAGAGAGAGAGAGAGAGGTGGTAGAGAGAGAGAGCGAGGTGGTAGAGAGAGGGCGAGGTGGTAGAGAGAGAGAGAGAGAGGTGGTAGAGAGAGCGAGAGAGAGAGAGAGAGAGAGGTGGTAGAGAGAGAGAGAGAGAGAGGGAGATATGGGTTGTAGAGAAAGAGAGAGAGGTGGTAGAGAGAGAGAGAGGTGGTAGAGAGAGATAGAGGTGGTAGAGAGAAAGAGAAAGGTGGTAGAGAGAAAGGTGGTAGAGAGAGAGAGAGGTGGTAGAGAGAAAGGTGGTAGAGAGAAAGAGAGAGAGAGAGAGGTGGTAGAGAGTAGAGATGTAGAGAACAGTTCGCCCGTGAACTATTCGCGGCGATTTCGGCATGTTCGCGTTCGCCGCCGCGGGCGAACATATGCGATGTTCGATCCGCCCCCTATTAATTAACATTGAGCAAACTTTGACCCTCTACCTCACAGTCAGCAGACACATTTCAGCCAATCAGCAGCATACCCTCCCTAGTAGACCCTCCCACCTGTAGGGCAGCATCCATTTTACGTTCATTCTGCTGCTGGATTCTTAGTGAGAGAAGGGATAGTTTCTCTGCTGCCGATTGCATAGGGACAGTGTTAGCTAGGGCTCCTGAAATCCATTCCTGGAAGATTTATCTGATCTCTGCTGTTATAACAGCACTCCCAAGTCTCAAACAGCCCTTATTAGGGCTAATGAATCAGCAATCATTTTTTTTTTTTAAATCAGTGCTGCGAGACTGTAATATCTTTTAGTCAGATAGATAGAGCAGCCAGCTTAGTTAGTTAATCTTACAGTGTGTAGAGAATATATATACATCTTAGCAGTTGTACATATATTTATACACTGTATAGTTTAGTTAGATTAGAGGTGTGGGTTGCTGTGCTATGTAAAGGGGTACAGTGTTGCAAGCTGCTGTGTAATATACAGGGATCCAGTGGTGCAGGGTGCTGTGTAATATAAAGGGATCCAGTGGTGCAGGGTGCTGTGTAATATACAGGGATCCAGTGGTGCAGGGTGCTATTTAAAGGGACCCAGAGCTGTGGGGTGCTGTGCTAGTTAAAGGGGTACAGTGTTGCAAGCTGCTCTGTCTTCCAGTACTCCAGTTCTGAAAGAATCATCTGATCTCTGCTCCTTGTTAGGGCTAATGAATCAGCAATCATTTTTTTTTTAACTGCAATAGAGAATAGCAGTTAGTTTTCTGCAGGTATTTTTTTGTCAGGCCTATAGCTTCTTCTCTGCCAGCCTCTGCCAGTGTCACCAGTGCCACTCAGATCTGGTGGCACAGTACATTACATTTAAATAAAAAACTCAATTTTAACTGCAATATAGAATAGCAGTTAGTTTTCTGCAAGTATTTTTTTGTCAGGCCTATAGCTTCTACTCTGCCAGCCTCTGCCAGTGTCACCAGTGCCACTCAGATCTGGTGGCACCGTACATTACATTTAAATGAAAACACACAATTTTGAATACAATAGAGAATAGCAGTTGTCTGTGAGTGTTTTTTTTGTCAGGCCTATAGCGTCTACTCTGCCAGTGTCACCAGTGCCACTCAGATCTGGTGGCACAGTACATTACATTTAAATGAAAACACACAATTTTGAATGCAATAGAGAATAACAGTTAGTTGTCTGTGAGTGTTTTTTTTTGTCAGACCTATAGCGTCTACTCTGCCAGCCTCTGCCAGTGTCACCAGTGCCACTCAGATCTGGTGTCAATTGTCAAAATACCTTGCACGCATAGTACAACTAAACTAATATAAAAAAAATGACAGGCAGAGGCAGGCCACCCCGCAGGGGCCGTCGTGGTCGTGGTGCGGGGATTCCCTTTGGCCCTAGAATATTACCTAGTGTTCAGAGGCCACGTACCCTGAACTCGAAAAGTTCTGAGGACATAGTTGACTGGCTAACACAGGACACCCAATCTACTACAGCTTACGCTGGGAACCTTGACACACCATCCTCCTCCAGCTCAGCTTCGGGCACCTCTCAAGTTACCACTCGCCCGCCTGCCGCCACCATCAACACTAGCATCACAGCTGCTTTACTTGATCTGTCAGAGGAGTTATTTACACATGATTTGGAAGAAATGAGTGATGCGCAACAATTATTGCCAAGGGATGTGGATAAATGGGATATGTCTCAGTCAGGCAGCATTACAAACATGGACGTATGGTGTGATGATGATGATGTTGTACCCGCTGCTGCTTCCTTTGCTGAGTTGTCAGATACAAGTGAATCAGTTGATGGTGATGGACTGTTTGCGGTTGTTGGCGCTGCGTTAAACGGGGAGTTTGGTCTGTCAAAGTTTGGTCTGTCACTGTGAACCCTAACCTTGTCTGTAACCCTAACCCTAACCCTATCTGTAACCCTAACCCTAACCCTAACCCTATCTGTAACCCTAACTCTAACCCTAACCCTATCTGTAACCCTAACCCTAACTCTAACCCTAACCCTAACTCTAACCCTAACCCTAACCCTTACAGTGCCTGATAGATACAACATCAAATAAAATTCGCTTGCCCATTGAAGTCTATGGCGGTTCGCGCGGTTCGCCGGTTCGCGAACATTTGTAACGGGAAAATTTAGGTTCGCGACATCACTAGTAGAGAGAAAGAGAAAGGTGGTAGGGAGAAAGGTGGTAGAGAGAGAGAAAGGTGGTAGAGAGAGAGAGAGAGGTGGTAGAGAGAAAGGTGGTAGAGAGAGAGGTGGTAGAGAGAAAGGTGGTAGAGAGAGAGAGAGAGAGAGAGAGAGAGAGAGGTGGTAGAGAGAAAGAGAAAGGTGGTAGGGAGAAAGGTGGTAGAGAGAGAGAGAGGTGGTAGAGAGAAAGGTGGTAGAGAGAGAGAGGTGGTAGAGAGAAAGGTGGTAGAGAGAGAGGTGGTAGAGAGAGAGAGGTGGTAGAGAGAGAGAGAGAGAGAGAGTGGTAGAGAGAGAGAGAGAGGTGGTAGAGAGAGAGAGGTGGTAGAGAGAGAGAGAGGTGGTAGAGAGAGAGAGAGAGAGAGAGAGAGGTGGTAGAGAGAGAGAGAGAGGTGGTAGAGAGAGAGAGAGAGAGAGGTGGTAGAGAGAGAGAGAGACAGAGGTGGTAGAGAGAGAGAGAGAGAGAGAGGTGGTAGAGAGAGAGAGGTGGTAGAGAGAGAGAGAGAGAGAGAGAGAGGTGGTAGAGAGAGAGAGAGAGGTGGTAGAGAGAGAGAGGTGGTAGAGAGAGAGAGAGGTGGTAGAGAAAGGTGGTAGAGAGAGAGAGAGAAAGAGAGAGAGGTGGTAGAGAGAGGTGGTAGAGAGAGGTGGTAGAGAGAGAGCGAGGTGGTAGAGAGAGAGAGAGAGGTGGTAGAGAAAGAGAGAGGTGGTAGAGAGAGAGAGAGAGAGAGGTGGTAGAGAGAGAGAGAGAGAGGTGGTAGAGAGAGAGAGAGAGAGGTGGTAGAGAGAGAGAGGTGGTAGAGAGAGAGAGGTGGTAGAGAGAGGTGGTAGAGAGAGAGAGAGAGAGAGAGGTGGTAGAGAGAGGTGGTAGAGAGAGGTGGTAGAGAGAGAGCGAGGTGGTAGAGAGAGAGTGAGGTGGTAGAGAGAGAGAGAGCCCCTGTCTGTGGGTCCCAGCCCCTGTCTGTGGGTAGGTGTGTGTGATGCACCTACCTCCAGCCCATCCTTGTCCTCTGTCCTCGGTCAGCCTATGTTTCTTCTTGATGACAGGCAGAGCTGGAGCAGACGTTGGGGAAAGGTGTTCAGGGACTGGGAGGATGTCACTGCTGCTCAGGTCAGGTCTTCTCTCTCACTCTCTCGCGATGTTCCTTCCAGCCAGCCTCTTGTTGCTCCCCGAGTCACCACTCTCTGTTCTGTTGTTGTTTTCAGCTGCTGCTGCTCTCCCTCTCAGATGCTGTGAACCTGTCTGTGCCTCCCTGGTATGTCAAGAGGCAGCCTCGGAGCTCAGCTGTGTTGGACCCCAGGAGGCAGAGCAGTAGCGCGGAGGTCGGAGGAGGAAGTGAAATCCTCCCGCGCTTTCAGCTCTGAACACGGAGCCAAGCGGCTCTAGCAACCAGTGGACAGAAGATGGAGGTGGCTCTGCAGCCGGAGCCAGCGCTACCGCAGCTCAGACTCCTCCACTGAAATCCACATGACATTACTGTATTAAACCACAATGAAGGCACCCGGCAATTAGGGCCCCCCCACAGCGGCAGAACGGCAGGGCCCAGTCGCGACGGCGACTGCAGCGACACTGAAAGTTCCGCCACTGGCTGCAACTTAGAGAGGCAAGCGCTGTATTCACAAAGAAAACTTCCCTAAGTTACAGCGGCGTAGCGTAAATGTGCCGGCGTAAGTCCGCGTAATTCAAACTAGCTAGGCAGTGTTTTATTAAAATCACCGTAATGCCCTTAACGGGCACACTCTAAGAATTTAACTTTTTTTGTCGGTCCGCGGCACAGTGTGAACCCATAGGGGGTGTCGGGGCGGACGTTGATATTAGGTGCCTTTATCGGGTATTCTACTTTCTCGCGATTTTTGGTTCAAAGTACAGTGGGATATACTATTTTATGTAGAGTATTGATTTTTTTTCTCTAAAAGTTGAATACTTTATTTTTTTCTGTATGTATATCATTCTACCCCAGGATGTTCTGGTGGCATTTAAAATGTACTGCACTGCTCTTCAAATCACCCGTGACCCCATGCAAATTATGTGCCGAACGAACGGCGCATGTGTCGACCGTGGACGTATCCCAGTGCGCATGTTCAGAAGCACATCCTTTGTGAATCCCGGCCAATATGTACAGTGCCTTGAAAAAGTATTCATACCTCTTGACATTTTCCACATTTTGTCATGTTACAACCAAAAACGTAAACATATTTTATTGGGATTTTATGTGATAGAGTAGACCATCACAAAGTGGTACATTATTGTGAGGTGGAAGGAAAATGATAAATGGTTTTCAATTTATTTTACTGATATATATCTGAAAGTGTGGCGTGCATTTGTATTCAGCCCCCTTTACTCTGATATCCCTAACTAAAATCTAATGGAACCAATTGCCTTCTGAAGTCACCTAATTAGTAAATAGAGTCCACGTGTGTTTAATTTAATCTCAGTATAAATACAGCCGTTCTGTGAAGCCCTCAGAGGTTTGTTAGAGAACCTTGGTGAACAGTGGCGGCATGAAATGCGTGTTGAGACCAGAAGCCATGTTTTTGATCAATTAGTTGAATTCCTTCTTCTTTTTTTTTTGTGCAGCCTTGGCTTGTGGAGAAAGTTGCCTAAAGTACACTTTGTCCTAGATTTCACAGTGTAAGAATCAGCAGCTCTTGCATCAAAGATATAATTCTGATTACTTTTAATGTGGATTTTTCTCTCTGTACAGCTAGTGCCGATATCTCTTTACGGGGAAAAATTAAAATTGAAAATGAAAGGTCCAGACAAACATTGCCTTTGTTTTGATCCTGTCTTTGTTGGGAAGAAGTACTTTCTTTCTCCTTGAAACTTCTTAAAGTCTGGCTCACATGTCAGCCTTGTTCTAAGAAGATTATTAGGATGGCCTTATAGGTGGAATTCCAGCAGAAATATAAAAGAGACTGTGTTACATTAAAGGGAGATTTAGAGTGTACCGCACTTAGTGCCGATCACTGTAATTGCCTTAGGAGAATAAGCCATCATTTATTTTCATGGATTTACAGTTGCTATTCTGATATTTATTGTCAAGGTGAGAAAAAATTACATTTTATTCTACATATTATTCTTTAAAAGGCCTATGTACTGCGTAGAAACTATAATGGCATGTGGACAACTTATTTATTTATTTATTTAGTTTATAAGCTAATTTTTTCTTTTTCAAGTTTTAAACTTACTTTTATTTTTGGGTTTTTACAATTTATATAGAATCTTTGTTTCACAAATTAATAGGGTGAACCCATGACAGTGGTGTCTCAGAGAATTATGGGTTTTCCAGAAAGAGAGCACAGCAGGAGCTGTTTGCTTTTGGAGCCTCTCTTTCTAATTGAAACACTATGAAAAAGCAAGGAGGGGGAGAAGGAGATGAGTGACTGCTCTTGCCCAGTTATTTGGGTTTGCAAAATTGTGCTTGAGATATTAAATCCCAATTGCACTGTGCATTTTTTTTTGTAAATCCTTTGTTCCCTCCTCCTGTGCGCTCTGCTCTACCCCCCCTCACATGCTTACTGCTCACTGGAGTGCTGGGCTGTGAAGGGGGCGGGAGCAGCTGGCTCAGGCTCTCCTCTGCTTGCTGAGAGGCTGAGCCGGGTGCCAGTCCAGGCATATGGACTGATCCCGACTCCATTGTCGCAATCTTGCCCAAGCCTGGACTGGCTCTGTGACAGAGGGCTTCAACCCACTGTCTGCTGAAAATGGGTCACATAAGCTTTGGCTGTACTTCTCTTTTAAGTGATACTTCCTCTGCGCTGCCCTTTGATTTCTCTTCCTCCCTTGGCAGCCAGTACTCTGCCAGCTGAATGACTCCAAACATAATTTAACCACTCCCTGTGAGCCCAGATTGTCCACAAAACAACCCCTGGGCTCAGTGTCATCATGCAGCCTGACCTACAGTAGAAAGCGGCATAGAATGGCACTCACATGTCACAAGATGATGAAGGTCCATTGTCTGGAGCTTTAAAGATCAACTACATCTAATGCTGAAAAATAAAATCACTGTATCACTGTAATCACTATATTAGTGTCACTAGCAACATCAGTGTCAGTTAGTCAGTTAGTATCCCTCCCAGCCAGTGTCATCTAGTGCCAGCTTGTCCTCCACGCTATCACAGTCACACTGTAATCAGCATCTTGATCACAATCAGAACTTTACTAGTTTCCCCAATAGTATAGTGTCCCCAAAAACGCAGTTTGATTTTTACCAAACAACGTGTAGCAGAATACATTTTGGCCTAAAAAATGTTATTTGATTTTATTGGATATGTTTTATAAAAGAAAGTAGAAAATGTGATAAGTGATTATGCGGCGCTCTCTCTTTACGTGATCACCCACTAACAGTACATAAAGGCCCTATGTGTTAAGCGAAGTTATAAATAACATAAATAAATAATATAAAATTAGATATTCATTGACACTAATATGATAAAATTCCAAGGGACCGTAACAACAATCTTAAAGAGGGATTCCTCTCGCCAATTTTTTTTTGTTTTTAAAAGTCAGCAGCTACTAACACTGTAGCTGCTGACATTTAATAAGGACACTTACCTGTCCTAGTCCCCCGCGATATCGTACCCCCGACAACAATCGCTCGGTCCTGGCACCTCCATCCTCACTAAGGGAAACAGGCAGTGAAGCCTTACGGCCGTTTCCTACTGCTCATGCGCTTTGTAAATAGGCGGCTGCCTCCTGGGATACACACAGTTCCCAGACGGCAGCTCATTCACCAGAAGACACCGCTATGGTGAACGAGGCAGAAGATCCACTGCGGTGGAAGAGGCTGCATAGCACCCACCCTTTCAGGTAAGTATAAAAAAAAATCCATTTATTTATTTTTATTTATTTTAAGATTTTTTGGGGGGGAAAAAATGGTGGAACTCCACTTTAATACAACTAAAGTCCCAAAGTGAAAAATCTGCTTAAACTCCTCCTTTGTTGCGTGCATAAACGTTAAAATATCACCACCGTCATGCAAGTGTCTACACGCCACTTACACTCCAATGCGCTCACCTCAGATCATGGACCTAAGAACATACGTCGTTAGGTCAAATGAGCTTAATCCTCACTGGGGTATGGATATGCTGGTGTCTCTTTTCCCAAGTTTCCTCAAATAGTAGCACCTTCCTCTGTGGTAATGTTTGCCTGGTCGCTCGTCACTCTGCTGCCCCCACCGCCATCCTCGGTGAGGGAACCAGGAAGTGAAGCATTGTGGCTTCACTGCCCGGTTCCCTACGGCGCATGGGTCACGCTGCTCCATGCTCACTGGTCCCCAGAGCCGTGTGTTTCCCAGAATACAATGGGGGGGGGGGGATCTGATGTCCTGCCCGCAATCTACCCGCAGACTGTGTAGCCGAATGTGGGTGCAAATACCTTAGACAGGTATGTGCACCCCCCTCCCCCTGAAAGGTCTCAAATGTCACACCGAAGGATGGGAGGGTTCCGATGGGCGGAAGTTCCACTTTAGGGTGGAGCTCCGTTTTAAGTTCTGGGTGAGGGGTGAGTCAGGAGGAAGTAGAGAGGAGACAATGCCAGAAATGGCACAGATAGGAAGTTATGGTTGAGGGGTGAGTTGGGAGGAAGTAGAGAGGAGACTTCGCCAGAAGTGGCACAGATAGGAAGTTCTGGGTAAGAGTTGAGTCAGGAGGAATAGAGAAAAAGAGTAAAATCGTGGGAGGAACAGGGTGACACACGACCTGCTGAGTGCTGGATTGCAGCTGTAATATTATGTTGATTTGGGTACAGTGTTGCATGACTTTTTTTATTGGATATGTTTTATAGCAGAAAATAAAAAAAATTGACAGTCTTTTTGAAAAAAACCTTGGGCCCCTGGATTCCATACCTGGCAGGGTCAACCTCGTCCAATATGAGGTTACCCTCTTAGGCCGCGTACACACGATTGGTTCAAACCGATGAAAATGGACTGAGGTTCGGTTTCCATCGGTCCAAACCGATCATGTGTAGGTCCCATCGGTCCGTTATCCTTCGGTCAAAAAACAGAGGGCTTTCTTTAGAATTGAACCGATGGTAGGCTAACCAATAGGTCAAAACCGATCGTTAGTATGCAAAAGCATTGGTTAAAAATCCACGCATGCTCAGAATCAAGTCGACGCATGCTTGGAAGCATTGAACTTCATTTTTTTCAGCACGTCGTTGTGTTTTACGTCACCGCGTTCTGACACGATCGGTTATTTAACTAATGTTGTGTAGGCACATCAGTCCATCAGTCAGCTTCATCGGTGAACCGATGAAAACAATCCTTCGGACCGTTCTCATCGGATGGACTGATCGTGTGTACGCGGCCTTAGTGCTCCTTTCATCATCCCCTTCTTTTTCTTCTCCTTTTCCCCTTCTTCCTACTTGTTAAACCCTTGACAGTATGCAGAGTGTTCTGTGACCGCTAGTCGATGGCCATTGGTCCCACTCCTAGTTTGTGGGCAGTGTATTTAAACATAATGACTAGCTACTATGATCAACTCATGGCTGAGAGGACCCCTCGTCTTAGATGGGGGTGCCTTCTGACCATGCAGTTCCTCTTCGAAGGATCAATCTTCTGTACAGAACTATAGTCATAGCCCAAAAAAAGCGCTACACCGCTGTAGGTCAATAATGTTATGTTCCTGTATTACTCTCTATATTGTATTGTACGTTTTTATATCTGTATGGTTTATAACCTTAATAAAAATGATTGGAAAAGAAAATTGTCGGTCTTTGTTTATAGTGTAAAAAATAAAAACCAAAGGAGTTGGTTGGTCGTCTAGAAATAATTGAAATACAAAGTGGAAATGAATATATGACTTTACATTTTGACCATAGATAGGCTTTAAATATAGTCTTAGATTTCTTGCAGTACACAGTGTACACATATCTCACAGTCTTTGTACCCCAAATACTCCTAAAAGCAGAGTTCCACCCCCCCCCCCCAGCAAAAAAATAAAAGTCAGCAGTCGACTTTTAATATTAGGACACCTACCTGTCCTGAAATGCAGCAATGTCCGCACCCTAGCCGATGTTTTCATCAGCTCTCGTATGCTGCCACTGCCATTGCCTGCCTAGCGTTGCAGCTACACAGCCGGTTCCTTTCTGTGCATGCGCGTAGAGTGCTGCTCTTTTTGAATGGCCCGGCAGCGGGGGAAGGAGGAGAGGGGCTGAATTACAGAGTTATCTCGCTGCGGCGACATCTCTAGGAAGTGGGGATGGGTACCTGTAAAAAACAGCTATCCGCCCCTAATTTTAATTTTATTGAACAAACCGCCTAATGATAACAGTTTTTTTTTTTTCCAAAATAAAAAACTTACAATGCACTGTTCCAAATTATTACGCACAGTAAGTTTCAAAATACTTTATAGTTGTAAAGAACTGAAAATTGTCATTTGTTGTGTTTGCAGCATATTTACTGAAATCAAAAGCTATTTTAATCAAACTTTGGACAACATTTTAACAGGTCACGTTACATTATAACATAGGACCCCTTATTGATAGGGGCTTCACAAGTCTTGCACCCATTGAACTTGTGAGTTTTTGGACAGTTTCTGCTTGAATTTGTTTTCAAGATGTCAGAATAGCCTCCCAGAGCTGCTGTTTGGATGTAAACTGCCTCCCACCCTCAAAGATCTTTTGCTTGAGGATGCTCCCAAGGTTCTCAATAGGATTAAGGTCAGGGGAGGATGGAGGCCACACCATGACATTCTCTCCTTTTATCCCCATAGCAGACATTGATGCAGAGGTATTGTTTGCAGCCTGAGATGGTACATTGTCATGCATGAAGATGATTTTATTACGGAAAGCATAGTTCTTCCTTCCGTTCTAAGGAAGGAAGTGGTCAGTCAGGAACTCCCCATACTTTACAGAGGTCATCTTTACACCTTCAGGGACCCGAAAGGGGCCAACCAGCACTCTTCCCATGATTGCGGCCCAAAACATGACTCCACCACCGCCTTGCTGACGTTGCAGCCTTGTTGGAACGGGGTGGCCGTCCACCAACCATCCACTACTCCATCCATCTGGACCATACAGTGTTGCACGGCACTCATCAGTGAACAGGACTGTTTGAAAATTAGCTTTCATGTATTTTTCTGCCCAATGCAGCCATTTCTGCTTGTGAGCATTGGTTAGTGGTGGCCGAATGGAAGGTTTATGCACAGTTGCAAGACTCTGGAGGACTCTACACCTTGATGTCCATGGGACTCCAGAAGCATCAGCAGTTTCAAATATCTGTTTGCTGCTATGTGATGCTGTTTTATCAGCTGCTCTCTTGATCCGATGCATGGATCTGGCAGAAATCGTCCTCAATGTGTCTTTATCTGCACAAAACCCATCTGTGCTCTGAATCGGCCACAAATCTCTTAATAGTGCAATGATCACACTTAAGTTTTCGTGAAATATCTAATGTTTTCATACCTCGTCCAAGGCATAGAACTATCTCACTCTTTTCAGCAGCAGAGAGATCCTTTTTCTTCCCCATATTGCTTGAAAATGGTGATCTGCTTATTAATGTGAACAACAATTTTTTTATCGGTAATCTTCTCTGAGGCCGCGTACACACGATCAGTCCAAACTGAGGTTCATTTTCATCGGTTCACAGACTAATGGTCTGATGTGCGTACACACCATCGATTCAAAAACCGATCGTGTCAGAAGGCGGTGACATAAAACACAACGACGTGCTGAAAAAAAACGATGTTTAATGCTTCCAAGCATGTGTCGACTTGATTCTGAGCATGCGCGGGTTTTTAGAATCAATGCTTTTGCGTACTAACCATCGGTTTTGACCAATGGTCAGGGCGTCCATCAGTCAGATTTTAAAGCAAGTTTTAAAACTTTGGACTGAAGGACAAAAGACTGATGGGTCATACACGCGGTCGGTTTGGACCGATGAAACTGGACTTCAGTCCGTTTTTATCGGTTTGGACCGATCGTGTGTGCGCCGCCTAAGAAATAGTGCCACATCCAATTAATAAATTGAGAAACAGAAGGGAGATCCCCTAGTGGACTTTAAAGGCACCAAGATATATAAACTCAAGGAGTAAGGTTTAAATATAATTTATTCTGCGTATACCAAAGAGTTTGTTTATACATTATAATTGAATCGTATATGGAACAGTTATAAAACCACATGAGAACAATGATATAATGAAACAAAAAAGTATACGGGAGATGATTGTCCAATTATAAACCCGACGTTTCGGAGAATTGTCTCTCTTTCCTCAGTGGAAAACAGACGGATCAGCCTGTGATCTACAAAATGTACATAAAGCATTAGCATATGCAGATAAAATGCAAAGTGAATAAGGTTGGTAAATACAACAAATTTCATCATTGCAATACTCACAACTTGGTACATGTTTTCCATATAACGTGTTAAAAACAAAGAAATAAGCAATGTAGCGCCCTGGAGTTGCTGGGGAATTCGGAAAAATAGGTATATAGAATTCAATTGGTGCTAGATGCCTGCTGGTGTTTCCTATTCACCCATGCTGCAGTCGACACAACTAAAACCTGTAATATGATGAAATAAATTCAATATAAAAAATTTGCTGACTTTCTAGTGAAAATTATTAATTTTAGAGGCAGACTGTTTGCAGCTGAATACAAATGGATATATGTTGGTAGCTAATAGCCATTGCATCCTGAAAAAAACATGTGCAATGCAATGCTTGGTTTGGTGCCGCGTCAGACATGTCAGGGAAGACTAGCATCAAAGATGCTAGTCTTCCCTGACATGTCTGACGCGGCACCAAACCAAGCATCTCCCGTATACTTTTTTGCTTCATTATATCATTGTTCTCATGTGGTTTTATAACTGTTCCATATACGATTCAATTTTAATGTATAAACAAACTCTTTGGTATACGCAGAATAAATTATATTTATACCTTATGGCCGTAGACACACGATTCGAATATCGAACGGAAACGATTGTCCGAGGAAGAATCATACGATTTTTCGGATCGTGTGTACACTATTTTCGAGAGCCGATCACGACAGTTCATCTGATATTATTCGATCGGACAAGCACGAAAATTTTCCTTGTACGATGTCAGATCGTACGATTTTCGTTTAGTCAGTATAGTTGTCGTCCGAAAATACAATACAAATACACTACAACACATGACATCACTTCCGATTATTTTTTTCTGTCGTACGAGAATTTTTGTGACTTTAATAACCTAACATTTAATTTTACTTGCGACTATTAAGCGAAAAAAGTCATACGATCCGTCGTACAATATTCGGATTGTGTGTGTACGAGGCATAAGGCTGGGTTCACACTATACTACACGACTTTCATCCTACTTTGCTCTGCGACATTGGTCTTACATTGATCCTACATTGGTCCTACATTGGTCCTACATCCATCTGACTTTCATGAACAGAATACTACTTTGATCCGACTTTGTGATAGTCTGACTTGTTCTTTTACTAATCAAAACAATCCCAGAGTGAGATAAAGTCCTTTTACTGCTGCTGTAATCACCATGTTGGATGTCAAAAGGCGGATGGTAAGGACAAGGCTCCTACTTTGGTCCAACTTTAATGATATTCAATGGGCTGAAGTAGGATCAAAGTCGTACCAAAGTAGTACAGGGAGCATTTTCAAAGTCGGACCGACTTGTGTCGGACCAGTTAAGACGACTCTCATAGGGAAACATCGACTTTCACACGTCATGCGACATGAGCTCCCAATGTTGGAGCGTTTGTCGGACAAGTGTGAACTGGACCTCAGTAGTTTTTCCTTTAATTGGGCTCACCTGGCAATCTAATTATCACAGGTGTCCGAGATTGTTTTTAGTGATCAAAAGAGCCCTGAGTAGGGTTGCCACCTGTCTGATACTCACCCGGACAGCCCAGGTTTTAGATCCTGTGTCCAGGTTTCAGTCCACCTGAAACCTGGACACATCAGTGGCAGCCCTGCAGCATCAGTACTATTACCCCCCTCTTCCCTCCTGTCAGCTTTCAGTGCTTTTAATTATATTGGTAGGGGCAGTGCTTTAACGGTGACTGACCAAGAAGGAATTATACTGGAGGATAGACTGACCTGGCCTGGGGGGGGGGGGGGGTGTACTGGGGAACAGAATAACCCAGGGTTGGACTGTACTGGAGGATAGACTGACCTGGCCTAGGGGGATTATACTGGGGTACAGAATGACCTGGGGGAGGACTGTAGTGGAGGACCTGGGGGGGGGGGGGTCATTCTGTAGGACAGACTGACCTGGGGGGTATACTGGGGGACAGAATGACCTGGGGGGACTGTACTGGAGGACCTGGGGGGGGCCGTACTGGGGGACAGACTGACCTGGGGGACAGAATGAACTGTACTGGGGATAGACTGACCTGGGGGGCGTACTGGGGGACAGACTGACTAAGGAGGGATTATACTGGAGGACAGACTGACCTGGGGGGTCGTACTGGGAGACAGACTGACCTGGGGGGTATACTGGGGGACAGAATAAACTGGGAGGGGGGACTGTACTGGAGGACAGACTGAGCTGGCCTGGGGGGATTATACCAGGGTACAGAATGACCTGGGGTTACTGTACTGGAGAGAGACTGACCTGGGGGGGTGTACTGGGGGACAGACTGAACAAGGAGGGATTATACTGGAGGACAGACTGACCTGGGGGGGACTGTACTGGAAGACAGACTGACCTGGCCTTGGGGGATTATACTGGTGTACAGATTGTACTGGTGACAGACTAACCTGGGGGTATACTGGGGGACAGAATAAACTGGGGGGGGGGGGACTGTACTGGAGGACAGACTGAGCTGGCCTGGGGGGATTATACCAGGGTACAGAATGACCTGGGGGTACTGTACTGGGGAGAGACTGACCTGGGGGGGGGGTGTACTGGGGGACAGACTGACCAAGGAGGGATTATACTGGAGGACAGACTGAGCTGGCCTGGGGGGATTATACCAGGGTACAGAATGACCTGGGGGTACTGTACTGGGGAGAGACTGACCTGGGGGGGGGGGTGTACTGGGGGACAGATTGACCAAGGAGGGATTATACTGGAGGGCAGACTGACCTGGCCTTGGGGGATTATACTGGTGTACAGATTGTACTGGTGACAGACTGATCTGGGGGGGCGTACTGGGGGACAGACTGACCAAGGGGGGATTATACTGGAGGACAGACTGACCATTATTATTACAATTTGGCCACACCTACTGTTCATCATGGGATGCTACATGCGCTGCAATGGTATTCTTCTTGGGGCACCCAAAAGTGTCCCAGGTCTTGCAATCCTGTGCAACGCTAAAGTGTTCGGTTTTGGCTTGAAGAAAAAGTGGCAACCCTAGCCCTGAGGCTGGGTTCACACTACACTACACGACTTTCATCCTACTTTGCTCTGCGACATTTGTCCTACATTGATCCTACATTGGTCCTACATTGGTCCTACATCCATCCTACTTTCATGAACAGGATACTACTTTGGTCCTACTTTGTGATAGACTGACTTGTTCTTTGACCAATCAAAACAATCCCAGAGTGAGATAAATTCCTTTTACTGCTGCTGTAATCACATGTCAGGTGTCAAAAGTCGGATGGTCAGGACAAGGATCCTACTTTGGTCCTACTTCAATGATATTCAATGGGCTGAAGAAGGATCAATGTAGGACCAAAGTAGTACAGAGAGTAGTTTCAAAGTCGGACCGACTTGTGTCGTACCAGTTAAGACAGCTCTCATAGGGAAACATTGATTTTCACACGTCATGCTACATGAGCTCCCAATGTAGGAGCGATGTCGGAACAAGTGTGAACCCAGCCTCAAAGTCGGACCGACTTGTGTAGGACCAGTTAAGACGGCTCGCATAGGGAAACATTGATTTTCACATGTCATGCTACATGAGCGTTGTCGGAACAAGTGTGAACCCAGCCTCAGACACAATGCCATCCATGAGTTAAACTGATAAACAAAATATTTATTCTTTGTGACACAGAAATAGAATTTGCATAATAATTTGGAACAGGGTGTAAGCAGAGCTTCCACTTAAAAAAAATAAAAAAATTTACTTAAAACAATAAATATTCCAGTGTATATGCGATAGTTTGTAGATGTTATAACTTTTGTGCAAACCAATCAATATACACTTTTTTACTGAAAACATGTAGCAGAATACATATTGGCCTTAATTTATGAAGAAATTGTATTCATTTATTTATTTTTATTGGATATGTTTTATAGCAGAAATGAAAAAGTATTGTTTTTATTACAAATTTGTTGGTCTGTTTTTGTTTATAGTGCAAAAGAATAAAAACTGCAGATGTGATTTAATATCACCAAAAGAAAGCTCTATTTGTGGGAAAAAACGAATTGTATTTGGGTACAGCGTTGCACGAATTCGCAATTGTTAAAGTAAAGAAGTGTCGTGTCGTAAAAAATGACCAGGTTAGGAAGGAGGGGGGGGGGGGGGGTAAATCTTCCAGAGCTAAAGTGGTTAAAGATAGTTATTCCCGCTGTCTATTAATTTTGTTTAACTGCTTCCCGACCACCGCACGCACATTTACGTTGACACAATGGCACTGGGCAGAAGGACGTATATATATTCCCCTTTAAGGAAGCGCCATTGCGCACATGCCGCAAGCTCCGTGAACCCGAACACGGGACCCGTGGACTCGATCAAGTCCGTGGGGATACCCGTGATCGTCTCATGGAGAGATAGAGCGGGAGGTGCTAATGTAAACAAGCATCTCCCCTCTCTGCCTAGTGACAATAACAGTGATCTCCGCTCTGTGTAATCGGAGCGGAGATCAGTGTCATGTCACACACAGCCCATCCCCCCTACACTAGGAAACACTCACTAGGGCACACTTAACCCCTTCAGCGCCACCTAGTGGTTAACCCCTTCACTGCCAGTGTAATTTTCACAGTAATCAGTGCATTTTTTTAGCACTGTTTGCTGTTAAAATGTCAATGGTCCCAAAAATGTGTCAGAAGTGTCCGATGTGTCCACCATAATGTCGCAGTCACGATAAAAATCGCTGATCGCCGCCATTACTAGTAAAAATATATATATATAAAAATGCCATAAAACGATCCCCTATTTTGTAGACGCTATAACTTTTGCGCAAACCAATTAATAAACACTTATTGCATTTTTTTTTACCAAAAATATGTAGAAGAATACATATCGGCCTAAACTGAGAAAGAAAATGTATTTTTTTATATATATTTTTTGGGGATATTTATCATTATAAATTATAAATATTATAAATAATTTTATTAGCAAAAAGTAAAAAAATGTGATTTTTTTTTCGCTCTATTTTTGTTTATAGCGTGAAAAAAAAACGCAGAGGTGATCAAATACCACCAAAAGAAAGCTCTATTTGTGGGAAAAAAGGACATCAATCTTGCTTGGGAGCCACATAGCACGACCGCGCAATTGTCAGTTAAGGCGACACAGTGCCGGATTGCAAAAAGTGGCCCAGTCATTTAGCAACAAAATGGTCCGAGGCTTAAGTCGTTAAGGAGCAGCAAGTATAAATTCGACAGTTAAAACTTAATTTTCAAGTCTAGTTTCTCTCTAAAGTAAATGCAGAAAACATTTCTGCAGAAAGCACCATAAGTTATCAGAAAATACTTTTTGTTTTACATGCAAAACCCCCCAAAGCACCCCCGAAGCAGCCTTATTAAAATGCCACTATTACAAGATAAACAGACTCTGATGAATATTTAGCGATAAAATAACCCATTTGTACACGTTGTAATAAAAAAAAATGAAATTCTATATTTTTCCACCTTCTTTTATACAGGGCTGTGATCTCTAGGGTTCTGCCGTTGTCTGGGGAGCTGATATTGTATTAAAATCTTTATTTATTGGGAGGATGTTTTTTGTTCTCTAATTGCTTTTTAATTTTGGAAGCTAGTTATTCATAGTGAGTCCCAGTGGACGAGAGAGAATCTGCGGTGAGCAGATGCTGAGCAAGGACTTAGAATAGCTAGTGCGCTTACAATTTGTGGTTCTGGAAAGCGGTTCAATACAGTTCTGAAGGTCTATAAGCGCTCGCTATAACTCTTTGGGACCCAAGCAGTCCAAGGATTAGTAAAACGGTGTTTAGGCATCAGAAATAAAGGCAGAAGCAGCAGTTTTGTGCCTGAGTACACAGAACGGCATGAACAACACTATTATTGGGAGATAAGAACGTCTTTGTCTAGCTAAGTCGCCCCCTGCGCCCCCACCCACTTTCCCCGAACTAGCAACCTACTCAGAAGTGCCATTTTATTTAAATTTGTTTACCAGAACGGAGAGTTATTTTCACAGCTTTTTTCTTTGAAAAGAACATGTCGTCTCTGCAAATCTACATAAAAAAGTGTACACCCACTCAGTATATACGCGGCAAAGGAAGAAAAGTAGTTATTTAGAAAGTGTAAAGAAAAAACATTAGGATGGGAAAGGTGTTTATCTTAGCCAGTTTGTGTCTAGCTCGTCTCATTCTAGTAGTCCTCAAACTACCCACAGACATCAAAGACAAGATGATTCAACCATCCATGGGGCACGCCATTATTAAAGTTTTGCAGCGTCCTTGTGTAGCACTACACCCGGAGGAGCTGCTGGTTTGTTTTGGGTGGCACATTTGCCCTGTGGCTTTTCCGAATTCCTAGGGGTGAATGGTGCATATATGCTTGGGTCCTTCAAAAGTTGGAACCCAGTTGATCAATGGGTCCCCGCTGTTGCTCAAACGTTCCAGACCAACATGGTCCCGGTACCAGGAACACCACGTGCCAAGCACGCACCGGCTAGGTAGGTCATAACACAGGGGCGCCGTGATGTGGTCACCCTAAAGGTGGGTGCCACACTGGAAGAAGACTCAGACTCAATGACGTCTGTCCCATAAGTACCCTCTCCCAGGATGCCTAGCGAGGACACCCCCTCCTGATTGGCTGCTGGAAAAGAACACCCAAGTCTCGACTCTGCTGCTGCCACCTGTCACCCTGGGGTGGGATAGCACCACAGTAACAACTGAATGAGCCCACAGCACAACCAAGCTGAAACAGAGACCCTAATTGAACATTGTAATTTGAATCAGAGTCATTAGTACTCTGATCACCCTCTAAATTTTAACAGCACCGGTACTTGGAAGTAACCAGGCACTACACTTGGAAGTTCTAAGTTGGGCTTAGGTTATTAAGGAGCTAAGTGTCACGCTTACCCCTAACACAGGTAGTCAGATATTATAGCTAGCTACTGTGTTCTTCACCAAAGCAGCCTCCTTTTCCATAAGGCGAAAAGGCCTACTGGTACTCAGTGGCCCCAAGGATTTATACACAATGATAAAGTTCCTGGCCACCATGCCAGGGCAGGTGCGATCTGAGCAAAGCAAACAGGTACTTGGGGTTGGCAGACAGGCAGAGTCCTTAAATGACATTCCAGGTAAAAGGCAGCCAGAGTCCAGAGAATAGTCTGATTTTCGATCCAAGGTCATACACAGGGAAATCCAATCTAGCAGAGCGGGGCAGACAAACAGGCAGCTTGATCAGGTATTACGTACTTTAACCTCCCTGGCGGTATGATTCTTTAAGATTTTAGGTGCTAAAAGCGGTACCATTATTTGCAAGGGAATTTGGCGTTTTATACTGTAGGCTTGTAATTCTTAGGAATAACTCACTTAAATCTATTCAAACAAGAGTCTAATAGGCATCCCGGGTATGATTTTTTTTTTTTTTTTTAATTAAAAATTATAATATAATAAATAATTATAAAAAATGATCACAAATGATAATATAATTATAGTAAAAATTATTCAATAATGTAATCAAATCAAAATCACTGAAATTTGCTCAGTTGCAGAATTTTTGCTGTCATTTTTTTTTTTTTTTTATGACGAATTTCCCCATAAATCGCTATCGCTAAATTCTGCAAGTGATTCTGATTTATTATCGCTGTTTTTTAGCTGCTCTAAAACAATTTTTGCCATAAAGGGACACTTTTGGTTGCTATGGGCAATCTACAGTTTGCAGGGAGAAAGAAAAGTTTTTATTATACAAAATGACATGTAGTGTACAGGGCAGACCACTAGGGACATGGGGGGTGTGTATTTTTTACATACAGTACTGTAATCTATAAGATTACAGTGTACTGTATGTATAGTGTTTGTTTACTTTTTTAAATTTGGCGCCGTTCCCCCCCCTACGTCGCGACGCTCGCAGGGAAGGGAATCGGAGGTACACACAGCATCAGGCGGACATCCGCCCGCCGTGTACTGCGGGGATTCATCGCTGGATCGCAGAGAAAAGGTAAGTAAACTTTTTCTGCATCCAGCGAGGTAAGCGCGTGTGTGGCACGGGGTTACCGATATTAGCTTAAAAATCTCACCCCGTGCCACACACGTGAAGACCGCCAGGGAGGCTAGTCTGACCGGGGGAAAAAAAAAATGCACCCCGAGCGTGACTCGGGGTTACCGCTTCTGGCACTGAATGTTAACCCCGAGTCACGCTCGGGAATACCGCCAGGGAGGTTAACACACTCTATCACAAACATGAGACTGAAGTTTGCCTGGCTTAAATCAGGTTTGATCTCCACCTAGAGACTGGCCACATTAATCACCTTGCAGGTGGACAGACAGACTAGGAGAATGCAATAGCCAAAACCAGGATGCTGGAATAAGGAGCAGGAGCGCTAGACACTCCTGAAACTAACGGGTGTTAGAGTTAAAGCTCGTCTTTTATGCCCATTCAACCACTCCTCACCCCTCAACCTGGGCCACCAAGAAAACAAGGGCCTCCAAAGTGGTTCCTTATTTTTTCACTTGCCTGAGTCTGCGTCAAGTGTGCCTCAATTATGGGCCAGATTCAGGTAGAGTTGCGCTGGAGTAATTCGATATGCGCCGCGGAACTGTGAAGATGCGCCGTAGTTTCTATGTGGCCGTACCCACCAAACTAGATGCGACAGAAAACGGGCCATTTCTGATCGGCTTAACTTTCCGACGCCGGAGTCTCGTCAGCGCATAATTTCGCTTGGCGCATCAGTCGCGCCTATTGATTTCCCCTGCAAATATGCAAATGAGGGAGATTTCCTGATTCACGAACGGATTAGCACCATACGCTGGCTACATGCGCCGCGCGTATCTCGTCCGTCCGGCGCAAAGTTATTTCTACAAAAAGCTGCTTTATCTTTACTCCAGACGGCCTCAGGTCAGCAGGAGAGCAGCTACAGCAGCGTTACCGACGAAACTAGCAAGCTGAACAACCACACTTGCAAGGACAACACCTCTGTGTGCCAACATGCCAGGGGCAGTCGCGGTCCTAGCACTAGTACTGGGTCCCCCGGAACGGAGTAGGCGGGCACGTGAAAGGATATACTGCACGCGCATGAGCCTCTTTGGCATGGGGGATGAGGATGTGTATCGCCTCTTCAGATTCAGCCCAGATGCAATACTTGAACTAACCACAACCCTGCAGGGTGACATCACCAGCAAGACACACCGCTCACAAGCAGTGCAGCCACTGGTGAAGGTACTGGCAACACTTAATTTCCTTGCCAGTGGATCATTCCAGCGTACAAGTGGAGTGGTGGCTGGGATGTCACAATCCTCCATAAGCAGATGTGTGCACCAGGTTGTCCCTGCAATCCTCAGACGCATGTCCAACCAGTTCATCAGACCCACCACTGAGGAGCTGCGGCTGAAGGCAATGACAGATTTCTATAGCATTGCCAGATTCCCACGCACTGTGGGGGCCATTGATTGCACACATGTGGCCCTACAGCCCCCCAGTGCCACAGAGCACATATACCGCAATCGGAAGCATTGGCATTCCATCAACGTACAGGTGATAGCTGATGCCCAACGCCTCATATGGCACGTCCGTGCCAAACACCCAGGGTCCAGCCATGACAGCTTCATATACCGTCAGAGCCCCATCCCAGCAGAATTCGAGCAGAACATGTATGGGGACAGCTGGCTGGTTGGTGAGTGACATGGGAGTCAGGCATGACTATCCCCTCCCGTGATGCACATCAGAAGTGACACATGCATGACTAACATCCTCCTGTCTTTTACCTTACAGGTGACTCTGCATATGCACTGGGACCCCATCTCATGACTCCTTTCCGGAACCCCCAAACCAGAGGAGAGAGAAAATACAATGAAGCACACATCAAAACCCGTGCAGTGGTGGAGCAAACATTTGGGCTCCTGAAGTCCCGTTTCCGATGCCTGGATAAGTCTGGGGGGACCCTATTGTATTCCCCTACCTTTGTGTGTCAGATCATCGGTGCATGTTGCATTCTGCACAACTTTGCTATGAGAAAAGGCCTGCAGATTGACATACGTGATGACCTGACCCCCGACCCACACAGTCCCCACCTGCCAGAGGAGAACCAGTCTGCTGATGGAAGAGCAGTCAGGAGGGTCCTCGCCATAGGCATCTTTGGACAATAAACCAAAACATTGATCACACAGACAATGCACGCGTGTACACCACTGATGTCCCTAGATCACACACACCACATCCACATCACATTGGATTAGCCCAAGTCCAGCATGTAGGACTTGGGAGCAGCAACGCCAGCGTCAAGGCCCCAATGATGTCACTGTCCATTCATACACCTTTCACACGTCATTCATACAGCCGTGGGGTTAACTTCACCACCACGGCCGAGGGTGACACCCCTTACTGGCAGGAGTGCCACCCTCTCACATTCACACACCATTCACACTGCAACGTGTGCAGTATAAAAAAATAAAAATCTCATAACCTGAGCATAATCACAAAGAAAATAACTCATAACTTGAGTATTAATAATAAAATAAAAATCTCATAACCTGAGCATAATCACAAAAAAATATAAAAAAAACTCATGTCCTGAGCATCCAAAAAAAAAATTAAAAGAAAAATTATCTGGGATGCCGGGGGCTTCTTCTGGCGGCCCCTCTCTGGCTCCTCAGCTGCCTGGAAGGAGTGGGTGGGGGTGGTGGGGGCATCTGGAGGTGGCTGATCCCCGTTGGGCCACTCCTGGCAGGTGTGGCCTGCCTGCCCTCCAAGGCCACGGCAATCCGGCCAAGGTAAGAACTGGTCTGGGCCTGCACCCTGAGCTGCTGGGCCTGCATCCTGAGCTGCCGGGTGACCTGATAATGCTGGGCCCGCCGACTCAGCCTCCCCTGGTCCCGGATGGCAGCACTGTTTGCCTGGACGGCTGCAGTGAGGTCCCTTAGCTCACCCTGCACCTCCCCCAGACTGGTCACCACTGCAGCGCAGTTGCAGCTCACATCCTGCACTGCCGAAGACATCTGGGCCACAGAGCACAGGCTGTCAGCCACTCTGTCCAGGTGCCCAGCAATCTCCCTCATTTGCTGGGTCTGTCTGGCGTGATCCCTCGCCACCTGGTCCTGGACCAGATCAGACACCCCCCTGGTCTTATGGGTGGCCTTCCTGGGGCCAGTAGATGTTTGTCCCCGGGGGGATGGAGTCGCCCTTGAGGGGCTTCCTATAATGGGGGGAGGGGATCTGAGAGGGTCCAGCAGAAAAGGAGGATTCCTCTAACAATAAAACAAAGTCCTGCTCTGCCCCAACAGGCTCCTCCTCAACGACCTCTGCATGTGTGGTGTGGCCACTCTCCTCCTCCACCTCGGTGTCTTCACCACCCAGGGGCACAGGCACTGGGTGCCGATAGGGGGATGGGGTGGACTGGCCGCCGACAGATGATGGCCCAGCTCCGTCATCTGTGGATGACACAAAGCAGACACATGTTGGTGGTCCCACACACTTGGCACATGTACCCTCCCCCCCACATGCAAAACACCAAATAGGGGATAAAAAACACTTACCTGTCCTGGAGCCTTTCTCCACAGAATCAAAGCCTGGTACCCCCTCCAACTGCTCCCTGTCCAGGCAGCGGGCGACCACCTCCTCCTCTGTGGTCAGGCTGACCGGACATGGTGGACCACCACCTGTGCCCCTCTCATGGCTCCTAATGGTGGCCACCTTGCCACGGACCTTGCGCCGCAGATCATTTTTTTTTTTTTAATATCCCCAGCAGTCCGGGTGGAATACCCCAACACATTGACCCTGGCAGCAATGGTCTCCAGGATGCCCTGCTTCCTCTCCCGGCTGGTCTTCCTACTTTTTTTGCCATGGAGAAAATCATTAAACGTCTCCATAGCCGAGATGACCACAGAGACCTCCTGGGCATTAAAGTTGAGGTTCCTCCTCTCTTTAGGGGTAGCGGGAGCAGCCATGACAGTGCAAAAGTATCTTCCCTGGGGTGGGGGGAAACAGATATACTTTTGCGCCGGAATGGCGTTTCCGCTAGCGCTTTTATACGCGCAATGGAACACATTGCGCTGACGTTTCCCGTGAAGTGGTGCCGACGGAAGTTGTGAGCATGCGCACAAGGGGGCCGAGTGAAGCCTCACTTACTGCGCATGCTCCGTGGATGATGCGCTGAACGTAAGCCTCTGCGCTGGGCTCCGCCCATCATTTACATATGATCACACCCACTTCCACTTGCGTCGGATTACGCCAGTGCATTATCGTTACTCTGGCGCAAGTTTACGCGCAACTGCTATGTGAATAACAGTACTTGCGCCGAAAGTGTCGGCGGAGTAACGTAAATGAGAAACGTTACTCCAAAGTAAAGAAGCGCCCATCTACCTGAATCTGGCCCTATGTCTCTTCCATCATTGGAGACAGGTGATTTAGTGCCAAAGCTTAGCCTTACCTCCAACTGGTCTTGCTGCCATCGACTTGTGACCACATTCCAGAATTTGGTCTTCTGGGACTGGAGAGAACCTTGCCACTGGACAGCCAATTGGATAAGTTCATTTCACACATGTCCTGAAGAAGGGCCTTCCTACTCTGCAGTTCATAAGATAGAAGATTAGGTACACATCATGTCATACAACCACAGAGCTAGATAAGCAAAAGTCGCACTTTGATATTTTTTTTAAATTGCAAGTAACTAGATGTCAGATTCCTGCCCTCAGATAATTATTGGACAGAGAAAGAGCAGCAGCAGACTGATGAGGTCATCTGTATCTCTCTCTGAGATACAGATGACCGGGGGCAGGCCATGCTCTGTGTGTCTTATAGGCACACAGAACTGCCTCAAGAGTGAGCACACACAAGTGTCCCCATAGCAGGGGTTATGCTATGTGAGCACTTGATGGCAGGGAGAAGGAGCCAGTAGCACTAGTGCGGGACCCAAGAAGAGGAGCAGCGGGGCTGCTCTGTGCAAAACAATTGCACAGAGCAAGTAAGTATGACGTGTTTTTTATTTTAAAAAAATGAAACACTGCATTTACAATCAGTTTAATTCAATTCTAGGGTGACATTGCTGTTCTATTGTAGATACAGTACAGTAAGGGAGAGTTGTCACCGCAAGACAAGAAATTGTCACTGGCAGAATCCCCATAATTCCATACAAATAAGTATAGCGCTACCCCATTCAGGAGCCGCTGGTTGTTTTTGGGTTCGATATATTAAGTTACCCTCGATGGCTTCTCTAGGAGTGATGGTAGTGAGTACATGTAGTGAGCGAATGTCCAGACAGCAATGGATTTTTCGAATGCTTTATTTCCAAGGCCCAACACGGCCAACATCAACATGAAGTGGGATAGAAAAGGTTGATGAAGCAGAAGAAGAACATTTGCAGTATCAGGCCCAGGATAGATAGGGAAAGCAAGCCTGCTTTCATCAATAGCACAGTTTGTCGCCACTCCAGCCAGAGTGGGTGAAGCGCCTCCGGACAGACTCCTGTCACAAGCCTGGCAGCCGAAGTGCCACTTACAGTGCCTGCCGCCGAGAATGTGTTTTCAGCACGCCAGCATCGCGCTGAATCTCGGCGACAGGCTGCCGATATCTCGCACTCGCTGGAATAGTAAAAACACATTCCAGCGAGCGCGTCATAGAAGCGACGGGGATCCGACGCGGATTCCCGCCAATTCTACACGTGGGCGGAGTTTGTTATGAATCCTGAAGGAGAAATCCCCGCCGGATTTTTAAAGAAAAATCCGGCATGGGTTCCCCCCTCAGGAGCATAACGGGCCCTTAGGTCGGTTATGGGTTGTAAGGAGACCCCCTACGCCGAAAAAACGGCGTGGGGGTCCCCCCACAATCCATAACAGACCCGTATCCAAAGCACGCCGGCCGGCCGGTCAGGAAGGGAGTGGGGGCGAGCGAGCACCCCCCCCCTTCCTGAGCCGTACCGGGCAGCATGCCCTCAACATGGGGGGGTCAGGTGCTCTGGGGCAGGGGGCGCACTGCGGCCCCCCACCCCAGAGCACCCTGTCCCCATGTTGATGAGGACAGGGCCCCTTCCCGACAACCCTGGCCGTTGGTTGTCGGGGTATGCGGGCGGGAGGCTTATCGGAATCTGGAAGCCCCCTTTAATAAGGGGGCCCCCAGATACCGGCCCCCCACCCTAAGTGAATGAGTATGGGGTACATTGTACCCCTACCCATTCACCTGCAAATACAAAGTGTAAACACAAATAAAACACACAGGGTATTGAAATATTTTATTAGTTGGCCGCCGGGGGGGGGGGTGTGTATGATCGCTTTTATAAAAGCGCCCCCCTCCGGCGGGCTTCTGTGGGGGGTGGGTGCCGCCGTCTGGTTCTCTTCCGCCGCCGGGGGGGGCGCTTTGATAAAAGCGCCCACCACCCGGCGGGCTTCTTTCGACGTCTTCGGCGGCGGGGGGGTCTTCTCCCACTCTCCGGGGTCTTCTCCCGCTCTCCGGGGGTCTTCTCCGCTCTCCGGGGGTCTTCTTCTTCTTCAGGACTCGCCGCCGCTATCTTCGTGTGTTAGCTCAATTACTAGCGGCGGCGGCCCCCTCTTCTGCGACGTCGGCGTCTTCTTCTTCTTCTGCTGTCCAGATGTTGACGCGACGCATCCTTCCGCTGTTATGCCGGGCGCGCGGCTCGCAGCGAAATATATAGGCCTGTCTTGTGACGTCGCAGTCCCATCATGCTCCGGTAGGTATCACGTGGGTAGGTAGCACGTGGTACCTACCGGAGCATGATGGGACTGCGACGTCACAAGACAGGCCTATATATTTCGCTGCGAGCCGCGCGCCCGGCATAACAGCGGAAGGATGCGTCGCGTCAACATCTGGACAGCAGAAGAAGAAGAAGACGCCGACGTCGCAGAAGAGGGGGCCGCCGCCGCTAGTAATTGAGCTAACACACGAAGATAGCGGCGGCGAGTCCTGAAGAAGAAGAAGACCCCCGGAGAGCGGAGAAGACCCCCGGAGAGCGGGAGAAGACCCCAGAGAGTGGGAGAAGACCCCCCCGCCGCCGAAGACGTCGAAAGAAGCCCGCCGGGTGGTGGGCGCTTTTATCAAAGCGCCCCCCCCCGGCGGCGGAAGAGAACCAGACGGCGGCACCCACCCCCCACAGAAGCCCGCCGGAGGGGGGCGCTTTTATAAAAGCGATCATACACCCCCCCCCCCCGGCGGCCAACTAATAAAATATTTCAATACCCTGTGTGTTTTATTTGTGTTTACACTTTGTATTTGCAGGTGAATGGGTAGGGGTACAATGTACCCCATACTCATTCACTTAGGGTGGGGGGCCGGTATCTGGGGGCCCCCTTATTAAAGGGGGCTTCCAGATTCCGATAAGCCTCCCGCCCGCATACCCCGACAACCAACGGCCAGGGTTGTCGGGAAGGGGCCCTGTCCTCATCAACATGGGGACAGGGTGCTCTGGGGTGGGGGGCCGCAGTGCGCCCCCTGCCCCAGAGCACCTGACCCCCCCATGTTGAGGGCATGCTGCCCGGTACGGCTCAGGAAGGGGGGGGTGCTCGCTCGCCCCCACTCCCTTCCTGACCGGCCGGCCGGCGTGCTTTGGATACGGGTCTGTTATGGATTGTGGGGGGACCCCCACGCTGTTTTTTCGGCGTAGGGGGTCTCCTTACAACCCATAACCGACCTAAGGGCCCGTTATGCTCCTGAGGGGGGAACCCATGCCGGATTTTTCTTTAAAAATCCGGCGGGGATTTCTCCTTCAGGATTCATAACAAACTCCGCCCACGTGTAGAATTGGCGGGAATCCGCGTCGGATCCCCGTCGCTTCTATGACGGCTTTGTCTCCATCGCGGCAAGCCAGCTCGGCGCTGGCTCCCGCGATGGGGCTCGTAGGTGGTCAATCTCGCCGAGAAAGGGAGCGAGATTGACACAATATCCCAGTCACCTACTGTAGGTTGCTGGGAGGAACAGACCTCTGCCACGGGCCTGGCTCGGGCCTCTGCCACAAGCCTAGTACTTGGATGAGCTAAATGAATTCTTGAGCGAATCCTCCCAGTAAGTTCAGTCAGGGTTACCGGTTGACAGTTTAAAGTGTACTTGTCAATCTCCCGGTCACCAGATCCCCGATGGTTCGTTCAAGCCCTATTGGATCACCTGCCTCCGGGTTCTCCTCAAGCCGATCCCCCACCGAACGGCATACAGCCTGGGATCCTTTTTAGTGCAGCTGGGGACCCAGTAAGTCACTGGGGCCCCTTTCAGCATCCGTATGGAACTCCGCATAGCATATGACCCTGGCCAGGTAGGCCATATTGCCGGGGTCCGTTGGATGCACACACCCTGAAGGTGGGTGCCACACCTGGAACCTGGAACCCGCGAATAACCAAAGAAAATGGCGTCCGCCACGGATATACCCTCCCCCAGCATGCCCTGCGAGGGAAAACTTCTCTAATTGGCTGCTGAGGGAAAGTGGCTCCGTCAGAACCCCTCTAGCGCCACCTGCCGCCCAGGGGTGAGAACATCATCCCTGGAGCACAGACTGACCCACAGGACAGTTCTGAATGACAGCAGCCCACATTTACACAATTATGAATGGGAGCAAAAATAACTCTCCCATTCCCTATTAACTTTAGCGTAGCGCCTATTCTGAAAGTAGGGGGGCGCTACATAAAGAAAACAAAAGGTTGAAAAATGAAAACGAATGTAACCTCCATTAATAAGGACTAGTAAGCTGCAATATACAGTTGAACATCGGATTACAAGCATAATCAGTTCCAGGAGTATGTTCGTAATCCAAAATACTCGCATATCAAAGTGAGTGTTCCCATTGAAGTCAATGTAAATTAAAATAATTTGTTTCGCATTGACTTCAATGGGATGCAATACCTAATGTGGCCAGAGGTGGGGGGAAAAGGCCGGAGGACACTTCGGCTCGTTTCCTGCACCCCTGTACCTCAGGCCAAATGATGTACTGCAGGCTAAAGTTCAGCCTTTCTCGGCTCCTGCGTCCCCGTACCTCAGGCCAAATGAGGTACTGCAGGCAGGGGCGGACTGACCATTGGGACTCTCGGGCACTGCCCGAGGGCCCCATGCCACTAGGGGGGCCCCATCAGGGTAGCCAGGCTCAGTAAAACCAGGGACAGTATGTAAAAATCTGTGTTTTTTTTACATCTGTCCCTGATATGTCCGAAACCGACATGCTTTTGATATTAAAATCCTGAGATTTTAGCTGCCCTGCTTATGCAATGCCTCCTGGCGTGGTGGCCACCTGTAAGCTCGAGGGCCCCATAACCTTCTATTGCCTGGGGCCCCATGAGTTGTCAGTCCGCCCCTGACTGCCGGCTATTTTCGGCTCTGCTTGGCTTCTGTGTCCCGTACCTCAGGCCAAATGAGGTACTACAGGCCTATATACCGTATTTATCTTGCTATAACGCGCCACGGCGTATATCGCGCCACGGCGTATATCGCGCACCCCCAAACTAGAAGGAAAATTCCTGAAAAAAAAATTACTTAGTTTGAATGCCCCTCGTCGGTGTCTTCCCCGCCGTCCATTGCGTCCATCGGCGGCCTTATCCGGTCCGGCGTCTTTCTGCGGCCATCGTGGTGTCCTCCCCGCTCGATCCCCGCTTCCCGCGCTGTGTTTGAACCACTCCGTCGACATATACTGAGCGCAGTACACTCGGCTCCTCTCGCATAAAGGACGTACAGGATGCACAGGACGTGACCACGAGCGGAGTTTAACCATGCCCGACTATTGTAGTGCAGTGGTTCAAACACAGCGCGGGAAGCAGGAATCGGCGTATATCACGCACCCACGACCTTGCCCTGATTTTCAGGGCAAAAAAGTGCACGGTATACGCCGATAAATACGGTAGCTTGAATTCTGCTCATCTTGCGATTCAGTCAGAATAAAAAGAAAAAAGTTGCTCGCAAATCAAAACGCTCTCAAACCAAGTTAAATTCAAGGTCTTGCTTTTAGATACACTTTAAGGGTAAATTATCATTAAAAAATCTCTGGACTACCATTGCTGAAAATGTTTGTTGCCTGGGTGTCACACTGATCTTCCATCTGCTGCTCACACGTTCTAGGTTTGTGACTTGCACATACTGAAGCAAGGTACAGCCAGGAAGCTAGCATTTTCAAGAACAGGCTAGCAGCAGTAGAGCACATATTTAAAGACAGATGGACTTTGAGGGTAAACTGAGTGCAAGTTTTCTATGTTTCTATTAACTAAACCTACGTGGTTTCAGTAGCCATGACAAGTGATACCATGTCTGTTGATCAGTTTACCTATGGAGTGAGTGTAAATTGAAAAAGGTCACCAACCTTGTCCCATAAGGGTCACCTAGGACACTGGTGAGTTTATGAACAGGTTATACCAATAAGTTATGCTAATTTTTCCTGGCCCTGGATGGCATTTGCTACCCAGGAGGGGAGCAACACCAGACGATGCCCCTTGCAGACAATATCAGATTGCTGCTTATTCATTCCGTTCTGCTGATCCTTTTATGTAGCTCTTGCCGTGCGCGTCCGTCCCAGGCTCTGCGGTGGCCTCTCCCAGAACACAGAACAAGGCCTGTTTCAAACACTCCCTCAACAAGTGAAAAACATCTGGATGTGGGCTGATAACTGAGCCAGGAAGAGTAACTTTAGTTGGGTGATGCACCCCTGAACCTGCTAACTTGGGAGACATTCTCGCTGCGTGGAGAAGTAAAACGCTACAGTTATATAACAGGGCATCTAATGCATTCACATAGTCGGACATGACGCCTTCTACCTATGTGTAATTAACCACTTGCCGACCGTATAACTAAGGCCTCGTACACACGATCGGACATATCCGATGAAAACGGTCCGCGGACCATTTCCATCGGATATGTCCGATCGGGAGTTTGATCCGATGGCGTGTACACACCATCGGATCAAATTCCCCGCCGCCGGACGGCGCGGTGACGCGGCGGTGACGTTGACGCCGCCGCGTCATCGCCACGTCACCGCACCAGGAAGTAAAACACTTCCGCGCATGCGCCGAATCCATTACTAACCAGCAGACATGTCGGGCGGACAGATTCCACCGGATGGATTTCAAAGCATGCTTTGAAATCTGTCGGGTGGAGAAATCTGTCCGCTAGCCCATACACACGAGCGGAGATGTCTGCTGAAACGATCCATCGGACCGTTTTCAGCGGACATATCCCCTCGTGTGTACGCGGCCTTAGTTATACAGTGCCGGATCACGTACCTCGTACCTGGTCCGACACTTCCAAGTCTGGGGCGTGCATGCGTGCCGCTGCCAGCCCACTCCCACTGTAATTATACACAGCAGGATCTGATCAGCGGGTACTGCATACTCGATGTCTGCCGGCACCAACCAATCCTTTGGCACAGAGAGAACGACTGTCTGCCTATGTAAACTAGGCAGATCGCCGTTCTGTCAGTACAGAAGGCAATGCATGGATTCTGTGTTTCTGCAAAGCAGGGGCCCGGATCTACTGTATGCCTTCCCCTAGTAAAAGCACCTCCCCCACAGTAAGAAAACACCAGCTATGCACACAGTTAACCCTTTGATTGCCTCTGATGTTAACTTTTTCCTAGCCCGTGTCATTAGTACAGTAACAGTGAATATTTTTTTTTTACCACTGATCACTATATTAGTGTCACTGGTCTCCAAAAAGTGTCAGTTAGGTGTATGATTTGTCCACCGCAATATCGCAGTCCCGCTATAAGTCACTGATTGCCGCCATTGCTAGTAAAATATATATATATATATATATATATATATATATATATATATATATATATATATATGTTTGTAGACGCTATAACTTTTGTGCAAACCAATCAATATACGCTTATTGGGATTTCTTTACCAAAAATATGCATGAGGCGGCGTACACACGTACGAGAACCTCGACGGGCGGAACACATCGTTCCGCCCGTCGAGGCTCTCGGCCGGCCGTCGAAATCGGCGACCCGCCCGTCGGGAATGGCAACCAGCCATTCATCCAGGCGGGCCATCGAGCAAATAGAGAGCCTGCTCTCTATTCGCTCGACGGGATTCCCGACGGGCGGGGCTCGCCGAGAGCGTACACACGGCCGAGGTTCTCGGCAGAATGCGGCTCCCAGCGAGGTTCTCGCTGGTTTCTGCCGAGAACCTCGGCCATGTGTACGCCGCCTCAGAATACATATTGGCCTAAATTGATAAAGAAATTGCATATTTTAAATTGTTCTATTGGATATATTTTAAAGCAGAAAGTATTAAAAAAATATATTTTTTTTGTTTTAAAAAAAAAAAATATATATTATTTTTTGTTTATAGTGCAACAAAAATAAAAACTGCAGAGGTGATCAAATACCACCAATAGAAAGGTCTATTTGTGGGGAAAAAAACAACGTACATTTTATTTTGGTGCAGCATCGCACAATCGCGCAATTGTCAGTTAAAGTAATGTAGTGCTGTATTGCAAGAAATGGTCTGGTCATGAAGGGGGGTAAATCTTCCAGAGGGCAAGTGATTAAAGCTGAACTGAAGGGAAACAACTGAAATACATATATAGGAGCTGCCAAAGGGTTTATATTTCTGTCCGTCCAGTTCTGAGATTTACACGGCAGACCTAATTTTTCTCTACTGTAGGTCACCTCTCTGCCGCAGTCTGTGGCCATAAAGTAAGGATAGGAGGGATGCACAGAGAGGATGAGTCAGGTAATCTTTATTTGTCGCGGAACAGAGAAATCAAATCGTTTTAGGGGCTAAAAACTCTCCTTTCATCAGGGCTAAGGAACAAAGCAACATAATTATATCTATATGTGTTGGCATAGGGGGAACTGCATGCTGGTTGTATTGTACTGAACTCATGTGGGCTTAGTGCTCTCTCATGGCTGAAGGCCAAATTACTTTACTGGGCCCCAAATACGGAAAGATAACATCCTTTACACCAGCCAGTGACACCTGTCCCGCCTTTAACTACAGAGCCATATTGAGAAGAATATGAGCGCTGGTTTTCCTCAACCAGATCTTCTTGCACTCTACACCTTGGCACGGCCAACCTGAAGGCGATGAAGGGAGCCACCACACACAGAGCCATCGTAATGCAAGGGCACTCCTGGGCACTGCTCAGGGGCCCCAGGTACATTGGGAACCAAAATCTTGCATTACTTCATACTTGCCAACTGTCTTGGATTTTCTTGGACAGTCAAGTTTTTTTACTAAACTGTCCTGATATGGTCGTGTCTCAGGAAGCGTCGAAGAACCTATACTGTGCCCTCCTGATCCCAGTATTGACTAGTCTTTGATTTATGGAATGTTTTCCTATTGTAAAATCGATTACTTTGCCCAGGGGCCAATGATGCTATTAAGACGGCCCTGACCACACATACCTTGCGAGGGTTCACGCACTGTCACTATGCCTAGGAGGGTTCTCTTCCACAGAAGGGGCCCAACAGCATGGCAGGGTGCATCACATGCCATTGCCTACAGAATCTCCATCACTGGCCAACACCAATCCATCTCCCGAGCTGGCTGCTTTTCCTTCCCATTTCTACGTTATGCATGTCATTACCCAAAGGGTTAACTCAAAGGGTTACACTTCATTCCCAGTTCATATAATTACACTGTAGAAGCACATTCATTCTCTTCATCAAGAAAATCAGACCAGACCGTGTTATTTCACCAGATCTTCTTGTACTGAAGTAAATCACTTGTACTGAACAGTTCCTTTGTTTTTAATCACAGAACGGTGGAAGGTCCCAAATAAACATGGCATTTTTCCTTCTCTGTATCAAGTGTTGTGGCTGTGGAGCTGTTATCACCCTGAAGGTTATTAAAAATGTTTGAAATTCCCAGTTCATAGCTGATGAGTAGAGCCAACACCTTTCAGGTGAAATGCCTCCCCTTTGTCAGGGCTGTGATGGTTGGTGTAGTCGGGACTGACCTGAAGCCGAATATGATAAGAGACCTTTAGGTGCTGTAAAATGGTTTCCTACCACACATATACCATATTTATCGGCGTATAACGCGCACTTTTTTCCCCTTAAAGTCAGGGGAAAATCGTGGGTGTGCCATATACGCCGATACTGCTGTTCCCGCTGCTGCCAAAATAGACCGAGCCAAGCTGAATGTACTGCGCACTCGGCTAGGCTCGGCCACGCTTGGCTCTGCCCACAGCCACGCGAGAGGAGCCGAGAGAAACCGAACACACCAGAAATCCAGCTCTGCACGGCGCCAAACTCGAACACACAGCGCTGCAACCTCCGGCAGACAGACGCGACGGACACTGACAAGGCTGGACTGAAAAGCAGACGGACGCGACGGACACGAAAAGGCTGGACGGACCCCGCGCAAGGCCGCAGACGGACGCACACAAAAATCGTACATATGCTTGGAATCATTGAACTTTTCTCGGCTCATTGTAATGTTGTACGTTACCACATTCTTGGCGTTGGAAATTTCAGACAACTGTGTGACCGTGTGTATGCAAGACAAGTTCGAGACAAAATTCAGTCGGAAAAATGCACGGTTTTGTTCTTGGTAATTCCAATCGTGAGTACGCAGCATTACAGTACATTTCCTCTGGAACCTTTGCATTTCACTTCCTACCAGTGCCACCAAGGTGACCAAAAGCCAGGATTTGGTCATGTCATCTTGGCTAAAGGGGAACTGACATTTAGGCAAAGTAGGCTTATCATGATTACCATCTCAACTCAACTTTATTATTATTTATATTTTTTGGTTTAATTCCATAAGCAAAGGATGGCATATGATCACATGACCATCTGGACAGGGAAGAATTAAAGCATGCTAAGCAATATGTCTGTGACCTTTGTGTATACTGTACATAGTGGCTAGAAGAGATAAGTGAACCATTCTTCCATGAGCTGACCTTTGCAACATATTGAGCAAGCACTATAATTGGGTCAACTGATTTGTTAAGTCTACTGGTAATAGACCACCTTATCAGTGCACTTCCACATTTTAGAGACTGGCCATTATATGTATGACCCCCCTCCCCCATTTCTCACCACTGTCTCCCAGTGAATGGGACCCAAGTAGGATCCTGCTGATATTTACCTGCAGAGGGCTGAGGAGACTATGTTGCAGATCCCCTCTCGTGTGTCCATATAAGAAAGTATCATACTTATATATTGGGTGCCTGTGTTGGATTATGCTGAGATGCTCATGAAGGTAAAAGGAAGAATACTCAAGACATTTTTGGTGCCTGCTGATCACTAGTAATGTTAAGCTGGCCATACACTAATGAATTAATTTAATTTAAGTAGAACTAGAGGCAAAACTTTGTTTCCCATTTTGGATGGAGTAAGTGAGGCTTATAACCCCCTCGCCTATCATCTGTGTTCCATTGCGGAGATTTACCTTTACTTCCTGTGCCAAACAGGAAGTGAGAGAAATCCCTGCAAATTAATAGAATTCCTTGGGGACCCCCAGGTCATCAGAACTAGAGTTCAGATTGGAAGATTTCCCCTTTATTACTTTTCTGGGAACAACCCGAAATATGTGATTTTCTTTACATTCACTTTCAATGATAATGGTAAACAGGACAATAAGTGCCAGTTCACACAGGGGCAACATGACTTCCATCGCGACTTTGCGAGGTGACTTCAGCGCGACTTCAGTGCGACTTGGAGCGACTTACAATGCAACTTCAAGTTGCCTCCAGGACAGGCAACTTTGCCAGTGGCCAATCAAACAATAATCAGCTCTGTGGGAGGGAGGGGTTTGCCTGAGAAAACTATTTTCTCTTCCTGTAAAGTTGCTTCAGTTAAGACAGAGATCCGACTTTGGAGACAACTTCCATTGAAATCTATGGGTTGCCTTGAAGTAGTACAGGAACCTTTTCTGAAGTTGGAGCGACTTCAGTAGTGTACATTAACCACTTAAGACCCGGACCTTTAGGCAGCTAAAGGACCCGGCCAGGTTTTGCGATTCGGCACTGCGTCGCTTTAACAGACAATTGCGCAGTCATGCGACGTGGCTCCCAAACAAAATTGGCGTCCTTTTTTCCCCACAAATAGAGCTTTCTTTTGGTGGTATTTAATCACCTCTGCGGTTTTTATTTGTTGCGCTATAAACAAAAATAGAGCGACAATTTTGAAATATATTTTTGAAATATATTTTTTTCCTCAGTTTAGGCCGAAACGTATTCTTCCTATTTTTGGTAATAAGCGTTTATCGGTTGGTTTGCCCAAAATTTATAGCATTTACAAAATAGGCTATAGTTTTATTGCATTTCATGATTTTTTTTTTTTTTTTTACTACTAATGGTGGCGATCAGCGATTTTTTCGTAACTACGACATTATGGCGGACACTTCAGACAATTTTGACACATTTTTGGGACCATTGTCATTTTCACAGCAAAAAATGCATTTAAAATGCATTGTTTATTGTGAAAATGACAGTGCAGTTTGGGAGTTAACCACAAGG
Source organism: Rana kukunoris (assembly GCA_029574335.1). Classification (NCBI taxonomy): domain Eukaryota; kingdom Metazoa; phylum Chordata; class Amphibia; order Anura; family Ranidae; genus Rana; species Rana kukunoris. Next base: position 174,289,347 of record CM056059.1, on the reverse strand, counting down.
CGGCGCTGAATGGGCTATGTGTGACCTAATGTGTGTTTACAACTGTAGGGGGATGTGGCTGTAGGTGTGACATCATTGATTGTGTATCCCTATAAAAGGGATCACACGATCGATGACGCCGCCACAGTGAAGAAGAACAGCTTCGGACAGGGTGACGCGCGCCCGCGGGCGTGTGCCTGCGACCCACAGCTGGGTACTAGCACAGGACTTACCTGTACGTGCATGTGCACAGCTATGCCATTCTGCCGACGTATATGTGCAGGAGGCGGTCCTTAAGTGGTTAAGATGGCTCTCATTCACTTCAATGGAATGTTTCATGTCGCGCGACTTAGGGCGACACAAGTCGGATCCCAAGTCGCTGTAGTGTGAACCGGCACTAAGAAAGGGTGAATCTCCTTAACGGGAGCACAGACAGCAATAAAATCTGACATGTTCTAATCCCTCTTAACTCCATCCAAAACAAAAACAAAAATGTTTTGCATTTACCATGTTTCCCCCGAAAATAAGCCTGGGTCTTATATTAATTTTGGCAACAAAAGGCACAGTAGGGCTTATTTTCGGGGTAGGTCTTACCATGTAATATTCTGTTTTCTCTCCCCCTCTCCCTCCCTACCTGACAGGAATTCCCAGTGTGAACTGAGTTAAAATGCTTGTAAAATCCTATAATCCACTCTATTACAGTAATATTTAATGTACAATATGTGTGTTTCTGTAGTATAATTGTGCCAAATACCTTCGTTATAGTGCCGTTCGGCGCTTCTGTGACCCGCCGGAGCTCTCTTCCCCGCAATTATATTACAGAAACACACACATTGTACATGATATATATATATATGTAATATATATATATATATATATATATATATATATATATATATATATATATATATGTGTGTTATATATATGTAATAGAGTGGATTATAGGATGTTACAAACATTTTAAACTAGGTCTTATTTTCGGGGAAACACGGTAGTTATATTTTGGCCTGCAGGCTAAACAAAAAAAATAAAAATCTAACAGATTCCTCCATCCATGGTAGCATTATGGCTGCTGGATTGTGGTATTCTGACAGCTACCAGTGACAGCTGTCGCCATACCCAAACAGCAGCTGCTTTTGATTGGATGCAGCTATGGTTTGGCCGGCAAGTCTCCAACTGGCTCCTTCAGATTTTTTTTTATATTGAAAGATATTGGATGGGAAGGGGCCAAAATAAGCTACCCACTAAGCAAATGGGAACAGTGTATGACCAGCTTTACCTTTTAGTTCTGTCACAAGATTGAAAAAAAAGGCAATATATAAAAAAGATAAAATGCTGCAAAATAAAAAAAATAATACAGCATGCAAAGATAACACGCAGGCAAAATATAATATGAACACAATACATTCACACTATAGGGCTCTTTGAAGTATTTAACCCTTTTCCATTGTGCTCACATATTACTTATCCCTCTACATAATAGAGATTCTAGAATATATTTGGAAGCTTAATTTTAGTTTAATGCTAAATAGCTGAAGCAGGAAAGGATTTTCGTAAGTTGTGTAATTACAGTTTTCTAATAATGCTGGTGTCATGGCCCCCCCTAGTTAATCCTCCCTAGAAACATATGGAGAACGCAATCCAAAGACAGTAAGCAAAATATGTCCTGATTGTCACAGTAAGATTGAAGTCATTCAGTAAATAAATCTCCCATGGGGTTACTGCAGAGCAGCAAACACCTGGCAGAGGATCAAGCTGACATACTGCTGCACAGGCTGGTACTCCACTTGCAGTATGGCATACAGGAAGGCTCTGCAGTAGGTGGTCAAAATGGCTTGTTGGATTGTCGATTCGCTACTCCTCAACCTGAGAGATATTTCTTCGAGTCATCTCCTCAAACACGTGACGCACCCTGTTCTATGCAGTTCTGTCTCTATCTAAATTTAAAATGTGTTATTACAAGGCTGTAACCAGTCTGTAGTGATATTTACCTTTTTTGGGTTCTGTAGGTTTTCCCTAAGGCCTCGTACACATGACCGAGAATCTCGTCGTAAATGAAACGTCGTTTTCCTCGATGAGTTTCTTGTCAGGCTTGACGAAAATCTTTACAAGCTGTCTTTGCGTACACACAGTCAAGACCAAATCTCGTCGTTCTCAAACGCGGTGACATACAACACGTACGACGGCACTATAAAGGGGAAGTTGGATTCCACTGGCACCACCCATAGGGCTGCTTTTGCTAATCTCATGTTACTGCGTGTTAAGTAAAAGTTTGGTGAGAGACGATTCGCACTTTTCAGTCTGTTACAGCGTGACGAATGTGCTATCTCCATTACAAACGCTATTTTTACCGAAGGTACGCTCCCGTCTCATACTTTATTCTGAGCATGCGCGGGTTTCTAAGCATACACACAAACGTGTTTCTCATCGTAAACGACGAAAAACACGCTGAGGAAATTGAGACTCCCGACGAGAAAAAAGAGAACATGTTCTCTTTTTTTCTCGTCGAGATCCACAACAGTTTTCTCGACGAAAAACCTACACATGTTTCTTGATGGATTTTGCCGAGGAAAACGGTCATGTGTACGAGGCCTAAGCCTGGTGGGTCACTTGCATCAGCATTGAAACAAAGCACAGCATGCACTGTAATGTAATTTTCACGCACACTACACCCTACATTCCTCAGAGGAGGGGAGTAGGAGGAGCTGTGCAGGAGCCGAGTGAACACGGTGGGGGCGAAAGGCCCCCAGGTTAAAAGCATATATGCAGCTGCTACCCCTAGGCTTTTCTGCCAGGAGGAGCAGGGATGTGAAGAATTAAAGATCCCAGCAATACCACCAAAGAGTGAAGTGCATGATGTATGTATATGCATTAGTATGTGTGTGTGTGTATGCAGTGTATATTTACCCACCCCAGGCCTCTGCACTATGTGCATTGCCAACCCCAGACCCCTGCACTGTGTACATTACATATTTCTACTCCCTGAACCTTAACGTTACATACTCTAGCACCCTGAACTATGTAAGATACATACTTCTGCCCCCTGCACTATGTATGTTACCTACTGCCCCCTGAGCCATGTACGTTACATACACTTGCCCCCTGCACTATGTATGCTACTTTTTTCTGCCCCCTGAACTTTGTATGTTACATACTACTACCCCCTGATCTATGAACATTACATATTCCTGCCCCCTGAACTATAATCCTGCCCCCTGAACTATGTATGTTACATACTACTGCCCCCTGAACTATGTATGTTACATACTCCAACCCCTGAACTATGTATGTTATATACTACCACCCCCTGAACTATGTATGTTACTATCGTGGACCTTGGAATGTGGAAGTGTTCCTCCTTGAAATCTGTTACACAGTTGGGGGTCTTCTGCCCTGTCTTGGGACTTCAGATGGCTCCATTGTTCTGTGTCTGTCTATTGTGTACATTGATTGCCCCCTGGGGCTTCTGTCTCATTACACATAGCAGTCCTTCTATTCAAGCTATCGGACCAATCTCTGCTGAGTCATTTTGAAGTCCTCATTTGCATGGAAGAGGACCTGAAGGAGAACTGCAGGTACTTTACAATTGACCAATAGGAAAGCGGTTGTTGGGGGTGGGATGTTCCAAACTCTGTATAAAAGTGTGTTGTGTGCTTCCATTAAAAGTCTTCCTGTTTGAACTTACATACAGCCTGCCTGGTGTTTTGTTCTAATGGATTCCGAATGTCACATAGCTGTAGTTCGGATCCCGAAGCCTTGGGTGACCGAACCATCAGACGTTGCAATCTGCAATCTGATCCAATAGTAGCAGAGGAGTGTCGGGAGAGTGGAACCGAGCGAGCAAGGGTCTTGTTACAGTTACATACTCCTGCCCTTGAACTATGTATGTTACATACTACTGCCCCCTAAACTATGTATGTTACATACTACTGCCCCCTGAACTATGTATGTTACATACTCCTGCCCCCTGCACTATGTAAAGAAAAATTCGAGGAATCCACCGAAGTGGGGCTTTGAAGGCAACAAAAAATTCTAAATGTTTTATACAAAGTTATAAAGTTTTATTAATAAATAACAAGGTGTCCAGAGACACATAAATATAAAAAGAACAAATAAATATACAATTTGAATGATCCACAAGATAAGTACCAGGCCCAACGCGTTTCGGGTGTTCCCTTCTTCAGGGGCCGAAGACTGTGTGAGATCTGGTAAATTTGTTCAGAGAAAACATTATAAGAAAAAACTAATAAAGCATAAACAGAGGCAAAATACATATATAGGTGCAATAAATCGAACACATACCAATCAAGATAGTTTAAAATTGCAGGTCATTCGAGGCATATATCAACCATGGCGTGGAGATTTCCGAGATGGAGTGGAAATAGGAAAACCGGAATACTGTGCTTTATACGGCCATGTTAGGATCAAAAAACTGTCGCAAAATGTATACTATCCTAAAAATAAATGACAGTGTACATAAGAAGGTGTCTAAGTGTATATATTGTAGTTATAATGTCTAGTTAAAGTCAGCTGAAAACACCAAAAGAAAAAATGGCATATCAGAAAGCACATACCAAGATTATTGAAAAGTATCGATGTGGTAGCATCTGAGCAGTTGTGAGCAGATGAAGTCACTGACAATCTGTGTGTAATAACATATAAATTGGTCAGTGAAAATAGTCAGGGTTGGGTCCAGAAAAACACCATTTATAGACCCAGATCAGAGTACTTACATGTAGATGTAAACAAGCGCAGCATCGCAGCATTCTGCCATGTCAGGCTGCTCAGAAAGCAGGGGGTGTTTAAATAGGGTAAGAAAGGTGGGCGGGTATAGAGTATGGGCGTAGTATGGTGACGTGCACTATGTATGTTACATACTCATGCCCTTGAACTATGTACATTACATACCCCCCCTGCACTATGTTTGCTACATACTCCTGCCCATGAACTATGTATATTACATACGCCTGCCCTTGACCGATGTACGTTACATACTCCTGCCCCTGAACTATGTATATTACATATTCCTGCCCTTGAACTATGTATGTTACATACTCCTGCATGTATGTTACATACTACTTCCCCCTGAATTATGTATGTTACATACTCCTTCCCCTGAACTATGTATCTATGTATTTTATGTAGCACCCTTGTCCCAAAGCAGAGCTACAGTACATTTAGCTGTGCTGTGTGGTGGCCAGCCTGGCTAATTTGTAGTGTTTATTGATAAAAATGGCTTTTCTCCTAATCCTGTTTAGCTGTGATTCCTCTCTTTAGTCAGTAGGTGGCACTGTTGTGTGTGGCATTAGTATGATGAGCTACAGTGCATTCAGGTTATGAATTAATATACCTTTCTCAGTCAATCAGTCTGGCCACTATGAATGCTGGGAGAAGGTATTTATTTGGAGAAAGTCAGGTGATTGGGGTCTTCCAGCCCAGGGTGGGATGTGTGTGAAACAGCACCTGAAGCCTGAGGCCTATCCAGGTGTTCTGCTGGCTGCTAAGCCTATCCAAGGCCAATCCGGGTGTTCAAGATTTTGCTGAGAAAAGCTTGTTAAATATCCGGAAACAATTTTGAGATCCAAAGCACTTGCAAACCAAAGCAATTTGTAAAATAGAAGTCAATGGAAATTAAGATAATGTGTTCCACATTGACTGTTATTGCATGCAATACCGCATGTAGCCAGAGGTAGGGGGGGGGACAGGCTGAGAGACTTGGAAATACTCAGGAGGACTCAGAAACCCTCGGAAATGCTTGGAAACTCTCGGAAACTGAATGTCACCAGCACCCCTGCACCTCTGACCAAATGCGGTACTGCACACCGCAGAGGCTTAAATCCTGCTCATCTTGTGAGACAACACTCGTCAAACCAACAGGATTTAAAGAAGGTAAACGCTCATTAACCATGTTACTCGCAACCCGAGGTTCCACTGTACAGGCATATTTTAGTACCATCCTTTGCTTGCACAGCTCCACCTGGCTTCGTCCAGCTTGATTACGCAACCACCCAACCTCACATGTAGCACCTAATGGACTTTCTTTAAAGGTCTATGCTCAAGCCTAAAGGTTGAGAAAGCCCATTGGCTGCTACGTGTCCAAACACTTAACATATTGAAGGAGAGTGCTGGCGGCACCCTTAAAAAAAGATTATGGGGCGATATGATCAACAAGTTTAAATACATAAGGGGTCCACATAGTGAACTTGATGTTGAGTTCTTCACTTTAAGGTCATCATAGAGAAGAAGGGCCACTCTTTACATCTAGAGGATAACAGATTTCAAGAGGTTGTACAATTTATTTTTTCCCTAAATAGCTTCCTTTACCTTAGTGCAGTCCTCCTTCACTTACCTCATCCTTCCATTTTGCTTTTAAATGTCCTTATTTCTTCTGAGAAATCCTCCCTTCCTGTTCTTCTGTCTGTAACTCCACACTGTAATGCAAGGCTTTCTCCCTGGTGTGGAGTGTCATGCTCGGCCCCTCCCTTGGACTACAGGAGAGTCAGGACGCCCACTAACACACAGCACATTTCTCTATCTGCAACGTAGAGAGTGTCCTGACTCTCCTGTGGTCCAAGGGAGGGGGCACAGCACGACACTCCACACCAGGGAGAAAGCCTCGCATTACTGTGTGGAGTTACAGACAGAAGAACAGGAAGTGAGGATTTCTCAGAAGAAATAAGGAAATTTAAAAGCAAAATGGAAGGATGAGGTAAGTGAAGGAGGACTGTACTAAGGTAAAGGAAGCTATTTAGGGGAAAAAAATTGTACCTTTACAACCCCTTTCATCTCCAAATATGTAAGAGCTGTGAAAATGTGGACTAGATTTCCTCCAAAGGTGGTCCTTGGTGGATTCTTTCCTAAATGTACATAATATAACTGGATACTAATGCCGCGTACACGCGATCGGTCCATCCAATGAGAACGGTCTGATGGACCGTTTTCATCGGTTAACTGATGAAGCTGACTGATGGTCCGTTGCGTCTACACACCATCAGTTAAAAAAACGATCGGGTCAGATCGCGGTGATGTAAAACACAACGACGTGCTGAAAAAAATGAAGTTTAATGCTTCCAAGCATGCGTCAAGCATGCGTGGGTTTTTAACCGATGTTCGTGCCTACTAACGATCGTTTTTTTTGCTATCGGTTAAATTTAAAACAAGTTGGCTTTTTTTTAACCGATGGTTAAATAACCGATTGGACCCACACACGATCGATCGGTTCGTCCGATGAAAACGGTCCATCGGACGAACCGATTGTGTACAGGGCATTAGAGCTGTGAAAATGTGGACTAGACTCCCTCCAGAGGTGGTTCTTAGTGGATACTTTCTTAAATGTACATAATATAACTGGAAACGAATATTTATAGGTAAAGTTGATACGGGGAAAATCCGATTGCGTCTCGGGGGATCAGGAAGGATTTTTTTTGCCTGCTATAGTAAATTGGATCATGCTCTGTTTTCGCCTTCCTCTGGATCATCTGTGGATATAGGATTGTGTATATGGGATTGCATGATTATTATTATTTTTGTCCCTTTTATTGGTGAACTAAATGGACTTGTGTTTTTTTTTTAACCAGGCTAACTATGTAACAAATCATTTGGTAGGTAAAACATCTCCCATATATGAATTTCATCTGCTTGCTTGCAGTTTTGTTTTCCAACTATCGAGGGCAGGGCTCCCCTTTATGGTTTGTTCTCATCTTTTCTACACTAGTTGTTCACATCTTCTGAGTTCTGACGCACATTGGTTCCTTTAAAATCTTTGCTTCTGTTTGCAATCATGCACAAACTCCTACAGAAGCTTTTAAAATCTAACTATTGCTAAATTGCAAGAACTGCCAGAATGAAGATTCAAATACAAGAACAAAGCGCATCGGGGAAACTGCAAATATATAATCACAGTGATTGCTTTATAGAACGTGCCTTTGAATAGCGTTTGTGCCAGCAAATTGAACTGTCGTTAGGTTGATCAGCTATTTTATTTGAACATTTTACTGGTCTTAGAAGTTTATATGATAACATTCACAGCTGAAAACAAAAATCTTGATATTTCTTTCTGGTATCTTGCTGCCCCCTGGTGGTTACATAGAGGAAGCATGAATCCCATTTTTTAGTTGAAAGGAGATCGAATTCAAGTAGTATTTTTTAAATGTAACTTAAAGTGGATGTAAACCCCCAAAAAATTTTTTTTTTATGTCACAATGTAGAGTATAAGATTTCCTATCATTTGTGCCAAGTCTTGCCACACAGAGTTAATCCAGCGCTGAGTAATCCTCTTTTATGTTCAGTGAAAATGAACAGCCTTCCAGATAAAACCATGCCTAAACAAAAAGTCCGGAATCTCTCTTCTTGCTTTGAGTGAGAGGTTATTTACAAATGTAGCTAGGACATGTTTATCATATGTTTTGTTTTGTTTATCATAACATGAGGTGATATAACATCATAACACATCCTAGTAATATACAATGAAATTTGGATCACCTCTTGTTATGATAAACATGTCCAAGCTATATTTGTAAATAACCTGTTACTGAAAGCAATAACAGAGAAACGGACTTAACCTAATTTGGCAGGTTTTTATCTGAAGTCCGGTTAATTTGCACTGAACTTTTTTAAGAGGATTACTCAGCGCTGGATTAACTCTGTGTGGCAAGACTGGGCACAGATGATAGGAAATCTTATACTCTACATTGTGACATTAAAACAAAAAAAATTTTTTTTGGGGTTTACAACCACTTTAAAGCGGGATTCCACCCGCAAATTATTTTTTTTTAAAGTCAGCAGTGTAGCTGCTGACTTTTAATAAGGACACTTACGGCTTCACTTCCCATCTCCTACTGCGCATGCGCGAGTCTCGCGCCGACTTGTGAATGGGCGGCTGCTCTCTGAGAACACACACAGTTCCCAGAAAGCAGCGCGCCCCATTTACTAGAAGATGATGAAGAAGACGGACCGCAGCAACGGAAGAGGCAGATTACGGACTTCCGCATAGCAACAGGTATTTCGGGTGAGTATAATTTTTTTTTCCATTTTTTTTTATGATTTGTGATTTTTTTTTCCCTGGGTGGCACTCCACTTTAACCACCAGTAGTGGGACTGCAATATTGTGGCAGACAGTCGAGACACTAACTGATACTTTTTGGGGACCAGTGACACTAATACAGGGATCAGTGCTAAAAATATACACTGTCACTGTACTAATGACACTGGCTGAAAAGGGGTTAACATCAGGGGCGATCAAAGGGTTAAATGTGTGCCTGACATGTGCATACTCACTGTGAGGGGGAGGTGCTTGTACTAGGAGAAGGCATAGATTAGTGTCCCTGCTTAGCAGAGACACAGGATCCATGCCTTCTGTAGTGACAGAACGGCAATCTGCCTGTGTACCAAAGCATCGGCGGGTCCCGGTGGACATCGAGTTCGCTGTACCAGTCAATCAGCTCCCACTGTGTTTAATCTCAGTGGGAGTGCCCCAAACCCAGAAGTGCAAGATCACATACTAGATCACATACTCCTCCAGAAGACATCCATCGGAGCTGAAAAGCATCCGCGAATCACGTGACCGGCCTGAAGACAGCTGAAATTTGGTATTTACACTGCTCGTTTTTTTTAAAACAACTTAAACAGTGTGCTATGCCAGCTTCTAATAGAGGGGCTGGCATAGTGTTATAGAAATGCATTAACAACCACTTTAAGTGCTTTTTGCATCTCTATACAAGCCTATGGCAGGTCAGATGGAGGTTTGCCAAATGCTTCTGTCAATGAGTTTTAAATGATCTCAGAAGCTTCTGAAGCTAATATCAAAATGATGCCATGAACACAAAGCCCATTGACATAAGCCCTCATGCAGCCACAATTTCTAAGAAATGGTAACCTACAATATAGAAAAATTTGCCTGTTTGGGTTTGTATACCTTTTAATCTTAAATGGAAGCCCCCTCATCCTTCCAATACTAACTATACAGTCTTGTACTGAAGGATTGAAGGTGGATGGCTTTTTTCTATTGGGACCTTTGAAGAATAGGCAGCACATGTGCAGCACAGCACAGGCTCAAAGACTGAAAAGAAGAGCCTGACATACGCCTGGGCTCCTGAACCAGATCACCCTCTAATCTAAGGTAAGTCAAACAGGGTTTAGTTAGCATGGGGTAGTCAGTTATAATAAAGTTATTTGAAAGAATAGTTAAACACTTTAAACTATCAGTCATTGGTTAGTAGGCAGCATGTACAGTCGCAATCTTCAACTGCCTTGCTGCACCCTGGGAGCCTAAAGCCTCATATACACGATCGGACTTCCATCTGACTTTTCTGTGGATTTTGGTCCAAAGGGTGTTCAGCATACAGACGGGCCAACATTTTCAGCCAACGTTCACCAAACCATGTGGTTTTTCAGCTGTTTACTGCCACCCTTTGGGCAACTTATGCTATTGTTGTCTGACGTTTAGCATTGGTTCTGAGCATGCGTGTTTGTACTTTGGATTTTGGTTGGACGGATTTGTGTACATACTATCGGATAAGCCAGACAATTGGTGAGCATGAAATGCCAACATTTGTTGTTGTTAATTCTTCCAACAATTGTCTAATGGAGCATACACACAGTCTGACACAACACATTCATCAGACAATTATTTTTGTAAAATTGGATCGTGTGTGTGGACCTTTAAACTTTGAAACTTTTCACATCCCTATACACCCCCCCCCCCCCACACACACACACACACACACAAGCACCCAGTCCATTGTATCTTATGGTTGGTGGGTGTATCCCAGTGACCAGACACCTACGCTGTTTTATGGTATTCATTTAATTATATTGGGGGGCTCCAAGTGTGCAACAGAGGCTCTCTTGATTGTTGTCCAGCTCTGAAGGCCCTGAATTGTGTCTGATAATACACAAGGTTGGGTTATTGGACACTTCAACAGACTGATTGACTTTAACGTCTTTCAGTTTAAAGGCACCAAAACAGGCAAGGTAACAATACTATAAATTGGATTATTTGGTGCTTCAGCAGACTGGTGGACTTTAACCCGTTTCAGTTTGATGGCACCCCAGATAACAATAATAGAGGTTAGGTTATTGGATGCTTCAATAGACTGGTTGACTTTAAATCCTTTCTGTGTGAAAGCCACATTTTATGTGAGATTATATTACTAGTTGGGTTATTGGGTGCTTTGACACATTGGTTGGCTTTGAAATCTTTCAATGTAAAGGCCCCATATCATGTGGGATAACACTACTTGGGTAGTTTGTGAGGTTTAACAGACTTGTAGACTTTATTTTTTTCCATTTTGAAGGCACTAACAAAAAAATGAAATAACAATACAAGAGGCTAGGTTACTAAATGCCTCAACAGGCTGGTTGACATTAAACTATTTTAGTTTGAAGGCCTCAGCATTATGTAACCCACATTATTAGAAGTTGGGTTATCGACTTGTTGACTTGAAATTCTTTTGGTGTGAAAGCTCCAGTTTATGTGAGATAACATTGCTAGAGGTTGGGTTATTGGGTGTTTTGACACATTTGTTGACTTTGAAATCTTTCATTGTGAAGGCTCCAGATCATGTTAGATAACATTACTAGAGGTTGGGTTATTGGGAGATTCAACAGACTTGTAGACTTCATTTTTTTTACATTTTAAAGGCATTACAAAAAAATCAGATAACAATACTAGAGGGTAGGTTATTGGATGCTTTAACAGACCGGTTGACTTTAAAATCTTTCAGTGTGAAGGCCCCCTTTAATGTAAGATAACATTACTAGAGGTTGGGTAATTTGGGAGTTTCTACAGACTTGTCGACTTTAATTTTTCCCATTTTGAAGGCACTAACAAAAAAATTAGATACTTATACAAGAGGTTAGGTTACTGAATGCCTCAAACGGCTGGTTGACATAAAACTCTTTTAGTTTGAAGGCCTTAGCATCATGTAAGACAATGTTACTAGAAGTTGGGTTATCTGGTGCTTCAACAGACTTGTTGACTTGAAATTCTTTCAGTATATACGCCCCAGATAATGTCGGAAAACATTCTTGAGGTTGGTTATTGGATGCTTCAACAGACTGGTTGACTTTAAATTATTTCAGTGTGAAAGCTCCAGTTTTTGTGAGATAACATTACTAGAGGTTGGGTTATTGGGTGTTTTGACACATTGGTTGACTTTGAAATTTTTCATTGTGAAGGCCCCAGATCATGTTAGATAATATTACTAGAGGTTGGGTTATTGGGAGCTTCAACAGACTTGTAGACTTGATTTTTTATTTTTTTTTTCATTTTAAAGGCATTGGGAAATAAATCAGATAACAAATATTAGAGGGTAGGTTATTGGATGCTTTAACAGACTGGTTGACTTTAAATTATTTCACATTGAAAGCTGCAGTATAATGTGAGATAACTTTACTTGAAGCTGGGTTATTAGGTGCTTCAACAGACTTGGTGAAATGTGTTTTGAGCACCCCGGATTATGTAAAATAGCATTCTCAAGTCTGGGTCATTGGGTGCTTTGACAGACTGGTTGAATTTGAATTGTTTCATTGTGAGGGCTCTGGACTATGTCAGATAACATTCCCGAGGTTAGGTTATTGGCTGCTTTGACAGCACTAGTTTCCTTTAAATTCTCTCTGTTGGATTAAAACAAAGTGTAGTCTGTTCCAAGATCATCCGTCTCCATCCAACGTCTCACACTGCAGAAAAAGAAAACAAATATGATCATTTTATCATATCGAAGATTGTTAGGGCATAACTGCAAGCACTATCAAATCATTTCCAGGGCCACATTACAGCTCAACTAGAATATAACTCTCACAAAACTTTTAGTGAGAGCTGTCAAAGGCTGCAAGACTGATTGATCAAAGCAGTCGTTTTTTATTTAGCCCTTTGATGGTGTGTTGAGTTCAAACCAATTATGTGCATGGGAATTAAAAAATGATCTCTAGGCAAACTGCTAAATACACATATTCATACACATACATATACACCACTGTGCAAAAGTTTTAGGGAGACGTAAAAAAAAATGCTTTAAATTAAAAATGCTTTCAGAAATAGAAGTGTTAATTAGGGCTGCAACTAAAGATTATTTTCATAATCGATTAATCGGCGATTATTTTTTCGATTAACCACTTCAATACCAGCCACTGTCATATGTCGTCCACAAAGGGGCTCTCCCATCCTGGGTGGACTTCATATGACGTCCTGGACTTTGGGGGGGGGGGATATCTAAATGATGCCTGCAGCGAGAGGCATCATCCAGATATCAATCTCTTGTGCTGGCGATTCTGCACAACATAAGAACGATCATAGCGGCGGTTCCACTGCTTGATCGTTCTTATAGGCGGCGGGAGGGGATACCCTGTGTGCCCGGGTGAAAGGGCGCTTACTATGTTCTTTGTTTTAATTTTTTTTTTTACAACTTTATGTATTTCTTGTGCAACTACATTTTTTTATATTTTTTATTTCATACATTTTTTTATTTTTTTTGGAGCTTGGGGCTTTGGAGTGACATTTGCCACCTATCAGTTTCCATAGGTGCCGCCTCATCAGTGCACCTTCATCATTGCTCATCATTGCAGCCTCACCAGCGCACATTAGTGAAGGAGAAAAAGTACTTATTTACAAAATTTTATAACAGAAACTACGATTTTTTTTAAAAAATATGACCAAAAGAAAGCTCTATCTGATTAAAAAAATTGATAAAAATTTAATTTGGGTACATCGTTGCATGACCGCACAATTGTCATTCAAGGTGTGACAACACTGAAAGCTGAAAATGGTCCTGGGCAGGAAGGGGATGAAAGTGTCCGGTACTGAAATGGTTGTGAACCCGATCTAAAAAAAAAAACTGCAAGACAAAGGCATAATGAACTAGTATGCATAGCATACTAGTTCATTATGAATTACTTACCTGAGATAGAAAGGCCCCCTAGCAGTCCTCGTCCCCACTCCGGCGGGGACATCTCTCCCGGGGGTTACTTCCGGGTATCACGGCTTCGGAGCTTTGATTGGCTGGAGCCGCGATGACGTCACTCCCATGCATGTGCACGGGAGCCACCAGTAACGGCACATGGACTGAAACATCGGCACAGGCAGGGGACAGGGGATATCTCCTAAACCGTACAGGTTTAGGAGATATCCTGGGTAGCTACAGGTAAGGCTTAATATAGGCTTACCTGTAGCATAAAGTGGTTGTAAAGTTTTTAACAAGGGAACAACCACTTTAAAGAATAACTGCACTTTAAAATATGACTCCAACTCCCCTCCTTCTACTTACCCCAGCTATATGTGGCCTGGAACCTGGTGGTAACTCCCCTCCTACTTACCCCAGCTATATGTGGCCTGGAACCCGGTGCTAACATCCCTCCTACTTACCCCAGCTATATGTGGCCTGGAACCCGGTGCTAACTCCCCTCCTACTTAACCCAGATATATGTGGCCTGAAACCCGGTGCTAACTCCCCTCCTACTTACTCCAGATATATGTGGCCTAGAACCCGGTGCTAACTCCCCTCCTACTTACCCCAGATATATGTGGCCTGGAACCCGGTGCTAACATCCCTCCTACTTACCCCAGCTATATGTGGCCTGGAACCCGGTGCTAACTCCCCTCCTACTTACCCCAGATATATGTGGCCTGGAACCCGGTGCTCTGGACTGACTTGTCTGAGTGGAATTGCAACAGCATCCAGTTCCCAGAAGAGACTAGTGGCGGCATATTCTTGGCCCCACAATACTTGTCCGATACCGAGGTGCCAGATCGAGAGCTGTCCGAGATGGACAAGTAATCATAGACACAATTACGGGAGGACTCCAGTGCAAAGGAGATGAAATTCAGCTGTACCTGCCATTGATAATAATAAATGCTGTTATAAAATTTAAATATTCATGTAGTAGCATCTTAGGGGGAAAAATAATAATTATAATCACATGAACTATAAATAAACCATCAAATTATATTTATGTATCTCATCTGAGATTGTGTCTACACCAAAAAGAGGTCGGCAGGATGGGTGGGTGGTCTGTTACCCTGATTGACAACTAGGGCAGCCATCACAAATTTTGGGGCCCCTTCTACAGCTTCTTTAGGGAGGGGGGCCAGCCGGGCCTGTAAGGGGCCCCCCATCGGGACCCTTACAGTAAGGTGACCAGATTTTTAAAATGAAATCCAGGGACATATTTTTTCTTTACTAGTAATGGCAACAATCAGCGACTCTCTGCCCGTCGCCGCCCACCTCACAGCCTCTCAAGTCTTCCTCTTCGGGCCGCGGCTACTACTGGATGGGGAGCGGAGGAAGATCACTCCGCCAGGGAAGGCAAGGAGATAGGCAGGTGGCTGGCCAGGATTTGAGCCAAGGCAGAAGGACATGCGAGCGAAGCTGAATGGGCATGCGCCCGAAACTGAAGAAATATTCCCTCCGCTCCGACCAGCAAATGATCATCAGAAAGGGGCACAGATAATGGGAAAAATACAACCCCCCTATGCTAGTAGGCATGGCGGAGCGGGGGTGTGCAATTCAATTTTTTTTATTTTATTTCTGCACTGACTGTCTTTGAAATTGCCCCTGCCCCCTATTAAATCCAATCTGGGGACAAAACCAGGGACAGTGTCCTCAATCAGGGGACTGTCCCCTGAAACTGGGGATGTCTGGTCACCCTACCTTACAGGAGTAATGCAAAAAAAAAAAAAAAAAAACGTAAAAAAAAAAAAAAAAACGGGAGGGGGGCCAGCCGGGCCTGTAAGGGGCCCTGGGGACCATCGGGACCCTTACAGGTGTAATGCAAAAAATAAAAATATATATAAAAACGGGAGGGGGGCCAGCCGGGCCCCTTACAGGTGTAATGCCTGTACCCCCCTGATGGCGGCCCTGTTGACAACCCCTGCACTGCAAACTGTGATGGCTCAGTGAGGTGCGACTAAGAGGAGGCAGAGTACAAATCTTCTGCTTTCTTCTTCACAGTACAACAATATTTCCTGAACAACATTATTAAAATATTATAATAAGTATGATATTAGTACAATTCATTGTTCTTATTGTGTGGCTCTCAGGCCCATAGCAGACATTATTGAGATCAGGGCCTTGGATAAGGGGGTACCACTGCACCTCCTGTACAGGAATTGGTCCAGCAGGGTGGCCCAGGCAGCAGGGTGAATCAGATCTAGCCAGGGAGGGTGATTAATACAGTGTGGGGAGGGGGGGGGGGCAAATACTGGAACCAATCCTCTGAATGGCTCTCTCTGCAGCAGCTAAAAGCTGACTTCTCCTCTCCTTCCTACCATCTTTCAGTTGCTGCAGAGAGAGCCACACAAGGGATCGGTTACAGAAACTGCCACGCCGATCCCGCTTCCTGCGCACCATAGGTTTCCCCCTGCTGCCTAGACACCTGTGTTGTGTGCCTCTACCTACAGGCGCAGTGCTGATGGCTTCCCTCCTCGTCAGCAGCTGCAAGCACACAATAAGGCCGCGTACACACGGCAGAGAACCTCGACGGGCAGAACACATCGTTCCGCCCGTCGAGGTTCTCTCCCGGCCGTCGAATTCGGCGACCCGCCCGTCGGGAATAGTAACCAGCCATTCTTCCAGGCGGGCCGTCGAGGAAATAGAGAGCGTGCTCTCTATTTCGGCTCGACGGGCTTCCCGACGGGAAGCTCGCTGAGACCGTACACACGGCCGAGGTCCTCGCTGGAATGTGCATTCCAGCGAGGTTTCTCGCTGATTTTCAGCGAGAACCTCGGCCGTGTGTACGGCGCCTCAGATGCTTCAAGGTAGAGAGAGAGTGAAGGGTTAGGTTAATATGTCATATTTGCCAGCACCTTTCTTCCCCGAATAAACACTATGAGTGATCAGTATCAACCACTCAATGTGTTCATTCATAGCTGAAGCATAGTAAACTGTGTTTATTTGGGTGGTGGGGGGGGGGGCTGTCAGGTTGGCTGTATGGGGCCCTATGGTTTCTAACAGCAGCCCTGCTATTATAACACTAGTGGAACTATCACGACTAAGGCTGGCCACAGCATATGCAATTTTCAACCATGGGTTGAAGAAAAACACAGTGGGCCAGATTCTCGTAGATGCGCGCATAATTGTGCAGGCGTAGCGCATCTCAGATGCACTACGCTGATGTAACGCGGAGTGTCAAGTACCGTATTCCCTAAGCAAATGCGCTCCAAGATGCGCCAGCGTAGCGGAAATTCATCGGCGTAATCTGGCGCAACTCCAAAGTAGGAGGGAAGTAGGCGTGTTGCATTCTAATGAAGCGTGACCCCATGCAAATCAAGGCCGGGACGAACGGAGCATGCGCCGTGACGTGGATGACCCGCGCCGTGACGTGGTTGACCCGCGCCGTGACGTGGATGCCTTCTGCGTATGCGCAAAGCCTCCCTACGATTCGCCGGCGCTGGGTATATTATGCGCCCACACATGCGCCCGTGCAGCGCAAAAGTCTCCCATTTATTGGATTGTCACAGGAAAACTTTGTACTGTACCATGGCTTCTATTGGGAAGGAGAGGAGGAAGAAAAATTTCTCCCCAGAGGAGAGGGCCATTGTCATCGCGGCCATGGAGAAGTACGATTCCAGGCTCCATGGTGCTGACAGTGCCCGGACCAGCAAGTCCCGGAGGGATGAAATCCTCATGAAGGTGGCTTGCCAGGTTAATGCCCTCTCACATGAGATCCGGACACCGCAGGATATACAAAAAAAGATGAATGACCTGCGGCGTCTGGTCAAGGGCAAACTGGCTGGAATGAGTCGGCATGCCAGGGGCACTGGAGGGGGCCCACCCTGTACCATCCGCCTGACTGAGGAGGAGAAGGTGGTCGCCCGCTGCCTGTAGAGGGAGCAGGTTGAGGGAGTTGGGGGCTATGAGTCTGAAAAGCCAGCCCTGAGGACAGGTAAGTGTGTTTTATATTCTATCTGTTGTGTAGCATGTGTGGGGGTGGAAGGGAACATGTGCCAAGTTTGTGGGTCCACCAACATGTGCATCTTTTGTGTCATCCACAGATGTGCAGGAGGGAGCGGGGCCATCTGTGGCTGCCAGGGCCCGTCCGGAGACATCTTCCGAACATCCAGTCCCTCTGGCTGCCCCCCTGGAAGAGGACTTGTTGGAGGAATCTGGGCACACCTCTACGGAGGAGGTGGTTGTGGAGGAGGTTGTTGACCAGGACCAGGAGCTCTACCTGGTTTTGGAGGAGGACCATGGGTTGCCCGGACCAGCCCAAGCCATCCCCCCATCTTTTTCCAGCCCCTCAGTGTCCAACCCCAACCTCTCCAGTCCCTCTGTTTCCACCCCCCTCATCTCCGGCCCCTCAACATCCTCCCCTTATGCCAGGTCCCCAGCCACTCCCCGGAAGGCGACTTGCAAGACAAGGGGTGTTCCCAAGGTCCTGCCTGAACAGCTGGCCAGACAGCAGGACCAGCAAAATCGTCACCTTTCCGAGGTCGTTGGGGAGATGAGGCGCCTGGCCGAAAGCCTGGCCTCCACGGATGCCATTACGGATGCCATCCTTGATGTCGCTGGCAACAGTGCAGCGACAGTCACCAGCCTGGGGAAGCTGCAGGCGACCACCTCCGCCCTTGTGGGGAGGTCAAAGGTCTGCGGGTTGCTGTCCAGGACCAGACGGCTGTGCTGACACCATTGCGTTTGCCTTGGAGGGCATTCAGGCAGCCAGGGAGGGACATGGGGATGCTTCTCCTAAACCTGAAACCCCCCCCACCTGTGGCTGCCCCCAGGCAAGTGAGGGGCAGGAGCCGTGGCACCAGACGGAGCCCACGCCAGGCCCAGTAATTCTTTTATTTGGATATTTTGCTCTGGTGAAGAGCTTTTGATTTTTTTTTATGCTCTGGTGAAGAGCTTTTGATTTTTTTGTTGATACTGCACACGGTGCAGTGTGAATGGTGTGTGAATGTGGGGGGGTGGCACTCCTGCCAGTAAGGGGTGTCACCCTCGGCCTTTGGGGAGAAGTTATCCCTACGGCTGTGTGAATGACGTGTGAATGGACAGCAACATCATTGGGGCCTTGACGCGGCGTTGCTGCTCCCAAGTCCTACATGCTGGACTTGGGCTAATCCAATGTGATGTGGATGTGGGGTGTGTGATCTAGGGACCACAGTGGTGTACACGCGTGCATTGTCTGTGTGCCATGCTGTATGTGTGTGTTTAACGGTCAAAGATTCGTAACACAAGGCAACTCCTGACTGCTCTTCCATCAGCAGACGGGGTCTCCTCTGGCAGGCTGTCTGGTTGGGGGGTCAGGTCATCAAGTAGGGCAATCTGCAGGCCCTTTCTCATGGCAAAGTTGTGCAGAATGCAACATGCACCAATGATCTGACCCACAAAGTTTGGGGAATACAACAATATGACTTATCCAGGCATCGGAAATGGGACTTCAGGAGGCCAAATGTGAGCTGCACCACTGCACGGGTTTTGATGTGTGCTTCATTGTATCTTCTCTCTACTGGGGTTTGGGGATT
This sequence comes from Rana kukunoris, assembly GCA_029574335.1. Taxonomy (NCBI): domain Eukaryota; kingdom Metazoa; phylum Chordata; class Amphibia; order Anura; family Ranidae; genus Rana; species Rana kukunoris. The sequence goes on along the minus strand of CM056059.1, from coordinate 174,269,912 downwards.
CCGGAAGGGAGTCATGAGATGGGGTCCAAGTACATATGCCGCATCACCTGGAAGTGAAAAGACAGGAGGATGTTAGTCATGCATGTGCCCCTTGTGATGTGTGCATCATGGGGGGGACAGTCATGCCTGCCACGCATGTCACTCACCAACCAGCCAGCTGTCTCCATACACGTTCTGCTCAAAATCTGCTGGGATGGTGCTTTGACGGTATATGTAGCTGTCATGGCTGGACCCGGGGTCTTTGGCACGGACGTGCCATATGAGGTATTTGGCATCAGCTATCACCTGTACGTTGATGGAATGCCAGTGCTTCCGATTGCGGTAAATGTGTTCTGTGGCACGGAGGGGCTGTAGTGCCACATGTCTGCAATCAATGGCCCCGATGGTGCGTGGGAATCTGCCAAGTCTGTAGAAATCTGTCATTGCCTTCTGCCGCAGGTCCTCAGTGGTGGGTCTGATGATGTGGTGGGATATGCGTCTGAGGATTGCGGGGATAACCTGGTGCAGACATCTGCTTATGCTGGTTTGTGACATCCCAGCCACAACTCCACTTGTACGCTGGAATGATCCACTGGCCAGGAAATGGAGTGTTGCCAGTACTTTCACCAGTGGCTGCAGTGCATGTGAGCGGTATGTCTGGCTGGTGATGTCATCCTGCAGGGCTGTGGTTATTTCCAGGATGGCAGCAGGGGTGAATCTGAAGATGCGATACACCTCCTCATCCCCCATGCCAAAGAGGCTCATGCGCGCTCGGTAGATCCTCTCACGTGCCCCACTCCTCCTCCTCCTCCTTATATGCTCTTCTTCCTCTGCATACCTTAGTAGTGATAAGACCATGGCTGCCCCTGGCATGTTGGCATACGAATGTGTTGTCCAGTAAGTGTGATTGCTCAGCTCGTCCGTTATGGTGCTGCTGTAGTTGCTCTCCAGCTGACTTGCACACGGTCTTGAGCAAAGTTAACCGTGCTTTTATGAGGGGTATGTTTACTCAAGGCTTTTGTGTTACGCGCACCACGCGTAGCCTACGCCGAACGCGCGTAGTTTCGGGAATCCGCGCATCGCCCTCATTTGCATATTTGCATGCTAATTTAATGGGAGCTGAATATACGCGATGCGTAACTATGCGCCTACACCGCGCTAGCTTAAAGCATTTTCGACGCTCAGACGAAAAAGATTTTCTGGCGTATGTGGTTCTGTGTTTGCGGCGCATCGATACGCAGGTGCACATTTACAATTACGCCGCGCATATCCATTTACGCGGGCGTAGAGCCTCTGAGAATCTGGCCCAGTCAGTGTTCATGGGGGAATCCCTCCCACAGAACGATTGTATTATGACAGTGGGGGGTTTCCCCGCCGTTAGAATACAATGATCACCGCTGGTGGCTATAACGATAATACAAAAACAACCCAGCTGGCTGGCTGTCCTGAAGTCAAGATTGACTTTAGTACAACCAGCCTGCCCATAACTGGATCGAAATTTGGCTGATTCCTGCTGGACCTTCCGAATTTCATCTATGGCCGGCTTAAGTGTACACTACTGTCAGGTACACAAGTACTTACCGAGGCCGAGATGCTGAGGACGGCTCACCTTTACGACCAAGCGCACCTGCCCCCTGGAATTTGAGACAGGAGGCAGAGGCACAAGGAGGTACCGGTACCGGGGAGGTAGGTAGATGGGATGCAGGCACCGGAGGTCGGAGGCTGAGATGTGTAGCAGGTGCTGGAGGGTCAGCAAGGCAGGTGGAAGTGGTAAATCCCAGGAAACAGTTCAAAAAGTTAGCAGACAAAATGGAAGCAGATCCGGGTACAGGCAAAAGTCCGGGTTCCGGGTAGCGCTAAGACAAGTCCAGGTATGTAAGCCGAAGTTCAGGGGCAGGAGACAGAAGCAAATCCAGGTCACGGTCCGAGGTCAAGGGGGTTCCAGAAAGCAGCAGAGTTCACAAACAGGCCGAGGTCAGGTTTCCAGGTGAGAGCTGAGTCGGGAGGTAAATCCAGGTCAAAGGGCACAAGTCAAAGTGTCAAAACTTTACTCAGAGCTGACGATAAACCAGCAACCTGTGCAAGGACAGGGGCTGGTTTAAATAGGCCTGTCAGGTCTGTGATTGGTCCCGGGAGGAGGCGCGCACATTCGCGTGCTCGTGCACGCGCCGCGCCGCTGCGCCACGCACGCGCGCGCGCCCCAGATGCGCGGGCACGCGCCGTGACGCTATTCTGACGTGCCTGTGCACGGATTGAGCGCTGTGAGCGCTGGGACCCTGACAGTGCCCCCCCCCAAGGGGCGGACTCCGGACGCCCAAGCTGGACATCAACTCTGGGTGTTCCTGATGGAAAGTTCGGATTAGACGTGGAGCATGCAGATTTCTTGCGGGTTCCCATGAGTTATCTTCCGGGGGATAGCCCTTCCATTTAATCAAATACTGAAGCTGTCTACCTCTTTTCCTACAACTGATGATGGACTCAACTTCAAATTCTTCCTCGCCCTCGACCTCTACTGGTGGAGGCGGAGGACTTTCTCTTCCTTGGAAAGGATCAGGGGTAACAGGTTTCAGGAGAGAGGCATGGAATACTGGATGGATCCTGTAGGAATCCGGCAACGAGAGTTCAAAGGCCACCGCGTTGATCTTGCGCTTGATCCTGAAAGGGCCAATGAATCTTGGACCCAACTTCCGAGAGGGAACCGGTAATTTTAGATTAGTAGCAGATAGCCAAACCTCTTCTCCGATTTCAAAAGTAGGACAATCTTTCCTTCCTTTGTCGTAAAATTTTTTGTAGTCCTCCTGGGCCCGTTGCATCACTCTTTGTAATTGTAGAAAGTTTAATTGGATAGCTGTTAAATGCTCTTGGGCCGCCGGAACAGGTGTTTCTGGGAGGGCATCAGGAAGAAAGGGCGGGTGAAAGCCATAGTTGGCCCAAAAGGGGGTTTGATTCGTGGTGGCATGGACGGAATTATTATATGCGAATTCAGCGGAAGGTAAGAGGGATGACCAGTCATCTTGAGAGGCAGAACAGAAACATCGGAGGTACTGCTCCAGCGTTTGGTTAGTCCTTTCCGTTTGGCCGTTACTCTGGGGGTGGTAAGCAGAGGAAAGGCAGGTCTTGACTTCCAAAGATTTACAAAGTTCCCTCCAAAATTTTGAGGTGAATTGAGAACCCCTATCTGAAACGATGCTCCTGGGTACCCCATGAAGTCTGACGATTTCCCTGAAGAAGACTTTGGCTGTCTCTAGGGCAGAGGGAGTACCGATCATGGGCACAAAATGTGCCATCTTGGAGAGACGATCTACTACGACTAGGATTGTGGTGAAGCCTTCAGAAGGTGGTAAGTCGACAATAAAATCCATAGAGATTTCAGACCAAGGCCGTTCTGGAACTGGTAGAGGCTTGAGTAACCCCCAGGTCTTGGTTTTAGGACCCTTATTACGTTGGCAAGTGGTACAGGAGGCAACGTAGGCTTTACAATCTTGTCTGTAGTTTGGCCACCAAAAGTATCGCAGAACCATCTCTGTGGTTTTTCGTGCTCCAAAATGACCTGCTAGTTTATGGTCGTGAAAGGTGCTCAAGACCAGTTGTCTGGATTCTGATGGAACGAAAATTTTCCCTCGGGACAAAAAGATATCGTGATGTTTTACTAATGAAGACACCTCTGGATCAGAACATTGTCTGGATGAAGCCTTAATTGAATTTAACAGGTCGATTTGAGAGACTAGTAGAAAATTCCGAGGTGACAGAATGGTGCTTGGTTCAGTTGTGGATGGAGTTTCAGGGAACATTCTAGAAAGAGCGTCTGCTTTTCCATTCTTCGAACCAGGCCTGTAAGTGAGATGAAAATTAAACCGAGAAAAAAAAAGAGCCCAACGGGCTTGCCTGGGCCTTAAACGTTTTGCTGTCCGTAGATATTCAAGGTTTTTATGGTCGGTAAAGATCATTATGGGATGAGCCGATCCTTCTAGCAGATACCTCCACTCCTCTAGGGCAAATTTGATAGCAAGCAGTTCCCTGTCACCTACATCATAATTCTTTTCGGGTGGAGTTAGTCTCCGAGAGGCATAGGCCACAGGGTGTAGTAGGGACTTTGGCCCTTGTCTCTGAGATAGCACGGCTCCTGTAGCAGTCTCAGAGGCATCTGCTTCCAAGGTAAAAGGTAACATTGGATCGGGGTGTTGCAGAACAGGAGCGGAAGAAAAAACTGATTTTAGTTTCCTGAATGCTTCTTGGGCCTCCGGTGTCCAGCAAAAAGAATGACCTTGGCGGGTAAGCTGGGTAATGGGGCTCACGATGGAGGAGAACCCCACAATGAACCGTCGATAGAAATTGGCGAAGCCGATGAACCGCTGCACCCCTTTCTTGTCCACCGGGGCTGGCCATTCCTGAATAGCCTTAACCTTTTGAGGGTCCATGGCGACGCCACTGGTGGATATAATGAATCCCAAGAATTGCACGGAAGATTTCTCGAATTCACATTTTTCAGCTTTTAAGTAGAGTCTATGTTTTCTGAGTATGGTAAGCACTCTCTTTACATGGCATCTATGCAGGTCTAAGGAAGGTGAAAAAATAAGAATGTCGTCCAGATACACGACCAGGAAGTCGTCCAGGTGTTCACGAAAAATGTCGTTAACTAAGTGCTGAAAAGTGGCTGGGGCATTGCAAAGTCCAAAAGGCATAACAAGGTACTCAAAGTGCCCGAATCTTGACCTGAAGGCGGTTTTCCACTCGTCTCCCGCCCTAATTCTGACGAGATTGTAAGCACCCCGTAAGTCCAATTTAGAAAATACATGAGCTGATCGGAACCGCTGGAATAATTCTGATATGAGGGGAAGCGGGTATCTGTTTTTGATTGTAATTTTATTGAGCTCCCGATAGTCAATGCAGGGCCTAAGAGTTCCATCTTTTTTTTCAACAAAAAAGATTCCCGCTCCAGCCGGGGAAGACGAGGGACGAATGAATTTCTTCTGCAGATTTTCGTCAATATAGGCCTTGAGGGCCTTTAATTCTGTCTCGGACAGCGGAAAAATGCGGCCAAAGGGGATCTCGGCGCCGGGTAAGAGGTCAATGGGGCAATCATACGGTCGGTGGGGCGGAAGGCAGTCGGCTTGCTGTTTGTCGAACACATCCGTGAATTCCAGGTAGACGGAAGGAACATTCCGGAGAGTTTCAGGTGAGGTTGTCATGGCAGAGCAGGAAACAACTGGAGATGGAAGGCAATTCTGTGAACAATATGAGGATGTAAAGTTGACCTCTTTCTTTAGCCAGTGTATGACCGGTTGGTGTGCTTGTAGCCAGGGAAGACCCAGGATGATGGGAAACAGTGGGGAAGGAATGAGGTCCAGACGTAGAAATTCCTGGTGGCCGGAGTCGGTGGTGGCACGAATAGGTGCGGTTTCTTGCGTGATAAGTCCAGATCGGGGTAGAGAACCGTCAGCTAAATGAATTTGGAAAGGATGGTCTTTGTTGCGAAGGGGTACATGAAGCTTTTGAGCCAATGTAGCGTCCAAGAAACAGCTACATGCCCCGGAATCAACTATGGCCGGTAGACGAGTTGCTCCTTCCGGTAACTGCAAGGAAATGAAAAGAACAACGTGAGCCTGAGAAAGGTTGGCAATATTGTAGCTGAGAGTAGGTTGTAGTTTGGACTTACGAGGCCTTGTTGGACAGGAGTGAAGGAAATGACCGGCTTCTCCGCAGTACAGACATAAGTTGTTTTGACGTCTTCGTAGTCTCTCCTCGGAGGTAAGCGGGGCTCGGACCAATCCAACTTGCATAGGTTCAGGATCCGGGGGGTTTATGTTTTGAGGAGCTGCAGGTGGCTGTGGGGCCAGAGTGGGCCTTGGATGGGTCCAGGTAGAGCGTGGAACTTGATATCGTTCAGAACGACGTTCTCTCAGGCGTCGATCCAGCTGTGTGGCAGTTTTAATCAGGTCTTCAAGAGTGGCCGGGACTTCTGTCCGAGCCAGCTCGTCCTTAAGAGACTCCGACAAGCCTTGGCGAAACTGGTATTTTAGCGCAGCCTCATTCCAGCCTGTGTCGGCTGACCATTTTCGGAACTCGGCTGTATAGTCCTCGATAGGCCTTCTACCTTGGGTAAGGTTGTGGAGAATAGTTTCAGCGGTGGCCGTACGCTGTGGGTCATCATATAACTTCGCCATGTGTTCAAAAAAGGTATCTATGGTGTTTAGGATTGGGCTCTGTTGCTCCATCAGAGTGTGAGCCCAAGCTTGAGGTTCTTCAGAGAGAAGAGAAATGACAAAACCCACTTTCACAGTCTCTGAACAAAAGGTTCTGGGCTGAAGAGATAAATATAAGGAGCAAGCATTTTTAAACGCCCGGTATTTCCGGCGTTCACCTGAAAAACGTTCCGGGATAGGCACACGTGGTTCCGGGTGGGTGACCATTACGGCCGAGCTAGAGGCGACTTGAGGTGCTGCAGCCCCAGAAGATGGTGGTGATGAGGGTCCAGGAATCACGGCCAGCTGTTGGAGACGGCCATCTATTTGGAGGTAGCCATCTTGCAGCTTTTGAACTGCGTCAGTAAGTGCGGACACTTGCATGCAAAGTGTGTCAAATGGTGAGCGCGCCCTGTCGGCCTCAGACATCTGGCTGGTTTATACTGTCAGGTCTGTGATTGGTCCCGGGAGGAGGCGCGCACATTCGCGTGCTCGTGCACGCGCCGCGCCGCTGCGCCACGCACGCGCGCGCGCCCCAGATGCGCGGGCACGCGCCGTGACGCGATTCTGACGTGCCTGTGCACGGATTGAGCGCTGTGAGCGCTGGGACCCTGACAACTACTACTAGTGTGTCCTGTACACACGATCGGAAATTCCAACAGCAAAAGTCCGATGTGAGCTTTTGAACGGACATTCCGACTGTGTGTATGCTCCATCGGACTTTTGCTGTGGGAATTTCCGCCAACAAAAGATTGAGAGCTGGTTCTCAAATTTTCCAACGGAAAAAATTCCTATCAGAAAATGCGAGCATCTGTAGCAATTCCGACGCATGCTCGGAAACAATTCGACGCATGCTCGAAAGCATTGAACATCATTTTCTCGTCTCGTTGTCTTGTTGTACGTCACCACATTCTTGACGGACAACATTTTTAGAGAACTTTTGTGTGACCGTGTGTATGCAAGCCAAGCCAAGCTTGAGCGGAAATCCGTGTTTACGCAGTATAATAGGACACTAGTTGAACTACTGGTACTATCTGTGTACTATTGGGACACTAATGGAACTATTGGGATCAAGTGGACACTATTACGGCACTAGTGGAACTATTAAGACACTAGTGGGCATATTAGTGCATTAGTGAAACTAATGGGATCAAATCAGTGCCGGCCCAAGACATTGTGCTGCCTGGGACCAAGAATGAAAATCTGCCCCCCCCCCCCCCCCAAAAAAAACATGCCCACCAAAAGGCCCCCACATTCATTATTTTATATCATGATAACTAAAGAGGACCTGTCATGGCTCTATACATGTATATAGGGGTATAAAAGGACATGTCATAGCTCTATACATGTATATAGGAATATATAAAGAGGACCGGTCATGGCGGTCTACATGTATATAGGAGTAAAAAGAGGACTTGTCATGGCTCTATACATGTATATAGAGGACCTGTCATGGCTCTTTACATGTAAAGGAATATAAAGAGGACCTGTCATGGCTCTATACATGTATCCAGGAGTATAAATGGACCTGTGAATTGCCAGCGGCCACGATGTCTTTTGCGCAAACTAATCAATGAACGCTAATTGTGTTTTTTTTGGTACTAGAAATATGTAGAAGAATACATATTGGCCTAAACTGATAAAGAAATTATTATTTTTTTATATATACATTTTTGGGATATTATAGCAAAAAATAAAAAAAATATATAAACAGTATTTTTTTTTAAATTGTCGTTTTTTGTTGTTTATAGCACAAAAAATTAAAACCGTAGAGGTGGTCAAATATCACCAAAAGAAAGCTCTATTTGTGGGAAAAAGGGACATTTGGGTACAATGTCGCACGACAATAGTTAGTTTAAGCCACACAGTGCTGTATCACAAAACATTGCCTGGTAATTAAGTGGGCAAATGCTTCCGGTCCTTAAGTGGTTAATCAGGGCTGGGCAAGGCAAGTCCCTCACAGGCTCTCGTGTCTCATTGTAATGTGTGTTTGTACTTACAGTTTTGCTTCAGACTCCACCACCAGATGCGGGTGGTCACTTGCCACACGTTGCGGATTGTCACCTGCTACACATTGCGGATTGTCACTTACGTCACCTGCCACACGTTGCGGGTTGTCATTTGTCACATCACATGCCACAGGTTGCAGATTGCCACTTGCCACAACGTCACCTGCCATATGTTGTAGATGGTCACTTGCCACACATTGCGAAAGGTTGCGTGCCACATCACTTGCCACCCGTCGCGGATTGCCACACGTTGCGGATTGTCACTTACGTCACCTGCCACACATTGCGGGTTGTCATTTGCCACCACACATGCCACACGTTGCGGATTGCCACTTGAAAAGACGTCACGTGCCACATCACTTGCCACCTGCCACCCGTTGCGGATTGCCACCTGCCACACAACGCTGCGGATTGTCATTACTTGACCTGCCACACGCTGTGGGTTGTCACTTGCTGTGTCCCAGAATAAAGGCAGGCAGCAGAGAGATATTATAATCTCTCTGCTGCCTGCAGCTGCAGTGAGGGCAGAACTGCGGTATAACAGGGCGGGCGGTGAGAGATGACATAATCTTTCTGCTCCCCTGCCGCTCACTCGCTGACTGCTCCCTGCCCCCTCCTTTTAGTGTTCTGTCCGCCCGCTAGTCACTAGTGTCACTGCTAACAGCAGCGGCGCTGGGCTCCTCACAGGCAGCGGTGCCTGCCCCACTCACTCGGTGACTGCTCCCCCCTCTTTGAGTGTTCTGTCTGCCCAGCGCCCGCTAGTGTCACCACTAACAACAGCGGCACTGGGCTCCTTACAGGCAGCGGCGCCTGCCCCACTCACTTGCTGTCTGCCCCCCCCTTTAAGTGTTCTGTCTGCCCGGCGCTCGCTAGTGTCACCGCTAACAGCAGCATAGCGGTGCTCCTCACAGGCAGTGGAGCAGGCTGGCTCTCAGTATGCCGCTCCCCCAAAAAGTGCCGCCTGGTACCCATGGTACCACCTGGTCCCATCATAGGGCCGGCCCTGGATCAAATGAACACTATTATGACACTAGTGGAACTATCAGGACTGAGTGGAACTATTAGGACACTAGTGGGCATATTAGTGCAATAGTGGAACTAATGGCATCAATTGAACACTATTATGACACTAGTGGAACTATAGGGACTTAGTGGAACTATTAGGACACTAGTGGGCATATTAGTGCATTAGTGGAACTAATGGGATCAAATGAACACTATTATGACACTAGTGGAACTATCAGAACTGAGTGGAACTATTAAGACACTAGTGGGCATATTAGTGCATTAGTGAAACCAATGGCATCAATTGAACACTATTATGACACTAGTGTAACTATCAGGACTTAGTGGAACTATTAGGACACTAGGGGGCATATTAGTGCAATAGTGGAACCAATGGCATCAATTGAACACTATTATGACACTAGTGTAACTATCCGGACTTAGTGGAACTATTAGGACACTAGGGGGCATATTAGTGCAATAGTGGAACAAATGGGATCTAATGCACACTATTATGACACTAGTTGAACTATCGGGACTAAGTGGAACTATTAGGACACTAATGGGCATATTAGTGCATTAGTGGAACTAATGGGATCAAATAAACACTATTATGACACTAGTTGAACTAACGGGACTAAGTGAACACTATTAGAACACTAGTGGGATTAATGGGAGCAATTGAACACAATTATGACACTATTGGAATTATTGGGGCTAAGTGGAACTATTAGGACACTAGTGGAAATATTGGAACTATCTGTTAAATATTGGGATGTGAATGCAACTGAAGACTAGCAAAGCACAAAGCAAAAAGCAAAAAAACACTTTATTAGAAGGACGTACTGTAGCTATGATAACGGCCCCAAAAAAAATGTATTTGCAGTTTTTCTTAATTTTTTGGATCTGACTTACTCTATGCCCAGAAGGTGCCACAATAGACCATATACAATCCGTGAAAGGTAGGTACTTGGTGGGGTACCCTGGAGAGGTCACAGTTCCATTCACTTTTGTTTGCATTCCACCACATGCCACTAAAACAATAGATAAAGACGCAGCATCAGATACAGGTACAGATAGATTGATGTGTATATGAATGAGATCAACTTTTTTTAAATAATTATCAGTTTTTGCAGCTTTAAGAACTTGTCTCTACACACAGCTTGTATATAATTGTGAATGTTGGTGGCTATATCTTTCAAAAATTATATGCATTTCTTGCACAGAGATAACATTTTTCTTCATAACTTTTTTTGCCAGCAACCCCATTTCTTTTTTAAATTTGGGGTAGGTGCAGTGTGATGCGGTGGGCAGGAAACACAGAGTCACAGTGCAGTACCAGGAGTATATTGTAACAGAAGTTTAGCAGTACAGAACAGGCCTGGCAGTGAGGCAACCCGGCCGGGAACACTTACAAGGTGCAACAGTGATGGGACAGTAGACTGGAGACCCGAAGATGCTGACAGTGTCTGCCATTAGGGATGAGCTCCGCGTTCGTTTCGAACGTATGTTCGACTCGAACATTGTCTGTTCGTACGTTCAACGAAATTCGAATAAACGGGGCGTTCGCACCAAATTCGAGTGACGCGAGTGCCTTTGGCCAATTATGGCTCAGGGCTTTAGCACACGCCCCACACTATATAAGGCCACCTGCTGGGCGGCCTTGTGTAGTGTGTTCCAGCGCTGAACAGAGATCAGTCAGAGAGACAGAGAGATAGTCTTTTTATATAGCTATATAGAGCAGGCTGGCAGGCTAGTCAGTTTAGCTTAATTTACAGTGTGTAGAGGATATATATACATCCCAGGAGTTGTACATATATTTATACACTGTATAGCTTAGCTAGATCAGTTCTTCCTAATTTACTGGCAGGCAGGTGATTGTGCTATTTAAAGACGTTATCACACGTATAGACACCCAGCAGGTACAATATTTAAAGGAATTTTTTATTTTTTTTTAATTTAAGCATCAATAAAATCACTGCTCCTGGAGCAGTGATTTTAATGATGCTTAAATAAAAAATAAAATAAAAATTCCTTTAAATATTGTACCTGCTGGGTGTCTATAGTTTGCCTGTGAAAACATCTTTGAGAACCCGGGTCTTGCCCGAGGGAACATGCATCAATGGAAAAAAGTTTTAAAAACGGTCATTTTTTCAGGAGTCCTGCTCCGAGAAAAAAAGCCGGTTTTTAAAACTTTTTTCCATTGATACATGTTCCCTGGGGCAAGACCCGGGTTCTCAAAGATGTTTTCCAACAATAACATTTTGGTCTTTAAAATTAGCACTTTTGAATTTGAACGTTCGAGTCCCATAGACTTCAATGGGGTTCTAAATTGTCATGTGAACGGGCGGTCTGTTCAAACGTTCTGGTGCGAACCGAACGCGGGGGTGTTCGGCTCATCCCTATCTGCCATACAGAGCAGAATGAGGCCTGGCTGGTGTGTGTACCCAAAGGGGAGGCTTTCCAGAGGATTTGTGTGGTCCCTGCAATTTCCCTACTCCTCTGTAACGTTTCCCTGACTCTAAGTACTGCCCCTTTCAAATGGGGACCTGTCCCTACACTAGCCACTTACAAAATGCGTGCCAAATCCGGGAACCAGGGTTTTCAATTTGACTCTTCCTGGCCCAAGAGGTCCACCAGAGTCACATGGGGTGCCAGCATCCAATCGGATACCTGCCTCCTTGTGACCGAGGAAACCATAGAGGAACTAGGTTCCTCTCAACTTCCTCCCTATCTTCGTTCAACTGAGGACGAGAGCAGTGGGCAGAAAATAAGTCCCAATGCAGTACCAGGAATATATTGTAACAGCAGTATACAAGAGGCTCGTCAGTGAGGAAACCCCACCAGGAACACTTACAAGGTGCAAGAGTGATGGGACAGTAGACTGGAGACCCAAAGATTCCGACAACATCTGCCACAAAGAGCCTGAATGCGGCCTGGTCGGTCAGTACCCAAAGAGGAGGCTTTACATAGGATTAGCGTGTTCCCTGCGCTTTCCCCATTATTCCCCCGAAACATTTTCCTGGCTCTAAGTACTGTCCCTGTCAGACGAGTGACCTGTCCCTACAATAGCCACTTGAAAAAAGAGTGCCAAATTCAGGAGTCAAGGTTTAAAATAGACTCTTCCTGACCCAAGATGGCCACCAGAGTCACATGGGGTGCCAGCATCCAATCGGATAGCTGCCTCCTTGTGACCGAGGAAACAATAGAGGAACTAGGTTCCTCTTGGCTTCCACCCCCATCTCCATTACCACTGTGGACGAGCGCCACCTGCAGTGGAAAAAATGGACTGCACACCATTTCTACAAGTCTATAAGGAGTGTAGTGAGGGGTTTGCCTGTTACTGAGTTCTGCCAATACAGAGCACTGTAGTGTGAGGGCAGGGAGCAACATTGTTACAAAGAAAAAAAATGTTTTAAGGAATCTTAAGGCAAAAATCAATCCCTAATCATAACCTAGAACTAGTAAGGGCTACCAAGTTGTATAATTAAAATAACTGTGGTATTGTAACGATAAACAAGTAAGTTGACCTCCTTCTGAAAGGGTTTTCTATCTGTTACATATTCACTCCCTGGCCTTGGACAAGTATACAGATCAAGGGGTCTTGACTTCACTTGCTGCATGCTTGTTCCAAGGCAATGTCTTAAACCACTGAAGCTACAAACAGCATACAATGTGTCTCCTTTAGCTATTATCAGTAATACATAAGTTACACCCTCCATTAAATTAAACGCTCTGAAACTCTACCCGTCTGATAGGAAGCTGTGAAAGTTGAAGCTCCACCACTTAAAAATTCCACAAACATCAGGTTTCCTGAGGACAAGACGGGAGGGATCTTCTTCATCCCACAGGTAGTGTTTATTAGTAGAGGAGACATCTTGCCGGCCCCATCATACACCTTCACAGAGTCTGAGATACAGCCGGGAGAGGGATCAAAGCTTTGAAACTGCAGGAACACCTACATAGGAAAACCTTCATCAGCAAATCAATATTGTATAAACGTCAAGCCCCCTGGGTGGGAACGAGGTTCTCCCAGATCTTCAGAGGATTCCCGTCAGAACAAATCTTACACAACACTCAGCGCTCCAGGATGCTGTGAATATCTTATTTACTTGTAAGTATACCAGGCCAAGGGACTTACTCAGACTCCGCCAGATCAGGAACAGCAAGCTTTTCTCATCAGCAGTATATAGCAGTCTTGTGTCTTTTATCAGTGCCGGGTTAAAGCTTGTAGGAAGAGTTTTCATACTGCACTGGCTGTCTTATATAGATGCAGAACCCCTGACCCTCTGGACAGTGCCGATTGACCCTGTGCTGATCACATGCACTCTCCCAAGAAAAGAAAAAAAAAAAAAAAACTCTAGAAATACACACTAAACTGAGCATGTGCAGCCTTACTCCAGTAACTCTGTCTTATCCAGACATGTTATGGGGTCACTGGAAGAAGGGGAGGATCTGTCCCTACAGCCTTGTTTACACAATGCAGAGGATTAACACCTTAGGTTCCATGGTGAGTAAGGATGAGCTCAGGGGTGTTTGCGACTCATGCCCGCACACGCCAGGAAGCTGACCACTCTGCATTACTAATCTCAGGCAGTGAGACATTTCCCGTTTTGTGCAACCAGGGTGGTTTTAAAGTCATGCTACTTCGGCACGACTTCTAAGCAGTGCAGCTTGCTGAAATCTGTGCAAATGAACTTAACAGATGTCAATGCAAATTGTGCTAAAACGAGTACGGGAAACTTTTTCAAAGTCGCTGCGACTTGAGTTGCAGCAAATTGAACAGTTCCATTGCCACAAATGGGGTGCGACTTGTCAGGCGACTTTGAACTGTGAAGTCGCATGACAAGTCCCCCTTTTGTGAACCTGGGCTTATTGTCAAAGCTTAATTGAGCAAGTTAAAGTTAGAAGCTGATTGGCTACCATCATAGGTGTGCGCAGCCTATAGCATTAGGGTGTGCTCCCCAAAGCTAAAACGCATTCGTGTGAGTGTGTGTGTGCGCGCATCTGTATATATACTGATATATATGTCAGTAGGGCAGTGCACAGTGTCAGTTTTTATTTGAATTATTTTATTTTTTATTATTTCTAACAATTATTATTTTTATTTTTTTTGGAGGAAAAGCTATAAAAAAAAGGAGATTTATTTTTTTATTTAGTGAAGGGTCAGGGGTCTAAACAGGGAAAATATGCACCACACAGAGTGATTAGGGTGTGGCACACCTGGCACACCCTGTGCGCACACCTATGGCTACCATGCACAGCTGCACCGGATTCTGAGTGCTCCAGTTTTAGTAACCCCCCCATTTTCTTTTTGTGTGTGTATGTAGCGTATTTTCGAAGGCGCAGGCCAGCATAAGTGGAAGTGGGAGTGACCCCATGCAAATGATGGTCCGAGCATTGTGCAGTGTTGTACACCCGGCGTATCACGAATGCGCATGCGCCGTGACGTAGTCGTGACATGGACGCATGAAACTGCACCCTTATGCGCATTCTCACAACTACGCCCTCACAACTGCCTAAGCTGCGCCGGATCACTACGTACGCTGTGAACGTAACGTAGGCCCAATACGCCGGCTTGTGTTCTCTGGGGCAGACCTTTGCATGTCTATTGCTGGGTTGCGCCTCATCTATGGGGAATAACTTTACGCCGGACGTACAACTTACGCAAACATCGCATAGATGTGTCGGGCGCACGTACGTTCGTGAATCGCCGTATTTCCCTCATTTGCATATTTGAATGCCTAATCAATGGGAGAAGCAACATGCGCCCAAACCATATTTGCGCCCACGCTACGCCGGCGTAAGCAAGATACGTCGGGGTAGGATGGCCTGTTTTTGGACGTATGTTGGTTTGTGACTCTGGCACACACATACGCCGGGTGCACATTTTCACTACGTCGGCGTAAAGTGATTTACGTCGGCGTAAGTGCTTTGTGAATCTGGGCCTATGGCTCTAATCAGGTTAAAAAAAAAAAAAACCCTCACAGCTGTAATTTATGCGTCTGGCGTGCTCAAAGGGGCCGGACGCATGAATAGGGGTGGCCACAGCAGCTGTGGATATGAATGCTATGAATTTATCTATCTATTCATATAGGGGGGTGGCGGCTGTGGATAGAGGGGGTGGTGCCTGGGCGCCCCTAATGGACGGACCTCCACTGCCCAACTTCTTAAAGGGGTTGTAAAGGTAAAAAAAAAAATCCTAAATAGCTTCTTTTACCTTAGTGCAGTCCTCCTTCACTTACCTCATCCTTCCATTTTGCTGTTAAATGTCCTTATTTCTTCTGAGAAATCCTCACTTCCTGTTCTTCTGTCTGTAACTCCACACAGTAATGCAAGGCTTTCTCCCTGGTGTGGAGTGTCGTGCTCGCCCCCTCCCTTGGACTACAGGAGAGTCAGGACACCCACTAACACACAGCTCTTTTCTCTATCTGCAACGTAGAGAGCGTCCTGACTCTGCTGTAGTCCAAGGAAGGGGGCGAGCACGACACTCCACACCAGGGAGAAAGCCTTGCATTACTGTGTGGAGTTACAGACAGAAGAACAGGAAGTGAGGATTTCTCAGAAGAAATAAGGATTTAAAAGTAAAATGGAAGGATGAGGTAAGTGAAAGAGGACTGCACTAAGGTAAAGGAAGCTATTTAGGAAAATACATTTTACCTTTACAACCCCTTTAATTCTGCAGCTGTTGAGAATGTACAAAAAAATAGAAATTTCCACCGGTAGCTTGTAACTTATAACAAGTGTGAAAAATGACCTTGTTTGTAGGGATCCGAATGAGCCACACACATTGTGATCTGTCCTGATTGGCCGATTGCGCATATCCTGAATGCAGAGATCCCGATGGATCAAAGAGGAGAGAGCTGCAGACATCTGCAAGTCAGACAGAGATAGACAACATTATGTTATTTAATAAAGGAGGCTTCACCTAATCCATATTCTACCTTTACACTAAACGCATCATTATCTTTCTCTGAAAACCAGCTGAAATTACAGATTAGGCTGACAGTAGAGTAATCTGTGTTGAAAGCTGAAATCAGAGTGCAGGAGAACTAGACATAAAAGCCTGTGGGCGTCCAAGAACCATCCAAATAATCTCATTAGTTTGGATCTTCCCTCATTACTTTAAACACGAATGATCAAATGCATGTGTTTAGCCTATAGAGAATGGGTTTTCAACCTGTGTCCATCCAGCTGTTGCAGAACTACAAGTCCCATGAGGCATTGCAAAGCTGACAGTTACAAGCATGACTTTCAAAGGCTGAGACATAATGGCTCTTGTAGTTTTGCAACAGCTGGAGGGCCACATGATGATCAGATAATGAGGAAAACTTGATGATGATATTGATAATGATATTTTATTATTGCTGGCTCTCACCACACTGATAAAGACGATTGATCTTCTGAAGGTCCAGGCCACTCAGTCCATACCTCTGCCCTATAGGGACACTAGGATCCGGCTTTGGGACAATGGTTGCCTTCCCAGGAGCATTGCTGAACGCATATCTGCATTAAAAAAAAAAAAAACATATAAGGTGACCCTTTTACAACACATGTATTGGATTGAGTCATTGTATGTTCCGCCCAAATGAAAAAACATTCTTTGCTATAGTAAAATCAACCTTTCCTGTAGACCTCCAGCCAAAGCTTTTACTGTAGGGTTGGATAGAGCATAGGTGTGCGCCGCCTATTGCATTAGGGCGTGCACCCCAAAGCTCAAACACATGCTACCGATCACTCACTGTGTCCATTTAGGCTTTTATATGACATATTTACCATACCCTTCCCCCACTGCTTTTAAACTGAGGCGATGCGCTGGCGGGACCGCTTCAAAAGTCCTGCCAGCTGCATCTTTGGAGCGGTGTGTTTACCGCTTCTCCACCACTCCTTTCCATTGAAAACAATGGGACACCGCGGCTTCACCGCTGGCAATACGCCTCTGCGGAGGCACATTGCCGGTGTTAACCCTTTTTCGGCCTCGAGTGGGGGTTAAAACCGAATACCGCCACAATTCCGCAACGATTCCAAGGGTATAGCGCCGCTATACCATCACCGCACCTTCCGCCCCGGTGTGAAAGGGGCCTTATTGTAAAACATCCCCCTGTGTGTGCCCACAGCAGAGGAAGGGATGGGGGAGCCAGGGCAGTAAGGGGAATCTGTGGTGCACAGGGTGATTAGGGTGTACTGGGCACACCTGGCACACCCTGTGCGCATGCCTATGGGATAGAGTGAATAAGGGTAAAACTTTTGTATGTTGCCTTTGTCCCCATTGGGTAGATCACCCTTTAGTCACACCACTGAATTTCTCTTGAGGCATTCCGAAAAGTTCTACACCGCCTACTTCTGCTAGTCCCTTTCACTCTCATCCTCAGATCTGCACACATGAGATGTTTTTCTTTCTCGTACATCACGGGACACAGAGCGGCATATTCATTACTATATGGGTTATATGGAGTACCTTCAGGTGTGGACACTGGCAATCTCAAACAAACAGGAAGTCCCTCCCTATATAACCCCCTCCCCTAGAGGGAGTCCCTCAGTTTTTTCGCCAGTGTCTTAGGTGTTGGTCACGGAATAGCTTTGCTCCACATCCTTGGGATTAAGGGCGGGCTAACCGGATCTGTCCAAGGAGCCTCAGTGCCAAAGTGGACAGTACCCGGGCCCCAAACCGTGGGGTTTTGCCTATAATGCTCCTCTTTGGAGGGCTGGACCCTGGGCCTAGGACTTGGAGTTCGTAAAGACCATAAGTTCCTGTTTGCCAGGGTGCTATATAGGTCCAGGACAGTGGGTACCTTCATAGGACCCCAGGGCCTGAAGGTCTACTACGCTACCCACGGAGATGGGAGAAGATTGGACCGTTTTGCAAAACGTCCTGCGGCATGGAGCAGGTAAGAGGGGAGCCTGCGGGACTTGGTTCGACAGCAGGCTCTCCAGGGGAGATCTTAAGGGGGGTAGCCTGAGTATGCTCTGCATTGGCACCATGGTCACTATGTCTGATGGACAGGATGCCCTGAAATGTTTCCCCCCATCACTTGATCCCCCTACCTATCTATGTATGTTTGCTAGCTACCTGCTGCTCGCTGGTTGAAGATCTTTTTAAGAAAAAAAAAAAAAAAACAGATCTGTCTCTAGGCTAAAGGGACTCCTTAGGGGCCTATTTTAGCCTTACCTTGCCGGGATTCAAAATCTGCCGCCTGATGCGTCCTCCAACCTGCATTCCTGGGCTCCAGAGTGCGTCTCCTCCTGGGCTCTCCCCCCCCCCGACAGTCGCGCGCGCGCGTGCACGCGCGCATGCATATAGAAATTTTTCGCGCCGTTCGGGAGGGGGGGGGAGGGGGGGCGGGGAGCGTGACTGCAGTGTAGAGTGGGCGTGCCTTCAATTGCTGTTATACACAGCAGGCGCGTTCTTAGCTCAGTTCAAAGCTGAGCTGGAGAGAGAGGACGTAGAGCTGGCAGCACAGTGACTCCCGGTGGCGAGAAGGGGTACTACATGCTGGAGTCAGCTCCAATACTTTTTGTTAAGCCAAAATCCCCTTGGCAACAGGTTGAATGCTGGCAAACATGTTGGGGGTGGGGGTGGGGCTGTATGTTGTGAATAATATTATAAAAGAAAACATACTGAGCCCCACCGTTTTTGGGCATTAGTGATCCTATTGTCCCCTAAACCTTATTTTTTGGTACTCCTGGCTATAACAGTCTGTTGTTGTAAGCGGAGTCCCTCGGTTTTGTATTATGGCTTCCAAGGGTTCAGGATCAAAACACAAAAAAAAAAAAAAAAAAAAAAAGAGAAAAGGCAAAGACAAAAGGGTTCCTCCTCTGGTTCTGATGATATGCCAATACTTTCCCCACAGGTTATTCCTATAGGGGTCACCCTGGATAAGCCATTAAGGGGGTCTGGTGCTGAGGCTGGCCCAGGTCGGCCCAACCCTGTGGTATCACAGAGGAGATGCTAGCCGTCACCCTAGGGGGGCTAGAGAAAAAAGTTAACAGCTATGATCGCTGGCTCTTTTTCTGGCAAAAAGCGGACTGGATCCCCATCGCCAAAAGGGACAGAACCTAGAGGAAGGATCTACCACTGAAGAATCGTTTTCAGCCTCCCAGACGGAGAGTCTGTGGGTCCAGTCTTTGACAGACATGGTCCGCTCGGCATTTAATTTGCCATTTCCAGAGCCTCAAGTTCCTGCGGTATCCTCTTTAGGTTCTTTTAAAAGCGCCTTTAAGCAACGCAGCTTTTCCGGTCCATCCTCTGTTAGAGGAATTGGTTTTTCCAGGATTGGGACGACCGGACAGAATTTTTTCTGCCGCCTAAAGCTGACGAGAGGGTAGTCTTTATGCACGTCTGCCAGGAAATATTTGTGCTTGCAGGCACTCTTTCCCCTGACCAATTGCTCTTTAAAAGGGGCCCGGATGGCTCAGTCGGTAGAGCATCAGACTTTTGGTCTGAGGGTCCAGGGTTCAGGTCCCGGTTCGGGCACTGCTTTTCAACCACCCGTGAGGTCCTTGAGGCCACATCTCCCGGAAAGCGCCCGATCTCGTCTGATCTCGGAGGCTAAGCAGGGTCGGGCCTGGTTAGTGCCTGGATGGGAGACCACCTGGAAGGTTTTCTGTTATTTACCCTATGGAAAAGACATTTTTCTAAGAAAGGGGGCGCTCCCAACTGTGGACGCAGCCATCTCATGGGTGAATAAATCATTAACTGGCCTAAGGGGAAACATACAAATGTTTAAGGTCCCGGTCGATAAACGTTTAGAGACACTTTCCAGCATCCTTGGCTACAGCCAGCAGTGGCTGCAAGTGGAGTTTTGTCAGGCGTTAAAGAACCAGACAAAACAGATGCTTAAGACATCCCTGCCCAATAGGCAGAGGAGTTATTGGATATTCCCAGAGCTCTGTGCTTTGCGGTAGAGGCTATAAAAAGACTCCATCCAGCAGGCGTCTCGTTGTCACTATTTTTAGTGCATATGAGAAAGCTCTTATGGTTGAAGAACTGGGCGGCCGAGCCCCATGTAAAAGACTGCTGGCAGGTTTGCCCTTCCATGGAAAGATCTGGATAAATACATTCAGACTGTTTCAAGTGGCAAAAGTACCCTTTTACCAGTCAAAAGAAGTTCCGGGGTCCTGCGTTTAAAAGGCAGCTCCCCCCGGTTCCAGGGCCCTCAAATTTCAGGCAGTACGGACCTCCTGCGCGATCAAACTTTTAACAATGGATCGCAAGGACAGGCCTCTGGGGATCGGTCCCCGACAGAGGGGGTCCGATCATCTGTGGCCGCAGGCTACAGATTAGAATTTCTAAAATTTCCTCCACAAGGAAGGCCTCAATGCGGGCAGCATTGGATCACCTGCTTTACCAGGGCATAATGGTAGAGGTACCAGCCCAAGAACAGGGGCTAGGTTTCTATTCCAATCTGTTTGTCATACCAAGGCTCATCGGCAATGTCAGACCAATTTTGGACCTAAAAGGTTTAAATGCTTACCTAAGGGTTCGCTCTTCCCGGATAGAATCCGTTTGGTCAGCAGCCGCCACACTCCAGAAGGATCTGGCTTCTATAGACATAAAGGATGGTTACCTTCATGTACCAGGTCTTTCAGCCACATCAAATATTTTTGTTTTTACGCTTCGCAGTGATACAGCGTCACTTCCAATTCGTGGCGCCCCCCTTCGGGCTGGCTACGGCCCCCGGGTATTCACGAAGGTCCTAGCTCCTATTCTAGTCAGTCTAAAGGATCCAAGGGATCTCGGTCCTAGCATACCTGGACGACCTCTTAATCATAAGATCACTCGCTTCCTTGGTGGAATGCGTAGTAGCCCTTATGGTTCAGTACCTCGAGAGGTTCGGCTGAGTCCTAAACCGGGGAAAGATCAGCATTTCAACCTACAAAGCAGTTGGAATATCTCGGCACGAGATTAGACACAGAACAGAAGATGGATGTTCCTGCCCCTGGTAAAGGTCGAGGCTATCAAAAGATTGATTCAGTTGGTTCTAAGCAAAAAAGAGCCAACTATTCGCCTATTTATGCGATGGCCATGTTCGAGGCAATACCACACGCTTCCACACTCGTGTCCTACAGGCAGCAATTCTAGCAGCTTGGTTCTGCCCAGTGGTCTGGAAGGCTGGAGAGCGGTCTTGAACAAGTTCACTCGCCAAGGAACTTGGGCAGAGGCGGAGAGGCAGCTGCCCATCAAGGTCTGGGAGATCAGAGCGGCTCGGCTAGCCCTCCTGGCATAGACATCCAGATTACAGGGGTCCTCGGTGAGAAGTCATTCAGACAATGCCACAGCGGTGGCATATAGGTGAACCACCAAGGGGGAACCAAGAGTCAAGCCACTCAGAGTGAGAGGAGCTTGGTTTTTCGGTGGGCAGAGGTTTATGTACCCTGCATATCGGCGACATTCATTCCCGAGGTGGACAACCTGCAGGCGTACTTCCTAAGTCGCCAAACCCTGTCGCCGGGGGAGTGGTCTCTGCATCCACAAGTTTTTTTCAGACAATCTGCCAGAAGTGGGGAGTGCCAGACGTGGAGGTCATGGCATCAGGATTCAACAAGAAGCTAGACAGGTTCATGTCTCGAACGAGGGACCCTATGGCCTGCGGAACCGATGTGTTGGTTTGCCCTTGGCATCAATCATAACTTCTATATGCATTTCCCCCACTACAGTTACTACCCCGCCTGTGGCGCAGGATCATAGCACAGGCCGGTTATCCTGGTAGCCCCAGCTTGGTACCGGAGGGCATGGTACTCACTAGTCCTGAAATTGGCAGCGGGAGGCCCTTGGACTCTTCCTCTAGGGCCAGACCTACTCTCACAAGGCCCGATCCTCCAACCTGCATTACGGCGTCTAAATTTGACGGCCTGGCGGCTGAATCCCTGATTCTCAGGGGTAGAGGTCTGTCTAGGCAGGTAATCCCTACCCTCATTAAGGCTAGAAAGCCGGCCTCCAGGGTAATTTTGTTACAGGGTTTGGAGGGCCTACGTAGGCTGGTGTGAGGCTAAGAGATGGGTTTCCCACAAGTATACCATTGGATAGAGTATTAAGTTTTCCTCCAGCTAGGAGTGGATAAAGGCCTGGCATTAAGCACGATCTAGGGACAGATTTCAGCCTTATCAGTGTGGTTTCAGAGGCCGCTGGCCGCCCACTCGCTGGTTAAGATCTTCGTACAGGGAGTCTTACGTGTTAATCCTCCAGTCAAATCACCACTTTGTCCATGGGACTTAAATCTTGTTCTGTCAACTCTACAGAAACAACCCCTTGAGCCGTTGGCTGAGGTACCTTTGGTTTTACTGACTAGAAAGTCGGTATTTCTGATCACCATAGTTTTGGCCAGGAGAGTATCGGAATTGGCAGCCTTATCTTGTAAGGAACCATATCTCATTTTACATAAGGATAGGGCGGTTTTCCGTCCTCATCCTTCCTTTCTACCAAAGGTTATATCCAGTTTTCACCTGAACAAGGATGTGGTACTTCCATCCTTCTTCCGAAACCCACATCTAGAAAGGAGGGGTTGCTGCATACGTTGGATATTGTCAGGGCCATAAAGGCCTATCTTAAAGCTACAGAGAAGGTTCGGAAAACAGATGTGGTGTTCGTTTTACCGGAAGGGCCCAAGATGGGTCAGGCAGCTGCTTGATCCACCATCGCAAGAGGGATTAAACAATTAATCATTCAGGCCTGCGGTTTGAAGAGGTTGCCTCCTACTTTGTCGGCAAAGGCCCATTCTACCAGGGCCATGGGCACCTCCTGGGCAGCACATCATCAGATCTCTATGGCTCGAATATGCAAGGCAGCAACGTGGTCGTCAGTCCACATGTTTACAAAATGTTATCAATTGGACGTAAGAAGGAATGCGGATACAGCCTTTGGGCAGTCAGTACTACAGGCCGCGATTCAAGCTCCTCAGGATCTGAGGGGGCTCCCTTGATTTGATTTGAGATTTACATTTCTTGTTTAAGTTGGATTTACTAGTATTTGAGTATACCTCTAAATTGAATCCTTCTTTGGAAGATGTCTCCCTCCCCTCATTAAAGCACTGCTTTCGGACATCCCATATAGTAATGAATATGCCGCTCTGTGTCCCGTGATGTACGAGAAAGAAAAAGGGATTTTTAAATACAGCTTACCTGTAAAATCCTTTTCTTGGAGTACATCACGGGACACAGAGCTCCCACCCCTCTTTTGGGGAACATTTTGGGAGGCATACTGCTTGCTACAAAACTGAGGGACTCCCTCTAGGGGAGGGGGTTATATAGGGAGGGGACTTCCTGTTTGAGATTGCCAGTGTCCACACCTGAAGGTACTCCATATAACCCATATAGTAATGAATATGCTGCTCTGTGTCCCGTGATGTACTCCAAGAAAAGGATTTTACAGGTAAGCTGTATTTAAAAATCCCTTTTTTTTAACCACTTCAGCTTCAGAAGATTTACCCACCAACCGTTCCTGAAATTTTTTGCGATACGGCACTGGCATGATTGATTCCTCAATCATGCCACACCATGCCCAAATAAAATCAATGTCCTTTTTTTACAACAAATAGAGCTTTCTTTTGGTGGTATTTGATCACCTCTGCGTTTTTTATTTTTTGCACTATAAACAAATAAAAAAAAGAGCGACAATTTTTGGGGAAAAGAAAACATATTTTTTACTTTCTGCTATAAAACATATCCAGTAAAAAATCTAATTTATTCATCAATTTAAACCAATATATATTCTACCACATATTTTTGGTTAAAAAAAAAAAAAAAAATCGCAATAAGCGTATATTCATTGAAAACATACTTTTTACTTTCTGCTATAAAACGTATCCAGTAAAAAATCTAATTTATTCATCAATTTAAACCAATATATATTCTACCACATATTTTTGGTTAAAAAAAAAAAAATCGCAATAAGCGTATATTCATTGAAAACATACTTTTTACTTTCTGCTATAAAACGTATCCAGTAAAAAATCTAATTTATTCATCAATTTAAACCAATATATATTCTACCACATATTTTTGGTTAAAAAAAAAAAAAATCGCAATAAGCGTATATTCATTGGTTTGTGCAAAAATAATAGCTCCTTCAAATGATAGGATATTTTAATTCTTTAAAATAAATCTTCTTTACCAGTAATGGTGGCAATAACCGACTTATAGTGGGACTTGTGACGGACAAATTGGACACCTAAATACACTTTTGACACTTTTTGGGGACCTAATACAGTGATCAGTGCTATAAATATCAGTCTATTTATAAATATGTGTTGCACCATTGTCAGAAGCATTCATGCTAGCTGAAAAAAATGTCACTTACTGTCATTTTTCCTGTATCATCAGCTCCAGCTGTTTGCTGAAATGCGGTATAGTTTAGTATAGAATAGTATTATAGTATATAGTTTACCCACCAAGGTATTTCAGAAAACTATACTGAATTTTGGCCACTAGATGGCGGTGACGATACAGGCATTACTTTCTTAGAAAACATGACATTAGGGTTGCCAACTGTCAGTAAATTTATAGGCAGGTTGTAAAAATCTATGATTTTTACAACCTGTCAGTAAACATCAGGGGCTGATAATTGTCTTGCTGTGTCGACATTTTAAGTGTAAACCAGGCGAATGACTTGTTATGGGTATCGTCGGTGTTTATACTGTGCCAAGCCTTTTCTGGTACTTTTTGTTTACACATTTAAATCAGTTGCTAGAAAATTATTTCTAACCCCCAAACATTATATATATTTTTTACCAGAGACATCAGAGAATAAAATAGCGATTGTTGCAATTTTTTATGCCGCACGGTATTTGCACGGCGGTTTAGGCCAATATGTATTCTACTACATATTTTTGGTAAACAAAAAAACGCAATAAGCGTATATTGATTGGTTTGCGCAAAAGTTATAGCGTCTACAAAATAGGGGATATTTTTATGGCATTGCGTATCATTACTGATATAGAAAATCTGTGCCCTTCGGAATGTATTTCTATTGCTCATGTGTGTCTACAGCTCTGATGTCCACTCTGATAATGCTCATGCGGTATTGGGGTTGCCACTTTTTTTTCAAGTCAAACCCGAACACTTTACCGTCACGCAGCAATTTTTTTTTTTTATTATAGAATAAACTATACATATATTTTTAAATAACATTTCTATTCATATGAATTTAATCACAAGAGTCCCCCTTTACATCAGAGTCTACAGAGTTCCCCTTTTACATTTGAACCCACAGAGTTCCCCTTTTGCGTCTGAATCCGCAGAGTTCCCCTTTTATATCTGAATCTACAGAATTCCCCTTTTACATCTGAATCCGCAGAGTTCCCCTTTTACATCTGAATCTACAGAATTCCCCCTTTACATCTGAATCTGCAGAGTTCCCCTTTTACATCTGAATCTACAGAATTCCCCTTTTACATCTGAATCCACAGAGTTCCCCTTTTGCATTTGAACCCACAGAGTTCCCCTTTTGCATTTGAACCCACAGAGTTCCCCTTTTGCATTTGAACCCACAGAGTTCCCCTTTTGCATTTGAACCCACAGAGTTCCCCTTTTGCATTTGAACCCACAGAGTTCCCCTTTTATATCTGAATCTACAGAGTTCCCCTTTTATACCTGAATCTACAGAGTTCCCCTTTTACATCTGAATCCGCAGAGTTCCCCTTTTACATCTGAATCCGCAGAGTTCCCCCTTTACATCTGAATCCGCAGAGTCCCCCTTTACATCTGAATCCACAGAGTCCCCCTTTACATCTGAATCCACAGAGTCCCCCTTTTACGTCTGAATCCACAGAGTCCGCCTTTTACGTCTGAATCCGCAGTTCCCTTACACTGTAAGGGGGGGGACTCTGCAGACTCTGATGTAAGGGATGCTGTGGGAACCCTGATTTAAGGGGGAACACTGAGAACTCTAAACATCTGTGTGTGTGTGTGTGTTGGGGGGGGGGGATTGTTAGTGTTGGCTTTGGGCAACGTGAAAGAGAGCGTAACAGACACTCTCAGTTAAGACAACTGCAACCAGCAACCCTGCTGAATAACGTGTCCGGGTTTCAGGCAGTCTCTAACCCAGACGCATGATTCCAAACCCGAGCTGTCTGGGTGAATCCCAGACAGGTGGCAACCCTAAGTAGAGTTTACTCATTGCTTTTTCAGATTGTCTATTGTGAAAGCAGCACTCTGGCAATGCTATTGCACTGGTATTCATCCTTTGCTCATGCAGATTGTGTATTGTCCACGCTCCACTTTCTCAGTGTTGATATTCATTCATTACCGAAGTCACAAAATCACAAAAAGTCCAATCCCTGTCCCAACATTGCTGGAGAGCTGCATGATGGACGGTCCTACAGAAGGTGTAATTGGTGACTGCGACTTACCTCCCATAGTGCATCACAGAAGTGTAATCATACGGCAGGCCCACGTTATCGGTAGCCGGTTGGGTCATCTCAAAGTTGCTTTTGTATACTGTATGGTGTAATGTACAGAGAGTATGATTAGTATCATTACTGCTTTTCCCATTCAATGACTGAATGCAATATTATTCATATATGTTGTAAAGTGCTGCGCAAACTGTTGGTGCTATATAAATCCAGGATTCAGTGACCCCGGCAAATCATCATTTGACCCCTGAGGGGGTCCAGACCCCCAGATTGAGAACCACTGTGAGTGCAGGCTGGGGAAGGAACTTGTCTCGGCTCCAATGTTGAGCAAAGCATGGACCCCATGAAGCCGCACATCAGTGCAGAACTGGTACAGTATTAGAGTGAATGGAAGTCTCAGCCTGGGCTCCTACCAGGCCACACCACCAACGTGTTTCACTCTGCCCACCCCATGGTTAACCACTTCAATAGTAGGCACTTATACACCTTCCTGGCCAAGCCAATTTTCAGCCTTCAGCGATGTCGCAATTTGAATGGCAATTGTGTGGTCATACTACACAAAAAATGTTTTTCTTTGTTTCTGCTAACAATTTTTGTAAATAAGTACGTTTTCTTCTTCAGTGATGACACTGATATGGCTGCACTGACGGGCACTGATAAGGTAGCACCAATGAGGTGGCATTAATGATGGGAACTGATAGGCGGCACTGATGGGTACTGATATGCGGCACTGATGGGTGGCACTGGTATGCAGCACTGATGGGTGTCACTGGTATGCGGCACTGATGGGCACTCATAGGTGGCACTGATTGGCACTCATAGGGGGCACTGATGGGTACTCATAGGTGGCACTGATGGGCACTCATATGTGGCACTGATGGGTACTTATGGGTGGCACTGATGGGTGGCACAGATGGGCACTAATGGTCACTGATAGGTGGGCACTGATGGACACTGATGGGTGGCATTGTTGGGCATCACTGTTTTTTTGTTCTATAATCGAGCCAGTCAGTGCCCATTTGTGGGCACTGATTGGCATATATTGGGCATATGTTGGCACATGTGGATGGCCATGGGGGACGTACCAGGCCATCCACATGTTAGGGGTTTTCCTGGTGGTCCTGGCGGCTTTTCTGTTGGTCCAGTGTGGTTATCCGAGGGGGGGGCTGCGCTGATAAACAATCAGCGCAGACCCTCCCTGTCAGGAGAGCCGCCGATCAGCTCTCCTCTACTCGCCTCTGTCAGACGCAAGTGAGGAAAAGCCGATCAATGGCTCTGTTTACATCGTGATCAGTCATGATTGGACATGGCTGATCACGTGGTAAAGAGCCTCCGTCAGACTGACACACCGCACCACCGATCGCCACGATGCGCGCCCCGCGGCTGTTATCCTGCTGGATGTCATATGACGTTTAGTCAGAAAAACTGAACCACCGCCCGGCCGTCATTTGGCGATAGACCGGGGCGGTAAGTGGTTAAGCTCCGAGGGGCAAATTGAAAACACCTGGGGGGCCGAGACTGTCATTTATTACAATACCAGTAGGTCTGCATTGATGAGCATCTTCATGGGACCAATTATTTGAATTCCTTAGCTAAGCGATACCCTGCTTGCGCTAAGAGCTGCCTCGCTAGAGCCATTGTGCCCAATAGGAACGAGAGAGGCACTTCCTCAACCACAAATAATATTGAGTCAAATCCAGTGCCTCAGTCATTGACGTTTTTATTGCTGTCTGTGTTCCCTCTAATAGGATGAATAGTGAAATGTCTTCCACATCACAGAACAAGTCCAGGAAAACATTGTAAGGTAGGATGAAATTTACCATCTGGAATGTTTGCCCATTCGATGTAGACGTAGGTATCCCGGTCACTCCTGGTGTGCTCGTGGACAAAGCCCAGGACATGATTGAGCTCATGCTGTACAATCCCTTTCAACACGCAGCCGGGGTTCAATAGGGAGAGAACTTGGGGTCCTCCGATTCTCCCCAGGTAGGACCAACATCTGAGGAGGCACTTGTATCATGAGTGGTCTGTCATTCTTGTAGCTACACACAGAAAAAACATCTAGAAAGAAAATCACATCACGGAAAAGCAACGCAGAGGAGGCAGAGTATAAGAATGGGGGCAGGGAGAATGGCTTTAGAGGGTTATGAGAACATTTACTATCAGTCCTGAGATTATTTTATACATTTCCTCCATCTAGAGGTGAAAAAGAGGAATGTTCTGTGTGCTTCCTGGGAGTGATTATTATTGGTAGGGTTGTCCCGATACCCGTATCGGTATCGGCAGGCATGGACTGGCCATAGGGACTACAGGGAGTTTCCCGGTGGGCCGATGGCTCAGTGGGCCAGTTTCAGTGACAGCCTGTCAAAGCAATGGCTGTGCAGCTCGCCCTCCACTTCATGCAGTGATGTGAGAAGAATGAGGAAAATACAGAGGAGAATAAGTGAAATAATAAAAGAGGTGAGTGAGGAATCCTTTATGTTATGCTACTTATTTTTTTTGTACAATTGCGTATAGTTTATATACTGTTTTTGTTCTTGTTTGCAAACAAAGTGGGCCGGTCTGGATAAAGTCCAGGGCCAAATTTTGGTCTCAGTCCATCCCTGGGTATCAGGACCAATACCGAGCATTTGCTTGTACTCACACAAATGCTCCCGATGCCTTAGCCCCCTTTCACACTTGTACGACTTCAAAGTCACGCGATTTTACCGCAATTTCGCGGCCGCGATTTTACGCAATTTCGCGGCCGCGATTTTACCGCGATTTTGCCGCGATTTCAATTACTGCCTGTGTAAGTGGCATCAAAATCGGACAAAGTAGTGCAAGGACTACTTTGAAGTCGGCACTACTTAAAGTCATGCCAGTATGAATGGTGTTCTTTGAAAATAATGGAGAATGACTTGTCATACGATTTTGCAGTCCAAAATCGTGGGACAAGTCCTGTAAGTGTGAAAGGGGACTTAGCCGATACCTGTGAGCAGAGCGGCGGGCTGAGCTGAGGGAGGGGTGTCAAACTGTCAGGGAGTGCAGCATTCAGGGTGACCTGAGCCGTCACATATGGTCGCGGAAGTGACGCTCCGTGTTGACGTCAAAGATGCCCATCTTTGCACACCCTGCACTCAGCCACAGTATGCCAGCAGCGGACATCTTGTTACACCCAGCCTATATAGTTTGCGCTGAGTGTAACAAGATGGCCGCTGCTGCTTTTATGCGGCCGAGTGCAAGGAATACCAGCATGGTCATTGCAGACAGCCTTCCCTAATGGCATTTTAGTGCCTGCCCATCAGTGCCCATAAATGTCACCGGCCAGTGCCCCCCAGCCTTCAGTTCCCCCCCAGCCGTCAGTGCCACCTGCCAGTGCCCCCCCCCCCAGCCGTCAGTGCCACCTGCCATTCCCCCCCCAGCTGTCAGTGCCACTTGCCAGTGCCTGCCAGCCGTCAGTGCCAACTGCCAGTGCCAGCCAGCCAGCCATCTATCAGTGCTGCATATCAGTGCCACCTAATCTGTATTGTGCTTTAAGAAACTGTCACATGACATTTAAAAAAGTATCGATAATCGGTATTGGCGAGTACCTGAAAAAAAGTATCAGTACTTATACTCGGTCTTAAAAAAGTGATATCGGGACAACCCTAATTATTAGGTTACCAAATTTTCCAAATTAAATCCATGAACACCCTACTGACCAACCACACCCACAGACCCATTGGTTGGTTCAATAGAAACTGTCTGTCATTGGACATTGGCCTTCTGTTTGGCTTCAATGGCTGAGAGCGCTGACCCGGGTTTCCTTGACGGAAGGGCCGTCTCCCTGTCAGAACACAATAGAAGAGCAGAGGAGGTGTATGTACTAACATTAGATTGTTAGTACAGCGACTCTGACCTGAGCTGTCAGTTTTTTTTTTCCGTTCAGCCCGCTGTGTTAAACGGGAAAAAAAACTTTTAGTATGTATCAGGCTTAAGGCTTGCACAGAACATCAATGTTTTGTGAGGCAAAAATGACAACCAGGACCATCAATGTAAAGGTGCCTCTTATTGTAGGGTGGGGGGTAAAAAAAAAGCCTAATACTGTCCACCAATGCAAAACGCTGTGTGCCACAGACAAAATTCACTCTTGAAAAACTCTGTAATGGGAGAATGTGATTGTCAGTTACTCCCTTCTAGTAGTACAGCATATACTACACACTTACCCATCTACTGATTGGATCTGGATATAATCAGCCTCTGTTTTACGCTCCACAAACCGAATGCAGGTTAGAGAGGTGTACTCCTGAATGGCGGAATAGATGATTGCAGAATCAGTGGATGCTAAAAGGAAGACAGAAATATACGCTAAATCTAGATTTTTAATTTGTTTGTAGCTTTAGTAAAGGATTGTGGTTGGACGTCTAGCCTATAGTATGCAGTGTTCATTATGGCAGCAAATTTCGATTTAGTTTTAGTCTTATTGCATTGAGAAGCAGGGGGGTTCCACGAATTGGGGGGGGGGGGATGTTGCTTGCCCTGGGCCCCTTACAAAAAATAAAAAAATAAATACAAATATATATATAAAAAAATGGGGGGTAGCCATCCGGGGCCCTGGGGACCTCTGGGCCCTTTAATAAAAAGACAAAAAAAAGAAATTAAACAAAAGGGGGGGTGCCATCCGGGGCCCTAGGGATCTCTGGGCCCTTTAATTTAAATATATATATATATATATATATATATATATATATAAAAAAACTTTTTATAAAAACATTTAAAAAAAAGGGGGGTTGCCATCCGGGCCCCCGGGGCCCTTTAATAAAAAGGAAATAAATAAATAAATAAAATATATTAAAATGTTTATATAAAAAAAAGGAGGGGTTGTCATCCAGGGCCCCTTACAGGCGTACTGCCTGTACCGCCCTGATGGCGGCCCTGGCCACAGACAATTGAGGGATGTATTGTACAGGACTACGAGTCTCCTATAATCACCTGAATAGTATAAGAAGATAGCGTGGATTTCTGTTATGTGTATAAAATGACTTACTCTCATAGGCGTGCGCACAGGGTGTGCCAGGTGTGCCTGGGCACAGCCTAATCATCAGTTATCTTCTGTTATCTTCTATAGATTTTACAATAAGGTGGCAATATTTCATAGTTTGTGTTGAAGGCAACTTACTGTAGTCCACAGACAGGGTGTAAGGAACAGTTACAATTCCAGAGCTGGATTTTGGCCAGAAGCACGTCTGTCCTGGACAAGTCAGAGCACTGCGACTGAATTTTACAGCGATATCTCCATGATTGATCAGTTTCTTACTACCTGCAGGGTAAAGATATTTTACTATATATATATATATATATATATATATATATATATATATATATATATATATATATATATACACACACACACACTATATTGTCAAAAGTATTGGGACGCCTGCCTTTACATGCACTGAACTAAGTCCGTAGGGCTCAATATTGAGTTGGCCCACCCTCTGCAGCTATAACAGCTTCAACTCTTCTGGAAAGGCTGTCCACAAGGTTTAGGAGTGTGTCTATGGGAATGTTTGGCCATTCTTCCAGAAGAGCATTTGTGAGGTCCGGCACTGTTGTGGAGAAGAAGGCCTGGCTCGCAGTCTCCGCTTTAATTCATTCCAAAGGTGTTCTATGGGCTTGAGGTCAGGACTCTGTGCAGACCAGTCAAGTTCCTCCACCCCAAACCTGCTCATCCATGTCCTTATGGACCCTGCTTTGTACACTGGTGTGCAGTCATGTTGGAACAGGAAGGGGACATCACCAAACTGTTCCCACAAAGTTGGGAGCATGAAATTGTCCAAAATGTCTTGGTATGCTGACGTCTTAAGAATTCCCTTTACTGGAACTAAGGAACTAAGGGGCCAAGCCCAACTCCTGAAAAACAACCCCACACCATAATCCCCCCTCCACCAAATAGTTTGGACCAGTGCACAAAGCAAAGTCCATAAAGATGGCTCCTATTCACACCATAACGCTGTGGATGCATGTCAACGGACATCTAAATGTATGTCAATGGATGTTAAAGTGGATGGAAAAGTACATGCATTTTCCATACATTTTAGCGCAAGTGTCAAAAACACTACAATTCTACTGATTGCAAAGAAAAGTCTAAAAACTATTAACCACTTAAAGCGGAGTTCCACCCAAAAGTGTAACTTCCGCTCACTTGTCTCCTCAGATTTTGTAACAGAATGTCACTGGTAGGGAAGAGATTAAACACTAGGGGGCGATTAAGGGGTAAAATGTGTTTCCTCAGTGTGTTCTAACTGTGTTGGGGATGAACTCACTACAACATGGCGGCAATCACTGCTCCCGATGACAGGCAGAACAGGGAAATGCATTGTTTACATAGGCACCTCCCCGTTCTGCATCTCCTCATCGCAATCGCGGGCCACCGGCGAACATCGAGTTCACAGGATCCGCGGGGCGCCCGCTAGGGGGGAATTTCAAAGGGACGTACAGGTATGCCCTTTTGCCTGCCCATGCCATTCTGCCGATGTAAATCAACAGTCGGCATGTGGTTAACTGACAATTGCACGGATGTGCGACGTTGTACCCAAATAAATGTATGTCCTTTTTTTCCCCACAAATAGAGCTTTCCTTTGGTGGTATTTGATCACCTCTGTGTTTTTATTTTTTGCACTATAAACAAAAAAAGGCTGACAGTTTTGAAAAAACACAATATTTTTAACTTTCTGCTATAAAACATACCCAATAAAAAATAAATATAAAAAAAAATAAAAAAAATGTCATCAATTTAAGCCTATGTGTATTCTGCTACATATTTTTGGTAAAAAAAATCCCAATACGCGTATATTGATTGGTTTGCGCAAAAAACCTTGGGATAGATTTATGGAATTTGTATTTAGAAGGCTCTTTACCATGTGATCAGCTGTGTCCAATCACAGCTGATCACAGCGTAAACAGAAAGAGCCAGTGCCTCCTCATCAGTGATGCCTATCAGAGCCATCCATCAGTGCAGCCTTTCAGTGTCCATCAGTGCCACCTATCAGTGCTGCATATTAGTGCCTCATCATCAGTGCCACCTTATTAGTGCCTATCAGTGCCACCTAGGTTTGCCACCTCATCCCTTTAAAACTGAACACATATGAATTACACAGGCTCTGAATCTAATTTAATGCAGATAAGGCACCAAGTGAGTTTACTTACCACCTTAATCAGCCACAGAACCTGTGTAAGTAATATGTGTTCGGGTTTAAAGGGATGCGGTGGCAACACTAATGCCACCTCATTAGTGCCACCTCATCGGTGCCCATCAGTGAAGGAAAAAATTTACTCTTTTACAAAATTTTATAACAGAAACAAAGAAAAAAAATCTCAGATATCTTTTAATTTGTTTAGCTAAAAGTGGTGATCGAATACCACCAAAAGGAATCTCTATTTGTGGGAACAAAATTATAAATGAATTCATTAATTATTAATATTTTATTTGGGTATAGGGTTACATGACCATGCAATAGTCGTTTAAAATATGACACCGCTGAAAGCTGAAAATTGGCCTGGGCTGGAAGGGGGGAATGTGCCCGATATTGAAGTGGTTAAACTTCCCAGGGCCTGGATTTGGACCCAAGCAATATGCATATTTCCAGCATAAAGGGAAGTGTGTGTGACAGAATTTTCCAGTTTCTACTGGCTTGCGGGACTCTCATCACATTTTATAATCCGTGGCTAGGACCTCTTGATAGGGTCAGCTAGCGCCGCTGATAGGGGGGGGGGGGCACCAGTCCTCCTGTAGGAGGCCCGGGCCCGTAGGGGGGCCCAAACAGCAGAGGGAATCAGTGTGGTTAGATGGAGGGGCCATGTGTGACTCTCTGCAGCAGCTGAAACCTGGTTTCTCTCCCTCCCAACGACTTTCAACTGCTGCAGGGAGAGACAGACACAGCTGCCGGCTTCCCTGTCCCATTAATAAAATAACACATGGTAACCCTGTATTGTTTTAATCCCTTGTAAAATGTAATACAATTCTTGGGGGAAAAAAACTGTAAAAAAAAAAAAGATTTGTAAAAATTGCAATATAATTTTTTTTTTAAAACATAAAAAAAAAAAAAAAAGGATTTTTGTTCAAAAATGTAAAAAACTATTTAAAATGGCTAATTCACACAGCTTCTCTATTATCTTTATGTCCGCTAAGAATTATTTTAGTATATTTTTAGTGAAAATGTTGTTTTGTTATTAAAGGGGGGCCCTGCCAGGTAGGCTTTATGGGGCCTCGTGATTTTTAACAGCAGCCTTGGGGTCAGCC
The DNA here is from genome assembly GCA_029574335.1 of Rana kukunoris. Lineage (NCBI taxonomy): Eukaryota > Metazoa > Chordata > Amphibia > Anura > Ranidae > Rana > Rana kukunoris. The sequence continues at coordinate 174,235,126 of CM056059.1, read as the reverse complement.
ATTGTATGAGAATTATACTAGACTGCATACCTTTGTTTAGCTTAGCTATGATGCTGGTGACATCCTCCTCGCTGTCTTCAGCTCCTGGAAAACATATGAAATGATTTATACAGAATGTCATGTAAAAGACTAATCAGATACTAATATATGAAATGATTCATGTCATGTAAAAGACTAAGCAGATATCAATATAAGAAACACGCTTGCGCCTACGACATTGATTGAAAGCCACCCTAGACTCACATGGTTCCAGAAAATCCCATCACTGAAAGAATCTCAGGCTTGGTTCACATATGAGCCGCATGAGGCTCACAGCAGTCCGATGCGTCCTCGTTCACCGTTTCAAGTCCAATTTTAGCCCAAAACTTGGACCAAAAGCTGACCAAAAGACGCACAACGTTCCTTTGCAAATCGCACCTGAAGCCGCTGCCGTGATATGTAAACCGGCCCCATGGAGAGCCGGTCACAATATCTTGCTATTTCGAACTGGATGCAGGGAACCCGCATTCATTTCGCACTCGTGTGAACCCAGCCTAAATCAATATTAATAATCACTTTGAACCAAATATGGTCTTTCTTCTGGGAACATCAAACTTCTGTAAAATGGTTTCAAAACTTTTTAGATCTTAGTGGAGGTTAGTTTTTTTAATAAAACAGAGACTGTCCACTTAGAAAAGATTGTTCACTCCTCTTAATTGGTCCACCACCACGCTCGAATTGTAGATCCTAATGCGCATGCATCCGGTCTAGCCAGCGCAAGCGTCTGGTCCAGCAGGTCCTGCTCTTCGAGGACACAGGAACCCACACAAGCAGGATAAAGGAGGGGAAGAGAGTAAGGATGTTACACAGTTGCCACGACACCACGTTTCGGAGGCATGGCCTCCTTCCTCGGGTCACTTGAGCATGGTGGTGGATAGCCTCTGATGTGCTGCCAGGATCCGAGCAGTTAGGTTGAACGTCCACGGCTCCACCTTCCCTTTTCGGGATCTTGAGGTGGTTACAGGAGTGCGGTCACAGTGGAATCTTTATGCTGTATCTATCTTCACACAACGTGAGTTTGACCATTGTAGTGTTTTTAACTTTACCATATTACAGCCGAGTTACTCTAGGGGTGGCTTTGCGCTCTCTTCTTTTGTGTTTTATCTGAGAAAAAAAGGCCTGGCTTTAGTTATTACTTTTTTGGGGGAAAAGTTACACATATGAAGCAGGTTATCACAATCTCACCTGAAAAACGGACAGGCGGATCCGAGCCGGCTTATCGCTTGAAAGGGGGTTAATACAGTGATCAATTTCTAAAAATATGCACTGTCACTGTACTAATGACACTGGCTGGAAAGGGGTTAACGTCAGGGGTGATCAAAGGGTTAACTGTGATCCTAAAATATGCTTGGTTAGTGTGTGGGATATGCTTGTACTATGGGAAGGCAAAAATCCGTGTCCCTGCTTTGTAGGAACACAGGTTCACTGCTGTCTCTACTAACAGAACGGCAGTCTCTTTTGTTTACATAGGAAGGCCGCCATTCTGCTTCTGTCTCAAATGTTCAGTGGTTCCTGGCGGACTTCGAATCTGCCGGAAACCGTTGATTGGCTCCTACTGTGTCCAATCACAGTGGGAGCGAGTGGCTGCATGCCCCAGACCCGGAAGTGCAGGATCACGTTGGTACGTGATCCTGCACAGGTGAGCCGTCTTGCCACTGTATATGTACAGCAGGGTTTGACAAATCTGATTGGAATCTAGGAGCCAGCTAAAAAAGTTAGGACCCAGAAAACGCGCCCCGTCCCGCCGAGCTGGCACACAGAAGCGAAAACGCATACGTGAGTAGCGCCCGCATATGTAAATGGTGTTCAAACTACACATGTGAGGTATCGCCACGATTGGTAGAGTGAGAGCAATAATTCTAGCCCTAGACCTCCTCTGTAACTCATGCAACCTATAGATTTTTTTAAACGTTGCCTATGGAGATTTTAAAGGGTAAATGTTTGTCGCCATTCTACGAGCAGACGCAATTTTGAAACTTGACATGTTTGGTATCAATTTACTCGGTGTAACATTATCTTTCACAATATAAAAAAAAATTGGGCTAACTTTACTGTTGTCTTATTTTTTTATTCAAAAAAGTGTTTTTTTTCCCAAAAAAAGTGCGCTTGTAAGACCGCTGCCAACGGCCACCACAAGATGGCGCCAGATCACAGAAGGAAGCATAGGCCTGCAGAAGGCCGCAAAGGCGCAGCCTTAATTACCAGCCCGAGCAGCCCTACGCAATCGCACGGCGGGGGAGATGGGGGCGCACGGAGACACAGGATGGGGTACCCTGTGTCTCCGTGCACCACCACCGCACGATCGCGTCGGGCCGTGCCGGCCGGTAATTGAGGCCGCGCCCTTTGCAGGCCTAAGCTTCCTTCCCCGGGCTCCAGGTCGCTAATTCCAGTCACAATTGCGACCGGGCGCCCGGAATTTGTCGAACCCTGATGTACAGTATGTGGTCAGCATGCAGTTAAAGGTCAGAACTGTAACAAGGAATGGTATGAATGGTGTGCGTTGTCCCTAAAACACTTGGTGGTGGCTGCTGTGTGGTTAAGGGATTACCTGCTCAGTTACTGTACCTTCCACCATGACAATTACTGTAAGCTAGAAAGGTGGGGTAAACCTGTCAGACACGAAGAGGTTAATTGCCAGGAGGCACGCCAATATATGATATCCAATGCAATCAATTCGAATTCTACTCATCTCAGTGAAAACAAATGGACAGCCAGGGAGAAGCAGTAAAACAAGTGTAAATCGAAATCCTGCTACTCACCATTTTGGCTGTCTGTTGCAAGTGAAATCTATTAGAAATAATGCAATATTTTATTTATTACAGGATTCAATTATTTTTGACTGCATTTTAAATTTAAGACATTTTTTCTACAAATAGATACATCTCAGTGACCTCATTTACAAACATTAAACATTCAATTTAGCGTGCGGAAATGGGTTTAAATGTACGTTTCAGTCAAACTAAAAATTGGCACATGGAACTACATCCGAACAAGTCCAGAGGAGTGCAACAAAAAGGGTCAGAGGAATAAATCATATCAGGAGCGATTTCAAGAACTGAATATGTACAGTTGCAAGGGTCTCAAATTGGCAGCCCTCCAGCTGTTGCAAAACTACAAGTCCCATCATGCCTCTGCCTGTGGGAGTCACGCTTTTGTAACTGTCAGCCTTACAATGCCTCATGGGTCTTGTAGTTTTCCAACAGCTGAAGGGCCACCAGTCTAAGGCCCCTGGTTTAGTGGAAAGAAAGGAACGAGGAGACCAGTGTTGCCAACCGTCAGTATTTTTACTGGCAGCCAGTAAAAAACTGGCAATTTTCTTCTGCCAGTAAAATAAAAGGTTGCCAGTAAAAAATATATCTGTGACACTCGGTCCGGAGTTGGCTGAGACCATCCGAGTGCGGATGCGGTGCCTGAGCATGTCGTGTGATGTCATGGTGCAATGGAGCCAAGCCATAGCGGCCAGAGCCTTGTGTGTGGGCCTGCAGTATGGAAGCAAGGCAGGCTGGGACCGGGACCATAAGTTCTGTTTAGACTGGAGTGGACTTGAGAGACCCCTTGGCTTGGAGAGACACTGTCACTGGGATGTGTTGTGTCAGTGAAGTCTCATTTTTGAAGCATGACATGTTGGGTATCAATTTACTTGGCATAACATTATCTTTCACAATATAAAAAAAAAATTGGGCTAACTTGACTGTTAGGCCCCATACACACGATCGGACATATCCGATGAAAACGGTCCGCGGACCATTTCCATCGGATATGTCCGATCGGGAGTTTGATCCGATGGCGTGTACACACCATCGGATCAAATTCCCCGCCGCCGGACGGCGCGGTGACGCGGCGGTGACGTTGACGCCGCCGCGTCACCGCCACGTCACCGCACCAGGAAGTAAAACACTTCCGCGCATGCGCCGAATCCATTCGGCGGCGGCGCGGCGGCGGTGGGGGACGACATGTCTGCTGGTAAGTGTACTAACCAGCAGACATGTCGGGCGGACAGATTCCACCGGATGGATTTCAAAGCATGCTTTGAAATCTGTCGGGTGGAGAAATCTGTCCGCTAGCCCATACACACGAGCGGAGATGTCTGCTGAAACGGTCCATCGGACCGTTTTCAGCGGACATATCCCCTCGTGTGTACGCGGCCTAAGTGTATTTTTTCCCAAAAGGATCACCAGATCACAGAAGAAAGCTTAGGCCTGCAGAAGGCCGCAAAGCCGCGGCCTCAATTACCGGCGGGCGTGGGCCCGCTGGGATCGCATGGCGGGGGAGGTGGGGGCGCACAGAGACACAGCATCCCACTACCCCCGCCGTGCCCGCCGGTAATTGCAGGTAATCTGCAGGCCTAAGCTTCCCCGGGCGCCAGGTCACAATTTCTTGTCGCAATTGCGACCGGCGCCCGAATTTTGTCAAGGTCTGATTACTATATCGAAAATAAAACAAGAAATATGTTTTTTGCCTTATTATCTTCCATAAATCATATTGCTAATTACATATTGTATTTGTTTGTAGCCTAAATACTCAAATTTGCACTTAAAACTGTAATTTTGTAACTTTTGGAAATGTCAGTAAAAAGGTGACTGTGCCAGTAAATTTTGGATGTTAAAAAAACTGGAAAAAAAGCAGGGGTCGTCTTATACACCGGGTCAGCTCAGTGGTGTATTTAGGTTTTGTGCTGCCCTAGGCCTGAGTAAACTCGGGCACCCCCTAATTTAAATATGACCCACCCCTTCCTGTCAAGGCCACAACCCTTTCTGTTTAGGTCCCACCTTAAACCCTAGACCCGCCCCACTTTTTGAGTGGGGACACTAGTTCTGAGGGCCTGGGGGGGCAATGGATTCCCTTAATTTAATCTCTGCAATAGGACAGGGATGGTAAAAAATAATCTGACAGGGGCAGTGCGCCCCCTTTATGGGGGAGCTTGACTAGTTTGTCTCTCAGCCCAGTCCGGCCCAGAGGGCAGCTATCACAAATTTTACACTGCTTTAGGCAGGACACCCCTGGAGCAGAAAACCGGGGGGGGGGGGGGTGCTGACGAAAAGAAAACAGTGTATTCTCTTCTCCCCTGACGCAAGATAATAAGTGGGGGGGGGGGGCCCTGGGGAGCATCGTGTATGTGTAATGCAAAAAAAAAAAAAAAGAATAAAAAAAAAAAATGCCTGTACCCCCTGATGGCGGCCCTGCCGGCCCATAAGACTGGCACTACACTAACAGTGTAGCAAAAGTCGGCGGGGACACTTTCCGTGCTGCCCCCCTGCAAAGTGCTGCCCTAGGCCTGGGCCTTGTTGGCCTAGGCCAGGATACAGCCCTGGGTCAGCTGCTCGGATGCCTGCTTGATGTGCAGTAATACTGTATGTAGCTTTGGCTACATACAGTATATACCACTTAGCCATCCCAGTGAGCGATGTATTCAAATGAATACAGAGCCTGCTTGGATTGGAGTAACAACCAGTGTTGTAAGTAACGGCGTTTAAATAAACGCCGTTACGTAACGATTGGCCGTCAAGGGGTAACTAGTAATCTACCTGATTACTTTTACCCCATCGCCAACGCCGTTGCCATTACATTGGCGGCGTTACTAAGTTACATTGAGCGTGCGGCGCGGGTGGCAGTCCGGGGTCATGTCTCTGTCTAACTTTCCTCAGGGCCGGCGGGATGGAGCCTGTGATTGCATTGTGAATTGTGATTGGGTGGCCCGGGTCACACTGTTTGTCATCAGTCCTCACATGATGCCATGTTCTCCTTGATTGGTCGCCGGCGGGCACGTGACTCAGTGTCGGACAGACTCGGTGGGTGGCGCTGGCGCGGCGCATGCACGCGCCCCTGGAGTCTCCCGCCCGCGGCCGCAGACGTGACTTGTGTGTCTGTCGGGACTTGTCGGGTGTGACTGACTGACTGACGGACGGTGTCAGTGTCACTGACGGAGCCGCCGACATCTCCGGTCTGAGGCCAGCAGCCAAGTCACACTGACTCACCACCTCACCAGGCAACACCGACTGTGGCCCTGCGGCGGCCCCTGCCCTGCGCAAGCCAGCAGACAGCAGCACCGACCGACTGTGGCCCCTGCCCTCTGCGCAGCCAGGTCCCAGGTGAGGAGCCGATTGGAACTGGGGGGGGGGAGCGGCCTAGTCTAAGGCCTGCCTGGTCTGGTGGTGCGGTGGTGGTGATGTGAATGAATTTTGTGCTACTGGGCTGGCTGAGCTGACCGACTGGCTGGCTGGGCTGATATTGTTGCTTGCTTCAAAGCTTAAAAGACTCCAATTACCTGTCTATAAATATATAACAGGCTTATAGACAGATAATTGGAGTCCTTTAAGCTTTACAATTACAAGCAATATCAGCAGCAGCAGTCACTGTCAGCTCAGCCAGTAGCAAAAAGTTCATATTTCGCCACACCAGGCCTAAGGCCTTAGGCCTGGTGTGGCAAAATATGAACTTTGTGCTACTGGCTGAGCTGACACTGACTGCTGCTGATATTGCTTGTAATAAAGCTTAACGGACTCCAATTATGTTATAGAACGTAATTGCATTGTAGAATATATAAAAAAAATCTCAGTTACTTTTCCGAGTAACTAGTTACTTTGCTAATAAAGTAACTGAGTCACTAACTCACTTACTTTTTTGGACAAGTAATTTGTAATTGTAACTAGTTACTTTTTTAAAGGAAGATGAACAACACTGGTAACAACCTCCGCGGATTGGCTTTGAGAGTCAGAGAGGCGTGGGCTGATGATGTTACAACCTCTGCCAATCCAAGCAGGCTTTGTATTCATTAATAGAATACAGTGCTCCAGCTCCAGCAAGAAGGAAGAAGAATATGGCTCCAGCAAGAATAAAAAAGGATATGGCTCCAGAAGGAAGAAACATGAAGCCTCGGAAGGGGGGTCAACTTATACGGTGAGTACAAGCAAAAAATCTTAACCACTTGCCTACTGTGCACCTATACCCCCTTCCTGCCCAGACAAAATTTTAGCTTCCGGCACTGCGTCGCTTTAACTGACAATTGCGCGGTCGTGCAAAATGGCTCCCAAACAAAATTTACGTCCTTTTTTCCCCATAAATAGAGCTTTCTTTTGGTGGTGTTTGATCGCCCGTGCTGTTTTTATTTTTTGGGCTATAAACAAAAAAAGAGGGTACATTTTGAAAAAAAAAACACAATATTTTTTGCTTTTTGCTATAATAAATATCCCATTTAAAAAAAATGATATTAATTATCTCAGTTTAGGCCGATACGTGATCTTCTACATATTTTTGGTATAAAAAAATAAATAAATAAAAATTGCAATAACCATATAGTGACTGGTTTGCGCAAAAGTTATATTGCCTACAAAATAGGGGACATAATTATGTTTTTTTTTTTTTTTTACTAGGAATAGCGGTGATCTGCGATTTTTTTTCGGGACTGCGACATTATCGGACACTTTTGACACATTTTTGGGACCATTGACATTTATACAGTGAACAATGCTATAAATATGCATTGATTACTGTATAAATGTGACTGGCAGGGAAGGGGTTAACCACTAGGGGGCGGGGAAGGGGTTAAATGTGTGTCCTAAGTAGTGTTCTAACTGTAGGGGGAGGGGGGTGACTGGGGGAGGTGACCGATTGTGTCCCTATGTACAAGGGACACAGATCGGTCTCCTCTCTCCCTGACAGGACGTGGAGCACTGTGTTTACACACAGAGCTCCACGTCCCTGCTCAGTTACTAGGCAATTGCGGGTGCCCGGAGGCCATCGGGCACGTGCACTGTGTTCCCAGTAACCCGACTGGCTCGCGCGCAACCAGCGGTGCGCGCGCCCCCTAGCGGCTTTAAATGACAGGACGTCATATGATGTCCTGTCAGAACAATAGAGCATTCCGCCTGCCGTCATTTGAGGCGGGTGTTAAGTGGTTAAACTGTAAAATTAGGGGGTCGTCTTATATGCCCTGGTGCCTTATACACCGGGAAATACAGTATATATTTTCTGCTGTCACTCTTTTATGTTTCTTTGTAGATCAAGGATTCTAAACTCCACCCACCAATGTTTCTCATTCATGCTAGGCAATGGGCTGCTGTCCTTATCTGATGGCCTTGTTTAAAGCAGAAGTTCACCCAAATAACATCTATATAAGACCAAATTCTTTATACTTCTAACATGTACAGTAGGCACTTTTTTTTTATGCTGTACATACCTTATTATCGCTATTTTCAATCCGGCTTCCGGGTACACACTCCAGCGGGAGTAGGCGTTTCTATCCTGAGCCACAATGTAATCTGGGAGTTCGCCCAGATGAGTGATGTCCTTCAGAAAAAGTTCTCTGTGGCGGATAAGGCCCCCCTCCTTATTGCGTAGGCGCGTCATGAGAGTCACAGAGTTTCCAAAAGTAGCCGAACATGTAGACCTGTGAGTCAGCTCTATACGGCGCCTGCGCAGTCAGCTTTACACGGCTCCTAGTCGGTGCGCAGCCGCCTTGTAGAGTTAACTCGCGACTCTACATGTTCGGCTACTTTTGGAAACTCCGTGACTCTCGTAACGAGCCTACGCGGGCCTTATCCGCTGGGGGGGACATCAATCATCTGGGCGAACTCCCAGATTACATTGCGGCTCAGGATAGAAATGCCTACTCCTATAGGAAGAACCCGGAAGCCGGATTGAAAATAGCGATAATAAGGTATGTACAGCCTAAAAAAAAAAAAAAAAAAAGTGCCTACTGTACATGTTAGAAGTATAAAGAATTTGGTCTTATATACATGTTATTTGGGTGAACCTTCGCTTTAATGTTGCATAATAAATGTATATAAGGCCTCCATCAAGGTAAAACCAGTGAATATTCTGACATAGTCACAATTCAAAATAATAAAAAAATACATAAGCAGAAGATACCCATAACGTAAACCCTATAAGAAAGCGATGCAGTTATGCAGGCAGGTAAAGTTACATACAAATCTCAGCTTTACCTGCTATAACAGGTGTTTATTGCCTCACCTGGAGTGGTAACAGGTAAGAAATGATAAGGATATATTTGGCGGCGTCCATGGAACTGAAACAAGGTTTTCCTACAGCCTCTGAAGTCTGCTTCACATTAACCTATTTCAGCTGTGTAACAGATTAGAACAAGACAAGAGTATAATAGTCACCAATCAGTAGCCTCCATCAGGACACACAAACGGAGAAAGATCTTCTTACACATGCACCATATTAGATTCCATCTTTTTCACCTTGTGGTGGAATCAATCTCAGCTAGACAAGGATTATTTTGGGATGTGGCTTGGTACAGGTGACCATAGGCCTATAGGGAAATGTGAAAACGTGCAGTAGCTCAGAATAGGCATTATGTCATCAGTGAAGATTGTAGGTCATCCATAGATGGAAGACAATGCTCCCCAGATCCATGTGGCCAGAACACTTATGCCGCGTACACGCGATCAGAAATTCCGACAAGAAAAGTTTGATGTGAGCTTTAGAAATAATATACTATACAGTACAACCCACAAGGCAATGGGTCATACAAGAGGTTCAATAACATCCTGATGCAACTTCTTAGAGGCTTAGCTTTGGAAATGCAGGAACTAGGTCAATTACTTAGCAAAAGTGGTCTGTAAATACAACCATACCGTATAATTTTGGATAAGCCCCTTACCCTACCATGTTATGTTTGGTCCTACTATCAGGGGCCCACAGACCTATGGGCCACAGTTCCCACAGAAGTAGTTGAACACACTCTTCCTGGATTCAGGAGCAGAAATAACACCTGTCTGAAGTCTCACAGTTCATTAAAGACCTGTCAAGGTCAGGGTTAACAAAGTGCTAGTCCAACATAGAGGCACACACCAGCATGAAAACCTGCAAACAGTGGAAAGAAGTCACCAGAGTTGTGCTACAATAGCCTATTCTAGGTTTTCCAGTTTACGATATCCAGAGACAAAGAAACCAATAAAAACCAAGACACATAGATGGTAAATTTCTCAAACCCATTAAGACACAAATACAGGCCTATAAAAGTTTTTTCAAAGAACTTGCCCACGTTCGTGAGCCACAAAAATTTCTGCCACCAGATGTTCAATATTGGCTGCCTTCTGCTCTTCCATTATTGTTTCCAAAATCCCAGGAGAAGCCATGGATTCTGATAATATTACACAGTTTAATGGTCACCTAGCTCAGGCCCATGCTCCAACTGTTTAGCTCTCTGAACCACCTACCACCGATGCAACTGAAAATTCTCCAACTCTCCGCTAAGTAGATGGAATCAACACTCAACCCCTTGAGGCGCTCCCGGAGACATAACTTTAGGAGACCCACTGTACAGTTTGAACAAGATGGATCTGAAAGGTGTGCAAATGGTACCTATTCACTCATGCTCAGATGCAGGAGTAAGATTCTTTAACTTCTTTTTCCTTAACTTATTTTTCTTTAGCCTATTTTTCTCACAACTGCCTGGGTTCCAACAGCAACTTAAAGGGCACACCTGGAGAGGCAGTGGGAGCTGAGCAAGTACTCTGTAGCCAAGTACGAGGCCCTCTACTGTCAGAACTGGCGTGCAGGCAGCTGGGTCAGAGCCGAATATCACACAGCATCCCCGGGAGACCCAGCTACTGTGGGAAAACCATCCCGAATCTCTACCAGGGTGCTCCAGCTACAGTGGGGTGGCACTTTTCCTTGGGCCTTGTAATCTTCCATCTGTTCACCTGTGTTACTTTTTACTGTTAAACAACAGTAAGTACTGGGCATCCCTGATGACGACCGGTGCTCTCACCACTCCAGGCTTCTCTTAGCCTACCTCCTTTACTATGCCAAAAAAGATATTTCAAAGTTATCCCCAGACCAACCCGCGGTGTCCGCCTGGGAGTCCATGGTAAACGCAGCCCTGCCATTATATAAGATGACGTACTTCAACAGCCTATCGGAAATGTTTGTTACCACTGCTTGCTTCCCTTTGGGAAAACTGTAATGTGCAAGGTTTATTAGACTTGTAAACGCATATTGTCTGCGGAAATCTATGTACTATGTATCAATTTAACATTCTGCGATATTGTGTATGATTACCTGGTTTGTGACGCTCAACTGTTTATCTCTAGATGCTGTCAAAATCTTTTTTTTCAATAAAGTACATCTGTTTGTTAAAAAAACAAAACAAAAAAAAACAACAGGAAGTGAGAGAAAATGTCTCCCTATTGGAGAAGCGGACAGTTTCCTGTCCTGATGTCATTTTTGAATTTTACACATACCTATTCTAATATGCAGCGATTTGGTAATTTCAGCCCCCCCTAAATCTACTAAATTCTATAGATGGATAGATATAGATAAATCATCACTTCTATAGATTAGCATTTGTCTTTTTTCAAGTGTGAACAACAGTTTTTGTTAATATCATACAATTCATACTTTGTTGATGAGTGTTCAGACACAAAGAGTAACATTTATGAGATATAAGAGACCTCTAGTCATAAGATACAGGTATTGGGTGGAGCAGGATAATTGAAGTCCCGGGAACCAACATGTATCGCTCCAGGCAGTAGATAAGTCACAGGGAGGAACAATGACCCTTGCATGCTTGTATCAAACTACTGATCTGCTTTTTTTTACTGGTGCCTTTTATAAAGTTCAGTGACAGGTAGATAACCATTAACAGTAGATTGCTAAAGTGCTTATCTTTGTGAAAACCGCCTTGAAAATAATGTGTTAAAATCAAAAGGGTAAATTCCTGGTGTTTTAATGTTAATGAAGGATTCCCCATTAAAAGTCACTTAGGTATCACAATTAAAAAACAAAAGGAAAAAAAGATTGGTTAACTCTACCCCAGTAGGTCCAAGCTTACAAGGAATCGTGATAATTGCCTGAAACTCTTTGGGTCCTGCAGAATTGCACAAGAGCATTAGGTGGGGATGACTCATTAAGACTTAAGCCCTGTACACACGATGGCCCGGATTCACGGAGGGCGGTGTATCTTCAGGCTGCATTCACACTATAGCGCGTATTGTACCGCGATTTCCCCCGACAAATTGCGGCGTTTTGTCCCGCGATTTCCCGCGACAAAACGCGTTGTTTTTTAGCCTTGTTTGTCGCTGGAGGGGTGATTTTAACATTGGCTATGCCGAACGCCGAACCCGCCTGAAAAAAAGGGTCTGGAACTTGTTTTGAGCTTCAGGCGTACGGCGTTTCGGCGTTCGGCGTGGAGATGTGAACCATCTCCATAGCCGACAATGTTAAATCACCCCTCCAGCGTATTTCAGGCTGCAATAGCGTCGGGCGTCGGGGGTAAAAACGCCTAGGTGTGAATGCAGCCTAAGGCCTCGTACACACGAGGGGATATGTCCGCTGAAAACGGTCCGATGGACCGTTTCAGCAGACATCTCCACTCGTGTGTATGGGCTAGCGGACAGATTTCTCCACCCGACAGATTTCAAAGCATGCTTTGAAATCTATCCGGTGGAATCTGTCCGCCCGACATGTCTGCTGGTTAGTACACTTACCATCAGACATGTCGCCCCCCACCGCCGCCGCCGAATGGATTCGGCGCATGCGCGGAAGTGTTTTACTTCCTGGTGCGGTGACGTGGCGGTGACGCGGCGGCGTCAACGTCACCGCCGCGTCACCGCGCCGTCCGGCGGCGGGGAATTTGATCCGATGGTGTGTACACGCCATCGGATCAAACTCCCGATCGGACATATCCGATGGAAATGGTCCGCGGACCGTTTTCATCGGATATGTCCGATCGTGTGTATGGGGCCTTAGAGAGGCAAGTGCAGTATTCACAAAGCACTTGCTCCGTAAGTTGCTTCGGCGTAGCGTAAATTGGCCGGCGTAAGCCCGCCTAATTCAAAGTGGGAAGGAGGTGGGCGTCATCTATTTAAATTAGGCGTGACCCCATGCAAATGAATGGCCGGTCGAACTGGGCATGCGCGGTCTTGCTCAGAATCACGTTGCATATACTCCCTAAGATACGTTGGCGCAATGCCTACGACATGAACGTAACCTACGCACTGCCCTATTCACGTCATACTACATAAACGGCCTACGCGACGTAAAATTCGACGGCCTCGTTCCCTGGCCCATACCTTTGCATTAGCTGTGCCTGCTATATGAGGGGTAACTTTACGCGAACGTAAGCCTTACGCAAATCGCGTATATGAAGCGGCCGGGCGCATCTACATTCGTGAATCAGCGTATCTTACTTATTTGCATATTTATAATGTAAAGGCCGAATGGGTCCAGCGTAACTATGCGCCAACGATACGCCAGTGTAGGCAAGTTACGTCGGGCGGAGGAAGCCTATTTTTCGACGTATCTCGCTTTGTGAATCGGCGTAAAGATACGACGGCGCACATTTGGACTTACGTCGGCGTATCTGGAGATACGCCGATGTAAATCGTTTGTGAATCCGGGCCCATCAGTCCATCCGATGAGAACTGTCTGATGGACCGTTTCCATCGGTTAACCGATGAAGCTGACTGATGGTCCATTGTGCCTACACACCATCGGTTAAAAAAGAGATCGGGTCAGAACGCGGTAACGTAAAACACAACAACGTGCTGAAAAAAATGAAGTTCAATGCTTCCAAGCATGTATTGACTTGACTCTGAGCATGCGTGGATTTTTAACCGATGGTCGTGCGTACTAACGATCAGTTTTGACCTATCGGTTAGGAATCCATCGGTTAAATTTAAAACAAGTTGGCTTTTTTTTGGATAAATAACCGATGGCACCCACACACAATCGGTTTGGTCCGATGAAAACGGTCCATCAGACCGTTCTCATCGGTTTAACCAATCGTGTGTACGCGGCCTTAATGAACAGTTGACTCTTGTTGTGCAGATGCAGCCCCAATGGAAGGGTGAATTTTAAGTTTCCTGAAGCTGGACTTTACATTTTTCATCCAACCTCTGATCTCTTGCATTTGCTATTTTGAAAAGCCAGTATAAAGCAAAGGTGAGGTGAAAAAAAAGATGTGTGGTTTAACCAATTATTATTTGGAATTGAATATGAATACATTTTTCATAGTTAGCAAGAAAAAAAAAGGCTGTGGCCTTTGCCTATATACTTTGCCCCTTTTTCTTGTCTCAGAAAGTTGGGAGGATGTTGACTTTCTTCACTGATGTTAATAGGTAGGCCCAATTCTGTGTGCTCTCCCAATCCACTTGTAATTAGGGTTGCCACCTGTCCAGGATTCACCTGGACAGTTCGGGATTGGAATCATGCATCCGGGTTTCGGACTGCCTAAAACCCGGACACATTATTTAGACTAGACCAGGGCTCAAAATTTCAAGTCCTGAGCTACTAGCCAGGCCTCAAGAGTTACTCGCCACCAGTTGCCCCACCTAATTCATACACTGCCCTGCGCCTAATTGCACCCGTAAACACGTCCTCATAGATTATCTCATGGAATGACACTGTTAAATGTTTTATGCAGAATCAAGTTACAAAATTAAATATTACCAACAACAACCTTAACAAAATAGGACAGGGCACTGGGGGCAGACCAGAGGGACAGGGCACTAGAACTGGGTCTCTTCCCCATTCTCTTGCTGTCTCCTCTGCAACTCTCTCTCTCTCTCCCTCTCCTATTCATCTCATCATCAGAAGCCTGTGTGTGCGGCTCCACGCTTGCATGTCCCCACTTCCCCCTTTTATTCAGGCTGGCAGTGAGGAGAGAAGGTCCCATGGCTTAATGAGAATTGTAAGGAGAGCACTGTGTACTGCTCTGCCTGTGCGCGGCTCACCAGACTATTTTTCCCAAGCATGTACCTTTCCTCTTTGGCCGCCAATCTCATCAGGGCTCTAAGTGTAGGCACAGATTGGAGGGAGATTGGTCATGCAGCCCTGTCATCACTCGCCCCCAGCTTAAATCCACTCGCCAAATGCTAGTGGGCGAGTGGAAATTTTGAGGGCTGGACTAGACTATGGTTTCCCAGCTAGGGTGACCACATTTCCAAACTACCATTCAGGGACACCCCCCTTCCCAAAATCAGCTTGTGCTGTAACAAATCAAAGCCCAGTGATTGAACACAAGTGACAGGATTTCTGATTTCTCCAATCACAAGCAGGGGGCGGGATTGTGCTCTTCCAGGCATTCCCTGCCAGGACAAGTACTGTCAGTGAGTAAAGCGGTGATGTGGCGGCATTTTTTGGGGGCATTAGTTTGGCCCGGGGGGGGGGGGGGGGTGGCTGTGTCAGTTATATCCCGGGACACTGCATTGTCCTGGAATGAATGTGCCCGGGACAGACCTGCAAAATGCGGGACTGTCCCAGGCAATCCGGGACACGTGGTCACCCTATTCCCAGCAGGTTGCTGGCTGCAGTTGTCTAAGCTGAAAGTGTCTGTTACTCTTTCACAGTGCCCAAAGCCAGCACTAACAAACCCCCACCCCCAAGCACACACACACAGACGGGAGAGGAGAGAGGGCTCAATCTGCACCTGAATAGAAAAAAGTCAGTGCTGCTACCCATATATCACATAGAAAGCAAGGTTCCCGGGTGCTCGATCCACAGTCGCTGGCTGAGTAGAGTAATGAAGAAAAGATGATCCGCACAGCCTATAAGACTAAGGCCTTATAGGCTGAAACGCGTCAACCATTCCTATTTGCGTTTGTCCACTGTGGCTTGTTAATAAACACGACTAATTTTTAAGAGCAACGACCGGAGTTCGGATCATCTTTTCTTCATTACTCAATCTGCACCTCTTACCCCCACCTCTACCCCCTCTGTGTCTGCCCACACTCCAATCCCCAGCGCTATGCCTCAGAAAAGGAATATTGGGGCTTGAAACTTGAAGTCCAGCAGCCTCATATAGATCTGGATGAGAGGTGCTGACTGCCAAGTGGTGAGCTCACCACCCATCCCTGTCTGTGACTGAAATCTCCCCCTTATCTCTCCTGCCTTTGGCAAATCAGGGTTTTCAGAACGCCCCTTACATCAGAGTTCCCCTTTACACCAGAGGCCACAGTGTTTTCCCTTACATCAGAGTCTTCTCCGTACATCAGAGTTCTCAGTGTTCCCCCTTAAATCAGGTTTCCCAGAGCATCCCTTATGTTGGAGGCCCCGGAGTTCTCCCTTACATAAGAGTCTGCAGAGTCCCCCCATACAATGAAAGGGAACTGCAAGTTCAGATGTAAAAGGGGAACTCTGTAGATTCTGATGTAGAGGGGGGCTCTTGTTCCTGACTAGGGATGAGCTTCACGTTCGATGCGAACACATGTTCGCATCGAACATTGCACGTTCGATCGTTCGTCGAAAACGAACAAATCGGGTCGTTCGCGCCAAATTCGAATGACCCATAATTCACTGCGGCGTTGCGCGCTGATGATTGGCCAAGCATGCACCATGACCCCGCATGCTTGGCCAATCAGAGCGCCCAAAAAACGAAGAGACCTAATTGGCCAAAGCCTAGGTGCTTTGGCCAATTAGGGCTCAGGGCTTTAGCACACACCCCACACTATAAAAGGCCGCCTTCCGGGCGGCCTCGTGTAGTGTGTTCCGGTTTGCTTAGAGAAGTCAGTCAGACAGAGAAAGAGAGAGATAAATAGAGACACAGGGGTAGATTCACATAGAGATACGACAGTGTATCTACTGATACACCGTCGTATCTCTGAGATCCAACGCTCGGATCTATGCGGCTGATTCATCGAATCAGGTTCCGCATAGATCTCCCTTAGAGCCGACAGGTGTAAGTGACTTACACTGTCGGATCTTAGGCTGCAATCTCCCGCTTCTCCCGCTTCCGGTGGCGCTTCCCTTTTTCTACGCGACGACTATGCAAATGAGGAGAACCGCCGAATCAGAAACGAGCGACCGGCCGTCGTTTTGTTTTTGCGTCGTTTGCGTTCACCTTTTTCCGGCGGATAGTTACCCCTGCTATATGAGGGTTAACTGCGGCGTATCCTATGTCAAGTATGGCCGTCGTTCCCGCGTCGAGTTTTGATATTTTTTATGTCGTTTACGTAAGTCGTTCGCGAATACGGCCATACGTAAATTGCGTTAACGTCAAAACCAATGACGTCCTTGCGACGTCATTTGGAGCAATGCACGCTGGGAAATTTAGCCGGCGGCGCATGCGCAGTACGATCGGCGCGGGGACGCGCCTGATTTAAATAGTAAACTCCCCCTAGCCGCGGAATTTGCATTCCGCCGGGGGATTTACGATCCGCCAGGGCAACTTACGAGGCAAGTGCTTTCTGAATACAGCACTTGCCTCAAAAACTGGCACTGGCGGATCGTAAATAAGATAGATCACGCGGATCAAAAGATCTGCTGATCTATGTGAATCTGGCCCACAGTGTCTTTTCAGATAGATAGATAGATAGATAGATAGATAGATCGGGGAGGCTAGTAGCCAGTATAGTTAAATTTACAGTTTGTAGAGAATATATTGACATCCCTAGGAGTTGTCAATATATTTATAAACTGTATAGCTTAGCTAGATCTGCTATTAGTATCTGTCAGGCAGGAGATTGTGCTTTAGGGTTTACCTTAAACATAGTACTCCGTGTTAGTCAACGTGTGCTAGTTAATTGCACATAGACGCATTAACTGTTACTGCAAGTGTGCTATTTATTTGCACAGAAAGGCAGTTGCTGTTAATGCAAGTGGGCTATTGAATTGCACAGAAACGCAGTCGCTCTGACTGTGCGTGTGCTGTTTAATACCACCTGAGCGCATTTGGTGTCACCACACGTGTGCTGTTACATACCACCTGAGCGCATTTGGTGTCACCGCACGTGTGCTGTTACATATCACCTGAGCGCATTTGGTGTCACCGCACGTGTGCTGTTACATACCACCTGAGCGCATTTGGTGTCACCGCACGTGTGCTGTTACATACCACCTGAGCGCATTTGGTGTCACCGCACGTGTGCCGTTACATACCACCTGAGCGCATTTGGTGTCACCGCACGTGTGCTGTTACATACCACCTGAGCGCATTTGGTGTCACCGCACGTGTGCTGTTACATACCACCTAAACGCATTTGGTGTCACCGCACGTGTGCTGTTACATATCACCTGAGCGTATTTGGTGTCACCGCACTGTGCTGTTACATACCACCTGAGCGTATTTGGTGTCACCGCACGTGTGCTGTTACATATCACCTGAGCGTATTTGGTGTCACCGCACTGTGCTGTTACATACCACCTGAGCGTATTTGGTGTCACCGCACGTGTGCTGTTACATATCACCTGAGCGTATTTGGTGTCACCGCACGTGTGCTGTTACATACCACCTGAGCGTATAGGCGAAGATCAAGCAGGCTTTGTTCCCGGAAGAGAAACGAGAGATAATATCTTAAAAACAGTCCTGTTAATTCATGAAGCAAAGAAAAGTAAAAGCCCAGCCCTGTTTCTATCTGTCGATGCCGAAAAGGCATTCGACAGGCTGGATTGGGACTTTATGGTCCAGACACTATGGGCCAGATTCAGGTAGATGAGAGTATCTTTCCTCTGGAGTAACGCTTCTCATTTACGTTACTCTGAAGACCCTTTCAGCGCAAGTCCTGTAATTCACATAGCAGTTGCGCGTAAACTTGCGCCAGAGTAACGATAATGCGCTGGCGTAACCCGACGCAAGTGAAACTGGGTGTGATCATATGTAAATGATGGGCGGAGCCCAGCGCAGAGGCTTACGTTCAGCGCATCATCCACGGAGCATGCGCAGTGAGTGCGGCTCCACTCGCCCCCTTGTGCGCATGCTCACAACTTCCGTCGGCACCACTTCCTGGGAAACGTCAGCGCAATGCGTTCCGCTGGGCGCTTAAAAGCGCTGGCGGAAACGCCATTCCGGCGCAAAAGTAGTTCCATTTCCCCCCACCCCAGGGAAGATACTTTTGCCCTGTAATGGCTGCTCCCGCTGCCCCCAAAGAGAGGAGGAACCTAAATTATAATGCCCAGGAGGTCACAGTGATAATATCGGCTATGGAGGCATTTAATGATTTTCTCCATGGTAAAAAAAGCAGGAAGACCAGCCGGGAGAGAAAGCAGGCCATCCTGGACACCATAGCTGCCAGGGTCAATGTGCTGGGGTACTCCACCCGGAGTGCTTCAGACATTCAAAAAAAAATCAATGACCTGCGGCGCAAGGTGAGGGGCAAGGTGTCCACCATTAGGAGCCATGAGAGGGGCACAGGTGGTGGTCCCCCATGTCCTGTCACCCTGACCGCGGAGGAGGAGGTGGTCGCCCGCTGCCTGGACAGGGAGCAGTTGGAGGGGGTCCCAGGCTATGATTCCGTAGAGGAAGGCTCCAGGACAGGTAAGTGATTTTTACCCCCTTTTTGGTGTGTTGCATGTGGGGCGGGGGTGGGTACATGTGCCAAGTGTGTGGGACCACCAACATGTGTCTGCTTTGTGTCATCCACAGATGACGGTGCTGGGCCATCTCGTGCCGGCCAGTCCACCCCAACCCCCCAACGGGATGCTGAAGACGAGGCCCTGGGTGCTGGAGACACCGAGGTGGAGGAGGAGAGTGCCCACACCACTTCAGCAGAGGTGGTTGTGGAGGAGCCTGTCCCTGAACAGGAGTTCATTTTAATGTTGGAGGAGTCCTCCTCCTCTGCAGGGCCCTCTGTGATCCCCTCCCCCATCCTAGGTAGCCCCTCAAGGGCGACTCCATCCCCACGGGGACAACCTTCCTCTGCCCCCAGGAAGGCCACCCGGAAGACCAGGGGGGTGTGTGATTTGGTCGAAGACCAGGTGCTTTTGGACCACGCGAAACAGACCCAGCAAATGGGGGAGATGGCTGGCCACCTAGACAGGGTCGCAGACAGCCTGGGCTCTATGTCACAGCTGCCCAGTCGCGTGCAGGGCGTTGTGACCAGCCTGGGGGAGGTGCAGGCTGATATCCGGCACTTGACAGCAGCTGTTCGAGACAACACTGCTGCCATTCGGGAAGAGGGGAGGCAGCGGCAACGTGACCAGCGGCATCAGATCACCCGCCAGCTGAGGATGCAGGCCCAAACAAATTTGTATCTGAGCCGTATCGCTGTGGCATTGGAGGGCATGCAGCCAACAGCTCCCAGGAGTGGCCCACCCGGGGATCAGCCTCCTCCTGATGCCCCCCCACCCCCACCACCACCCACTCCCTCCAGGCAGATGAGGAGCCCGAGAGTGCCCCCAAGGAGGAGCCCCCGTCATCCCAGATGAGGGTTTTTTGTTTTTTTGGTTGTTATATATTTTTGTTTATACTCAGGACATGAGTTTTTGTTTATTTTTTATTATTATTGTTTATACTCAGGACATGAGTTTATTTATTTTATTTATTATTATTGTTTATACTCAGGACATGAGTTTTTGTTAATTTTTTTGGTTCTCAGGTTATGAGATTTTATTTTTATTTTTTGATACTGCACACGTTGCAGTGTGAATGGTGTGTGAATGTGAGAGGGTGGCACTCCTGAAAGTAAGGGGTGTCACCCTCGGCCGTGGTGGTGAAGTTAACCCCACGGCTGAATGAATGACGTGTGAAAGGTGTGTGAATGGACAGTGACATCATTGGGGCCTTGACGCTGGCGTTGCTGCTCCCAACTCCTACATGCTGGACTTGGGCTAATCCAATGCGATGTGCATGTGATGTGTGTGATCTAGGGACATCAGTGGTGTACACGCGTGCACTGTCTGTGTGATTAATGTTTTGGTTTAGTGTCCAAAGATGCCTACGGCGAGGACCCTCCTGACTGCTCTTCCATCAGCAGACTGGGTGTCCTCTGGCAGGTGGGGACTGTGTGGGTCGGGGGTCAGGTCATCACGTATGTCAATATGCAGGCCTTTTCTCATAGCAAAGTTATGTAGTATGCAACATGCAGCGATGATCTGACACACAAAGGTAGGGGAATACAATAGGGTCCCCCCAGACTTATCCAGGCAGCGGAAACGGGACTTCAGGAGCCCAAATGTTTGCTCCACCACTCCACGGGTTTTGATGTGTGCTTCATTGTATTTTCTCTCTCCTCTGGTTTGGGGGTTCCGGAAAGGAGTCATTAGATGGGGTCCCAGTGCATATGCAGAGTCACCTGTAAGGTAAAAGACAGGAGAATGTTAGTCATGCATGTGCGACTTCTGTTGTGCATCACGGGAGGGGATAGTCATGCCTGACTCCCTTGTCACTCACCAACCAGCCAGCTGTCCCCATACATGTTCTGTTCGAATTCTGCTGGGATGGGACTCTGACGGTATATGAAGCTGTCATGGCTGGACCCGGGGTGTTTGGCACGGACGTGCCATATGAGGCGTTGGGCATCGGCTATCACCTGTACGTTGATGGAGTGCCAATGCTTCCGATTGCGGTATATGTGCTCTGTGGCACTGGGGGGCTGTAGGGCCACATGTGTGCAATCAATGGCCCCGATGGTGCGTGGGAATCTGGCAATGTTGTAGAAATCTGTCATTGCCTTCAGCCGCAGCTCCTCAGTGGTGGGTCTGATGAACTGGTTGGACATGCGTCTGAGGATTGCAGGGACAACCTGGTGCACACATCTGCTTATGGAGGACTGTGACATCCCAGCCACCACTCCACTTGTACGCTGGAATGATCCACTGGCAAGGAAATGAAGTGTTGCCAGGACCTTCACCAGTGGCTGCACTGCTTGTGAGCGGTGTGTCTTGCTGGTGATGTCACCCTGCAGGGTTGTGGTTAGTTCAAGTATTACATCTGGGCTGAATCTGAAGAGGCGATACACCTCCTCATCCCCCATGCCAAAGAGGTTCATACGAGTGCGGTATATCCTCTCACGTGCCCGCCTCCTCCGTAGCGAGGGACCCAGTACTAGTCTTAGGACCACGAGTGCCCCTGGCATGTTGGCACACAGAGGTGTTGTCCTTGCTAGTGTTGTTGTTCAGCTTGCTAGTTTCGTCGGTAACGCTGCTGTAGCTGCTCTCCTGCTGACCTGTGACCGTCTGGAGTAAAGATAAAGCAGCCTTTTGTAGAAATAACTTTGCGCCGGACGGACCAGATACGCGCGGCGCATGTAGCCAGCGTATGGTGCTAATCCGTTCGCGAATTGGGAAATCTCCCTCATTTGCATATTTGCAGGGGAAATCAATGGGCGCGACTGATGCGCCCAGCGAAAATAAGCGCTGACGATACTCTGGCGTCGGAACGTTCCGCCGGTCGCAAATGACCCGTTATTGGGCGCATCTAGTTTGGTGGGTACGGGCACATAGAAAAGACGGCGCATCATCACAGTTACGCGGCGCATATCCAAATACTCCAGCGCAAGTGTTCGTGAATCTGGCCCTATATAAATTTGGTATAGGACCCCGTATGATTAAATGGATAGAAGCCCTATATTCCATACCCACAGCCCAAATCATGGTTAATGGGACTCTCTCAGAAAAATGTAGGCTAATTAATGGAACTCGCCAGGGATGCCCACTTTCCCCTTTGCTCTTTGTGCTCTCTTTGGAGCCTCTTTTAATATCCATTAGAGCAAACCAGGAAATTATGGGTATAGAAGCAGGAGGACAAGAACACAAAATATCCGCCTTTGCGGATGACATCATGATACATATAACAAACCCTATACAAAGTCTCCCAAAAATTATGGAAGAACTGGGAAAATATGGTCAGGTTTCAAATTTAAAAATAAATATGAAAAAAAAAGAAATTTTTAATATTTCGGTCCCAATGAATGAAAGTAAAGACCTCCACAAATGATATCCTTCCGGATGGAAACAAAAAGGCTTAAAGTACTTGGGAGTATTTTTGTCAAGATCTAATGCAGATTTATATCAGGATAATTATATGCCACTGTTAAATAAAATTAAAAATGAACTAAAGAGATATCCTGCCAATAGACTGTCATGGTTTGGCAGGATAAGTGTGGTTAAAATGATGATTCTCCCTAAGGCTCTATACATATTTCAAAGTTTACCGATAAACATCCCTAGAGCTTACTTTAAAACTTTGAGATTAGTGTTACAGAAATTTATATGGAATAATAAAAATAACCGCATCGCCTTCCGTACATTAACTAGATCAAAAGAAAAGGGAGGATTTTTTTTCCCAGATTTAGAGAAATATCACGAAGCAGCTATAATACGGAGGGTTATGGATTGGACTGCAGGTCCCCAGCAAAAAAAAAATGGGTAGAATTGGAAGCAAAAATGTGCAACTCTGAGCTAGGGCAGATCATTTGGATCCCAAAACAGTTTAGAGGTTTCCCAGGAGATGTAGCTCAGATTACGGTAGAAGCTTTAAGAACATGGGATAAGGAAAAAATAATAAATTGTATTTAAAATGGACTAAAGCGCCACATTTGAGACTAAGAGATGTCATGAAGGGAAATGCCCTATATACATTAAATGAACTGCGGGAAAGATATGGAACCACCCCCTGGGAAGTGTGGAGATACAATCAGCTTAAACAATCAGCTTAAACCTCTTAGGCCTCGTACACACGATCGGACATATCCGATGAAAACGGTCCGCGGACCATTTCCATCGGATATGTCCGATCTGGAGTTTGATCCGATGGCGTGTACACACCATCGGATCAAATTCCCCGCCAGCGGACGGCGCGGTGACGCGGCGGTGACGTTGACGCCGCCAAGTCACCGCTACGTCACGCACCAGGAAGTAAAACACTTCCGCGCATGCGCCGAATCCATTCGGTGGCAGCGCGGCGGCGGTGGGGGACGACATGTCTGCTGGTAAGTGTACTAACCAGCAGACATGTCGGGCGGACAGATTCCCACCGGATAGATTTCAAAGCATGCTTTGAAATCTGTCGGGTGGACAAATCTGTCCGCTAGCCCATACACACGAGCGGAGATGTCTGCTGAAACGGTCCATCGGACCGTTTTCAGCGGACATATCCCCTCGTGTGTACGAGGCCTTAGAGGGGTAGGCAGGCTAAATGTATGGGAAAAACTGGTAGAAGAAGCGCGGATAGATAGACATGGAATCTCCACCATCTACAAAATGTTAATGATGCATATGGAGCAGGGTGCTGTGTGCCCAACAGAGAGCTGGGGATTAGAACTAAATCAACCACCACCAGATTGTATGAGAAGCAGAATTTTGGACTATGTCCATTCCACCTCTGTAGATACACGGATAAAATAAATGAACTTCAAACTTTTGAATAAATGTTACTATGTACCAGTGAAATTAAACAAGATAAACCTCCAGGAGACACCTTTATGCTGGAGGGACTGTGGGGAGGTGGGAACGCACGCCCATATTTGGTGGCAATGCACGAAGATCCAGCCATATTGGATACCAAATACTACAACTTATTAAAGAGATCAGCGGAACCGAGATTAGCTTGGACCCATGGCAATGTCTATTCCATGCTGTGACTATACCCGGAAATAAATATAAAACAACAATTATTCCAATACTGTTAAATGCAGCAAAGACTTTGATCCCAAAAAAATGGAGAGATAAACCAGCCCCCCCCCCCCCCGATCCAAGAATGGTTAAGGGAAGGAGAAAGGATAAGAAGTATAGAGGAGGTAATATCTCAATATAAGGAATTAAATAACTACGATACTGGAACCTGGGGAGGCTGGGAAAAATTAAAAAAATCTATGGTTTATATAGGCTATATGAGAAACGAGGAAAGTACTTAGGTAGTTCTTGCAGGTACACGTAGGAGATAAGAGTTCGGGACCTCCTTCCTCCCCCCTCCCCTTCCCCTGGGGAGAAATTAGAGGGGGATCTAAGCATAACTGCAGTTTAACACAATGGGTGTGTGGTCTTTTGTCTCTCTTTTTTTTTTTTATCTTCTTCTTTTCCTCTCACCTAACAAGAGAGGTATATGGGTAGTGGAGGACGAGAGTTGCTCTTGTCCCCTCATAATATGGAGCAGGGAGGGCACAGGAAATATGTTAAAAAACGCACCTTTTGAACCAGGGGTTATATATATATATTTTTTTTCTCCTTCCTCTCACTTACCGAGAGAGGAATATGGGTAGTGGAGGACGAGATTTGCTCTTGTCCCCTCATAATACAGAGCAGGGAGGGCACAGGAATATGTCTTAAAATGAGGCGGCACCTTTTTGAATCAGGGTGTTTTTTTTAATGCTTTATTTTTTTATTTTTTAATCCTTCTTCTTCTCCTCTCAACATAACAAGAGAGGTATATGGGTAGTGGAGGACGAGAGACGCTCTTGTCCCCTCATAATATGGAGCAGGGAGGGCACAGGAAATATGTTTTAAATGAGGCACTTTTTGAATCAGGGGTTATTTTTTTTTTCTCTTCCTTTTTCTCCTTCCTCTCATTTAACGAGAGAGGAATATGGGTAGTGGAGGACGAGATTTGCCCTTGTCCCCTCATAATACAGAGCAGGGAGGGCACAGGAATATGTTTAAAATGAGGCTGCACCTTTTGAATCAGGGTGGTCTTTTTTTTTTTCTCGCCACCGGGGAAGGGGCAAGGGGGGAGAAGAGAGTAGGAGATAAGGAGGAGGTTGGACTGTCCTATAATTGTGGTTTAGGAAACTGTTTATATGTTTAACGTTTAATGTTGTAATTTATGTGTATGTATTTAACTGAAGAAAACATTTTTGTATGCTTATTGAAAATGTGGTGTTAATGTATAAATGTTTTGAAAAACTCAATAAAAATAAATTTAAAACATACCACCTGAGCGCATTTGGTGTCACCGCACGTGTGCTGTTACATACCACCTGAGCGCATTTGGTGTCACCACACGTGTGCTGTTACATACCACCTGAGCGTATTTGGTGTCACCGCACGTGTGCTGTTACATATGACCTAAGCGTATTTGGTGTCACCGCACGTGTGCTGTTACATATCACCTGAGCGCATTTGGTGTCACCGCACGTGTGCTGTTACATACCACCGGAGCGTATTTGGTGTCACCACACGTGTGCTGTTACATATCACCTGAGCGTATGTGGTGTCACCGCACGTGTGCTGTTACATATCACCTGAGTGCATTTGGTGTCACCGCACGTGTGCTGTTACATACCACCTGAGCGCATTTGGTGTCACCGCACGTGTGCTGTTACATAACACCTGAGCGTATTTGGTGTCATCGCACGTGTGCTGTTACATATCACCTGAGCGCATTTGGTGTCACTGCACGTGTGCTGTTACATATCACCTAAGCGTATTTGGTGTCACTGCACGTGTGCTGTTACATACCACCTGAGCGCAGTTAGTGTCACTGCACGTGTGCTGTTACATATCACCTGAGCGCAGTTAGTGTCACTGCACGTGTGCTCTTACATACCACCTGAGCGCAGTTGGTGTCACTGCACTTGTGCTGTTACATAGCATCTGAACAATATGTCTGGAAGGACAACAAAGAGAGGCAGAGAGTCATGAGGGCAAGCAGGCTCTGCATCTAGAGGTAACGCTGGTGGTGGATGTGGTGCATCCTCTTCAGCATGTGGCCGTGGCCGTGGCCGTGGCCGCTCGTCCTTCTTTTCGGGAGCTGGCCATGTTGAGCTTCAACATGCTGAGAAATTAGTAGAGTGGATGACCAAGCCGTCCTCATCCTCCTCATCCTCTCTCACACAGACTGATCTAAGTTTGTCTGGCAAAGCAGCTGCCAAGGCGTCCTCTTCCCTCTGCACAATGGCTTCACACAATACTTCCCTAGTCCCACCATGTCCTCCTGAGGAGTCCCCCGAACTGTTTCAACACAGTGTTGGGTACATGCTGCAGGAAGATGCGCAGCGTTTTGAAGACTCTGATGACAGAACACAGATAGAGGAAGGCATTGATGTGAGCCCAGGGAGAGGGGGTGGCCGAGAGGGACAGCAATCTGGTAGTGATGTTTCCCCAGCTGGAGCATACTGCCAGGTTGTTGACAGTGATAAGGAGGGAGGGGATGATGAGGTCACTGACTCTACCTGGGTGCCTGATAGGAGAGAGGAGGAGGAGGAAGAGGAGGAGGGGGAGGACGAGGCACAGGCACATCTCCAAAGAGGCAGGATGCCCTCCAGGGGTCAGCTTAAGGGCACACCAACTGCATTACAGCACACATCTACGGCGCTTGTGCATGGCGCTGCTGTGTTTGACCGGTACAGCAAAAGTTCTTTGGTGTGGGCCTTTTTTGAAACATGTCCACAAGATCGTACCTTTGCTATTTGCAACATATGTCGCAAGCGTATCTCGCGTGGCTAAAACATCAACTGCCTGGGTACCACATGCTTGTCCAGACATATGTCGACTTGCCATGCAGCTCGTTGGCAAGCACACCAGAAAGACCCACACCAAAGACAAAAGCGTACCCCCCCTTGCCCTTCTGGGACCTCCAACCCCACTAGACCCCCAGTCCTCTCTGAAGCCTGCAGTAAAGGTGTAGAAATAGGTGTGTCACAAGCTAGTAGTAGCGGGCAATCTACTGATAGTACCAGGCAAATTTCCCTGCCCCAGCTGCTGCAGCGTCAAAAGAAGTACAATCCCAGCCATCCACATGCCCAGCAGTTGAATGCTAGCTTAGCGAAATTGCTAGCACTTCAACTGCTACCTTTTCAGTTGGTGGATTCGGCCCCCTTCCGTGAGTTTGTGCAATGTGCAGTACCTCAGTGGCAAGTACCAAAACGCCACTTTTTCTCTCGGAAGGCAATTCCGGCTCTCTACCGGCATGTGGAAGGCAATGTCCATGCCTCACTGGACAGGGCGGTCAGTGGTAAGGTGCATCTTACCGCTGACTCATGGTCCAGCAGGCATGGACAGGGATGTTACCTGTCTTTTACGGCCCATTGGGTGACTCTGCTGGCAGCTGGGAAGGACGCAGGGCAAGGTACAGTAGTTTTGGAGGTTGTTCCGCCACCACGCCTCTAAAACACTACTACTGCTTGTGACACACCTCTCTCCTCCACCCCCTCCTCTTCCTCTGTGGCCTTTTACTGTGCTGATGTTTCCTCAGAACCAGCCGTGCTCCGTAGGCGTACGAGAGGCTACGCAGGAATGCAGGCCAAGAGATGCCATGCGGTGCTAGAGCTGGTGTGCTTGGGAGACAGGAGCCACACTGGGGAAGAGGTTCTTTCAGCTCTGCAGGGGCAGGCTCAGAGGTGGTTGACGCCACGACAGCTGAAGCCTGGAATGGTGGTCAGCGATAATGGCACCAACCTCCTCTCTGCCCTGCGACAGGGAAAACTCACCCACGTGCCCTGTTTTGCGCTTGTCCTGAATTTGGTGGTGCAGCGGTTCTTGGGCAGGTACCCGGGCTTACAGGATGTCCTGAAGCAGGCCAGGAAAGTCTGTGTGCATTTCCGGAGGTCATATAATGCCACTGCTCGGCTGACTGACCTCCAAAGGGAATACAACCTGCCCAAGAACCGCCTAATTTGTGACATGCCCACCAGATGGAACTCTACATTGGCCATGCTGCAGCGGCTGCACACACAGCAGCGGGCCATCAATGAGTACCTGTGCCAATATGGCAGCAGAACTGGGTCAGGGCAGCTAAGTTTTTTTCCCCACGCCAGTGGGCCTTGATCAGGGATGCATGCACTGTCCTGTCACCATTTGAGGAGGCCACGAGGATGGTGAGCAGTGACAGTGCATGCATCAGTGAGACTGTCCCTCTTATTCACATGTTGGAGCACACGCTACGTGGAATAATGGACAGGGCCCTTGAGGCAGAACAGAGGGAGGAAGAGGAGGACTTCCTTACCTCTCAAGGCCCCTTTTACCCAGACAGTGGGCCTGCTTGCCCACCTAGCACACAGGAAGAGGAGGAGGAGGAGGAGGATGATTGTATCAGCAGCATGGAGGTGGAGCCTAGCACTCAGCATCAGCAGCAGCAGTCTTCAAGGGATCATTTACAGTCCCAAGGAACACGTGGACTTTTACGTGGCTGGGATGAGGTGCCTGTGGATCCTGTCGTCCTCAGTGACCCAGAGGACTGTGCCCCGAATGCCTCTGCAAACCTACGCTGCATGGCCTCCCTGATCCTGCAAAGCCTGCGTAAGGATCCTCGTGTACGTGCTATCAAGGAGACGGATCATTACTGGCTGGCAACTCTCCTTGATCCTCGTTACAAGAGTAAGGTTGCAGACCTTATGTTGCCATCGCAGAGGGAGCAGAAAATGAAACTTCTGCGGGAGGCCTTGCAGAAGGGTCTGTGCAATGCGTTCCCAGAACTGGGGGGTCTACCAAAACCTGGCTCTGGGCAACGTCTTGCTGAGGCTTCGGTGAGTCACATAAGGTGCGGTGGAGAAGGTGGCCGTCTGACCGATGCCTTCAGACAGTTTTGTAGTCCGCAGCCAGCGTCTGGTTTACATGGTCCGGGAATACCTAGGAAAATACCTACGAAAATCCTCTGGCTTACTGGGTCTTGAGGATGGATCACTGGCCAGAGCTTGCACAGTACGCAATTGAGCTACTGGCTTGCCCTGCATCCAGTGTTCTTTCAGAACGCACATTCAGTGCTGCTGGAGGCTATGTTACCGGTCACAGGGTGCGCCTCTCCACCGACTCTGTTGATCGACTGACCTTCATCAAAATGAATCAGGCTTGGATCAACACCAGCTACCAAGCACCTGATGCTGATGTTACTGAATAATATTTTTTTGTTGAAATGTCGGATCCCTTTTAGACTGCGTATGCTGATGCTGAGTGACTGTCCTCTTATGCTGCTGATGGAATATCCTTCTCCTCCTCACTTTTCTTGCTGATAGCTAGTAAGAAATGTTGTGTTTCTGGGCTCCGCCACCAGTGCCTAAGGCACAATTTTTCTGCCCCTGTTTAACAGGGGCGCCTAATAACAATTTTTGATGCAATAATTTGCACGTGGCTCCTTGTTGTGCTCCAATTGGAGTTATTGGGAGGGGTTGCGTTGTTGTGTTGTGCCTAAGGCACAATTTTTCTGCCCCTGTTTAACAGGGGCACCTAATAACAATTTTTGATGCAATAATTTGCACGTGGCTCCTTGTTGCGCTCCAATTGGAGTTATTGGGAGGGGTTGCAGTGTTATGTTGTGCCCAAGGCACAATTTTTCAGCCCCTGTTTAACAGGGGCACCTAATAACAATTTTTGATGCAATAATTTGCACGTGGCTCCTTGTTGCGCTCCAATTGGAGTTATTGGGAGGGGTTGCAGTGTTGTGTTGTGCCCAAGGCACAATTTTTCTGCCCCTGTTTAAAAGGGGCGCCTAATAACAATTTTTGATGCAATAATTTGCACGTGGCTCCCTGTTGCGCTCCAATTGGAGTTATTGGGAGGGGTTGCAGTGTTGTGTTGTGCCCAAGGCACAATTTTTCTGCCCCTGTTTAACAGGGGCGCCTAATAACAATTTTTGATGCAATAATTTGCACGTGGCTCCTTGTTGCGCTCCAATTGGAGTTATTGGGAGGGGTTGCAGTGTTATGTTGTGCCCAAGGCACAATTTTTCAGCCCCTGTTTAACAGGGGCGCCTAATAACAATTTTTGATGCAATAATTTGCACGTGGCTCCTTGTTGCGCTCCAATTGGAGTTATTGGGAGGGGTTGCAGTGTTGTGTTGTGCCCAAGGCACAATTTTTCTGCCCCTGTTTAAAAGGGGCGCCTAATAACAATTTTTGATGCAATAATTTGCACGTGGCTCCCTGTTGCGCTCCAATTGGAGATATTGGGAGGGGTTGCAGTGTTGTGTTGTGCCCAAGGCACAATTTTTCTGCCCCTGTTTAACAGGGGCGCCTAATAACAATTTTTGATGCAATAATTTGCACGTGGCTCCTTGTTGCGCTCCAATTGGAGTTATTGGGAGGGGTTGCAGTGTTGTGTTGTGCCCAAGGCACAATTTTTCTGCCCCTGTTTAACAGGGGCGCCTAATAACAATTTTTGATGCAATCATTTGCACGTGGCTCCTTGTTGCGCTCCAATTGGAGTTATTGGGAGGGGTTGCAGTGTTGTGTTGTGCCCAAGGCACAATTTTTCTTCCCCTGTTTAACAGGGGCGCCTAATAACAATTTTTGATGCAATAATTTGCACGTGGCTCCTTGTTGCGCTCCAATTGGAGTTATTGGGAGGGGTTGCAGTGTTGTGTTGTGCCCAAGGCACAATTTTTCTGCCCCTGTTTAACAGGGGCACCTAATAACAATTTTTGATGCAATAATTTGCACGTGGCTCCTTGTTGCGCTCCAATTGGAGTTATTGGGAGGGGTTGCAGTGTTGTGTTTAACAGGGGCGCCTAATAACAATTTTTGATGCAATAATTTGCACGTGGCTCCTTGTTGCGCTCCAATTGGAGTTATTGGGAGGGGTTGCAGTGTTGTGTTGTGCCCAAGGCACAATTTTTCTTCCCCTGTTTAACAGGGGCGCCTAATAACAATTTTTGATGCAATAATTTGCACGTGGCTCCTTGTTGCGCTCCAATTGGAGTTATTGGGAGGGGTTGCAGTGTTGTGTTGTGCCCAAGGCACAATTTTTCTGCCCCTGTTTAACAGGGGCACCTAATAACAATTTTTGATGCAATAATTTGCACGTGGCTCCTTGTTGCGCTCCAATTGAAGTTATTGGGAGGGGTTGCAGTGTTGTGTTGTGCCCAAGGCACAATTTTTCTACCCCTGTTTAACAGGGGCGCCTAATAACAATTTTTGATGCAGAAATTTGCACGTGGCTCCTTGTTGCGCTCCAATAACAGTATGTTTGAGGGGTGTCCTTTTCTCTAAAATTTTTCTTTCACAAAACAATAATGGCCCCCACCACCACTAAAATATTCGACATATTGTTGCCACACAACACGTGTGCAAGCAGTATTATTTACTTTTTTTTATAGTCCTCTCATGTTGTGCAGGGACATTTCTAAACACGTGGCTCTACTATAGACACCCAGCAGGTGTGATATTTAAAGGAATTTTTTATTTATTTTTTTCACTTTAAGCATCATTAAAATGGCTGCTCCGGAAAAAACGGCTGTTTTTAAAACTTTTTTTTCCATTGATACATGTTCCCTGGGGCAAGACCCGGGTTCTGAACGACATTTTCTAACATTAAATTGAATTTTGGTCTTTAAAATGATCGTTTTTGAATTCGAACGTTCGGGTCCCATAGACTTCAATGGGGTTTGAAAAGTTTGTGCGAACCCGCGGTCTGTTCGAACGTTCTGGTGCGAACCGAAACCGGGGGTGTTCGGCTCATCCCTATTTCTGACTTCATATGATTAGAAATGTTATTTAATAGCAAAATATATGTATAGTTTGCTGTGCGACGATAAAGTGTTCGGGTTTGAGTTAAAAGGAAAAGGTGGCAACCCTACTTGTACTATTATTCAGTTTACCAGGTTAACCAGCCTCGTAAATAAGGTTGAAGGTGTGCCCATAAAAAAAAAAAAAAAAACAATAAGAGATTAAAATACTAAGCCCCTAATTCAACGCCTGAGTCCAAGCCATGGTGTGAATGCTAATTATGTATGGTCAGGGTTTTGCTTTTCTTGTTTTTCCGCATCCATGAATAGAAACTGTAACAGGAGATTAAAAAGCTCTCTGAGTCTCAGAGATCCTCCAGGATGACAAAAAAAGAAAAAAGAAACAGCACACAATAAAGAAAGTTCTAAATAAAAGAAGGCAATATGCAAAGATCAAAGAACACCCACATCATCTGTCGGGATAAGAATAAGGCAGGAAGGAATACAAAGGATGTACAGAATGGACGTTGGTGTGAAAGACATGGTGAAGGTGTTACTCAAATCAATCAAATATGTGTCACTATGTTCTAACCTGAGCCTGAAAAACATCAGCAGGAATACGAGTGTTTGGTAGGATATCACACTTCATTTTACAGTGTTGTGTTTAAGGAAACCTGTACTGAAAGAAATATAGAGGCGTCCATCACTTTCCCCAAAGATGGGAGTTGCCTTATTATCATGTTGATTTGATGGCTTTAATTATTTTTTAGTCTCTGACCCAAAACAAGTATAGAGATTAATGGTTCTACCTTCACTTTTCACATGATTCCAGGTTCCAGATCAGTGATTGAGAAAGTACTGAACCCAGACACAGCCCAGCAATCCAAATTTTCAGAAGGAGGCCAGCGAAAGCAGCTCATGTACTTGACATGATGGGTAAACTTTCACCATAAAAGGCCAATTATCATTCTTAGCCATAGTACTACGTAAACGGTGTACGCGACGTAAAATTCGACAGTGTCGTTCCCTGGCCCATATCTTTGCATTAGCTGCTATAGCAGGGGTAACTTTACGCCGTACGCAAGCCTTACGCAAATCGCGTATATGATGCGGCCGGGCGCATCTACGTTCATGAATCGGCGTATCTTACTCATTTGCATATTTATAATGGGAACGCCGAATGCGTCCAGCGTAACTATGCGCCCACGATACGCCGGCGTAGGCAAGTTATGTTGAACGGCTGAAGTCATGTTTTTCGGCGTATCTTGCTTTGTGAATCGGCGCAAAGATGTGACGGAGCACATTTGAAATTACGCCGGCGTACATCTTTTATGAATCTGGCCCTATATTGACAAAAAGATGGTGGACACCTAATCATCGCACCTACTGCATATGAGCTTGTTGGACATCCAATTCCAAAACCATGGGCATCATTATAGAGATGGCCCCCCTTTGCAGCTATAAAAACCTCCACTCTTCTGGAAAGGTTTTCCACAAGACTTTAGAATGTTTCTATTGATAAATTTGTGCCTATTTAGCCAAAATAATATTTGTGAGGTCATCACTGATGTAGAATGGGAAGACCATGGCTCACAATAATGCCTTGTACACACGGTCTGACTTTTGACCGTGAGTCCATCGGAAGTCCGACGGAAAGAAAGAGAACAGGTTTACTATCTAAGGTCCATTGGACTTCCGACAAAAAAAAGGCTACACATGGCTGGATTTTCAGAGAAAAGTCCAGCCGTGTGTACGAGGCATTAGCATTCCAGTTTATCCCATAGGTGTTCAGTAGTGTTTAGATCAGGACTCTGCAGGCTACTCGAGTGTCTCCACACCAAGCTCCTCAAACCATATGTTTACGGCACTGGCTTTGTTCATAGGGCCACAGTTATGCTGGAACAGAAAAGGGCCTTCACCAAACTGCTATCACAAGGTTGGAAGGACACAGTGGAAGCATACTTCGGCAGACAACCTTTTTAAAATATGGGGCCTCAAGTGAACCCCCTGACCTCATTGGCTCACTGGCTGTGATTGACAGTAATGGGCGCTAATGGCTCCCGCTGCTGTCCCAGCCAATAATGAGGAAGAGCTGAGGCTCCCTTGCACATCGTTTTAGGAAGATCAGGCTCAGTTAAGTGCACACAGAAGATTGTTTTTTTATCTGTTACCATAGAAGGTCAAAAAAACCTTGAGCCCTTACCACCACTTTAATATAAATGAAAGTAATTCTTATGGAACCAACATTTTTTAAAAGCTGTGGAATATTTACAGCTGTATGTGTCTGTTAAAGTATGAACATTTCAATATCGTTTCTATATAAATCAGGGTTGTCCAGCCTATGGCCCAAGATGACTAAGAATGCAGCCCAACACAAAATCATAAATTTACTTAAAAATGTATTTTTTTTTGTAATTTTTTGTAAGAATGCGTTTACACTTTGCGAAAACATCCAGCCAAAGGAAAATGTGACAGTGTCTCTTTACTGGACTTTTATAAGTTGTATTTTCCCCCAAAAAAATCTCGCTCTTCACAAACACGCTTTATTCACGTCAATAGTTTTCGGCAAAACCTATATTTGTGAACAGCTATTTTCAAGGATGAAGCACATGAAGGGCAACATTAGAACCAAAATATCTGATGATCACCTTGAGAATTCTTTGCGAATGGCTACTCTGTCCATCGAATCAGATGTTGATGTGTTAGTTTATCAAAAACAGCGTCAAATATCACACTAGTTTTATGTTGCCCTTTTATACTTTTATAATAAAAAAATATTTAAAAAAAACATTTAATTACTCATATACGAAGGCCCGGATTCACAAAGCACTTACGTCAACGTATCTCTAGATACACCGCGTAAGTACAAATATGCAGACTTCATCCCACCGACGTAACTTTCCTACGCCGGCGTAGAGTGGGCGCATATTTACGCTGGACGCATGTGGCTTTCCCATTGATTTTCTATTCAAATATGCAAATGAGGGAGAAACACTGATTCACGAACGTACTTGCGCCCGGCGCATGATTTAAGCGGTTTGCGTAAGTTTTATGTTCGGCGTAAAGTTATTCTCCATAGATGAGGTGCAACCCATGCAAAGGTATGGACCAGGGAACACAAGCCTACGTAATGTACGTTGGACGTCTGTGAATATGGGCCAACGTGGGCCTGGCTGGGCGTAGGTTTTGTTAACGGCGTACACAGTGATCTGGCGTATCTTAGGCAGTTGTTCCGACGTAGTTGTGCTCATGCGCACGGGGATACGTCCACGTCTCGACACATGCGCAGTTCATTTTAAGTACTTGTCTGGCGCCCGGCCCATTATTTGCATGGAGTCACGCTTCATCATTAACATGGATCACGCCCACTTCCAGCCCACTTCCACTTACGCCGGCTTACACCTACGAAATATACGCTACGTCGACGCAGAGTTGGGAGCTTTTTTTGTGAATTCCATGCTTGCCTCACCGCGCTGCGCCGGTGTAGCATAAAAGAGATACGCTACGGCCGCATAAATATGCGCCGATGTATGTGAATCCGGGCCATTATCTATATCAGTGATCGTCAACTTGTGATCTCCCCGACTTTTTCTGCTCATCGCTTATCCTTATTGTTAGGGTATTTTATGTGCGGCCCAAGACAATTTCTTCTTCTTATGTGGCCCAGGAAGGTCAAAAGGTTGGACACCCCTGATATACAGTAGATGCTTATTTTGTTATAAGAGATGTATCATATCTGTTACTTCCATGGTTGTTATCAGCATTAAATGGGTTGTAAAGGCTTGTTTTTTATTTTCTAAATAGGTTCCTTTAAGCTAGTGCATTGTTGGTTCACTTACCTTTTTCTTCCATTTCCCTTCTAAATGTTTTTTTCTTTGTCTGAATTTCTCACTTCTTGTTTCTCTTCAGTAAGCTTTCCACCATCATCCGAGTGGTGGTTAGTCAGCCACAACAGCTTATTGAGGAGGAACAGGAAGTGAGAAATTCAGACAAAGAAAAAAACATTTAGAAGGGAAATGGAAGGAAAAGGTAAGTGAACCAACAATGCACTAGCTTAAAGGAACCTATTTAGAAAATAAAAAGCAAACCTTTAAAACCCCTTTAAATACTAAGTTCAAATCAAATCTTTTCTTTCTAAAAGGTGCAAATGCAAAACTTAGCCTCTGGCACTCTCCCTTTGTTGTAGGTAGAGGGAAGGTTGTTTACATTCCAAATGCAGATACTGTATTCTGGTTTGGTAACTCAGCCCCCCTATATGTATATAAGTCAGACTCACCACATGATCTGTTTGATTACATCCAGTGATTGAGGTTTAGAAGACATGGTCCCCAGAGCTTTATTCCTCCTGATCTCTTCTTCAGTCTGGACCCAAGGACTAACATTGCCAGTAAGGGTAGGTGTAACGTCACAGTCTGCTCTTTTGTTTATTTTTCATCTACAAGGTTGGGATGTCAAAGAGTTTTGTTTGTCTTCACAACTCTTAAGCCTCGTACACACGTTCGGTTTACTTGGCAAGAACCAGCAACTGCTGGCAGAGCTTTCTTGCCGAGTAAACCGAGCGTGTGTACGAGGCTTTCAGGTTTTATGACAAGAAACTGTCCAGAATCTAGACGAGATAAAGAACATGTTCTCTATTTTTCTCGTCGTGAGATTCTCGTCATGTTTTCTTGCCGAGAAACCCGAGAGTGTGTATACTTACCTGTCGCCGTGGAAACCCGTGCATGCTCAAAATTACTTTGACGCATGTGCGGTAGCTTCCTAGGCATAGGTAGGGTGCAGCAAGATGGCGGCGACGGCATCCAATGTGACAAGCGCATGCTCGTCGTACGCGATGACGTCACAGCGTTTTTTTCTTTCAAGAGAACCGCGGTGAGTCTGTACACAAAGACGGCAAGAGATTATTGCCAAGAATCTCGTTAGGGAAAACTAAGTTTTTTTCCTGACGAGATTCTTGCCCGTGTGTACAGGGCTTAAGGCTG
Organism: Rana kukunoris; assembly: GCA_029574335.1. Lineage (NCBI taxonomy): Eukaryota > Metazoa > Chordata > Amphibia > Anura > Ranidae > Rana > Rana kukunoris. The sequence continues at coordinate 174,198,115 of CM056059.1, read as the reverse complement.
ACCATACATTATACCATTTTCTGGTAAATTTTTCCTTTAGATTTACCAAAATCCATATAATATGAGGTCAAACCTAAACACTTCTAATTTTAATGCAATCAGATAGACCCTTACACTACATAGTTAAAGGTACATCTAAAGGAAATTGAAGAAGAAAATTGTATTTTGCATGGCCAGCTTTAGGTTTTGTGCACTTTTGTACATTTTAGGTGTGATGGGGTACATTAGAAAGGTTTCCTTGGTGCATCTTTGATGAGGTTTCCAGCAAAATGTGCATTACATTTAAAGGGGTTTGTCTTTTATTTTCTAAATAGGTTCCTTTAAGCTAGTGCATTGTTGGTTCACCTTTTCCTTCGATTTCCCTTCTAAATGTTTTTTTTTCTTTGTTTGAATTTCTCACTTACTGTTTCCCCTCAGTAAGCTTTCCACCATCATCCGAGCGGTGGAAAGTCATTTAGAACAGCTTACTGAACACCTTACTGAGGAGGAACGGGAAGTGAAATATTCAGACAAAGAAAACAAAGAAAAAAACATTTAGAAGGGAAATTGAAGGAAAGGGTAAGTGAACCAACAATGCACTAGCTTAAAGGAACCTATTTAGAAAATAAAAAACTAACCTTTGCAACCCCTTTAATGGTAGTGCGTATGCTTAAAGGGTTTGTAAGCCCTCGTTCAGCAGACAAATCCGATCGTGTGTATGGGCTAGCGGACATGTCTGACCGGCGGACAAATTTTAAAACATGCTTTAAAATTTGTCCGCCGGAGACATGTCCGTCGGATATGTCCGCTGGTTAGTACACTAACCAGCGGACATATCTGCCCGCACAATCGTCGGGAGGATGCGACGCATGCGTGGAAGTTTTTTACTTCCTGGTGCGGTGACGTGGCGCTGTCTGCCGGCGGGGATTTTGATCCGATGGTGTATACACGCCATCGGACCAAAATCCGGAGGAGACATGTCCGCTGGAAACGGTCCGTCGGACCGTTTCAGTGGACATGTCCCCCCGCGTGTACGCGGCCTGCGTGTTTTGTCTGGTTCAGGTGCAAATTTAGGCAGAATTCAGACCCGAATCACACCTGAACCAGTGCGTACGCACCGGACCCCATAGTGTGACCTGCAGCCGCACTTATGTGAACCCGGCATGGGTCATGCTGATAGCAGAGGAACGAGGCAGCAGACAGAAATGACAATTAGGCCGCGTACACACAATCGGTCAAACCCGATGAAAACGGACTGAAGGACCGTTTCATCGGTCCAAACCGATCGTGTGTGGGCCCCATCGGTCAGTTATCCTTCGGTCAAAAAAAAGAGAACTTGCTTTAAAATTTGACCGATGGACGCCTAACTGATAGGTCAAAACCGATCGTTAGTATGCAAAAGCATCGGTTAAAAAGCTGCGCATGCTCAGAATCAAGTCAACGCATGCTTGGTAGCATTGAACTTCGTTTTTTTCAGCACGTCGTGTTAAAACACGTAAACGTCACCGCGTTCTAACACGATCGGTTTTTTAACCGATGGTGTGTAGGCACATCAGACCATCAGTCAGCTTCATCAGTTAACCGATGAAAACCGTCCTTCGGACCGTTCTCATCGGATAGACTGATTGTAGGGTAAGATAAAATATGCCCACCTTGGTAAAAGGACCCCTTCGGCACCGGGAGAATGAGTTTAACCTTGCAGTAACAAGACACACGGTATTAGGTTAAAGTCACTCTGGTTTAATATGGCACGGACAGTTTCTTTTATAAAAACATACAGAGATTCAAAGGAAATACACAAATACATGTCTTAACATCATTGGTTAATACACTGTTACTGGGCGGACGCCCCCCTTTTGGGTGATGCTGTTAAAATATCATTGGTTAAAAGTTACCGTTATTTATTGCTTAAGTTAGAACTCGTCTCATGATTAAGGCTTGTATATATGTCAACCGCCACAAACTGGTTATAGAAACCACAAAACTTAGGTCACAAGACATTCAAACTGACTACTACTATATATGGTCATCACAAGAATTGCTCATGTCATTCTGATATACAGACAGCATATATGCAATATATGGACAACTTATGTTAAAGCGGAGTTTCACCCTAAATATAAGATCTCCCATGCGCTTCAGCATACTGGCGTCAGCGCCAGTATGCTGGGTTTTTTTTTTTTTTATAGCACACTTACTGTTTTATCGTAGAAATCCTTTTCTGTCCCCCGCGTTGGACGGCGCCAGTACAGCGCGTCACATCTTCCTAAGATACCCGATATGGACTCGGGTATTTCCGGCGCTATGCGGCGCCTGCGCACAGACCTAGGAGCTGACTGCGCAGGCGCCGTATTTCTCCGAGTCCTATTTCGGAGAAATACGGCGCCTGCGCAGTCAGCTCCTAGGTCTGTGCGCAGGCGCCGCATAGCGCCGGAAATACCCGAGTCCATATCGGGTATCTTAGGAAGATGTGACGCGCTGTACTGGCGCCGTCCACCACGGGGGACAGAAAAGGATTTCTACGATAAAACAGTAAGTGTGCTATAAAAAAAAAAAAAAACCAGCATACTGGCGCTGACGCCAGTATGCTGAAGCGCATGGGAGATCTTATATTTAGGGTGAAATACCGCTTTAACCCTTACAATCCCCTCTTAGAATCCAAATAATTCTAAATTATGTGGTTCTCCTTCTCCATCCTTCTTTTATCATGATACATGTTCAGATAGATTCTATTCGCAGCTGCTGGGTCGGGTGTTCGGGACATTTTAACAACTATGCACATTATAAGCCTATAGCAAGCATATAAGAGTAAAACCAAAAAAAAATGGAAAGGGTTAAACTCATCAATAACTGTCCCACTGGGGAGGTCACGGTTAAGAAAGTTCATTAGAGTGGTGTTTAGGGCAGGTTCTGAAGTGTGAAAATAAGGGCTCTCAATTGAAGTCATTGAAAAATTAATTTTAGCTTGTTGGCAAACTTCAGCTCCCTTTGTGGAGTTCCCCAACCCAAAACACCAGTCTGGGAAATAACTTCTTTATAGATATATATATCTCAACATTATCAGTACCCTATTGTGGGGTCACTTCCATATCTTCTCTACTTAGTATGACACCAAAGGGTCCACAGTACTACTTCACATCTATGTGGAGCAAAGATCTTCTTAAGGTGTATGTGGATACATATCTTTACTCATTCATATCACCCATCTTGGCATCATACGAATCTACTAATCTGACAATCTGATAACACTATCTCTTCCCTGGCGTGATCTTCCTCAGTTCTAATTGTCACTGTAATAATAATTGTATTTTAACAATAATAGAACATTTGTGATATTTAAAAGTACAGCCATATCCAACATTTTTCATATCCAGACTTCTGGGCATAGGCATATTAAAACTTCAATAATAACATTTTATCTGTAAAACCCTCTGAGTTCTCATTTCTCTTGTGTCTATTATGTGTATTATTCATATTGTCCTGTTGTGGAGTGTTGGAATTTCCACAAATGCTCTTTATATGTCCCAAATCTTCAGGGTGATAGATACAGTTCGTTATCAGCCAAACTGGCAGGAATACGATCAGGACAGTCCAAAATAGGAGGCACAAGGCTTTCCCAGAAGTCTGTGGTGAAATAAGCAACGTCATCTTGTCGGAGGTCAGGGCTGTCTGCCCCCGTTAGTACCTCACTTGTACTTGCTTCTAGTCGGAGGCCAGGGCTGTCCGCCCCCGTTAGTACCTCTCTTTGTCTGGCTCTAGGCACCAGTTTTACTCGGGTGGCATGGATCCATGTTGGGCTCTCTTCCGTCAGTATTGCGGTCCGGGTAACGGCTACCACTATCATCTCTGGACCATAAGCGCAGTCTTTGGCTCTTTTATCTTTGGTCAATCGTTTTACAACTACAACATCTCCTGGTATAAAAGGGTGGGTGTTTTCCTGTGGAAGAGAAGGAAACTTACAGACAACTTTTTGTTCTATCTCATCTAGTTTTGTTATAAGTGACCTGACATAATGATCCTGAATCTGCTCTAAATCTCCTTCTTGTAGAGTGAGGGGTTTCTTGGCCCAAGGTGTGGGGAATGGCCTTACCATTAAAATCTCGAATGGCGAGAATTTTAAAGATTTGTGGGGTGTCATTCTTATTTCTGCTAGAATAATTGTAGCACCTCCTTTCATTTATGAAAGGTACCTCCTGTGGCCTTTCTCAGTTTTAGTGGGATATATCTCTGGCCATCGTGAGAACATATCCACAATTACCAGGGCATATTCCTGCCTACACTTATCACAGGGAATGTGTGTAAAATCAATTTGGAGGTGTGTTAATGGAGTTGTTGGATATTTGAGGTGTTGGTGGACTGCCCAATTAGGGTTGTTAGGATTTGCCCGGAGGCATGTAATACACCTCTGTACAAACCCAGCTACTAACTTATCAAACTTAGTAATGTAAAAATCATTTTTTTTAGCAGTAGTAGCGTTGTGGCTTTACTGTTGTGGCCTACCCCATGGTGCTGGGCTATAAAAAGTGGTGCACTAGCCTGTGGGATACATGGTTTCCCCTCTTTGCAAATTAGTCCACTCTTTGGACTCTTTTGCAACACTGGATAACACCAGTCATTTAGATCTGTGTCACTTGCCGAGTACTGGAGTTCCACTATCATTTGTGTGTCATCTAACAAGGGTGGTGTTAGTACGGCCATTTGTAAGGTAGCTAATTGTTGGAGTGCGGCTTCTTTCGCTGTTCTATCTGCCAAGGCATTGCCCCTGGAAATCTGATCACTGCCCCCCGTGTGTGCCCTACAATGTAGTATGGCTATCTCTGAAGGGAGGTGGACTGCAGCTAGTAGATCATTGATCAACTGGGAGTGAGAAATTATTTTCCCATCCGCTCCTATGAACCCTCGTCTGGCCCAGATCACTCCGTGGTCATGGACCACGGAGAAGGCATACTTTGAATCTGTGTAAATGGTGACAGACTGTCCCTGACAACTGGCATGCTCTGGTCAAGGCTATCAGCTCGGCAGCCTGAGCCGACTGATAGGGGATGGGTTCTGCTTCATGTATGCAGTCAGGTAAACTTACAATGACATATCCTGCGTTGTATGTGGTGTAATTTGGTCTTGTGCATGACCCATCCACAAACACAACATGTGAATCTGGTATGGGCAGGGTTGCCATGTCTAGTCTAGGGGAGGTTTCTGTTGTTACAGAAGTTAAATAGTCATGGTCTTGTGGAATGTCATCTGCCTCACCTTTCAATCCCAATAATGCATTTAAGGTAGGGGCAGGGCCTGCATTTGGGGAACAGTATCTGATTGACAAGGATGTGTTTACTAAGAGGATGACTTTGTATCCACTTAGACGTAGGGCTGACATATGCTGGGTGTGTACCCCTCTTAGAAGATGGATGACATGGTGGGTAGTGTAAAGTGTGGTGGGGTGGCCCAGGGTGAAAACTACTGACATTTCCACCACCATTGCACATGCCGCTAGGGCTCTCAAACAAGCGGGCATACCTTGTACAGAAATTGGCATTACCTTTGAAAAAAAACTACGGGTCTAAACTTTCCTCCGTGTTCTTGTGTCAGTACCCCCGCCATGGTTTTACAGTTGTCCCTTGTATATAGCTGAAATGGCTTTACATATTTAAGGGAGGCCCAAAGCAGAACGGCCGCAATTGTAACAAGGTTGGTCCTATGTGTTTCTATTCATGTGATCCCTGTCCATCCCGCTATATTATCCACCCAGGGATTAATAAGAAAATAATCCGTGCCTCCTACTCGGGCAACGTATTCTTTGCAGGTTTCTTGGACGTTGGGACATGGGTAGGAGGTAGGTTTACTATGTCTGGTCCCCATTGATCCAAGCACCGGAGTTGGTCAGTATAATATACTGATCCCAATTTTCTTCCGACAGTTGTATCAATGCAAAAATCTTCGTGCCACACACACTGGAAACAGGATCCCGGTTTGATCGGATCCCACACAGTACAGATTGTGTTGGGCAATTTAACTATGGCTTGGATAATACAATTCTTATAAGTAAAGTCTGTGTTTTGCAAAATGAAAGTAACTTTGGCATTTTGCGCTGACACAGGAAGCAAGTCATTGGTTTACACAAGACGACAGTAAGCTATCTATATGCTATACCAATTAAGGAAGTGTCGACTTCACAATGAAAGTTTTTTTTTTTTTGTATTTTTTTTTTTTTTTTTTTTATGCTGTCCACTTTCGGGTTATTAAACTATTAAATTAATAAGTGACTTCTGTGTACTTCTCATATCTCTGGAGAGGTTATTGTATTTTAGTGTCTAAGTGCTCAATCTATGTTATGTGTCAATCGGTATGCAATTTCACTGTATGTTGCTAGATTGCATGCTGATCTGTGTGTGTGTGGGGACAGTGGAAAGAGTGATTAACACTGGGATTCAAGCTTACAGGATAGCTGGAGGAACCCTAGAAGTGTGTAGTAATTGCTAGACTGTTTCCCAACCCTTAGCGTGCAGCAGATTGTATGTAAGATCTGTATCTGCCTGTGTGTGGTCAGCTAGTTGGATTGGAGTGGAGTCTCCCTCTAGAAGTGGTTAAAGGTAATGCGGGCTGTGAAGCATCACAGCCAGTCTTACGTGCTTAGTAGAAATTCCTTCTTATTCTTTTAGTTCCTCATACAGCCTCGTCACGAGACGCTCGCTCGTTGTGGTTAGTAATTCACCACTGGCAAGTGTGATCGTGACAGATTGTGAAAAATACAACCTTATTGTCTATCTGGAAAATCTACCCTGCGACCTAAATACTCTGTACTTTCTTTGGGAGAGATTATTAAAACTAACTTTGGCAGATTTTTTTAAATTCCACTCAGTTATATTAAATACTAAACAAATTTTACATCAAGGACACGTCATACAATATTACACAGACGATCGGCTCGGTATCACTTGCTTTCATCAACCGTGGGTCATATAGCTTTCGCCTAGCCACGGAGATGGGGCGTCTTATACTTTGCCACAAAACGTCTCAAAGTGGCCCTGGTCTAGCTCACCTTCTAGACACTTGTACCACACAAACAGATAATTTCTTATTACTTTAAAATTCTTAATACTTTAAACATATACTTCTAAGCAGCAATAATTTTAAGCAGCAAATAATATAAGCAGCAGTAATGGGTAATTGTACCAAGGTGATTTCTATGCCTCCCCGAGACACTTGATTCTTAGTTATCCCTGATAACCTATATTATCTGGACATCCCCGATGTCTATATTATGGCGCCAACCACTCTTACCCGTATCTAAAGCACAATTAATTTACAGTCCCTGACTGCCTGGATTCATAAGGAATTCAGGAATTGATCGAGCCCCGCTGACCGAATGAACGGTTTACAGGGAGACCACCTAAATCCCCGGACGAGCCTCCAAATTGTAGGGTAAGATAAAATATGCCCACCTTGGTAAAAGGACCCCTTCGGCACCGGGAGAATGAGTTTAACCTTGCAGTAACAAGACACACGGTATTAGGTTAAAGTCACTCTGGTTTAATATGGCACGGACAGTTTCTTTTATAAAAACATACAGAGATTCAAAGGAAATACACAAATACATGTCTTAACATCATTGGTTAATACACTGTTACTGGGCGGACGCCCCCCTTTTGGGTGATGCTGTTAAAATATCATTGGTTAAAAGTTACCGTTATTTATTGCTTAAGTTAGAACTCGTCTCATGATTAAGGCTTGTATATATGTCAACCGCCACAAACTGGTTATAGAAACCACAAAACTTAGGTCACAAGACATTCAAACTGACTACTACTATATATGGTCATCACAAGAATTGCTCATGTCATTCTGATATACAGACAGCATATATGCAATATATGGACAACTTATGTTAACCCTTACACTGATCGTGTGTACGCGGCCTTAGGCCCCGTACACACGGCAGAGAACCTCGACGGGCCATTCATCCCGACGGGCCGTCGAGTAAATAGAGAACCTGTTCTCTATTTACTCGACGGGTTTCCCGACGGGCGGGGCGAGCAGAGAGCGTACACACGGCCGAGGTTCTCGCTGGAATGCAGCTCCCAGCGATGTTCTCGCTGGTTTCTGGCGAGAACCTCGGCCGTCTGTACGGGGCCTTAGAGCTCTGGATTGAGACAAGTACACACTATAGAGGGATATGCTTTGTCCATATTTCATGTCTGAGGTTTACAACCACTTTAAGCATCTAAAATAGTGAATAGAACTAAGGTAAGGCTAGAGCTCAGTTTTTAGAAGTGATAGGCCTTTTAGAGGTGTCTTTAGAGTGGGAAAAATAATAAACATGTCCTGCAGAGAAGATCCGAAAATCCATTATCCACACTAATGCATTTTTATTTTTTGCAGACCGTCAAACAGGATCACAGAACTAGTAAGTTTACCAATATGTGATATTCTAATATAAAATAAACAATTGTATTGACAGCTTTGTTCTGGATGTAAATATATTGCTAATAATACCAATAAGAATAAAGTAGAACATTTATTAAGAGGTATTTCTGTACTTTAGTAGGAATGGATGTTCGCTGAGCGGTTAGCACTTACAGCGCTGGGGTCCTGGGTTTGAGAATGTACGCTTTCCTTTGTGTGTGTTGGTTTCATCCCATAGCCAAAGCTTACTTAGGCCTCGTACACACGAGGGGATATGTCCGCTGAAAACGGTCCGATGGACCGTTTCAGCAGACATCTCCGATCGTGTGTATGGGCTAGCGGACAGATTTGTCCACCCGACAGATTTCAAAGCACGTGGCGGCGTCAACGTCACCGCCGCGTCACCGCCACGTCACCGCGCCGTCCGCCGGCGGGGAATTTGATCCGATGGTGTGTACACGCCATCGGATCAAACTCCAGATCGGACATATCCGATGGAAATGGTCCGCGGACCGTTTTCATCGGATATGTCCGATCGTGTGTACGAGGCCTAAGGCTATTAGCATCTAACCTAATGCATATCTAATCCCAAAACCAAAAAAACTTCTGTCTTTAGAACTACTGTAACTGCAAACAAACTCCTCAGTTCATTAAAGATATTACACATGTATGTATACAAGAAGATCCTTCTATAGAAAAGTGAGACATGACTTTTTGTTTTTTTCATTTATCAGATGCTAACAAAAATGCCTCCCGTGACCATGGACTGTCCATCTCTGATCAAATAATGAATGCAAATAAAGGTAATGTCAGCATCCCTCTCTAATCTCTATGGCCCGGATTCACAAACCATTTTCCGTGGACGTAGTGCAAATGTCCGCCCGGCGAATGTGTGCGCCAGAGTCACAAACCAACAAACGTCCAAAAACAGGCCATCCTACCCCGACGTATCTTACTTATGCCGGCGTAGCGTGGGCGCAAATATGGTTTGGACGGATGTTGCTTCTCCCATTGATTAGGCATTCAAATATGCAAATGTGGGAAATACGGCGATTTACGAACCTACGCGTGCCCGACGCAAGCTACGTGTGCCGCGCGTAAGTGTACGTCCGGCGTAAAGTTATTCCCCATAGATGAAGGCCTAACCCAGCAATAGACATGCAAAGGTCTGCCCCAGAGAACACAGGCCGGTGTATTTGGCTTACGTTCCGTTCACGGCGTACGTAGTGATTCGGGGTAGCTTAGGCAGTTGTGCCAGCGTAGTTGTGAGCATGCGCATAAGGGTGCAGTTTCATGAGTACACGTCACTACTACGTCACGGCGCATGTGTGTTCGTGATACGCCCGGCGTAAAACACTGCACCATGCTCAGACCATAATTTGCATGGGGTCACTTCCACTTACGCTGGCCTGCGCCTTCGAAAATACGCTACGTGGCGTATCTTGGTGAGCAATCGCTTGCTGAATACAGTGCATGCCTCTCCGCGCTGCGCCGGCGTAGCGCATGTGTGCGCACTACGCCGGTGTAAATGTGGGCCCACTCTCTGTGAATCCGCGCCAATGTCTATATCTTTTTTTTTTAATCCATGTATAGACCTGACTAATTTAACTATGCCATGGTAGCCATGCCATGGTAGTGCCGAAAAAATATTCAGAGTGTTTCCCTTAATGTACAAGTTCATCAATTTACTGACCTCCACCCAAGCTTCTCCTCCCCCCTAACTTCCATACTGCAGGAGGGATGTCACCACCCTTCCAACAAGATTCAGAGGAATGCTGAGTACTTGAAATCTCACAAGTTGACTCCTTAACACAGTGCCTTGTGATTTTTGGTGAGATTTGGGCTACTTAACATCATTGGAACAACTTGAATAGATGAGGATGTCACTGTCGCCTAGGTGCTTTAGGAGGAAGAGGGGAGAAAGGTAAGTATCTTAACGTACTTTTCATCCTGATGGACAAGAGTAGGAGGCCCAAACTAAATAAGCGGATCTTGCTTTTTTCGTGAAAAGTCAATTTAATAAGGCTGCCATGTTTGTGTGTTAGTTGGTCAAGGGTGGTACCTGGGGGGAGGTGAGTAGTAGTGCATGTATTTCCTAGCATTCTTAGACATCTATGGCCACCGTCTCATTCCGATGAACCTAATGGCTTAACCAGAGTACCCATGCAGAGATATAATGAGCTTCGTATAATGAGAATACATTTCCTTAAAAGGTATTCAAACAAGACATAAACGGTGCATTGTTGTTTATTCTTCTAGGTATCCCTGTCATTCTATACCAGGGTGACATTAAGCTCTTGACTAGCCGCAGTGCAAGGATATGCGACGCCTGTGCATGGAACAAATCAGGGCAAGGACTCGTTATCGTCCCCTACGTCATGTCTTCTGTGTATTGTAAGTTGGCCTCACTAAAGGTTGAGCTGTTAGATTTGTTTATCACCTAACACAGGGATGTCAAACTCAATTTAATTGTGGGCCGCAGGCCCGCATCAGCATTATGATTGCCCTCAAAAGGGCCGGTTGTATCTGTAAGATTAGATGTCCAGCACATCCCCTCCCCATATATTAAATGTCAAGAGCCTCCCCACCAGCAGAAGTTGAGTCCCCCCCACTCTCCCTTACATCACAGTGCACCCCCCTTTCCTTATGCTGCTCTGGGAAGAAGCTGGATGCATTTCTTAAAAGCAGAAAGTAAGGGTCTGGAGGAGGACAGGAGCGAGGGCCACATGAAATGGCCTGGATGGCCTTGTGTTTAACACCTGTGCTCTATGGCTTCCTAAATCACTGGGGCAGCGATCTGATTGGATACTGGCCGCCCATGTGACTGGTGGAAATCTTAGGTGTGGCAGAGTCTATTTAAGAGTCCATTTGCTCTTTGCAAGTAGGTAGTGCAGGGAAAGGTACCGGTCTATTTGGGCTAGTACTAGCGATAGGGAACGTCTCCTGACTAGTGTTGAGCAGAATATGCCATATTCGATTTCGCGATATATCTCGAATATATAGTCGAATATTCGAGATATATTCGTTAAATGCGAATATTCGCGATATTTTTTGGAAATGAAATGATTGCGAAATTTCGAGAAATGTGGAAGGAGCACTCTGATTGGCTCAGAATATTCGTGATATTTTATAATACAATCGCATTGCGATTTTTCGGCAATATAAAATGATCGCTGCAGCTACTCGGCCCAAGGTCTCTAATCATACCAGCAATGCTTTTAGACGTCGATGGGGATCTCTAGGATGTGATCTGTTCTAAAAAAAAAATTGAAAAAATACGAATATTCGAAATAGCGAATATTCACCGCAAAATTCGGAATATATCACGAATACTCGAATATGCCATATTCGAGCCGAATATTCGCAATACGAATATTCGTGAGCAACACTACTCCTGACGAGGAGGGAAAGCGTGGGGGTGGGGTCGCATCTCTTCTGCATACCTTCCTGATTGGGCACTTGGGCACCCTTACAACAAACACTGTCCCTTCAGCTGGACTCTACTTCTTCACATTATTGGAAACTTTGAGAGCCGGTTGGGTAGGCATCCGATTGGGTTTTTGTGAACTGTTGCTGCCTTACTTCAGTACATGCATTAGATTGCATTTGACTGTGTAAGTTATTGCCCCCCCCCCCCCCCCCCCCGCGCGCGCCTACACGCATGTTAAAATACATGGGTTGTGAATGGGTCCCTAAACTGCTTTTTTTCTCTCAACAGCTGAAACAAATAGAAATCTGATTAAATCTGCCATGTTGGAGTTTGAAACAATGAGCTGCGTGCGTTTCACAGTAAGGAAGAAAGAGTCTAACTACCTCAATGTTGACGATGGAGAAGGGTAAGTACTAAAAGTAAAATAATATAAAAGCATATTGGAGCCCAAAAACAAAAAAAATTATATATTGCAATACACACAGTATCTAACCAAAGTGTGTACACCCCTCACATTTTTGTAAATATTTTATTATAACTTTTCATGTGCCCAAGAGGGTTAAGGCAGTGCTGGAAAATAATGGTGGCCACACAAAATATTGACACTTTGGGACCAATAGGAAGGTAACAAAACCATCTAAAGCCCTGGTGCCCAACCTGTGGCCTGAGGGCCACATGCAGCTCCAGGGCCGATCCTAGGGTCACCGGCGCCTGGGTGGAGAAATATTTCTGGCGCCCCCACATGGGTGTGGTCATTTTACTAACTCCTCCCCTTTACAAATGTTTCTATGGCAACGACTCAACATCAGAAATGCTCCCCCACAAAGTCTTCGTTAACCTGGGATCCTTACATGATGTCTTAACAATAAACAAAATACAGGAAGAGAAGAGTACTTTATTGGGACCTGGAGGAGGGCCTCTCTGATAGACACAAAGAGGGCTTCTATTAGAGAGTCTGTTAGAAAGACCCCCAGACATACTACAGACATACTACAGACATGATACAGAAGATGGTTAGAGACTGCAGACATGATACAGAAGATGGTCAGAGACTGCAGACATAGAACAGTAGATGATCAGAGACTGCAAACATAGTACATGAGATGGTCAGAGACTATAGACATAGTACAGGAGATGATCAGAGACTGCAGACATGATACAGGAGATGGTCAAAGACTGCAGACATGATATAGAAGATGATAGAGACTGCACACATAGTACAGGAGATGATTACAGACTGCAGACATAGTACAGGAGATGATTACAGACTGCAGACATAGTACAGGAGATGGTCAGAGACTGCAGATATAGTACAGGAGATGGTTAGAGACTGCAGACAATAGTACAGGAGATGGTCAATTAGACCACTTTCACACTGGAGGCGTTTTTCAGGTGCTTTAGTGTTAAAAATAGCGCCCGAAAAAAGCCTCATCTGCAATCCCAGTGTGAGAGCCGTAGTGCTTTCACACTGGCAGGACATCAACAATTTTCCCACAAGTAGCTTCTTTGAGGCACTCTCTGCAGCCTAAAATAGAGATGGGAGGGGGAGGCATTCCAACTGGAGTTGCGGGATGCCAGACTCCCAGTGTGAGGAATTAATTCTTGCACATCAGCACTCAGCAGCAACTGAAAACTAGAACCCTTCATGTCGGGAAGAGGAGCAGCCTCTCCCCTCAGCTCTACCAAAAGGAGGGGAGAACTCTGGCATCTCGGCGCCCCTACCTCTGTAGGCACCTGGGTGCAAAGCACCTTGCGCACCCTGCCTAGGATCGGCCCTGTGCAGCTCTATGGTATCGTATGTGATGTGTGACCCTTGGACATGAGCACTGCAGGCTGTAGTGGGAACAAGGGGTAATAACACTGGGTAATAGGGGTAATAGCACAGATCTCTACTAGTCTCGTGTAACATGTTCCCAGTTTCATATTGTCTTCTGCAGCATGTCCCCAGGCCAAACATGTAGCATGTCCACACTCTCTGACCATCATTTCCTCTATTAGGTCTGCAGTTTAGCAGTCCTCTCAAACATTATACATATAGAACAATATGTGTGGCCCTTTGGTGATGTCAGAAGCCTCATAAGTTGATAACCACTGCTTTAAAGCTTGGTTCTGTTTGCTCCAGTGGGGTGAAATAAATTCGCTCCTGATCCCCCAGAGCTCATCTAGAACGTTATTTATTTTTCCCTCGATCAAATTGGACCATGCTTTACAGGGCTTTTTGTGTTCCCCTTGTACAGGATTCTATAGGTTTTCTATGTATTTATTTTATTTAATTGTAGCGCCCTTTTAATGTAGAGTAGGCTGCTAGATACATTTAGTTTATCTCCTTTGTAATCCGTGAAGCAATAGGAATTTTTTCAGCCCTCAATTTTTGTTGGCGGAAATTCCGACAGCAGAAGTCTGATGGAGCCTACACACGGTCGGAATGAATCATTTGCATTTCCATTATTTATGGAGAAGTTTGCTTTGATATACTGTAAGTGTGTTTTGGATTACAAGCATGTTTCAGGAACAAATTATGCTAGCAATCCATGGTTTTACTGTATACTTTAGTTATTTTAGAAATCAAAGGGATGAACTTTGGTCTGTAAATGAGGTCAGTTTAACCACTTAAAGATTAACCCTTTCTTGACACTTGTTGCTTACACGTTAAAATCAGTATTTTTTTCTAGAAAATTACTTAGAACTCCAAAACATATTATATATATTTATATATATATATATATATATATATATATATATATATATATATATATATATATATATATATTTTAGCAGAGGCCCCAGAGCAGGGTTTCTCAACCAGGGTTCCATGGAACCCTAATGTTCCTCCAGAGGTTGCTAGGGGATAAGTCCCCACTGACACCATTGATCTTTTTAGCTACTTGTAAGGGGGTAATTCTTCTCATTGACCACAGGTGTAAGGCTGGCCATATACGGATTGAATTTCTTTCTTGCAACCACGGGTGGCAGGAAATACATTTTCTTGATTCCCCCATCAACATAGACAGTGTTGATGCAGGAATCCCTCCTGTCAGGCAATTGTAAGGCAGGGGAAGTCGGCTCTACTGGGAGACAGCAGTATATATCGTTAGCAGCTATAGCAGCCGCTTGCCATAATAGCAAGTGAATCCGGCAGGCTGGTTGTACCCAGGTTGATAGATAAACCATTCAGCCTACCCATTAATGGCTCCAATCTACCCACAAATGTTCCTGCTGAACTGGCCGAGATTCAAACCGTGTATGACCAGCCTAAGGAGCATTCTTCCCACTGACCATCACACTAATGTATCATGCAGGGCCGATCCTAGGGTCACAGGCGCCTGGGTGCAGAAATATTTCTGGCGCCCCCACATGGGCGTCGTCATTTTACTAACTCCTCCCCTTTACAAATGCTTCTATGGCAAAAACTCAACCACAGAGATGCTACCCACAAAGTCTTCATTACCCTGGGATCCCTAGATGATCTCTTAACAATAAACAAAATGGGAAGAGGAGCAGAGTACTATTATTGGGACCTGGAGGGGGGCCTCTCTGATGGACACAGAGAGGGCTTCTGTTAGAGAGTCTGTTAGAAAGACCCCCACATATACTACAGACATGATACAGGAAATGGTCAGAGACTGCAAACATGATACAGGAGACGGTCAGAGACTGCAGATGTGGTACTGAAGATGATCAGAGACTGCAGACATAGTACAGGAGATGATCAGAGACTTAAGGCATGATATAGGAGATGGTCAGAGACTGCAGACATGATATAAGAGATGATCAGAGACTGCAGACATAGTACAGGAGATGGTCAGAGACTGCAGACAATAATAGTACAGAAGATGGCCCATTAGACTCCTCTCGCACTGGAGGGGGTTTCAGGCGCTTTAGCGTTAAAAATAGCACCTAAAAAAAGCCTCATCTACAATCCCAGTGTGAGAGACCGGGTGCTTTCACACTGGAGCGGTGCGCTGGCAGGACGTCCAAAAATTTCCTGCAAGTAGCTTTGTTTGAGGCACTTTAGTGTGTGTATACACATCGGTGCCCCCACCTCTGCAGGCGCCTGGGTGCAAAGCTTCCTGCGCACCCTGCCTAGGATCGGCCCTGGTATCATGAGTTGTAGTCATTTTTAGTAGGGGTTCCTTGAGACTGGAAATGTATTTCAAGGGTTCCCCTGTGTTGAAAAGGTTGCCCTCGAGAATAAAATGGCTGTTGTTGTAATATTTTATGTCACACTGTATTTGCGCAGCAGTCTTTCAAATGCAATTTTTTGGGAAAAAATACATTTCAATGAATAAAATAAAAAGTTAGCCCAATTTTTTTTTGTATAATGTGAAAGATGATGTTACGCCGCAAGAATCGTGAGAGAATCGTAATCTTTATACTAAGCAAAAAAATTGTGATTCTCATTTTATCCAGAATCGCGTGCCAATCTAAGAAAATGTTCCAAGGCAGCCACCATGAAGTAGAAAAAGGTGGTCACTGTCGTGTCACACACAGCCCACCCCCCCTACAGTTAGAAGCACTCCCTAGGGCACACTTAACCCCTTCAGCGTCACCTAGTGGTTAATCCCTTCACTGCCAGTGTAATTTTCACAGTAAACAGTGCATTTTTATAGCACTGATCGCTGTAAAAATGACAATGGTCCCAAAATAGCGTCCGATGTGTCCACCATAAAGTCACAGTCATGACAAAAATCACAGATCGCCGCCATTACTAGTAAAAAAAATTATAATAAGAAAAATGCCATAATTCTATCCCCTATTTTTAGACGCTATGGGCCAGATTCACAGAGCCATTACTCCGGTCTATCTCCTGTTAGACTGGAGTAATTTCAAATTACCCGCGTCGTATCATTAGTTAGAATCCTCAAACCATGATACGACGGCTTCGGGCTTCGATCCGACAGACTTACGTCTTCGTACGCCGTCGGATCTACGCTGCAATCTTTTTCCGCCCGCTGGGTGGAGTTTGCGTCGTTTTCAGTGTCGGGGTATGCAAATTTGCTTTTTCCGGCGATCCACGAAGTTACGATCGTCCGTTGCATTTTCTTACGGCATCTGTAGTCATCTTTTTGCTGTGTAAAGTTAGGGAAGCAAAAATATGGTCTAACGTTAGACAGCCCATGTTAAGTATGGCCGTCGTTCCCGCGTCAAATTTCAATTTTTTTTTGTTTTTGCGTAAGTCGTCCGGGAATAGGAATGTACGTAAACGACGCTACTAAAAACTGACGTAACAATGTTATTTCGCGCAATGCACGGCGGTAAATTTCTGAACGGAGCATGCGCAGTTCGATCGCCATGGGGACGCGCCTAATTTAAATGCTTCACGCCCCCTAATCGCGTATTTCGATTCCGCCGCGAGAAATACACTACGCCGCCGTAACTTACAGGGCGAAATCTACCTGAATTCGTCTTAGAGCCAGGTAAAATACGGCGGCGTAGTGGTTCTCTGATACACTGCCCCAGGGCAATTGTACCTGAAACTGGCCCTATAAGTTTTGCGCAAACCAATCAATAAACGCTTATTGCGATTTTTTACCAAAAATATGTAGAAGGATACGTATCGGCCTAAATTGAGAACTTGTATATTTTTTGGGGATATTTATTATAGCAAAAAGTAAAAAATATTGAATTTGTTTCCAAATTGTCGCTCTATTTTTGTTTGTAGCGCAAAACATAAAAACCACAGAGGTGATTAAATACCACCAAAATAAAGCTCTATTTGTGGGGAAAAAAATATGTTAATTTTGTTTGGGAGCCACGTCGCACGACCGCGCAATTGTCAGTTAAAGCGTTGCAGTACTGAATCATAAGAAGTGGCAAAATGGCCCGGGGCTTAAGTGGTTAATAACTATGGCCCAGATTCAGAAAGCAATTACGCCTGTCTAACTAGTGTTAGACAGGAGTAATTTCAAATTTCGCGCGCCGTATCACTAGTTTGAATCCTCAAACCATGATACGGCGGCTTCGGGCTTCGATCCGAGAGGCTTACGTCTTCGTAAGCCTTCGGATCTACGCTGCGATATTTTTGCGGCCGCTGGGAGGAGTTTGCGTCGTTTTCAGCGTCGGGATATGCAAATGTGTTTTTACGGCGATCCACGAAGATACGAGTGGTCTTCGCAATCGCTTTCGTCTATTTTTTTTTACGTACTGTTAGACCAGCTTTTTGCTGGTCTAACGGTACGTAGCCCATGTTAAGTATGGCCGTCGTTCACGCGTCGAATTTGTTTTTTATTTTTTATTTTTACGTAACTCGTTCGGGACTAGGATTGTCCGTAAACGACGCTACTCAAACAACGAATGATGTAACGACGTGTTTTCGCGCAATGCACGGCGGGAAATTTGCGAACGGAGCATGTGCAGTTCGATCGCCGTGGCAACGCGCCTATTTTAAATGCTTCACGCCCCCTACTCGCGCAGATGGATTGCGACGGGAGAAATACACTACGCCGCCGTCGTTTACTGGACAAAATCTACCTGGATTCCACATAGAGCCAGGTAAAATACGGCAGCGTAGTGTATTTCTGATACTCTACGCGAATATAATTGTATGTGAATCTGGGCCTATGTATGTATGTTTTAGTCCTTCGATTTGTGTTTTTTTTTCACGTGCAGCTGCTGGTCACATATTGGGAGGATAAAGGGCAGACAGACGGTGAGCCTCCAACAAACCTCATGTATGAATTATGGCCTTATCCAACATGAAATGATGCACAACTTGGGCTTCTTCCATGAACACAACAGATTTGACAGAGACAGTTACGTGAAAATCAACTGGCAGTATATCTCACCAGGTGGGTAGACGAGTCACATATACACAATAGGGGGTTATTTACTAAAGACAAGCGCAACGTGCACTTGAAAGTACACTTGGAAGTGCAGTCCCTGTAGATCTGAGGGGGACATGCAAGGAAGAAAATGAAAGCATTTTATCTTGCACATGATTGGATGATAAAATCAGCAGAGCTTCCCCTCATTTCAGATCTTCCCCTCAGATTTACAGCAACTGCACTTCCAAGTGCACTTTCAGTGCAATTTACACTTGTACACTTGTAGTGCAAAGTGGATTTGCCTTTCTTAAATAACCCCCAAAGTGCCAATTCCTATATCTGTTCTTCCTGAATAGTTTTATTTTATTACCAGTAGCCATCCATGCTATTGTTATAGCCTTAACTATTTCAATACCGGGCACTTTCATCCCCTTCCTGCCAAGGCCAATTTCTAGCTTACAGAGCTGTCACATTTTGAATGACAATGACAGTGGTCATGCATCTTTTTTTGAGACAGATAAAGCTTTATTTTGGTGTTATCTAATCTCCACTGAGTTTTTTTATATTTTGCTAAACAAATTAAGACCAAAAATTATTATTTCCAAAAAGTTATTTCTTATTTTTTTGTTATAACATTTTGCATAAAAGTAATTATTCTTCACTGATGGGTGCAAAGGAGGCTGCACTGATGAGGCGACACTGATTGGTGATTGTGCCCTGTCAGACTTGCCAGTTATCGGCTCTCCTTTCCTCACACAGAGACAGCGTGTGAGGAAAGGAATGCTAATGGGGTGACCACATTTCCAAACTACAATTCAGGGACACCCTCCCTTCCCAAAAATCAGCTGTGCTGTAACGAATCACAGCACAGTGATTGGACACAAGAGGCGGGATTTATGATTTCTCCATAACAAACAGGGGGCAGGGATTGTGCTCCTCCAGGCATTCCCGGGCAGGACAAGTTCTGTCATTGAGTAAAGTGGTGATGTCGCGGCCTTTTTTGTGGGCATCAGATTGGCCGGGGGGGGGCCTTTTTAATTTATTTTTATCCATTTAACCTGCAAATAATGCTCTTCCTGTCCTTGGGTGGCTATGTTTACTCCTCCACTGTATCTATGGAGAAAACCATAATTTTCACACAAGTTGGACTACAAATAGATCCACCTTAGTTCATATCCATTACATGGGCAGTGGGGAGATAAGTAGTTTATAGAAGGAAGATAACCAGTTCAGCCCACAGGAAGTGACAAGGACACTGCATATTGGTCACAATCAACAGGTATTTTCTGTACTTGCTGAAAATATTCTTAGCCTGAAAAGTGAAAACGAATGCAGACACCACATCTAAGGATTGGCTGCAATATATACCACTGATGTTTTTGAATGTTGTTATTTTTTTAATGTAGCTCATTAACAAGTGTCATGTTTTGCAGAGGATACAGATCAATTTAAGATGGACAATGGAAACACTTTCAATATTTCTTATGACTATACTTCAGTGATGCATTACAGCAGGTAAGAGAAGGCAATCTGGAACCTTTAAAGAATATGTAAACCCAATATTTTATATTCCTGATATGTGCCTGCTGTACCAAGTACTTGTATGAGAAAGTCTCCTGTTCTCTTTGTATTGCTTCCTTTGTGTGAAATCCATGGTGTTCCTGACAGTCCCTCTGCTGCCCTGTCAGCAGGGCCGTTTGAAGGAATTTGGGGGCCCCAAGCAAAATGGAGATGGAGGCCCCCAACCCCCCCCCCCCCCCCGCACGCACGCATAGCCTACAGCACCTCCCTATGTTTTATTTACTCATGTTTTTCCCCCCCCTCCCTTTGTCCTTCTTACTCCCCTCCCCCTCCCTATGTTCTTTTTACTTCCCCCCCCCCCCCATGTTTTTTTTAATCCCCCCTCCCCCTTCCTATGTTTTTTTACTCCCCCACCCTATCGTACCGCACGGCAGGAGATTCAGTTTCCTGTTCCGAGCCGGACTGAAAGGAAGTGAGCACTCAGGAACAGAAAACTGAATCTCCTGTACCGCGCGGTACCCGGCCAGACTGACAGGAGGAAGGAAGAGGAGCTCGGCCACGCTACAGGGAAGGGGAAGAAGTGACGAGAGAGGCAGCAGTGCTGCAGCCGCCTGTGGCTTTCTATAGAGCACTCAGGCGGCTGCAGCATTTATAGGGAGTGCGGCAGGGCCCTGCTTGGGGGCCCCAGGCCAGCTCGGGGGCTCCAAGCAATTGCTTGGTTTGCCTGCCTTGTCGCGACAGGTCAGAGTTGTAATACACCCTCTGTTTGTATTTTTACCAACAGGTACGTTTATAATAAAGCTTACCCGTAGGTAAAAGTTATATCTCCTTAACGTTCATTGCTTAGGAGATATTCTAGCCAGCAGCAGCCGGTGACGTCACTGGCGCATGCGCTCTGAAGGAGCCGTTCCTTCAGAGCTGTGTGCGGTGGCTGAGATTTCCGCATGCATGCAAGGGAGTGATGTCATCATGGCTCGGCCAGCCAGACAAGCCAGAGTCAGTGAATCCCAAAGGAGGACCGGTAAAGATGGAAGACTCTGCAACAGTTACAACATGCCGCTGGAGGGCTTCATTTTAAGGTAAGTCTTTCATAATGTGCTAGTATGCGATGGGAAGGAAAATAACGTTCTCTTCCGTCATCTATTAATTCGCCCACCCTCCATGTAAAGCCTCATACACATGATCGGACTTTAATCTGACTTTTCCGTGAATTTTGCTCTAAATTGGCGTTGGACGTGAACTTGGTTATGCTTTCACACGGCGGGACTTTTTCTGCCAACTTTCACCAAATCACATGGTTTTTCAGCTCTTTGCCGCCGCCCTTTGGGCAACTTCTGCTATTGTTGGCTGATCTTTAGCATTGGTTCTGAGCATGCGCGCTTGTACTTTGAACTTAAGTCCGATGGACTTGTGTACACACGATCAGATTAGCCTCCATCAGACATTTGTTGTCAAACTTTGAGGGCATGCACAGCGAACATTTGTCCAATGAAAAAGCAAAAACAATTGTCCGATGGAGCGTACACACGGTCGGAATGTCCGATCAAACAAGTCCGTTGGACCGTTGTTGTCAAAAAGTCAGATCGTGTGTATGGGCCTTAATGTGGATGAATAGAGAAAGACGTGTTTGTAGTCAAAATCAGGGGAGCAGCTTGGGTGACAACTATGGCTCCCTGTATAAATAGAGTGGAGTAAGTGAGGGTTGTCACCATAGGATAATAAGTGTGTTACTGGCCGATCACCAGGAGAAAATAAAGAGAAAAAAAAAGAAAATGAATGCAGCCACCATATCTTAGAACTAGGAAGCTACAATGTGGTTTGCTTTTGGGTTTAGATGCAGTTTAATAGTAAAGAATATATAAAACAATATCTGCCCCACCATTACACCAATAAAAAACATGATTAATTAAAAGAGATTACATCCTTCTTTAACCACTTGCTTACTGGGCACATACACCCCCCTCCTGCCCAGGTGAAATTTCAGCTTCCGGCACTGCGTCGCTTTAACTGACAATTGCGCGGTCGTGCGACGTGGCTCCCAAACAAAATTTACGTCCTTTTTTCCCCACAAGTAGAGCTTTATTTTGGTGGTATTTGATCGCCTGTGCGGTTTTGATTTTTTGCGCTATAAACAAAAAAGAGCGACAATTTTGAAGAAAAATACAATATTTTTTATTGTTGCTATAATAAATATCCCAATTAAAAAAAAAAAACACATTTTTTTTCTCAGTTTTTCTCGCAATAAGCGACTGGTTTGCGCAAAAGTTATAGCGCTTACAAAATAGGGGAGAGAATTATTATTTTTTATTATTTATTTTTTTACTAGAAATGGCGGCGATCTGCGATTTTTATCGTGACGTTATGGCGGACACATCGGACACTTTTGACACATTTTTGGCGCCATTCACATTTATACTGCGATCAGTGCTATAAATATGCACTAATTACAGTATAAATGTGACTGGCATTGAAGGGGTTAACACTAGGGGGTGAGGAAGGGGTTAAATGTGTATCCTAGGTGTGTTCTAACTGTGGGGGGAGGGGGGTTGACTGGGGGGGTGACCGATCTGTGTCCCTATGTAGGAAGGAACACAGATCGGGCTCCTCCTCTCCAGAGACAGGACGCCGTCTCTGTGTAAAACGGCAATGAGAGATGATCTATGAGAGATCATCTCTCATTCGCCCACAGATCGCATCGCAAACGGCCACTCTGATGCCGCGATCTGTGATTGGCCGTGGCTAAGGGACACGGACAACACAGGGCATCCCCGCAGCGCGCTCTACAGCGCGCGCTGGGAACGCCCAAAGGAGATGCCGTCAAAAGACGGCATGTTGGATATTCAGACCCGCGCTGTTGCCGTCATTCGACGGTAGCGCGGGTCTGAAGTGGTTAACCACTTCAGACCCGGACCATTATGCAGGTTAAGGACCTTGCCCCTTTTTGCGATTCGGCACTGTGTCAGTTTAACTGACAATTGCGCGGTCATGCGACGTGGCTTCCAAACAAAATTGGCATCCTTTTTTTCCCACAAATAGAGCTTTCTTTTGGTGGTATTTGATCACCTCTCCGGTTTTTATTTTTTGCGCTATAAACAAAAATAGAGCGACAATTTTGAAAAAAATTAGGGCTGTTACTGAATAACATTTTTGTGTTTGATTCATCGATTTTTTTTTTAATCGATTAATCGGCTAATTTTGATTAATTATAACGCACATACAGATCCAACTACTTTTAGCTGATCTCCTTGCATTGCAACTCTGCATTAGTCAGTGGTAAATGTGGTATACATTATATACAATCACCCGACACTAGTTAGTTTCCACAATCCATGACTTAACTTCACAGTTCACACAATTACGTTTTAAATTCAAACTGTAGCACTGACGTAATTTTTTCGTATTAAACTTTAAGAAAAACATAGAAAGTTAGTTTAACTTTAATTATAAAACGTATCTAGTATATTCACTGTCAGTCACTTTATAGTGGGCAAGTAGGCATCACTTTAGCCAGTCACGCAGACATACCAGAGTGTTTATATTTTCTGGAAGCAGACATGATCACATTTTATTGACAATATACCCTGAAGAACTGAACAGTCTTTCGCACGGAACAAATCTTGCCGATACACAAAGAAATTGTCTGTACAAAACTGCTTAGGACAGGAAAACAATGGTTATTTTTGCCCCCTTCCCCTGATGGAGCCTGATGCATTCTCCTGCTCCACAGGTGCAAAGGAACCTCAATCCAATAGGTGTAGCTTGCTCGCATCCAGCAGGGTAAGTCTCACTGTCCAGGCTGTCCAGTGACATCAAGAATTTTGATCGATCAAAATAATTAAAGATTAATCGAGGAATTAATCTTTAATTTCCTCAGCCCTAAAACAATGCAATATTTTTTTACTTTTTGCTATAATAAATATCCCCAAAAAAGATATAATTTTTCCCTCAGTTTAGGCCGATACGTATTCTTCTACCTATTTTTGGTAAAATAAATCGCAATAAGCGTTTATCGATTGGTTTTCGCAAAATTTATAGGGCCAGATTCAGGTAGAATTTACGCGGCTTATCTCTAGATAAGCCGCGTAACTTCTAACCTACGCTGGCGTATCTGTTTTCTGTATTCAGAAAACAAGATACGCCGGGATTGAGTCCAGATACGAGCGGCGTAATTGTATTTCGTCGTCGTATCGGAACTGCAATTTTAAAATGGCCACTAGGGGCGTTCCTGCTGATTTACGCCGAGAATATGTATAGCAGCGAGATACGGCAATTCACGAACGTACGCGGGCCCGACGCAGTCACTTTACGACGTTTCCGTAAGGGGTTTCCCGGCGTAAAGATAAAGCAACAAAAAGCACGCGTATCCTATGTTAAGTATGGCCGTCGTGACCGCGTCAAATTGAAAAAGTGTAACGTCGTTTGCGTAACTCGTCCGTGAATGGGGATTGACGTCATTGACGTTCACGTAGAAAACACCATCCTAATGTGGAGCATGCGCACTGGGATACATTGACGGCCGGCGCATGAGCAGTGTGTTCGCCGTGGGATCACGCCTAGTTTAAATACTACACGCCCCCTACCCGCCCAATTTTAATTCCGCCGGCCCATTTTCGCTACGCCGCCGCAACTTTAGGAGCAAGTGCTTTGTGAATACAGTACTTTCTCCTAAAGTTTCGGCGGAGTAACGTAAATGAGAAACGTTACGCAAGAATAAAGATGCGCCCATCTACCTGAATCTGGCCCATAGTGTTTACAAAATAGGGGATAGTTTTATGAAGGGGTTAACCACTAGGTGGCGCTGTAGGAGTTAAGTGTGACCTCATGTGTGTTTCTAACTGTAGGGGAAAGGGCTGGACATGTGACGTCAGTGATTGTCGTTCCCTATATCAGGGAACAGACGATCACTGACATTGCCACAGTGAAGAACGGGGAAAGTTTGTTTACACACACCTCTCCCCGTTCTTCAGCTCCTGTGATCGATCACGGGACACTGGCGGCGATCAGGTCCGCAGGCGCGGTCTCGGAGCTTTGGACCGCGTGTGACCCACGGCTGGGCTCTTAAAGGGGACGTATATACACGTCCATGTGCCCAGCCGTGCCATTTTGCCGACGTATATCGGAGTACGTCGGTCCTTAAGTGGTTAAAAGGAAAACAATTGTGGTGCTTTTGCTGTATTCTAACTCTACATATGTCTTTTTATACTTCCAGCAAAACATTTGTTAATACATCTGGGCAGATGTCAGTCATACCAATACCAAACGCCAATGTTAGCATTGGACAGAGAACGGGGCTCAGCAGCCTGGATGTCAAGAAGATAAATGAGCTCTATAATTGCAGTAAGTTTCTTCTAACGTATGATCACAATGTAAGAAATACTCTTGTAACTCTAGCTTCCAAAGAGGTCGCTGGAAACAGTTTTTCATAAGTAGTACAGGGGCCACCAGTCACCCAATCACACATAAAATGAAAATCCAGTCTAGGGGATGTGTTTTAAAGATTTTTCTCAAAAACTTAAATAGGAGAGGGATTGTGGTCATGGGATACTCCAACATGATCAGCAACAACAGTAAAAGAGATAGCCTCTATCTAGTCTTTCAATATCAGTTTGTCATGAACCATAAAACAGACAGAGACAGAAAATCCAGTCAAAATCACAAAAATACCACAGTTTAGGAATGTAGTCAAAAAACAGAAGCCAGGGTTTGGATGCCAGAGTGGGTGATCAGACAAGCCAGGGTCAGGAAACCAGAAGTCTGCATAGTCAGGTGCAAAAATCAGGAACAGGAATCGTAAGGGAAGTCATACATAGGAAGGAACGCACTTAGAGATCATAGACCACGCAAGGGCAAGAAGGAAATTAGCTAAGATGTTTAAATAGCAAAAAAGGGACTGGCTATAAGTTGGACTAATGAGACAGGTTAATGGTAACTAGGTGAGTCACTGTGGTAACAACAAGTGGCTGGTAATTACCCAACAGCTGAGCAGCTTCTAAGCAAGGAAATAAAAGAGCTGCTCGTTAAGTAGCAAGAGCCCAGCCCTAACATAGTTTATCTGAAGGAAGCTAGGGATGTCAATATATCTAAGGCCCTGCAGCTGTAGACCACAGAGCAGTCATTAATAGTGTTGCTCATTGCGAATATTCGCTACGAATATTGCATATTTGAGTATTCGCGAATAACTCGAATATCGCGGCGAATATTCGCTATTTCGAATATTCGTATTTTTTTCGCAATTTTTTTTTTTTTATAAAAAATAGCGAATATTCGTAAATATCGAATATTTGTGATATTTTATCCTACAAAAAAAAATAGCGAAGTTTCGCATTAGCGAAAATTCGCATTAGCGAAATTTGGCATTGGCGAAATTTCTTATTTTTTTTTTTTATAAAAAATATCGAATATTTGTGATATTTTATCCAAAAAAAAAATAGCGAAGTTTCGCAATTTTTTTTTTTTATAAAATATCACGAATATTCGATATTAACGAATATTCGCATATATTCTTCGAAATATTCGCGAAATCGAATATGGCGTATTCCGCTCATTACTAGTCATTAACAAGTTCTCTTTCACCTCTATGCAACTATGAGTTCCAAGTAAGAACCTTACCCACAGTGTCCTAGGAGCTGTCTGTCACCCAATCTTAAAGAGGGAAATGACAAAATCCTCCTCCAGACCTGGACTCTAAAAACAGTGTCCTTTATAAAGTATCCTCTTTTTAGTTGTCCACCTTAGCACTTCAGAAGCTGAGTCCTGAACAGTGATTTATTGTCTTAGTAGTACTTCTCCTATGGGCAGCATCCCCCAGGAGTACTCGAGTCCTACGATGAGGAAAGAACAGTCTGCTCAGTCTTCTACACATCTATCACCTCCCCAGCCATCTTCTGTATGCCCCCTTCTGAGGATTGGCCAGGGTATGATAAATATTCAACTGATAATTTGAATCTCCCTCCCCATGCTCTGGAAGCTTTTTCTAGAGGCAGGAGAAGGAATCAAACTCTCAGGCCTCGTACACACGATGAGATATGTCCGCTCAAACTTGTCCGACGGACAGTTTAGAGCGGACATGTCTCATCGGATTTCGGTCCGATGGCGTGTACACACCATCGGATCAAAATCCCCGTCGGCAGACAGCGTGGTGACGCGGCGGTGACGTTGACGCCGCCACGTCACCGCACCAGGAAGTAAACACTTCCGCGCGCATGCGTCGGATCCATTCACAGGATACGACGCATGTGCGGGAGGATATGTCCGCTGGTTTCCCGTACTAACCAGCGGACATATCCGACGGACAGGTTTGTAGCGGACAAATTTCAAAGCATGCTTTGAAATTTGTCCGATGGACAAATCTGTCCGCTAGCCCATACACACGATCGGATTTGTCTGCTGAAACGGTCCATCGGACCATTTTCAGCGGACAAATTCGATCGTGTGTACGCGGCCTGAGTCTAAGAATCTCAAGCAGATCAAAGCAATCAATCACCACTCCACTCATTACAATGGACAAAAAAACACTTAACAGAAGGTTAAACTCTTCCCTGGTTTATCAAAAAAAAAATTTAATAAAAAAAATATTTCTCCCTGCCTTCATTTGACAGTGCTAAGCAATAAGAGATAAAAAGGAGTAAGTCAAATGCTTTTCTATACTAGAGAGCATTCTCTTTGCTCCCATTGGCTGAACAGATCGGTGGAGTGAACAAAAGTTGGGCAGGTGCTCCTGGAAATAAGAAGCAGACATGTTACTTAACCTGCGTGGGCATTTTGCATTTAGAAAGGGATGAGTAAAAATATTATTTACAGTCTCTTTACAGTCTCTTGGTTCCACCCCTGAGGATGCAAATTTTATTAAAATTTTTACACTATGACATTTGTGGGGAATTGATAATGTCGGTTCTGACAGTTGTTTTTTCTTGCAGATCTATGCAGGACAAAGTTACTGGGCGCCTCTGGGAAATTCTCTTCCAGTGATGCTACTGCCACCAACATCAGTGACAACTGTCTATGGCTCCTACATGCTCCTTCAAACCTGGTAATTTTTCAGTGTGCTCTGTGATTCATCCTGTTTTAACACTGTATTTTTTATTACTAATGTGTAAGCGGGCTGGATAGCTAGATGGTACCTCCAACATGTTCCCCTCCTCGTTGGACGCCAAGTGTGGGTCACATAGGAGGCCCATCCAACATCATGCACCTGTGACAGGATTAAAGGGGTGTTCCAGCCGCGATTTTTTTTTTTTAAAGTCAGCAGCTACTAACAGTGTAGCTGCTGACTTTAAATAAGGACACTTACCTTGTCCTACTTGCCCGCGCTGATGGCCCCCCCGATGCCGGTCCCACGATCGCTCCGGGTCCCGCGCCGCCATTCACACTATGGGAAACAGGCAGTGAAGCCGTACGGATTCACTGCCCATTTCCTACTGTGCCTGCGTGAGTCTCAGCGTGGCTTGTGAATGGGCGCGCTGCTCTCTGAGAATACACACAGTTCCCAGAAAGCAGCGCGCCCCATTCACAAGCAGAAGAAGCAGAAGAAAGGACACCGCGGTGTGGAAGAGGCAGATTACGGACTTCCGCATAGCAACAGGTATTTCGGGTGAGTATTTTTTTTTTCAGTTTTTTTTTATTTAATTTTTTTAAGTAATAAGGGGAAATGTTGTTTTCCTGGGTGGAACTCCGCTTTAAATTACTACACATGGGGGTACCCTTTTTTCTGTGCCATTTTCATCAACGCCTAGACAAGGCTATGGCATGGGGTACATTTACTTGTTTGCCGTTGTCATCAATGCTGGGACAAGGCTAAGACCACAGTGGGGAAATACTCAACCTTAAGGCAGACCTCTACTGTTAGAAATGAACATACACACTGTACACTTGCACCATAACTGTGCTCCAGTGAAATCTCAGGTCTCCGTGACAGTGTATACCTTCTTTGTCAAAGTACCTTAGTCACCTGAACTGTAGAAATGTAGTAACTTCAGACCAGGCGGGACCAAGGCTTCAATAGCTTTACTTGGAAAAATGCAACATATTGCAAAGTCCACATGCAAGGACAGTATTTCTTCCTAAATCCCTAATCCTAACTCAGGCTCCATGCTGCCCCGGCATACCTGCAAAGGTAGAGTCCATGTATAACCAGTACATAAGTCATATGTAAGTTCATAAGTGGCATTTCCCAGTGCTGAAGTCTTTGGGTTTGAACCCCAGGTCATAATTTTTTTACATGGCAGCAGCACCAGGCAACATCCTTTCACTCCTCATGGGAGTGGCTCTCTGATTCTCTTCCCTTCTGGCTCTCTGCTCCAGACCACAGTGCCTCTCTTACAGCATAGGATCAGTTGGTCGGACCCAAGGAAAACCCATCAAAACGAAAGAACCGGGAAAGACATTAACCTTTACCCCCCCCCCCCAATCTGGAGCAGCACCTAACTAGCTTAAATTCAACCCACTTATAAATGCTCAAAAATAATCTTGTCTCACCTGGTACCTCCTGGTTTTCTCTTAAATTATCTGATCTTGAAGTGATCGGGTGAATAGGTGGCCGGGTCAGCGGCACAGGCTGAAGGAGCTGTCCAGCTACTTTACCCACATAGACAATTGTCGCCCTGCGGCACCTGCCAGACAACCCCCGCAATGTCTGGCACCCCTGTTGGTATGTCGGGCCAGTGAAAACAGATGCATCATGCAGGAGCGATGCAAAAGGGAGCGGCGTTCCTGCTGTGAAAAAATGACAGGAACGCCATTCCCTTGCGTTCCTTCAGGACTCGAGCCCTGGAGGCCAGGCAGGAAGGATGTAAATGGCCTCTAATCCTCATAAATTTTGAATAAGGGGACCAGACTGAGAGCAAGAGTTATGGCACCAAACATTTGATGGATTAAAAAGTTTGGTTGAAAGCACAAACAAATGTGACCGTTAGCATTCCTGGCATGCCATGAATGTAACTGTTTTTTGAAACTGTTAAATCGATGTGTCTGGTTTAAAGCCAGTGGGGATTCTCTTTGTGTTACTGAACATTTCTTAATTTTACAGATCTTGCTGAAGTTTGCCAAGTTTGTTTGCTCGTCCAAGAACTGTAACGCTAAGATCAACGTGTACGATGGGGTGACCAAAACAGCCCTCTGCTAGCCACAGTGATCGCTGGTCAGCCTCTACCAGTGCTCGTCTCATCCGGCACATTGGTGCTGCTGGAATATATCACCAATGCTTCTAGCAGTTTCAGTGGATCTTATAGCACAGGTATGCATTCAATTCTGTTATGCATTATATGGTCAAAAAATATTAATTCATATTGTATGTAAACCCTAAGGGCCCTTGTACATGGGGCCTCTAGCTGCTGTGCCTCCAATCCTCTCATTTTAGTACTCCCGGGAGACACCCTATTAAAGTCTACAGGCTACAATATGCTGCACAGGTATTCTGCATTTTTGGCATTCGTTCCCTGAACATATACTGTAGAGCCCTATTTTGGTGCCCTAAAAGTCCAGGATTGGGATTCAGCAGCTAGAAACTCTGCATGAAGCCTGCCTAACAAATAACTTCTCTTATTATTTGATTAATTTTGGTCTGTTTAACCTCTTCACCCCTGGAAGAATTTCTCCCCTTCTTGACCCTACCTTTTGTGATGCGTCACTGAGTCGCTTTACCTGACAATTGCATGGTCGTGCGATGCTGTACCACAGCATCTTTTACCACAGATGGCGGGTCTGTGAAGTCCCCAAATTACAATTCCTCCTGATGATGTGGGCTTCATGATCTGTTTTGCTAAAGACGTCTGGGAGAGGGAATGGGCCAGTCACAACCAATGTAACTTCTATATCTACCATGCAGTGCTTTGTATCTAATACCCCGTACACACGCTCGGGATCCCGGCGGGAAAAAAGAGAGCTGGTTTTCTTTTTTTTGCCGGTGGGTTTGGCAGTTTTCCCGTTGGAAAAACTGTGAGGGAGAGTTTTGCTCTTCGGAAAACCTGGTTGTGTGTACGGGGCATAATGCTGTGTTTTTGTTTAATTTACAGTGACGTATGGAGG
Organism: Rana kukunoris; assembly: GCA_029574335.1. Classification (NCBI taxonomy): domain Eukaryota; kingdom Metazoa; phylum Chordata; class Amphibia; order Anura; family Ranidae; genus Rana; species Rana kukunoris. The sequence goes on along the minus strand of CM056059.1, from coordinate 174,166,999 downwards.
CACTTTTACCACAGATGGCGGGTCTGTGAAGTCCCCAAATTACCCTCTCTCCTACCCAGATAATGCAAGAGGTACATATATCATCATTGCTCCCCCGAAAAAGCAAGTGAGTACATCAGAGACATTATCATTGGAGAACTTTTCTTCCAAAATGTCAAGAGCTCTTACGAAGTAGTATTTTTCATGTCAACTATAGTTATACAATATTGCAGGGGTCTTCAAACTTTTCAGCATGAGGGCCACACCACATTTTTTTTTTCCCGGGCCTATAAAAATAGGTTTTATAGATAAATGAATAACATTGAAATTAATAAATATGTATTAGACATGTGCACTGCCAAAAAATGTGTTTGTTTTCGTTTCATTCGTTATTTTTGCTTTTTTAGGAAATTCGAAAATTTGGAATTTGGAAATTCGGAAATGTAAAAATTCGGAAATCGGAAATTCGGAATTTGGAAATTGAAAAATGGAAAAATTCGGAAATTCTGAAATTTTGGAATTAACAAAGAGTCAAAATTAGTTAAAAACTAATTTGGAACTGAACAAATTGCACAGGTCTAATATGTATTATTCTGAGCTTTTTGTAATCAGCATGATACAATTTAGAACAATAGAAAAGGAGCTTAAGTAAAACAAAGCAAAGATACAGTATTCAAAGTAAACCTGATCCCTGTTTTGAAGGAAAATGGCAATCACACCAAATATTGATTTGATTTGGAATTCTCTTCTGTTCATTTACTTTCCATTTTGTTAATTGATAAATATAAACTATTATCACTTTTATTTCTGAAAGCATTCCTAATTTACAGCATTATTTCACACCTGCCTAAAACTTTTGTACAGTGCTATATACCTAGAAGTCCCCCAAGGTTCTGTTTTTGGACCTTTTCTATTCTCAATCTACACCTCCTCCCTAGGCCAGTTGATCACCTCCCATGGCTTCCAATACCATCTGTATGCTGACGACACCCAAATGTATCTCTCCACACCTCAGCTCACCCCTTTGGGTTTCCTCACGCATCAGTAATTTACTAACAGACATTTCAGTGTGGATATCAAGTCACTTTCTCAAACTCAGTCTATCCAAAACCAAGCTCATGATATTTCCTCCCCCCTTGTGCACCTTCCCCTGATTTCTCTGTCAAGATCGATGGCGCAACTATCAACCCATCCCTGCATACCAAGGTTCTAGGTGTAGTCCTATCCTTTCGTCCCCACATTCACTCGCTGTCCAAAGCTTGCTGCCTTAACCTACACAACATCTCCAAAATACGCCCCTTTCTAACCAATGATACTACTAAGCTTGTAATCCACTCCCTGGTCAACTTTCGCCTCAAATACTGCAACTCTGATTGAAATATACTGTATATATATATATATATATATATATATATATATATATATATATATCTCAATCTGACCTCTAATCCAATAGGGAAAACAACCTTTGTATTGGCCACCTGTCTAAATACATCTCCTTTTCTCTGCTTTCCATCTGATTCCCCCCTCATCTACATCCTGTGGAATAAATTCAGCCACAGCATTTTAAATGGAACCTATGAGCTTCTGGCTCCTCTGACTATCCTAAATATTTTCTACACCATTGGATATGACCCTCTAAAATCCTATTGATAAGACTACTATTTTCCAATAAGATAGTGAGACCCGTTTTTCCTTTTCCAACGATCCCTGAATGTGTCACGACAAAGCTAAACAGCGAAACGCGTTGACACACAGGGTCTCACTCTCTGTTATGTATTTTATATATATATATATATATATATATATATATATATATGCTTTTTCAATTCTTCTAAATGTTCTTTATGTACCATGAGCTATTTTCAATAAATATTGTAATATTTTTGTATACTTTCCATTGTTTATTGTACCTTTTAAGTCCTACCTGTGGGTTACCATTCTGGTACCCCCTCCCCTCCTCTCTCTGTATAATAATAATAATTAGACATGTGCATTAATTTTCGTTCGGGGATTTTCGCGTTAGTTTTAACAAATAACGAACGTGCAGAATCCGAAATCAGAAAAATCTGACATAAAAAATGCTTTATTTTCGTTTTGTTGCGACAACCGTTCGATATGGATAGAAGATTTGACGTGACGGTGATTGTGTTGAATGTGCTTAACCTAAATCTATTAGTCCAAGATTATTTGACATAGAGAAAAAATATTTGACATTATAGAGACATGAAGATTCGATGAAGCAGCTAAAACATACGTTTGCCACAAACGGACATTTATGGTCAAATGCTCCGCCCATAGGCTATAGAAGAAACGTAATGTTGGTTGACTAGTAATAATAGCTAATAAATATACTTATTACTGGTCATACAACATTAGAATTCTTCTATAGCTTGTGGGCGGAGCATTTGACCATAAATGTATGATTACGGCGTCGTACAGTTTAGCTGCTCCGTCAAACATTTGACAGACACCATAAGCCTTCAATGACAGATTCAAACTTAATTCAGATTTTCGGACGAATGCATTTTTTAATGAAACAAAAATAAATCAAAACAAATTTCGGGAGTAACTAAATAAATGTATTTTTCGGACAAAAACGAAATTTCGAAAAAACGACCAAACAAGAACATGTCTACAGTTCTATAAAATGTATTGCCTGTGACAAGCTGCTCTAGGTGCTATAGTTCCACTACTTTCTGTACTTGTATATATTCTGTATGAAATGTGAAATACCTTTATAATCAAGTCTCAAAATAATGAATCATTTTTCAGGTATTGCTGACCTTCAGTGAATTTGACATTAAGTCATCTTCCAAATGTTCAAATGACTCCCTGAATATTAGAGATGGTGGGAACCTTAATGCGCCGCTCCTAGGTGTATACTGTGGAAAGAGATCTGACCTGGTCATAACCTCCAGTGGGCCAATGGTAGTCCTTCAGTTCTCCAGCAAATCCAACACCAACGGAAAAGGGTTCAAAGCAAATTTTTCCTTTGGTAAGTTCATGCTCTGACATCCTTTCAGATATACAGTTGAGATTTATTCACATGAGACTAAAATTCATCATTCCAGTCTAAATCTTTAAATCTTCCCAGTAGAGGAGCAGAGTAAGGTCTTTTGTACATAACACAAGGATGGTGGAAGCTTCCTATACTTTCTCTTATTCCTCTTAAGGCACCAATCCTCAGTTTAACCACTAACTTACCGCCCACCGTCAAATGATGGCGGGACGATAAGCCTCTTGTTCTGGGAGGACGTCATATGATGTCCTCGCCTTTCCGAGCCACTAGGGGGCGCGCGCACCCGCCGCGTCACTGGGAACCCAATGCGCGTGCCTGGCGGCCATGATGCCCACCGGGCTCCCGCGATTGCCCAGTAACTGAGCAGGACCATGGATCTCTGTGTGTAAACAGAGATCCACATCCTGTCAGGGAGAGGAGAGCGATGCTGTGTCCCTTGTACATAGGGACGCCGATCGGCCACCTCCCCCAATCAGTTAGAATCACTCACTAGGGAACACATTTAACCCCTTGATTGTCCCCTAGTGTTAACCCCTTCCCTGCCAGTCATTTTTGTACAGTAATCAGTGCATATTTATAGCACTGTTCGTGGATAAATGTGAATGGTCCCAAAATAGTGTCAAAAGTGTCCGATCTGTCAGCCGGAATATCACAGTCACGATAAAAATCACTGATCACTGCCATTATTAGTTTAAAAAAAATGCTATAAATCTATCCCCTATTTTGTAGCCGCTATAACTTTTGCGCAAACCAATCAATATACGCTTATTGCTTATTTTATTTTTTTACCAAAGGTATGTAGAAGAATACATATCGGCCAAAACTGAGGAAAAAAAATGTTTTTATATATTTTTGGGGGATATTTATTATAGCAAAAAGTTAAAAAATATTGTTTTTTATTTTTCAAAATTGTCGCTCTTCTTTTGTTTATAGTGCAAAAAAATAAAAACCGCAGGTGATCAAATACCACCAAAAGAAAGCTCTATTTGTGGTAGAGTGTTGCATGACCGCGCAATTGTCATTCAAAGTGTGACAGCGCTGAAAGCTGAAAAATGACTTGGGCAGGAAGGGGGTGAAAGTGCCTGGTATTGAGGTGATTAAACACCAATGGAGCTCCTCCTGCTCATAAGATGTGGGGAAGGTAAAATGTGGGACTTTAAATGTTTACAATCTTTATTGTACAATTTAAAAAGCCAAAATAGATTATAAATACTTAAAAAATTTCCCTACATGGATCATACACAAAGCTGAACACTATATACAGTATTTAGTATATGCAATAATCTCCTGTATGGTGTCTCGGATCGACGCATTTCGCTAATAACTCACATCCTCAGGGTCAATCCCTATTACATATACAGCAAGTGATCTATTGTAAGTCTACCAAGGGCTTTAGTGACGACATGAAGTTTATCCATAGGGGTCAAACTAGAACTCTTCCCTCATCAACACCTGGTATTTAGTATCCAATGCCTTTAATCTTCATTAAATAAATGTATCCCCATTCTCTTAGCCACCCCAATATACTTCAGTATACTAAATATGTAAAGAGTGTGGAACCCACATTTATGTCCCTAGTAGTTTATTTACAGGAGATTGTCAGCAGTTCATGATACCCCAATATGGCGCCCCGGCATATTTTTAATGGAAACCCTTTCTAATTGTCCAAAACTCTGCACAAGAAAAGTTCTCCCTTGTGTTTAGTGCCATGCAATCATAAAATACTCTATGTAGCCCACAACAATTAAATCAGTACCACTCGAATGCCCCCCAAAACCGATCAATCGGAATCAGCAGGTGGATACAATGGTGCGAGGCAGACAGTATAGGCTTGTCAGGCTCCAATAGACTGCAACAAAATGGTGGCCGTCTGTACACAGACACTGACGTCTTGTTGCATTAATTTTAAATGAAATGGGTATAAGATGGCTTCAGCTTCTGTTCTCCACCCGTAGAGAACTCCTCAGATGTGTTTCACCCCTTTTCGGGGCTTAACTATAGAGGCCTACAATGTCTGTATGCAGACGGCCGCCATTTTATTAAAGACATAAAATACTCTAATTATACTGTCACAGCTGGTCATTGGTCTGTTAGTATTTACAAAAATGTACAGTTTTATCATTTGTTAATTACTCACAGGAATCTTCTTAACCACTTAACTCCCGGACCATATTGCTGCCCAATGACCAGAGCACTTTTTGTGATTCGGCACTGCGTCGCTTTAACTGACAATTGCGCGGTCGTGCGACGTGGCTCCCAAACAAAATTGGCATCCTTTTTTTCCCACAAATAGAGCTTTCTTTTGGTGGTATTTGGTGGTATTTGATAATTTCTGCGTTTTTTATTTTTTGCGCTATAAACAGAAATAGAGCGACAATTTTCAAAAAAATGCAATATTTTTTACTTTTTGCTGTAATAAATATCCCCCAAAAATATATATAAAAAAAATGTTTTCCTCAGTTTAGGCCGATACGTATTCTTCTACATATTTTTGGTAAAAAAAATCATAATAAGCTTTTATTGATTGGTTTGCGCAAAAGTTATAGCGTTTACAAAATAGGGGGTAGTTTTATGTCATTTTTATTAATATTTTTTTTTACTAGTAATGGCGGCGACATTATGGCGGGCACTTCGGACACTTTTGACAAATTTTTGGGACCATTGGCATTTTGTTAGCGATCAATGCTATAAAAATGCATTGGATTACTATAAAAATGCCATTGGCAGTGAAGGGGTTAACACTAGGGGGCAGGGAAGGGGTTAAGTGTGTTTCTGGGTGTGTTCTAACTGTATGGGGGGGTGGCCTCACTAGGGGAAATCACTGATCTTCTGTTCATACATTGTATGAACAGAAGATCAGCGTTTCCCCCGCTGACAGGACCGGGAGCTTTGTGTTTACACATATAGCTCCCGATCCTCGCTCTGTAACGAGCGATCACGTGTGCCCGGCGGCGATCGTGCCCGCCGGGCGTGCGCGTGACTCGGGGGCGCACGCGTGACTCGGGGGCGAGCGGGGGGTGCGCGCGCCGGCCGCCGGCGCCGCGTACGTGCCCCCTAGTGGCCGCTTTAGAGCAGACTTATAGCTACGGGCTCTTGCCCAGCAGAGCCGACTTCCCGCAGTAATATGATGGCGGGCAATCGGCAAGCAGTTAAAGATGAAATTTGAGCTGGGCACATACATCTGCCGTATTTTGTTATCTCTCTTCAATGAGCCAAGTCCCATAGCTCTCTCCTGAACTGTTCCTCTGTTATCAGCCTAATAAATCCAGACAAATTCTTGGACACTTTAGAAAAAAGAGGTTGCTAAAATAGCAGGGAGCAGGTCCAATTACAAAACAGTGTCTTTGCCTATGATGAGAGGGGGTGTGTGCCTTTCCTTCAATCAGCTTTTTCAGCTATCTTGGCTGTATGCCCAGACATCACACTCTGTGTAAACCAGGAAGAAAAAATCTCCTAACAGGATCTGAACTTTCTAAACAGTATATAAATGTGAAGATAGCAGCTATACATGTAAAACCAATGTAGGGAGATTTGGTTCATCTCTGTGTATAATCTGAGGCTGTTCACTTCACTGGGAGTATGGGGGGTTTACATCCACTTTAACGTCTTCCCGCCAGCCTTACCCATATATGCGGCCCTAAGTAAACATCTTTCTGTGCTGAGAGTGCAAGCCCTGCGCAGTTACCGGCATAGAATGCATTAAGGTAAAAAAGGGTTCACATCTCCTTTAATTAATTTGTTTTATATAGGGTTCCCCAAGACCTGAAAATCACTTTAGGGGTTCCCCTGGAGTAGAGAGGTTGGAAAGATGGCTTTAATGGCTCATACCAATGGCTGCCTGGGGGGTGTATTATAGTTGGGGTGTATTATCCATCAATCCATCAAGAAACTTGTAGGCAGAGCTTTTTTGCCAAGGAAAACGGTCAGGTGTATGTTTTTCGTCGAGAAAACTGTCGTGGAACTCGACGAGTAAAAAAGAGAACAAGTTCTCCTTTTCCTCGTAGGGAGTCTCAATTTCCTCGTCGTGTCAATACAAAGTTAATGACACCCCCAGATCGGTTCGCCTATCGCAATGCAAACTGTCAATTTGGACAGGATTCTGGTGCGGACCAAAAAAATGGTTCTGTACGATTTTGGTCCGAATGCGATGCAAATTCAGCCATACTATCTGTATGGCTGAATTCGCAGCGCACAATCGCATGTGATTTGCACTTCAGTGTGGTTCGAATCACAGCGCACTGGTGTGAAATCAGACTAATAATAATATTATTTTCATTTCAGTGTCTACAACGTGAAGAGACCGACTGAACAAGAGAAAAAGAATGTCTGCAGCTGTTAAGTGAAGATTCCTCATTCCCGATGTACGCAAAAAAAGCTCAAGCTAGAGCTAGATCTGTTAAAAATGACTTTTATTTCTGCTTCCAGGGTAAGTTCATCTTTTCATGAAAATAAGAAGGTGAACTAATTCCAAATATTCTGGCCACCTCAGTTTCTAATACCTTTGCACATAGCAGCTGAAATACCTTGTGCTACCTGTGTAGTGATTATTCATCATAATGCATGCGATGGCAAGCGCTCATTGGTCCGCACAGTCCTAGGACCATACTGACCAATGAGAAGCACATCTGAGGCTTCTTGATTCGGTAAGGGGTCCATGAAGAAAAAGCATTTCTCATTGGTCATTGCAGTCACATGAGTGCTTGCGTGAGCATTATGATGGATACTCACTCCAGGCTGTGCATTGCAGTGTATAAATAATGGAATTTTGTTTTATATGTTAGAATTAGGCTGCTTTCACATTGGGCAGTGGAGCCGCAGTATTTACCGCAGTATTCGGCCGCTAGCGATGCGGTTTTAACCCCCGCTAGCGACCGAAAAAGGGTTTATACCTCCCACAATGCGCCTGCGGGCGAGATTTCCGTGGTTTCCCATTGATTTCAATGGGAAGGAGCTGTATAGGAGCGGTAAACACACCGCTCCTATACCGCTGCAAAGATGCGGCTAGCAGGACTTTTGGAGCGGTCCTGCTAGCGCACCGCTTCAGTGTGAAAGCCTTCGGGCTTTCACATTGAAGACTACAGGGCAGGTTTTTTTCAGGCGGTATAGCAGCGCTATTTTTAGCGCTGTACTGCCTGAAAAACGCCTCAATGTGAAAGGGGCCTTAAAGTTTCATTGATGCTTTATAAATATGTATCTTAATAAATACTTATTTTTGTTAGTGCCGGTTGTCTGTATTTTTCCTTATTATTGTAAAAATATTTTCTGCCTATAGAGTTATCAACACATTTACTATGTTAATTAGGGTTTCACTGATACTAGTATCGGTGCCGATATCAGGGATGCACGAGTACATTTGGTGGAGGGGGGATTATGATGTGGGGTTGTTCTTCAGGGGTTGGGTTTGGCCCCTTAGTTCCAGTGAAGGGAACTCTTAAGCCTTGTACACGCGATCAGTCAAACCGATGAGAACGGTCTGAAGGACACATGTCTTAGGTTAACCGATGAAGCTGACTGATGGTCTGATGTGCCTACACACCATCAGTTAAAGAAACGATCGTATCAGAATGCGGTGACGTAAAACACAACGACGTGCTGAAAAAAGTTCAATGCTTTCAAGCATGCGTCGACTTGATTCTGAGCATGCGCAGGTTTTTAACCGATGGTTTTGCATACTAACGATCGGTTTTGACCTATCGGTTATCAATCCATCAGTTACATTTTAAAGCAAGTTTTCTTTCTTTTTAACCAATGGTTAAATAACCTATGGGCCCCACACACGATCGGCTTTGACCGATGAAAACATTGACCGTTGTCCTCTGGTTAACCTATTGTGTGTACACGGCTTTAAAGCTTCAGCATACCAAGACATTTTGGACAATTTCATGCTCCCAAATTTGGGGATGGCCCCTTCCTGTTCCAACATGACTGCACAAAGCAAGTTCCATAAAGACATGGATGAGCGAGTTTGGGGTGGAGGAACTTGACTGGCCTGCACAGAGACCTGACCTAAACCCGATAGAACAACTTTCGAATGAATGAGAGCAGAGACTGTGAGCCAGACCTTCTCATCCACACCAGTGCCTAACATTACAAATGCGCTTCTGAAAGAACGGTCAAACATTCCCATACACACACTCCTAAACCTTGTGGACGGCCTTCCCAGTAGAGTTGAAGCTCTTATAGCTGCAAAGGGTGGGCCAACTCAATATTGAACCCGACGGACTAAGACTGGGGGGCCATTAAAGTTAAAGAGGGGGTTCACCCTTAAAACCACTTTCTCCCATCCCATCCAGCATACTGGCGTCAGCGCCAGTATGCTGTCTTTTTTTTTTTTTATAGGTGTACTTACCTCTTAATAGATAATTTAATTTTCGTCCTACCGCGGGGTATGGCGCCGCTATATAGCGTCACGCCTTCTGAAAACAGCCGACTAGCACTCGGCTGTTCTCGGAGCTATACGGCGCCTGAGCACAGACCTAGGAGCTGACTGCGCAGGCGCCGTATACAGCCGAGTCCTATTTCGGCTTTTTTCGGAGGGCGTGACGCGGCTATATACGGCGCCTGTGCAGTCAGCTCCTAGGTCTGTGCTCAGGCGCCGTATAGCTCCGAGAACAGCAGAGTGCTAGTCGGCTGTTTTCGGAAGGCGTGACGCTATATAGCGGAGCCATACCCCGCGGTAGGACGAAAATTAAATGATCTATTAAGAGGTAAGTACACCTATAAAAAAAAAAAGACAGCATACTGGCGCTGATGCCAGTATGCTGGATGGGGTGGGAGAAAGTGGTTTTAAGGGTGAACCCCCTCTTTAATGTGCGTGTAAAGGCAGGTGTCCCAATACTTTTGGTAATATAGTGTATGTAAATTGTAGCCTCCAAAGACACCTATAATGGGAGAAATACAATGGCTCCATTGCAGATCTGCTACAGAATATGCTAGCTTTCTAACAAAGTCCATGTGATGATGTTTCTTCAAGCAAGTTTGACTTAAAGGGACACTAAAGGTTTGTGGTTTTAAAAAAAAAAAAAAAAACATGTCAAACTTACCTCCACTGTGCAGTTAGTTTTGCACAGAGTGGCCCTGATCATCCTCTTCTGGGGTCCCACAGCAGCATACCTCCCGACTTTTCAACTTCAGAATGAGGGACAAATGAGCATACCTCCCAACGAAGTTGTTGAGCGGGAGCTCAATCATAGAATCATATGAGTTACTAAGTCAAAGAATCATATTAATTATCATTGTCGGCAGCGCATAGGGTTGCCACCTTTCCTTCAAACCCGAACATTTCAGCGTCGCACAGCAAATTTTTTAAATAGTATGCATAGATAAATTGTTATTAAATAACATTTCTAATCATATGAAGTTAATCACAAGACTTCCCCTCTACATCGAAGTCCACAGAGTTCCCTTTCACTGTAAGGGGGGACTCTGCAGACTCTCATGTAAGGGAGAACTTAGGGGACTCTGATGTAAGGGATGCTCTGGGAACCTGATTTAAGGGTGAACACAGAGAACTCTGATGCAAGAGGGAACACTGTGGTCTCTGGTGTAAAGGGGAACTCTGATGTAAGGGGTGTTCTGAGAACCCTGATTTACTTTAGTGTACTTTAGTGTACTCTCTCAAAGACAGAAGAGAGAAGGGGGAGATTTCAGTCACAGATCGGGATAGATGGTGAGCTCACTCACCGCTTGGTAGTCAGCACCTCTCATCCAAATGTATCTGAGGCTGCTGGGTTTCAAATTTCCCACCCCCACCTTCCTTTTCTGAGGCACAGCACCGGGGATTGGAGTGTGGGCAGACACAGAAGGGTAGAGGTGGGAGAGGTGGGAGAGGTGCAGACCGAGCACTTTCTCTTCTCATGTATGTGTGTGTGTTGGGGGGAGGGGGGTTGGTAATGTTGGCATTAGGCAGCATGACAAAGTGTGACTGACACACTCAGCTTAGACAACTGTAGCTCGTAACCCTGCTGGGAAGCCATAGACAGGTCTGAATAATGTGTCCGGGTTTCAGGCAGTCTGAAACCCGGACGTACGATTCCAAACCCGAGGGTTTTTAAGAAGGTTTTTAGAGGTTTTTAAGAGGGTTTTTTAGAGGTTTTTAAAGAAGGTTTTTTAGAGGTTTTTAAAGAAGGTTTTTTAGAGGTTTTTTAAGAAGGTTTTTTAGAGGTTTTTTAAGAAGGTTTTTTAGAGGGTTTTTTAGAGGGTTTTTTTGAGGGTTTTTTAGAGGGTTTTTGAGAGTTTTCTTGAGAGGTTTTTTAAAGCGGAGCTCCACCCTAAAGTGAACTCGCGCTGATCGGAACCCTCCCCCCTCCGGTGTCACATTTGAAACCTCTCAGGGGGAGGGGGTGCAGATACCTGTCTAAAGACAACTGTAGCCCGTAACCCTGCTGGGAAGCCATAGACAGAATCCCGTCGCCCCCCCGTTGTGTGCTGGGAACACTCGGCTCCCAGCACACTGGAGCCAATCGGCGGGCGCAGCACGACTCGTGCATGCGCCGCAGGGAACCGGGCAGTGAAGCCGGAGCGCTTCACTTCTAGTGATGAGCGGAATACGCCATATTCGATTTCGCGATATTTCGCGAATCGAAGAATATTCGCGAATATTCGTTAATATCGATATTCGGAGGGGGGAATTTTCGCAATATTCGCAGAATATTCGTGAATATTCGAGCGAATCGCTATTGCGAATCGTTAATATCGAATATTCTGCGAATTTTCGTATTCGGAATTTTATTGCGGCGAATATTCGAAATGGAATATTCGCAATAATATCAAAAGTATTCAGCAATATTCGCTGCGAATATTCGTATTTGTTCCCTCAGTGGATGGAGGGGGGAGCAGCAGAGTGCTGCCTTTTAATATTTTTTTTTGAGCGGACATCCGATTTAAGAAGGTTTTTTAGAGGATTTTTTAGAGGGTTTTTAGAGGGTTTTTAAGAAGGGTTTTTAGATGTTTTTTTAGAGGGTTTTTAACCGCTTAATCACCGCCCTATAGCCGAAATATGGCTTTTTAAGAGGGTCTTTAAGAAGGTTTTTTATAATGTTTTTTAGAAGGTTTTTAACCACTTGTTACCCGCCCGCCGTCATATGACGGCGGGCGGGTAACTCCATTGTCCCGACTGCAGACAGCGGGATACTGAGATAGATAGATAGATAGATAGATAGATAGATAGATAGATAGATAGATAGATAGATAGATAGATAGATAGATAGATAGATAGATAGATACAGAGATAGATACAGAGATAGATAGATAGATAGATAGATAGATAGATAGATAGATAGATAGATAGATAGATAGATAGATAGATAGATAGATAGATAGATAGATAGATAGATAGATAGATAGATAGATAGATAGATAGATAGATAGATAGATAGATAGATAGATAGATAGATACAGAGATAGATAGATAGAGAGATACAGAGATAGATAGATAGAGAGATACAGAGATAGATAGAGAGATACAGAGATAGATAGATAGATATATACAGAGATACAGAGATAGATAGATACAGAGATACAGAGATAGATAGATATATACAGAGATACAGAGATAGATAGATATATACAGAGATAGATAGATAGATAGATAGATAGATAGATAGATAGATAGATAGATAGATAGATAGAGATACACAGACACAGAGAGAGAGAGAGAGGGGGGGCAGATAGAGACAGACAGAGATAAGAGATCTGTGAAGCACAGCTGCAGCAGGACGCAGTACTCTAAGCCCTCACACACATACAGGAGATGTGAAGCACGGCTCTCTGTTCCCCTTCCTCCAGCCCGATCACAGTACAGGCTGAGCATACAGCACAAGGTACTGCTGGACATGGATGGGGTGGACAGTGACACTGGAAAGGACAGACAATGAGACTCAGACAAATAAAGTGTTTTAAATAAGTTAATTACCTTAGATTCCTTTTGGAGCCAAAAACGAAAGTAACACTGCCCTGGGGAAAGCACCGCCCATTTCCTTCTGCAGAGAGGAAGCAGCAAGACCCAATTGGAGTGGAGAGAATGGAGACACTGGATTGTGATTGGCTCGTGGCGCAAAGCACATAGCCACAGAGCTTAAAAAAAACCCTGCAAATTAAGTGTCTTGCTTGCTTGCATTGGCATGACGCTTCAATGACTCTATAGCAGTGAACTGTGACCAGCGCCCACCCTGCACATAGTAGTTCTGTTAAAGGACCTTTTTTTTTTTTTCTTAAAGGGACAAAAAAAAAAAAACTTTTTTTTTTTTTTTTTAATGGCTTTGGGGGGAGGGGGGGCGGCACCCCTGCGCCCCCTATGGAGGGGCCGCCACTGATACCAGGGCCATCCTAGACCAGACGTGCTTGCATTAAGGAACCACCCTGTTGTGGTGCATTTTTCTGAAGCATGGATTTCAATGAAATCTGTTACTTTTCCCTACTGGCAGAGGAGGATGGGGAGTATTGTCGCCAGGTTTTTGAGGGGTGGACAAGGGATCAGCTGATGGAAACCATCCGATCAGCTCATTCTTTGGTGGATCAGGGTTATATGTCTTTTGACGATATTCACTCATTGATTCAGTTATGTATTGAATTGGCTCCGTCTGTTATTCCTGATGGTAGTGACGACTTCTTTCCCACCTTCAGTCCTGACCAAGTTGAATCCCTGGTATGGTTGATGGAGGATGATCCAGCCTCCTTTGATGAACACTATTGCTCTTGTTCCCAGCAGAAGTTATCCGACTGCATTAGTTCAGTGCAGTCTCTGATTAGACAGGGTGTGTGTGAACCAGCCTTTGTTCAACCTGTGCTGCAGGCATGGTCAGATCTCCTAAACCCAGCCAAGCCAGTCCGTTCCAGCCCTGCTATTAACCACCTGCCTTCCCAAGGATCCATCTGTCCATCACCTATGGCAACCCCAGTTCAGTTAATTCCGCAGCCTACCAAGTATTATTACCCAGTCTCTACTTGTTGTTCCTACCCTGCCTTTAATCCACCTGCTTCTTCCTTTTCTCCAGTAACAACCCCACAAAAACCTCCTCCAGTTACCATCCCTGTGTCTCTGCCATATTCCAACCCTTCCTCCTACTTAATTCCACCCTCTTCATACACCCCTTCTGTTAACAAACCTGCAGTGACTAAGTCTAAAAAGAAACGGAAGTACTTCCCAACCCATACCATCGTGCCAGTTACCCAGCCTGTCCCAGTGCCCTCTGCTCAGCCTGTCCCAGTGCCCTCTGCTCAACCTGTCCCAGTGCCATTTGTTCCAGTGCCAGCTGCTCTATCTGTTCCAGTGCCAGCTGCTCTGCCTGTGCCAGCTGCTCTATCTGTTCCAGTGCCAGCTGCTCTACCTGTTCCAGTGCCAGCCGCCCAGCCTGTGCCAGCAGCTCTGCCTGTGCCAGCTGCTCTGCCCGTTCCAGTGCCAGCTGCTCTGTCTGTTCCGGTGTCGGCTATCCTGCCTGTTTCAGTGCCAGTTGCTCAACCTTTCAACCCTGTGCCAACTGCTCTACCTGTTCCAGTGCCAGCCTCCCAGCCTGATGTTCCTGTGCCAGCCTGCCAGCCTGATGTTCCTGTGCCAGCCTGCCAGTCTGATGGTCCTGTGCCAGCCTGCCAGTCTGATGTTCCTGTGCCGGCCTGCCAGCCTGATGTTCCTGTGCCAGCCTGTCAGTCCGATGTTCCTGTGCCAGCCTGCCAGTCTGATGTTCCTGTGCAAGCCTGCCAGCCTGATGTTCCTGTGCCAGCCTGCCAGCCTGATGTTCCTGTGCCAGCCTGATCCTGTGCCAGCCTGCCAGCCTGATGTTCCTGTGCCAGCCTGCCAGCCTGATGTTCCTGTGCCAGCCTGCCAGTCCGATGACTTCCAGTCCGCTGCCCAGCCTGATGACTTCCAGTCCGCTGCCCAGCCTGATGACTTCCAGTCTGCTGCCCAGCCTGATGACTTCCAGTCTGCTGCCCAGCCTGATGACTTCCAGTCCGCTGCCCAGCCTGATGACTTCCAGTCCGCTGCCCAGCCTGATGACTTCCAGTCCGCTGCCCAGCCTGATGACTTCCAGTCGGCTGCCCGGCCTGATGACTTTCAGTCGGCTGCCCGGCCTGATGACTTCCAGTCGGCTGCCCGGCCTGATGACTTCCAGTCAGCTGCCCGGCCTGATGACTTCCAGTCGGCTGCCCGGCCTGATGACTTCCAGTCTGCTGCCCGGCCTGATGACTTCCAGTCGGCTGCCCGGCCTGATGATTTCCAGTCTGCTGCCCGGCCTGATGACTTCCAGTCCGCTGCCCGGCCCGATGACCCGGAGCCTGCTGCCCAGCTCGATGACCCGGAGCCTGCTGCCCAGCTCGATGACCCTGAGCCTGCTGCCCAGCTCGATGACCCGGAGCCTATGCACTCTGCCCAGCTCGATGACCCGGAGCCTTCGTCCGCTGCCCAGCTTGATGCCCCGTAGCCTTCGTCCGCTGCCCAGCTCGATGCCCCGGAGCCTTCATCCGCTGCCCAGCTCGATGACCCGGAGCCTTCGTCCGCTGCCCAGCTCGATGACCCAGAGCCTTCGTCCGCTGCCCAGCTCGATGACCCGGAACCTTCGTCCGCTGCCCAGCTCGATGACCCGGAGCCTTCGTCCGCTGCCCAGCTCGATGACCCGGAGCCTTCGTCCGCTGCCCAGCTCGATGACCCGGAGCCTTCGTTCGCTGCCCAGCTCGATGACCCGGAGCCTTCGTCCGCTGCCCAGCTCGATGACCCGGAGCCTTCGTCCGCTGCCCAGCTCGATGACCCGGAGCCTTCGTCCGCTGCCCAGCTCGATGACCCGGAGCCTTCGTCCGCTGCCCAGCTTGATGACTCGGAGCCCGCTGCCCAGCTCGAGGACCCAGAGCCTATGCCCTCTGCCCAGCTTGTTGACCTGGAGCCTTCGTCTGCTGACCAGCTCGATGATTCGGAGCCCGCTGCCCAGCTCGATGACCCGGAGCCTTCGTCCGCTGCCCAGCTCGATGACCCGGAGCCTTCGTCCGCTGCCCAGCTCGATGACCCGGAGCCTTCGTCCGCTGCCCAGCTTGATGACTCGGAGCCCGCTGCCCAGCTCGAGGACCCAGAGCCTATGCCCTCTGCCCAGCTTGTTGACCTGGAGCCTTCGTCTGCTGACCAGCTCGATGACTCGGAGCCCGCTGCCCAGCTCGAGGACACCATGAGCCTTCCCCAGCAACAGCTAGTTGGAGGGTCCGGAGGCCGCTCCTTTGAGGGGGGTACTGTCAGGAATGGCCCCCCCTGCTGGTAAATCTGCCTATTATTTTGGCTGCAGTACTGGCCTCCACCAGCGGGGGGTTCTTGGTAATTTGGAGCACACAGCCTTTCCTGCGTTCAGGTGTGACCTGAATGCAATCAGCACGCCTCTATTTATACCCGGCAAGTTCAAGCAGAACTCGCCCTGGTATCAGTCTACATCCTTGATCCTGAGCCTGTTACTCTGACCCTGAGCCTGCTTTCTGGACCCGATCCTTATCCTGGACTGCCCTTCCTGCTCTCCCCTTTACCTTGGATCCTGTTCCCCCCTGGATTCCTGTCCATCCATCCGCTCCCTGCTCCGTTGTGTCCGTCCTCACCCATCTTCTGTGACCTCCTGGTATATGACCTCGGCTTGGCTTTTGTTTATGATTTCGGCATTCCCCCTTGACTTATATATAGGCTTTGTTGTTATATGTGCACTGGTTGTCTTCACCTATTTTTGTAAATAAACGCCTTTTATTTCACTGCATACAGTGTTGGTCTCCTCTGTGTAGGCACACAGTACTGGTCTATTTAGAATCCTTGACATCCAGTAACTCAAATGATTCTTTGACTTGGTAACTCATATGATTCCTTGACTCAGTAACTCAAATGATTCTTTCACTTGGTAACTCATATGACTCTTTGACTTGGTAACTCATATGATTCTTTGACTCAGTAACTCGAATGATTCTTTGACTCAGTAACTTGAATGATTATTTGATTCCATAACTCATATGATTCTTTGACTCGGTGTACTGTGTACTCTTGACTCAGAACTAGTGTAAGTTTGTATCCAGTTCCTGAGTGTCCGTGTGCTGTGAGTCGGCTGATTGGTTGCAGGGAGGGGCTAAGCTCTCACTCTAGGATCATATCACCAGACCTGCTCTTCTCTGCTATTGAATCCATAGTGAACTGTTTCAAACGGATGAGTTGCGTCAGATGAATCAATTCATCCAGTTCACTGAAAACAATCGATTTGTTTATGAACTGGACATCACTATTGTTTTTGGTTCCTAGCTGCCTGAGAGAGACAAAGAACAGGCAAGCCTGGTAAGTATGTTCTGCTCCCTGCACGTGTAGGGTTGCCACCTCATCCCTTTAACCCTGTAAGGTCCTGCGATGTAATATTACAACATCAAATTTAACTCTACTAAAAAGTAACCAGCATTTCTTTTTTTCACTTAGAGACCAAATTTACCTAATTAGTAGATCCTACTGATCAGCCTAGCATTGATATTGGATGATAAAATGTGTAATTGGACCTGTTTACCCGGACGAGAATTCAGTAAACCTGTGAACTTACCTCGAAGCACACAACTGCACTTGATAAAAGGAAAATTAAACTACCGTATTTATCGGCGTATACCGCGCGCCGGCGTTTAACGCGCACCCCAAATTTAAGGAAAAAACGTACATTTTGGATGCTCGTCGGTGCAGCCCTGTCGGTGTCCGTCTGCTGTCTTGCCCGGCGTCCATCGGCGGCCTTGTCCGGCGTCCATCTGCGGCCTTGTGCGGGGTAAGCCCAGCCTTGTGGGGGTCCGTCTGCGGCTTTGGAGGTGTCCATCCGCACCTTACCGGGGGTTGCAGCATTATGTGTTTTTGGGTTTGGCGCCTCGGCGTGGCTGCGGGCGGAGCCGATCGTGGCCGAGCCTAGCCGAGTGCGCAGTACACTCAGCTGGGCTCGGTCTATGTCGGTGGCGCTCAGAGACAGCGGGGATCGGCGTATAACGCACACCCACGATTTTCCCCTGATTTTAAGGGGAAAAAAGTGTGCGTTATACGCCGATAAATACGGTAAGTAAATTGCCTAAAATATTTTTTTCTGTCATTAACCGCTTCAGTCCCAGGGGATTTGGCTGCCCAATGACTGGCTCATTTTTTGGGCGATATGGCACTGTGTCGCTTTAACTGACAATTGCGCAGTCGTGCGACGCTGTACCCAAACAAAGTTGACGTCTTTTTTTCCCCACAAATAGAGCTTTCGTTTGGTGGTATTTGATCGGCTCTGCGATTTATTTATTTATTTTTTTGCGCTATAAACAAAAAAAGAGCGACAATTTAAAAAAAAACACAATATCTTTTACTTTTTCTACAGTAAATATCCCCACCCCAAAAAACAAGTTTTCCTCAGTTTAGGCCGATATGTATTATAAAAAAAAAAATAAGTGTATATTGATTGATTTTCCGCAAAAGTTATAGCGTCTACAAAAGAGGGGATATATTTATGGCATTTATATGCTGGTGATCTGCGATTTTTGCCGTATTGCGACATTATGGCGGACAGATCGGACACTTTTGACACTATTTTGGGATCATTGACATTTACAAAGCGATCAGTGCTATAAATATGCACTGATTACTATGTAAATGTCACCGGCAGGGAAGGGTTTAAAACTAGGGGGCAATCAAGTGTATACCCTATTGTGTGTTTTAACTGTGGGGGTGGGGGTAATTAGGAGATTTAACAGATCATGATTTCTACTTTGTAGAAAGACACGATCTGTCTGGTCTCCTCAAACAGCACAGGGATTTGTGTGTTTACACACACAAACTCCCGTGTTCCTGCTCGTGCACGCGATCGCGCATGATCGGTGGCAATTGCGCCTGCCGGCCACGCGCATCTGGGTTTCCTGCCGCACAGGGGGCAAGCTCGAGCACGCTTTGGTGGCTCTCCTGGGCAAAGCTGTATATATATATGGGATTTCGCCCAGGAGAGCCATTCTGCCGCAGTATATCTGTGTGAGCCGGTCGGGAACCGGTTAATAACATGTCTAGATCATGCATAGATCAAGATACTGTTGAATGCATTGATCCTATTAGATTTTGAGCTTGTTATATCTGTGTTGTAATTTTACAATATTTGGTTGAAGGAGTAGTAGAATTTGCCTGTGCACCTTACAGTTTTCACCTGTTCCAAAGGTGGTTAAAAAAAAAGCCACGCTGCCCAGGAGACCAAGAAAAGGGGGGAGGGATTAGTGGGGGCATCTTGTGGACCCCTGTATGCGTTTATAGTGGCAGAGCCTGCAGCGGAAGGAGGTGAGTGTTTAATTTTTTCACTTCTCTCCTTCATGTAAAACTCTCAATTTTTTTGCTAGAAAATTAATCAGAACCCCCAAGCATTATATATATTTTTTTAGCAGACACCCTAGGGAATAAAATGGAGGTCATTGCAACTTTTTTTCTCGCACGGTATTTGCGCAACAATTTTTCATGAATTAAAAAATAACAAAACAGTAAAGTTAGCCCAATTTTTTTGTATAATGTGAAAGATGAAGTTACGCCGAGTAAATAGATACCTAACATGTCACGCTTTAAAATTGCGCACATTCATGGAATGGCGCCAAACTTTGGTACTTAAAAATCTCCATAGGTGACGCTTTAACATTTTTTACAGGTTACTATTTTCGAGTTTCAGAGGAGGTCTAGTGCTAGAATTGTTGCACATGCTCTAACGCAGGCAACAATACCTCACATGTGGGGTTTGAACGGCGTTTACATATGTGGGCGGGACCTGCATGCGCGGAGATAACGGGGACAGGGGCATTTTGAAAAAAAAATGTTTAAATTTTATTTTTATTTTACTTTTTTTTTTTTTATATACTTTTTTTAACGGGGGGGGACGTCCCCTCCCGCTGCCTATAAAAACGATCGCCGCTTTGATCATTCTTATGGTGCAGAGAATCGGCAGCTGAAGAGATTGATATCTGAATGATGCCTGTGGCTGCAGGCGTCATTCAGATATCGCCGCACAAAGCTGAGGACGTCCCAGGGACGTCCTCGGTGGGCAAGTGGTTAAATTTGACTTCACTGAGCTTGTATCCTGGATGGCTATGTAAGGAAACACCAGGTTTGCACCTACTCCCTCCAGTGGTGAGAACCAGGAAAAACATCCTACTCACAGAAGATAATATAAAATATAATGATCCAGCTTTCACCCATCACGGCGGGCAAGTTCCATTAGAGAAAACCTCATACCTGGACCTGTAGAAGACTCTGCCAGAAACTTTTAATGCCACAGATGTATTAGTACACCAAAGTCTGGATCCCAGAGCCCAGACCTCCGCAGAGAGACATTACAGGCAAACCTTGTTTCTTCATTACACGAGGCCCGGGTACCAACCATCTTAGGCTTTTGATATCGGCCCGAGGTATGTATCCGGCTATAGCTCCTAGGTCTCCGCAGCCAGACCATCAAAAGAGCATTTTTCTTCTTAGCACATGTTGAACGTGACAAACCACCTTAACCGCTTGCCGACCAGCCGCCGCAGTTTTACAGCGGCAGGTCGGCTCTGCTGGACAAGATCACATAATATTACGTCATCTCGCCGAGCAGCAAATAGGGGGCCGCGCGCCGCCGGCGTCATGTGCGTGTGCCTCCGCTTTCCCGATCCTGGGCGTGATCACCGCCAGGCACCCGCGGTCGCTCGTTACAGAGCAAGAACCGGGAGCTGTGTGTGTAAACACACAGCTCCCGGTCCTGTCAGGGGGGGAAATGACCTATCGGCTGTTCATACAATGAACAGCGATTTGTCATTTCCCCTAGTCAGTCCACCCCCCCTTCAGTTAGAACACACCCAGGGAACATACTAGACCCCTTCCTCGCCCCCTAGTGTTAACCCCTTCCCTGCCAGTGGCATTTTTATAGTAATCAATGCGTTTTTTTAGCACTGATCGCTATGAAAATGCCAATGGTCCCAAAAATGTGTCAAAAGTGTCCAAAGTGTCCGCTATAATGTCGCAGCACTGATAAAAATTTCTGATCGCCGCCATTACTAGTAGAATTTTTTTTTTATAAAAATTCCATAAAACTATGCCCTATTTTGTAAACGCTATAACTTTTGCGCAAACCAATAAGTTGTCGTTTATAGCGCAAAAACTAAAAAACGCAGTGGTGATCAAATACCACCAAAAAAAATTGTGGCAAAAAAAGGGCGCCAATTTTGTTTGGGAGCCACGTCGCACGACCATGCAATTGTCAGTTAAAGCGACGCAGTGCCGAATCGCAAAAAGTGGCCAGGTCTTTGACCAGCAATATGGTCTGGGGCTGAAGTGGTTAAACACTGGCAAAAATTAATATAATATATTTAAAAAATCATATGTTATTAATTTTTTTGTATAAGCCATGAATGTCTTAATGATTTTGCTTTGGTGGTTTAGGGGTGGAACGAAGAGTGGATTTTTCAAACGAAATCCAGATAGTGTTTTCTTATTAAGATAACCTCAGCCCTTCTATATGTTTATAAGCCAGCCTCACCCCATCTTACTTCCAGTGACTGAGGCTAAGAAGACATGGAACCCCGTACTTTATTCCTCCTTATCTCTGCTTCGTTCTTGTCCCTGGGACTGACCGTTCCGATTGCGGTAAGTGTCACACAATGATTTTCCCCTCATTCTAAATGTACAAGCTCCTTTATATCTACTAACCACTGTAGGGGTCTGATTATCCAATTATAGTATCTCAAAAAAGTGACACATTTTGTAAATATTTTATTGTATCTTTTCATGTGACAACACTGAAGAAATGACACTTTGCTACAATGTAAAGTAGTGAGTGTACAGCTTGTATAACAGTGTAAATTTGCTGTCCCCTCAAAATAACTCAACACATTAATGTCTAAACTGCTAGCAAAAAAAGTGAAAATGTCCAAATTGGTCCCAAAGTGTCAATATTTTGTGTGGCCACCATTATTTTCCAGCACTGCCTTAACCCTCTTGGGCATTAAAGTGGAGTGCCATCTAGAAAAAATTAAAATTTGACAAAAAATTCTAAAAAAATATTTTTTTTTTATACTCACCCGAAATACCTGTTGCTATGCGGAAGTCCGTAATCTGCCTCTTCCGTAACCACGGTCCGTCTTCTTCTTCATCCTTTTCTAGTGAATGGGGCGCGCTGCTTTCTGGGAACTGTGTGTAATCCCAGAGAGCAGCC
Source organism: Rana kukunoris (assembly GCA_029574335.1). Taxonomy (NCBI): domain Eukaryota; kingdom Metazoa; phylum Chordata; class Amphibia; order Anura; family Ranidae; genus Rana; species Rana kukunoris. The sequence goes on along the minus strand of CM056059.1, from coordinate 174,144,841 downwards.
ACCCATTCACAAGTCAGCGTGAGACTTGCGAATGTCTAGTAGGAAACGGGCAGTAAAGCCAAGCCGTAAGGCTTCACTGCCTGTTTCCCTTAGTGTGGATGGCGCACCTGCACCGATCGAGGGATCGGCATCGGGGGGCCATCAGCGGGGGCGAGTAGGACTGTTGAGTGTCCTTATTAAAAGTCAGCTGCTACACTGTTAGTAGCTGCCGACTTTAAAAAAAAAATTGCGGGTGGAATCCCGCTATAAGTTCACCAGAGCGTCACAGGTTGCCACTGAAGACCTCTTCCACTCCTCTATGATGACATCACAGAGATGGTGGATGTTGGAGACCTTGCACCTCCACCTTCTATTTGAGGATGCCCCACAGATGCTCAATAGGGTTTAGATCTGGAGACATGCTTGGCCAGTCCATCACCTTTACCCTCAGCTTCTTTTGGCAAGGCAGTGGTTGTCTTGGAGGTGTTTTGGAGGTGTGTTTGGGGTGGTTATAATGTTGGAATACTGCCCTGCGGCCCAGTCTCCGAAGGGAGGGGATCATGCTCTGCTTCAGTATGTCACAGTACATGAAGGCATTCATGGTTCCCTCGATGAACTGTAGCTCCCCAGTGCCGGCAGCACTCATGCAGCCCTAGACCATGACACTCCCACCACCATGCTTTACTGTAGGCAAGACACACTTGTCTTTGTAATCCTCATCTGGTTGCCCCCACCACACACACTTGACAACATCTGAACCAAATACGTTTTTCTTGGTCTCATCAGACCACAGGACATTACAGGTTCCAGTAATCCATGTCTGCTTTTCTTTAGCAAACAGTTTGCAGGCTTTCTTGAGGCTTCCTTCTGGGACGACAGCCATGCAGACCAATTTGATGCAGTGTGCGGCATATGGTCTGAGCACTGACAGGCTGACCACCCACCCCTTCAACCTCTGCAGCAATGTTGGCAGCACTCATGTGTCTATTTCCCAAAAACAACCTCTGGATATGACGTTGAGCACGTGCACTCAACTTGTCAGAACCATTGACGTATCTCGGCATAGAGCCTACATATACCGTCAGAATGTTTATTCTGAACTTATAAAATATTATTGTATTTATGGAAATATGTAAATCTGTGCTTTGGGAGATATACACTTTTCCTACGATACAAGATATCAAAATTCTTTTATCCGTGCTATTTTGAGGACGAGTAATACAAATGAATATTTAATATATATATATTTATTAACTAAAGATATAGTGCAACAATTAAAATCAGGTACAATTCGTATCAAAACAAATAAATGATATGCTTCCACAATAGAGATAAATGCCGCTTGAATGCTCAGATGATATTTACATTATATGACAAGGTATACTCCCAGCTCTTATTTAAATCATCCTGGCGTAACTTGAAACCTTTTAGTTATTAATTGACATAACCTTGACATTGCATTATTTCTTCTCAATATCAAACAGATCTCTTGCTACTACTTCTTATATATGTGTACATAACAAATGTTATATGGTACACAAGCTTTTTGTTAAATTTGGTGAGGATCTATCTTCACATACGACATCACTCTCAAACCACAATAGTTGGCACTTAGCTTTTTAAAGACAAACGTAATGTGCGTATGTCTCCTAATATTTGGAATTCAATTATCTCATGCTGCAGGTAGACATAACTAACTCCCAAATTATCTTTGCCAAGTATATTTAAATGGTCTTAGTGGAGTGTATGTGAAAAACCTCAGAATTACCAAAAAGGTAAATAATCAAAATTCAATCTTACCAGCAATTAAGAGTCCTGTTTGAGAAGGGAAAGCCTAATGAAGGATTCCTGTGAACTCCTTACATGTTTGGTCACTCTCTCCTCCTTCCGGCTTCTTTCAGAGATCAGAACAGCTTCCAGCCATCAGCCCTCCAGAGATCAGACTTGCCATCTCTCGAGCTTCTCCCATCGACCTCGACCTCCCTATGATTGTCCTGTGCAATACTTTCATCTTCCCAAAGAAGTGGGTGTGTATTCCCCTATCACGTGACTGACTATGTCACATGATAATATGTTTTGGTGGGTGACCACCTTGAACCATGCCGATATTAACCTGTAGGGGGCAGTGGCGTATAAAGAATAATCCCTAATTTTAGGGTTATTCAGAGTTAACCAGGATTTATGACCCCCTGTGACCTGAATCTTGGTATAGCATCATAAGTTGATATATATGTCAAACAACATGACAACAAACCTAGACATTCAGGCGACCCCGAAATTTACGATTAAGATAAGGTGTACTGATCTACACACATGCCAAGTAAAGTTTCTTTAAACTAATGCTGGGATGTGATCAAAGCCATCTAATACTTTGAAATATTATAGGATCTTATACCTGGGATCCCAATAATGTCTATGTATTTACGAGTATATTATGTAAACTACTAATACACATATATTGTCATGGCATAATGAAGACACAATACTATTTAAGATATATAATTCCATTGGAATAGTGAATAAGCCCCTCTAGTCTCATAGTATAAAGACCACCATGTGCGTAGTGTCATGCTGTGCCAGGGTGTTCATTCTCTTATCTTATAAGTGTCAAACCCAAAGAGAAATGACCTGGAAGACGGCACAGATAGGCTCCTTACAACCTAGAAGCAGTGTCCATTCATGCCTGAGAACCTATATTTAAACTTTAACAGGGAAAGATGGTTGTGCTAAGTTCACCATATCCATGTATATGGAACATTATGAAACATATATTATGTGCGATTTTTATATGTATTCTTTTAACCCCAAATGTTCTGACAAATCCCCCCCACGTTCTTTCATATTCTGGCGAATAGCCAAAGACATATTAAGGACGTGTCCGAAGAAATATCAGTGGTTTAAAAGATATGGCCACACCATTATTTTTCTTTATACTTAAAAAAAAATGTTCCCCTCTTCGTCCATATGATAAAGAATGTTTTTGTATGACTTGGACCTCTCGTCATGAGTTCAAGTCTTTATAAAAACAAAATCAACTGTTGCAATGGTGGTTTCACCCCCCTTCCCATTTCAAATGTAATAAAACAAAAACTGGTAAACCAGCAATTGAAGAAACTCTTCAGTGAATCCATTCTTGTAGTGTTACGAGCTGTAAAGGGGATTCAATATCCCTTCTTTCAACGGATATTCTTGAATTCAAATGAACAAGGGATTTCTGCAGCAAATCATTCTTTCCGACAACACGAATCCTGGAGCATCTTGCTTCATGACTCCTGATTGGATTCGATGTGGCGGCAGGTACCATCCGGAACTGGGCATCACGGATTAACTTCCTCCAGACGATCGCGGTGTCTTTTGGTGGTTAACTTTGAACTGTACCAATCAACGATCGGTCTGGATGGTGGTTTGGTGACGGTTCCCTCCGGAACGGGATGCCAAGGATAGACATCATCCATACGATCGTTGCGTCTTTGGTAGATCACTTCACCTTTACCAATCAACGATCTGGTCCGGATTGTCAATCTTTTTCTATTGGAGTAAATAGACAGTATGAGTACATATTCTTATTAATTAAGATTTATATTTTCTAACTATGCTATATCTATATATGATGTAGCGATTAGTTAACTATATTTTAATTAACTAAAAATCATCAAGGATTTAATGATGACATTATTCTGCCATGAATGACAGGATCAACACTAATGCTGAAGTATAAGATTTGGAGATCTGTAAGTCAAGAGAGAAATATCACAATGTCATTTTATTACATTACATTCTCTTGATCCTTTTAAATCTCTACTTATACGTTACCTTCCAGCATTCTTGGTTGGAAAATAGGATGACAGGCATACAATTTCATGTTTCATACCATACCCAAACATGTCCTCAATTCACTGATATTGGCGGATACTCTTGACCTCATCACAGTCTCCATTTTCTTCTTGTGTGAGACTTCGGCTGCAAACCGTAGGCCTCAGGAGATGAACCTTGGAGCGACACCATTGGTCTTCCTGAAATGAAATTTCCTTGTCAAATATATCTTTATTGGAATATGAAATAGGCGGTATACAAAAAATATAAGGAATATTAAACAAAAGAAAAACAAAGAGAGTACAAATATGCAATTGCAGAAATAAAGAAACTTAGCAGTGTTGAGAGGAGTTCTAACATGAAATAACATTCCTCTTGTGAAAATCGTTAGGGCGCACTTTACGGTTTTGCCATATAAGATTGGTACAGTGTAATAATGAACGGATCAAAGGAGATGTTTCCTTTTATGTTCAGTTCGTACCTTAATGTCTAGTAGATTATACGATAAAGTTAACTGAGGCATCTATATAAAATATCTGCCCATGAGTTACTAACAGTTCATACCAACTTACAAGAAAAAGAAAAACTCCTTAATAGAGTAAAAATTGTAACATCAAGAATAAAAAGAAAAAAAAAAGAAAAGAGAAATAAAGCATGAAGGGAGGGGATTGGGGGAGGGGTGTCTGCAGGACCGGACCGGGAAATCCCATCAACCGCCAAGATGGTTCAATTGCCGTTTCGATGGGTGGGCTACCATGGCAACAATACATCTTTATTAAAAGCTTTCAGTGTTGTGTATGTGATCCAGGGCGTCCAAATTTGTTCAAACCTGGTGATCATGTCATTTTCTATTGCCGTCATTTTGGCATATAACATTGCGTTACTCATTCTGTTGATTGTTTCGTTCACTGGAATGCTCGAGGTTTTCCATGCCTTCGCTATGGTCTGCTTTGCTGCCGTAAGAAGCTGCTTAATCAGGTTAAATTGTATATGCGACAAGATACTGGGTTTTAGGTTGAGCAATGCCAGTTTGGGGTCTAATGGTATTTTTTTATTAGTTAAAGTATGTGCTATTTGAAAAATTTCGGACCAAAATGATTGGGCTTTTGGACATGACCACCAAGTGTGAAAGTATGTTCCGCTCTCTGTACAGCCTCTGAAACACAGGTCTGGATGATTTTGTGAAAATTTAGCTATTTTTGCCGGCACCAAGTACCATCTTGAAAGCACTTTATAGTTTGTCTCAGAGGCTGATACATTAATTGAAGCAGTTTTGGTATTGAGCCAAATTTGATTCAATTCTGCGGGGCTCAATTCTGCACCAAGGTCCTCCTCCCATTTACTAATATATGGTAGTTTCCAAGAGTCAGATTGTGTTTGCAGCTGGGCGTATAGGGTGGAAATCACACTTCTGGCGTGTGGATTGTCCTTACATATGTTTTCAAAACCGGAGTATATGATGGGTGAAATTGGTGTATTTACTGGTGGGAGAAAGAAATTTTTTATTTGCAGGTATCTAAAAAGTTCACCATGTGGTATACCATGTGAATCACAGAGTGACGGGAAGGGGACAATGGAGTTGGAGTTAAAAAACTGGAACTTTTGAGTACAGTCTCTCTTTACCCATTCTTTGAATGTGTTAGGGAAGACCCAGGCGGGGTAGAAATCTGGGTTTTTAATAAAAGACAGCAGAGGGCAATGTGGAGATTGTAGGTTTTTCTTTACCTTGATCTTGTCCCAGAGGGTAAGTGAGTGTTTGGTGATAGGGTTGCTAATATTTTTACGAGATTTGGGGGGGATCCACAGTAAGTTGGATATCGAGATGGGATCACAATCTAAAGCTTCAATTGAAACCCAAAGGGGAATTTCACATTTAGCGTGATATTTTGTCAGAGTCGCCAATTGGGCCGCTTGGTAATATTTTGTGAAGTTGGGGTACCCAATCCCGCCGTTGGTTTTGGGGAGTTCCAAGACTTGTGGTTTGATTCTGGGTCGGGAGGGACCCCAAATAAAGGAAGAGATCCGTTTTTGGATTATTCTCATGTAGTATGCCGGAATTGGTATAGGGAGTACTCTAAAAAGGTATAGGAGCTTCGGCAATATTGTCATTTTTACTGCGTTTAATTTCCCAAACCACGACAGGGGAAGTTGCGTCCAAGATTTCAGTAGACTTGATATATGTTTTAACAGTATGGGGTAATTATACGAGAATAGGTCTGCTATTTCTGCTGTTAGGTGGATTCCTAAATAGGGGATGCTTTTCCCGGGCCAGTTAAAGGGGAGTCCAGATTTGGTAGCTGTTAATTCTGTGTCCGATAATGAAATGTTTAGGGCAAGACATTTTTTAGGATTAATTGCTAAACCTGATATAGTTGCGAAATGATTCAGAATTGGGATGAGGTTAGGGCCGGACACTTGGGGGGAGGATAAGAAAAGTAAAATGTCATCCGCGTAGAGGCATAATTTATGTTTAAACCCACCCAAATCTATGCCTAATATCTTAGGGTCCAATCTAATTCTTTGGGCTAGGGGTTCTATCAGGAGGGCGAACAGCAAAGGAGATAGGGGACAGCCTTGTCTTGTTCCTCTCTGGACTGCAAACGTATCAGATTTGTAACCTGCGTATTTGACGTAAGCTTTTGGATTGTTGTACAGTGCCATAACCCAATTTCTAAAATTTGGACCGAAGCCCCAATTCTGTAAGGTATATTCCATGTAGGACCACGAGACGGAATCAAAGGCCTGTTTGATGTCCAGAGATATGAAGCAGGCTGGGATTTTCCTCTCCTTGGCTGAATGAGCAAGCAAGCATGCCCTCCGAATATTATCCCCTGCCTGTCTAGTGGGCATGAAACCCACCTGGTCCCGGTGAATCAATGATCCTATAATCTTGTTTAGGCGGCTGGCTAGAATTTTACCTAAGAGTTTAATATCCGTGTTCAACATGGATATAGGGCGGAAATTTTCGCTAAGGGTGGAGTCAGAGTGTGGTTTTGGGATCATGCAGATCGTGGCTGTTAGTGATTCCTGCCTGAAGGAGTTTGATTTTAAGAGGTCGTTGTATGCATCTGCTAAAGTGGGGGAGATTATGCTAGTGAAGGTTTTGTAGTATCTGGCTGAAAACCCGTCGGGACCTGGTCTTTTATTTAACTTAAGTTCTTTTATAGCTCCCATGACGTCATCGTGTGTTATTGGTTTCTCTAATTCTGTTCTTTGGGCTCCTGTCACTTGCGGGAGTTGTAATTGTGAAAAAAAGGAGTCAGTTTCCGATTTATTAAAGGTATTTGATTCCGAAAGTAATTTTTTGAGGTGGGCGCTAAATTTCTGCACTATTTTGATGGGGTTGCTGGTGAGGTTTTGTTTCGCAATTTTCAGTTTTACTGGGTTATGGGACTTGTTTATCGAGTTTAAAGCTCTTGCCAAGAGTGTTCCCGGTTTGTTGGAGTTCTTATAGTAGGAGTGTTTGGACCTGGTTAGAGTTTTTATAGCAGAGTTCGTAAGGAAAAGGTCATATTCCAGGCGGGTCTCGTCTAAGCGTGCTTTGGTGCTGGGGGAGTGATTCTGCTGAAAGGCTAGGAATGCTAAGTTGTAATCTGTTTCCAATTTTCTCCCTAACTGCAAGCGTTCTCTTTTATGAATTCCCAGTTGTCTTTGAAGAAAACCTCTAAGCACAGGCTTGTGGGCTTCCCAGAGTGTGAGGGGAGATGTTTCTGGGTGAGTGTTGAATTCTAAATATTCTTTTAAATTTTGCTCAATTGCGGAACAGTGGACGGGATGTTTAAGAAGAACTTCTGGGAGATACCAGGTAGGGTCATGATTCTTAGGAATTGTGGATGAGAAAGTTGTGAAGACTGCATTGTGATCTGACCAGGGAATGGGAATGATGCTAGAATCAAGTACTTCTGGCAACATTCCAATGGTAGTAAAAATATGGTCAATACGGCTAGAAGATCTATGAGGGTTCGAGTAGTATGTATATATACGTTTCGTTGGGTTGGATTCTCTCCAAGTGTCCACCAACTTATGTTTAGATAATAGGTTGGGGAGGGACCCCTTAGTATTCTGTTTTGGGGGGGCGTAAGGGGTTCTATCCAAGAAAGGGAGGATAACCTGATTAGAATCACCGCACATGAAGAGAGCTCCCATCTTGTGCGTGTTAACGATTTGGAGGAGATGTGACATGAACGGTAATGGGTTCTGATTAGGCGCATAGTATGACACTACCGTCGCTACCGTGTCCATTATGTGCCCTGTTAGGATTAGGTAGCGTCCCTCTGGGTCTTTTATTTCTGACTTCAAGGTAAAGGGTGTTGATCTGTGGAATGCAATAAGGGTGCCTCTCTTTTTGGTAGAGGCGGATGCTGTGTATACTTGTGGGTAGGATGCATTATAGTATTTAGGAGTGGATTGAGGGGTAAAGTGGGTTTCTTGCAAAAAAACAATATGTGCTTTCTTAGCCTGAAAGTGTCTAAATGCCTTGGAACGTTTCTGAGGAACATTGAGGCCCTGTACGTTGAGCGATAACAAGTTTAACGGAGCCATGGCAGCCAAACCATCATGAAAATCTTACCTTGGCCGTTCGCGGTGCGATGTCCCGGTCCAGCCCATGCAGACAGGAAGGGAGAAGAAAGGGGGGGGGTGTCAAAAATATTATCCTTGAAAAAAAGATAGAAAACATTACAAGACATAGAATTCTTAAACAACTTTATATTAACTGAGTGTCCAAGTCTGGCCCGTGAAGGGGAGAACAAGTTCCCTTCAGGGGAAAAAATGCCCACGTCTAGGTCCGGCATAATATTGCCGGGTCCAGAGGAGGGTCTAAGGTGGCGCATGTTGTTTCCGTGCATCGGAGACCCGCATACTGAAAAAAAAGAAACAAAAAGGCAAAGGATAAAACTTTCAGGCTCCCCTCAGGGTGCCTGAAGTTGCGTTGCTGAAGAGTGTCAGCTTGATGAGGGTAGGGTGTTTGATTAGCAGTGCCCTAGGGAGAGCATTTCTAAATAAATGGAGCATAGCTTAGATGGGGGCCTGAGGTGTGCAGGCGGGGTTGCTTTGCTTCCAATCTATGGGCAGGAATAAGTGGTACTAGGGAGAGCATCTATGTGAAAGTGCTGCAAGGGGATGTGTCAAGACAGCGGGTTTCTGCCCCATTCCATATAAAGTGGGTAGATGCTTAGTAATTGGAGTTGGGAGTTCTAGAACGTGAAAAAAAAAAAAAAGGAGGGGGGGGGGGGGAGCTGCTATAGGTTAGATAGAAAAGTGAGGTCAAATTTGGTGGGGTGTTGTGGCCTCCTGTGCAGAGGTAGAGTCGGATTGGGGTGACAGATTTATTTGATTATTGGGTAAAGGGAGAAGTGCATTGTTAGAATGCTCTTGTATGGAAAGTTCAGTCCATAGTATCTGTTTCCTGGGGCTGGTCCATGAATCTGCCACGTTTACTTGATTGTTGCACGCCGTTATTTTGTTCCTGGTATGGTGAATCATTGCGTGGAGAGGAGGATGCTGTTCTCCTGCGTGTTGTACTTGTTGAGGTTGGCCTGTCGATTAACTTGAAGTCTAAAAGAGCTTGGTGAAGCTGGTCTGGTGTTCTGCATACAATTTTTGTCCCCTGATAGGTGAATCGCAGTGAGAAGGGGAAACCCCACTGATATTTTATATTGCGGTTTTGTAGCTCCATTAGGAGAGGCTTCATAGCCCTCCTTTTAGTTATAGTCAGTTGCGATATATCTGCAAAGATCTGGTATTTGTGGCCCTGAAATGAAAGACATTCTTTTCCTCTGGCGGCTTCCAGTATTTGTTCTTTTGTCTTGTAGAAGTGAAATTTTGCTATTATGTCCCTAGGGGGACCGTCAGCTTTTTTAGAGGTGAGTGCCCTATGTACTCTGTCCATTTCTAGCCTTTCTACCGGTATCCCAGGGAGAAGCTCTTGGCACAATGCCAGAGTAGTGGCTTGCAGGTCTGTGACTGACTCAGGGATACCTCTAAACCTTAGGTTAGACCTCCTGGCCCTGTTCTCAAAGTCCTCCAATCTGCTTTGCAGTATTAAATTTTCTTCTTTGAGAGTGTCTATTTCTGACAGGCATTCCTGGGTGTATATTTCTATTTCTTCTACTCTAGTTTCCAGGGCTTCCGTGCGGCTACCCAGCTCCCTGATTTCCTTGGTAAGGTTGGCTGTAATCTGGTCTGAGGTGATTTGCAGGGCTTTATGGAGCATTCTTTCAAATTGTTTTAAAATACCTGAGGGGATTGTGGCGTCCTGTGATGTAGATAGTTTTCCCACATTTCTGTCTTCCTCCTCACTGTCTGAGTCCAAGTCTCTGAGGGATGCCATAAGTGCAGCAGTTTTAGCAGCTTTGGCTGTGCTTTGGTGTGCCTTCACTGAGGTGTGGCTCTCTGAGGGGACAGGTGCTTTCTTTGCAGCGTTCTTAGCCAGCTGAGCACCGCTGACAGGATTTGTTTTGTCCCTGTTTCTTGCTCTTCCCAGCACCATTTTTAGAATAAAAAGTGTCCCTCACCTCTGTGGAATTTGTCCTGAATCCCTGTTCGTTTTCGCCTTGATTTTCGGTACTATATCGGCGGGAATTCTCCTTCACGGAGTGGAGCTCTAGCCCGGCATGTCTGTCCCGCTAGGCTTCACGCATGCGTCCTCCCTGAAATGAAATTTCAAACACCTGCCTCCCTCAACTGGTTAAGAACATATCTGGATGCTGGGATATTCTTTTCAAACATTTTGCTATTCAACAAAAAGATCATCCACCTATGTTAAACTTTTTCTTGAAGGTACATCAGGCCTTGGCCTTGTGAAAAATAACAAATAGAAACAAAATCACATTCAAAATATGAATTTATCTGACCAAGTTACATTCTGTTTCAGTTGCACTATTTCTTACCACCGTTAACTGCCAGCTTGTATGGGTCTTCAGGACTTACCTGAACGTTCCACCATCATTGGGCATCACTTAGTGTGGTGAAGTACTTAGCGCTTTGTATTTTTATATCAAGCATTGGTCAATGTATGGCACAGCTTAGTTGTACATTTATACTCGTTTATGTCGCTGTCTGATCAGCATCTAAACGCAATGACCATTTGGTTTAAGAATATCAAGTATAGGATTATCATAAGATCCGGTGCACTAATCTTACAAAGTTCCTCTCCTTTAAATTCTTAATGGTCTCCACTAGCGAAATATAGCCAGCCAGGGAGAGACAAAAATGTTTGATTTAAAATACAAGGTACCTTTTCACTTGGATCAGATTGGATCCTAGCTATGTGGATATCTATTATACCACATCACAGGAATCTTTTCATAACATATATTCTTGAACTCTATGAAAACTTTTCTTTCATGAGTGTGGTTTACAGAAATCTTTTCTGTGTACATCCTAACTGCAAAACCTTTTCATGCAGCAGGGTTCTTTTAAAATCTTCGGCCTATGCATACATGGCCGGGTAATAATAAAATTTGTATTAGTACCTGTCTGGATAATGAACTTTGTGGTACTAATATGTTTACTGAATCTGGCACTAACCAAGATTATATTAGGGTTTCATGTTCATTTATGAAACTACTTGGGTTTTATTTTAATCTGGACCACAGTGGTTCTTACCAGACCTATGTGTATAATAAAGCGATTTAATATATCGTTTCCAACGTACACATGATATACTGGGTCATTGATTATCAGGAATAAACAACTGATTATTTATTTCCTGAGGGGTGTGAATACCTAAATATTTATTTTAGGATTGATCAACTATTTTAATAATTTCTACTAATGTGATTATATTTCTGGCATAAATATGAACCTCATAAATATTCCCCAGGTCACTGACCTGTTAGGGAAAATACCATACAATCCCAGTAGGATTACGTATAACTGCTAAGCTCAATAGAGTCAGCATACACTGTATGGATATGAGAATATCACCTTCCAAGCATGCCTCTCACTTATATTCCGGGGGACATACACTTTAGTATAATCCTCCCGTCTGACCCTCATTTTGGGGAAAAATGGAGATGCCTGTATGAGGGTGCCATCTAAATATGGATCTCACTCATGCTCACTGATTGTGAGAGAACTGAGAAGGTTCACATGTATGGCCTTGTCACTTGAGACCATCTAACATTTTAATAAAATCACAATAGGATAAAAAATACTTTTAAAGAGATCGATATCAATACGCAATTGATCATGGGCATATTAATTATACCCACGGAAATGTAAATTACTTCATTCCCTTTTAAGTTGAAATACAACTGGGCTTTTTTATTTTTATTTGATTTCAGGACAATGCTGAAATATTTACCAAGTCAGCTTAAAATAAATAATTTTAGCTGATGTATTTTTCAGAAAATATATTCCTGGATTTATTTTAAATATTTCTGACATAAAATAATTGCTTGGATTTATTTGAAATGTTTCTTCATATGGTATCCTGTTATTATAAAATACCTGTAAGGAAAACAATTTAAAACCAACAATACTTGAATTGTATAACGTGTAACAGTTTTTTTTTTTTTCCTTTTGTCAGCTGGGTGTTTGTATAAGCAAGGAGCAATACCCCCCCTGCTATCACACAGACATTCTTATAGATAAGCAGCCAGCTTCTATGAAGCCAGGTTTTGGCTGCGAGCACAATTCAGTCTGCTTTTTTTTTTCCACCCCCCCCAAGGAGGGTGTTAAAAACTGCTTTTAGAGAAAAGAAAAAAAACTTTTAAACAGCTTTTTTTTTCCTCGGTCAATTGCAGACATTCAAATATTTGAACACCTCAGCAAGATTTCACTTAGTTTTAAAACTGGGTGTAACTTTTAATTGAGACGAGCTTCAATTTTGTTCTTGCTCTTATTAAGCCATTATTCGAGCAGGCTTTTTTTTTTTTAATTTATTTTTGAAGCTCCGGTTCTGTAGAACCGTAAAAAGGATGGTGTTCTGTTTAACCAACCCGATCCTTTTTTTGGGATAATAATCCCCGGCCATAATAAATGTTACTTTATTTGGCCAAGCCTTACCAAACAATTGGGAAAATTCATGGCTTTCAAAATCTTTCAAGCTGGGCTTTCTTGAGAACTTTTAAAAGTTCTGTGGTACTTTGATTGGGCTTAAGTTTAGAAGTACCCATGGTCCTTCTTGCAGCATCAGCTGATTTATAGGGACCAAGCTCTGTCTTCATTACCCATACTTCTTTGATAGAAGACATTACCTGATATTTTGCACACTGTCTGTGATGCAGACCAATTTCCTTCTCTGCATCAGCAGAACCGGCTGCACTAAAAATAACTTTAGTCTTTGTCATTTTTCAATATTGCATCTAACAATGGCAATACAAGTATTAATTTTTTTTTTTTAAATCAAAAAATTTATTTAAAAAAAAATTAAATATGAAAAAATATATATATATAATTTTTCACAATTATATTACTCGTCTCAAACTTTGACAGATCCCGGACGAGCCCCCAACTATGTCAGAACCATTGACGTATCTCGGCATAGAGCCTACATATACCGTCAGAATGTTTATTCTGAACTTATAAAATATTATTGTATTTATGGAAATATGTAAATCTGTGCTTTGGGAGATATACACTTTTCCTACGATACAAGATATTAAAATTCTTTTATCCGTGCTATTTTGAGGACGAGTAATACAAATGAATATTTAATATATATATATTTATTAACTAAAGATATAGTGCAACAATTAAAATCAGGTACAATTCGTATCAAAACAAATAAATGATATGCTTCCACAATAGAGATAAATGCCGCTTGAATGCTCAGATGATATTTACATTATATGACAAGGTATACTCCCAGCTCTTATTTAAATCATCCTGGCGTAACTTGAAACCTTTTAGTTATTAATTGACATAACCTTGACATTGCATTATTTCTTCTCAATATCAAACAGATCTCTTGCTACTACTTCTTATATATGTGTACATAACAAATGTTATATGGTACACAAGCTTTTTGTTAAATTTGGTGAGGATCTATCTTCACATACGACATCACTCTCAAACCACAATAGTTGGCACTTAGCTTTTTAAAGACAAACGTAATGTGCGTATGTCTCCTAATATTTGGAATTCAATTATCTCATGCTGCAGGTAGACATAACTAACTCCCAAATTATCTTTGCCAAGTATATTTAAATGGTCTTAGTGGAGTGTATGTGAAAAACCTCAGAATTACCAAAAAGGTAAATAATCAAAATTCAATCTTACCAGCAATTAAGAGTCCTGTTTGAGAAGGGAAAGCCTAATGAAGGATTCCTGTGAACTCCTTACATGTTTGGTCACTCTCTCCTCCTTCCGGCTTCTTTCAGAGATCAGAATAGCTTCCAGCCATCAGCCCTCCAGAGATCAGACTTGCCATCTCTCGAGCTTCTCCCATCGACCTCGACCTCCCTATGATTGTCCTGTGCAATACTTTCATCTTCCCAAAGAAGTGGGTGTGTATTCCCCTATCACGTGACTGACTATGTCACATGATAATATGTTTTGGTGGGTGACCACCTTGAACCATGCCGATATTAACCTGTAGGGGGCAGTGGCGTATAAAGAATAATCCCTAATTTTAGGGTTATTCAGAGTTAACCAGGATTTATGACCCCCTGTGACCTGAATCTTGGTATAGCATCATAAGTTGATATATATGTCAAACAACAAACCTAGACATTCAGGCGACCCCGAAATTTACGATTAAGATAAGGTGTACTGATCTACACACATGCCAAGTAAAGTTTCTTTAAACTAATGCTGGGATGTGATCAAAGCCATCTAATACTTTGAAATATTATAGGATCTTATACCTGGGATCCCAATAATGTCTATGTATTTACGAGTATATTATGTAAACTACTAATACACATATATTGTCATGGCATAATGAAGACACAATACTATTTAAGATATATAATTCCATTGGAATAGTGAATAAGCCCCTCTAGTCTCATAGTATAAAGACCACCATGTGCGTAGTGTCATGCTGTGCCAGGGTGTTCATTCTCTTATCTTATAAGTGTCAAACCCAAAGAGAAATGACCTGGAAGACGGCACAGATAGGCTCCTTACAACCTAGAAGCAGTGTCCATTCATGCCTGAGAACCTATATTTAAACTTTAACAGGGAAAGATGGTTGTGCTAAGTTCACCATATCCATGTATATGGAACATTATGAAACATATATTATGTGCGATTTTTATATGTATTCTTTTAACCCCAAATGTTCTGACAAACTTCTTTGGTCGACCATGGCAAGGCCTGTTCTGAGTGGAACCTGTCCTGTTAAAATGCTGTATGGTCTTGGCCACCGTGCTGCAGCTCAGTTTCAGGGTCTTTGAAATTTTCTTATAGCCTAGGCCATCTTTATGTAGAGCAACAGTTCTTTTTTATAGATCCTCAGAGAGTTATTTGCCATGAGGTGCCATGTTGAACTTCCATTGACCAGTATGAGAGAATGAAAGTGATAACATCAAATGTAACACACAGACAGTGGTGAGAGGGGAATATCCCTCCTGCCCAGCAATTGTATTCTCCCGACAAACAGTGATTCTCACTAGTGGCTATACAGCAACCACTAGTGATAATCATAAGAGAATCTGCTCATTAATGATACAAATCTCAGCCAGTTCCTACTGAACCAGCTGAGATTCAAACTGTCTATGGCTGGTCTTAGCTCTTAGGCAGCCCATACATTGATCACTTTTTTTTCATTCAACTATTAGGTTGAATGAAAAAAAAAATGATCCAATTCCCCCATCTACACATTATAGGTGGACGGGGGAATCCTCCCAGTGTGGACCAATGCTGAAATAACCAGAGTTGCTGTCCTGTCCCGGCTATTCACAGCGGTGGTCTCTGTCTCAATGGCAGCGGCGGCAGCACATAGGAACCCAGTTCTGGTTACTTTATGGGGCTGATGTACAGGAGGGCCAGCACAAATTGTTGTTAGAGATGGGCTGGGCATGTTCAAAATTCCACATGCCAGAGCCTGCCAGAAAGCCCACACTGCACAGCGCTAATCACAGGCAGTGAGAGATTTCCCGGTCCGCAGCTCTGCACAGATCAGGAAATGTCTCGCTGGCTGTGATTAGCACTGTGGAGTGTTGGCTTCCTGGCGGGATCAGGCATGTGGGATTTCAAACACACCCAAGCCCATCTCTATTGGTTGTAGACAGTTGAACTCCCTGCACGTTGCTTAGCAGCAGTAGAGCCTACTCTGACATGCTGATCGGGATGCAATCCAGGTGATGCTCTTAGTCAAATCCTAGTGTTAAATATCAGTGATTTTATTGATCAAAGCCCACACTTAACAGGCATAGAGCCCACATGGCTGCAATACATACGGTTGATTGTATATATATATGTGGTTGTACTTGATGATAATAAACACTGTGTTTATTAGATCTGACCGGGAGCATCACCTGGATCACATCCCGATCTGCATGTCAACAGAGAAGGTTATACAGCATTACTGCTGCTAGGTGACCAGCTGGGGGCTCAGCTCTCTATAACCAATAGTGCCAGCCTTCCCCTACATGCACCCATAATCTCACGAGCACTAGGTCCGAATAGACAGACGGCAGACCAGCGCTGTCAATAGCAGGGACAGGACAGCTGGGGAACCCCACAGTGGCAGAACACCAGGCCCCAGTGGCAAGACAACCTTTGCAACCCTGAGAGTTCTCCCACTGCTTTGGACCTTTATATTTTCTTGGTGTGCTGGTGACACATAGCTCTTGTTTTCTGCCACCCTGGGGGGCCCCAGTATAGTAGGAAGGGAGCTCACTGCAGAACATGTGAAAGGGCCCATTGTGGGATCGTAGTAAAGGGCCCCAGGATATATATATATATATATATACAGTATATATATATAAATTGCATTTTATAGCTGGACCCGCTACTTTTGTCCCTGTCCCCCCCCATGTGCCCCCCCCCCTAAATATGAAAGCTGGAGACGCCACTGGTTGTCACATGAAAAGAGTTAATAACATATTTACAAAAATGTGAGGGGTGTACTCACTTTTGTGAGATACTGTATATAAATAAATTTGCAAGGTTAAGTAGATCCTCATATTACATAATTTTAGAATATCTAAATGGCATTATACAGATGTGGGACAATCAGATTACAGTGTGCAAGCTTCTAATTGATTCTCATGCAGATATTTGTTCAGTCAATCAAAAATTTTAAACAAAATTCCATCATGGCAATTTAAAGTGGAGGTCCAGTTTTAAAAATAAAATAAATTAAAAGTCAGCAGCTACTAACACTGTATCTGCTGACTTTTAACCACTTCCTTACTGGGCATGTATACCCCCTTCCTGACCAGGTGAAATTTCAGCTTGCGGCACTGCGTCGCTTTAACTGACAATTGCGCGGTCGTGCGACGTGGCTCCCAAACAAAATTGGTGTCCTTTTTTCCCCACAAATAGAGCTTTCTTTTGGTGATATTTGGTCACCTCTGCGGTTTTTATTTTTTGCGCTATAAACAAAAAAGCACTACAATTTTGAAAAAAATTACAATATTTTCCCTGTTTGTCTTTTAGGACAGGTACTGTAGAGAGACAATGGCTCCTCCCCTCTCAGGAAACACCGCCTTTAAATCAGAGATTTAAACCTCATACTCCCCCAGCTCCTCAGTTCTTGGTGTTTCCTCCGACGGGGAGACACCGCTGGGACTAGGAGCCAGACAGCTGGGGAGGCTGAGGCTATGTTTCTGAGGAGTAGGTAGCATTTTGTCTCCTTCCCTCAGACCTTCTTCAAAGGGCTCGGTTAGCTAGTGAGCTACATACCGGGAGTCCTGTTGTTTTTTCGTTCCCTCGGTGTCTTTAGGGAAATTCTGACCGAGGATGTCCTTTTCCTTTTCGTTCAGGGGGTCGCTGCAGGCGGCGTGTCAGCCCTCTGTGTAATACACAGCCAGGTCAGGAAGCTGTGACCGGGCCGGATGGCGGGTGACGTCATTTCCGGAAGGGGCGGGCACTTCCGCCGGATACGCGTGTCTGGTCCCACACGCGGCAGGGGATAAAGGACCGAACGCTGGGCTGGTGCGGCCTACGCTTTTTAGCCGTGGGGACGACAATTACAGCGTTGTCTATGACCACATTCCATGGAGATGTCAGAAGTGGAGGCTTCACGCGCTCCTCCAGAGGACAACAGCACCAGCCACTCTAAGGTAGGAACCCTAGGGGGGTGTTCCTAACTTTTTGTTTGTCAGCTTCACTGGTGATTGATCTCCTGGTGGTCGGGGGAGATAAGGAAGTGGTTCCCTTGTTGGTGATGGGTCCTAGGGTCTGCACTCCTGGTGGATAGCTGCGGCAGTGCTGCTGGCTCTCTCATGCTTGTTCTCTGCTTTTTTCTTCTCTGTGTTTTTCTGCAGAAGTCCACAGAGAAATCTGGCCATAGTTCCAAGAAGAGATGTCCTTCCTGCAGATCCTCCTTGGGAGAAATTGGACTAAGGCACTGTGCAGACGTTGCATTGAGGGGCTTGTTAGGGAGAGAGAGGCAGAGCAGGGTTCTGAACGCTGGGCTGGTGCGGCCTACGCTTTTTAGCCGTGGGGACGGCAATTACAGCGTTGTCTACGACCGCATTCCATGAAGATGTCAGAAGTGGAGGCTTCACGCGCTCCTCCAGAGGACAACAGCACCAGCCACTCTAAGGTAGGAACCCTAGGGGGTGTTCCTAACTTTTTGTTTGTCAGCTTCACTGGTGATTGATCTCCTGGTGGTCGGGGAGATAAGGAAGTGGTTCCCTTGTTGGTGATGGGTCCTAGGGTCTGCCCCCCTGGTGGATAGCTGCGGCAGCGCTGCTGGCTCTCTCATGCTTGTTCTCTGCTTTTTTCTTCTCTGTGTTTTTCTGCAGAAGTCCACAGAGAAATCTGGCCATAGTTCCAAGAAGAGATGTCCTTCCTGCAGATCCTCCTTGGGAGAAAATTGGACTAAGGCACTGTGCAGACGTTGCATTGAGGGGCTTGTTAGGGAGAGAGAGGCAGAGCAGGGTTCTGAACTAGCAGCATTAATGAGAGAGCTTTCTAGCACCTTTCTAGCCATTAAGGATGTGTTTGCTGGTTTTCAGTTGCCCCAGAGTGGCCCTCCTCCAGCGCAGCAGGTTATTCCACCTAGTCCGGTGGTACTTCCCTCCGGGAGTAGGGAGCCAGAGGACTTCAGGGAGGACGCTGTGGAAGAGCTAGACAGTGTCTCTTCAGACTCCCAAGCGGGACAGTTTTCCTAGTAGCGATTACCACAGCTAGGAGAGTGAGTGAGCTCAAAGCCCTATCAGTGAGGGCACCCTTTTTTCAAGTTTTTCCGGATCGCGTTATTTTTAAAATAGATCCGGCCTTCTTACCGAAGGTATTTTCTAGTTTTCACAGAAGCCAAGAAATTATATTGCCTTCTTTTTGCCCAAATCCTGTGAGGGAACAGGAACGCAATTTCCATAACCTAGATGTTAGGAGGTGTATTCTTCAGTACTTGGATAGTACAAGTCAGTGTAGGAAAACTGATTCCTTTTTTATTCTGTTTTCTGGAACCAAGAAAGGATCTAGAGCCTCTAAAAACACTATAGCCAGGTGGTTAAGAGCAGCCATAGTTCAGGCCTATGTATCCAGGGGGGTGGAGCCACCACAGGGGATCAGGGCCCACTCCACTAGAGCAGCAGCGACCTCACAGGCAGAGTGTGCTGGTGCTTCCCCGGAGCAAATCTGTAAAGCTGCTACATGGTCCAGTTTCTCAACATTCGTGAATCACTATAGACTGGATCTAATTTCAGCCAAGGATCAGGCCTTTGGACGCAAAGTACTACAGGCAGTAGTCCCACCCTAGGGTAAGGTTCTCGCTTATCCTCTCTACAGTACCTGTCCTGAAAGACGAACAGGGAAAATTGGGGTTACTTACCGGTAACATCCCTTTTCCAGGAGTCTTTCAGGACAGCACTGGTACCCACCCTTATTTTTTTAGGGTTAAACTTTGGAAACTCATCATACGAGGCCGTCAGGTAAGATGAAATATTATTATTTTATGACGTGTTCTTGTGTCTCCCCAGCTGGTCGGAGGTGCTCTGGAAGAACTGAGCAGCTGGGGGAGGATGAGGCTTAAATCTCTGATTTAAAGGTGGTGTTTCCTGAGAGGGGAGGAGCCGTTGTCTCTCTACAGTACCTGTCCTGAAAGACTCCTGGAAAAGGGATGTTACTGGTAAGTAACCCCAATTTTTTACTTGTTGCTATAAAAAATAGCCCAATTTAAAAAAAAAAAAATAAGTTTAGGCCGATACGTATTCTTCTACATATTTTTGGTAAAAAAAAAAAAAAAAAAATCGCAATAAGCGCCTACAAAATAAGGGACAGAATTATTATTATTTTTTTTTTTTTACTAGTAATGGCGGCGATCTGCGATTTTTATTGCGACTGCGACATCATGGCGGACACATCGGACATTTTTGACACATTTTTGGCGCCATTCACATTTATACTGCAATCAGTGCTATAAATATGCACTAATTACTGTATAAATGTGACTGGCAGGGAAGGGGTTAACACTAGGGGGTGAGGAAGGGGTTAATGTGTATCCTGCATTGTGTTCTAACTGTGGGGGGAAGGGGGGTGACTGGGGGGGTGACCGATCTGTGTCCCTATGTACAAGGGACACAAAATCGGTCTCCTCCTCTCCAGAGACAGGAAGCTGTCTCTGTGTAAAACGGCAATGAGAGATGATCTCATATGTTTACATATGAGATCATCTCTCATTCGCCCACAGATCGCATCGCAAACGGCCACTCTGATTGGCCGTTCGCGGTGATCTGTGATTGGCGGTGTCCAAGGGACACGGCCAGTACACAAGTTCCCCGCTGCACGCTCTGGAGCGCGCGCTGGGAACAAAGAAAGGGGCTGCCGTGAAAACACGGCGGCCCGGAGAATTAGAACAACCCTGCGGCCGCATATAGTCGTACGGCCGTAGGGAAGTGATTAGTACTGATACTTACCTGTCCAGGGTGCCCGCGATGATGGCAGCCGAAGCCGAGCAATCGCTCGGGTCTCGGCTGCTCCGCTGCCATCCTCGGTGAGGGAATCAGAAAGTGAAGCCTTGCGGCTTCACTCCCCAGTTCCTTACTGTGCATGCGCGAGCCGCGCAGCGCGACGTGAATGGGAGATGTCTCCTGGGACACACACAAGGTCCCAGAAGACATCGCTCCCCCATTCCCCAGGAGGCAGCGCGAGGAGGACGAGAAAGAAGACGGACCGCTGATCAGGAAGTGACAGATTAGGACGATCTGTCTAGCAACAGGCACTTCAGGTATGTATTTTCTTGGTGGAGCTCCGCTTTAACTTGGTAGAGTCAAAATTTAAATTGAAAGTGCTCACTAGATTGAATAGAGGATCTCTTGTTTGCATAATTTTATTTCAATATTAGGATACCATTGGGTTTTGTTTCCATCTGCATGTTTTAGGTGCATTGTCCACACTAACGCTCATGATTTTCTTACAGAATATCCGACCGGGTAAGAGCATTGGTAAGGACAACAATATATTCTATAATAATACTTATACTGAATTTAGGCATTTATTTTAAAAACTTTGTTCTGGAAGTAAAAATAAAAATAATAATAATAGTACAGAAAATGTATTAAAAAGTTTTACTTGAGAAGGGCAGGTACTGGGTTTAGGAATTTATGTTTTCCCTCTATTAGTCCTGTCTCCAACCCCCCCCCCCCCTATCATTAGGGGTGATCAAAGGGTTAAATGTGTGCCTGACCAGTTCTTTACTATTGTGGGGGAGGTGCTTGTACAAAGAGAAGGCATGGATTGGTGCCTCTGCTTAGCAAAGACACAGGATTCATGTCTTCTGTAGTGACCGAACAGCGATCTGTCTTGTTTACACTTGCCTTGCCTTGCGTGCACTGCCATTCTGCCTGTGCACTGAAATATCTGCGGTTGCCGGCAGACATCAAATCCGCCGTACCCACCAATTAGCTCCCGCTGTTTCCAGTCACAGTGGGAGTGGCCTGGCGGATCCGGAAGTGCAGGATCGTGTTGTAGGTACATGATCCTGCGCAGGAGAGCCGTCTTGTCTCCGTATATCTACAGCACACAGTCGGCAGGCGATTAAATATATGTTTACGCAAATTATATAGATTGTCCCCTTTTTAAATATTGATATGAGTAAATGTTTAATAAATACTTGTTGATCTTGTCAGATTCTTCTCTCTCTTCTCTCTCTTGGGCCTTCTTTAATAGCTCCAATTTCTGCAGGAATGTGGTCACCCTCTTAGTTACATTACAGGCAGCTGTGCTTTCATCCAATCTGTGCTGGTTCATTGACAGCTGCCTTCTCCATTTATCAGCTGAGACTGGAACTCCCTGCAATTGTAATAGAGAAGGAGCTAATATTTCAATGCCTGTGTATTGAATTTTGAAAATGTATTTCTCCTCAATGCTTATAGATACAGAGTTGAATAGGGGCTTTCAGGCTATGTGAATACTTTATTATGCATGTTCTGAGCACAAGTTCACTTTAACAGCCCCGAATTTTACCGGCTATTTGAACTTGTCTTTGGCTCACTTTCTATTAAATCTTGTTAGTCCATGTTTTGTTTGGTGTGTTATAAGGATGAACAAGCTTGCCCTTATATATTAAATATACCCACAGACATGAGAGAAAAGCTATCCTTAGGAAAGATTATTCTTCTTTTTTTTTTTCCTTTAGCAGATGCTGACAAAACTACCTTTGATGATGATGACTGGACCATTTCTGATCAAATAGCACAAGCAAATGAAGGTAATGTCACCAGCAAGCGGCGTTGAACAGGAGCCAATTCTCCTCCCAGTCTCTGCCCCCTGTCATTCTCTTAGCAGGACCTGGCATAAAGCGTGAGTCTGTAAAGAACTAGATGAGGTGGGGGCGGGGCGCGGATGAGAGCTTTTTTTAATACAGACTGAAACTCTGCTTTAAGGCCTGGCTAGTAGCCCAGAACTTGAAATTTTGAGATCTGCCTTAAAGCTCAAATTCTGGAATTTGCCCTAAATTATTCCACCCCCTCTCTAGACCCCTAAATTATCCTAAGCAAAATCCCCCCTTCCCCAATTGCTTACTCTTAACTTGGCAGCTTCCACACATGTGTGTGTTTTGTATATCATAAATATATACATATTGCAACCAGGGCCGGATTAACATAGGGGCTGTTGGAGCTGCAACTCCAGGCCCCTTTCTCAAGATAGGCCCATTTGCCCAAAAAAAAAACTTCGGGGGTTGTAGCTCGAGGACCAGAAGTCACAGAAACCCCACATTTGGGGGGGGGGGGGGGTAGGCAGTTGAAGACCTACCCCACAACCGGTCAAAATATGGGATGGCTATCATTTATGGTTCCGGAGATACGGGCATGCTTGCACAGCCTGTCAGAAGCTACATACAGAGCGGCCAGTATAAATACAAGCTGACACACTGCAGCAGACTAAGAAAAAAAATCACCATTTGTTTTTTGCTAGAAAATTACTCTATGGTGGTCTTTGTAACTTTTGTTGCACAGTATAGAGCTGCACGATTCTGGCTAAAATGACAACTGCAATTTTTTTGCTTAGAAGATCATGATTCTCTCACGATTCGTGCGGCATAACCTCATGAAAAAAAAAATGGGCTAACTTTACTGTTTTGTTTTTATGGTTTTTATTATTCATTGACATAGGCAAATGCAGTGTGACATAAAATATTGCAGCAATTGCCATTTTTGTCTCTGCTAAAATATATATGTTTGGCTGTTCCAAGTACCGTATTTATCGGCGTATAACACGCACCGGCGTATAACGCGCACCCTAATTTTAAGAGGGAAGTTTTTGGAGAAAAACTTTCCACAGCCCCTTTTATATTCCAAAGCCCCCCTGCACATTTCACAGACCAGATTCTCAGCGGCGTTACGACGGAGTATCTCAGATACCCCGTCGTATCGCCGTTTTTTTTGGCTCGTATCTATGCGAGTGATGCTTAGCATCACTTTTGCATAGATACGCTTCTACATCCGACAAGTGTAAAACCATTACACTTGCGGATCGTAGTTGTAATGACAACTCCGGCCACTAGGTGGCCTTTACGTTGTTTTCTCATTTGCATATGCAAATGAGGTAGTACGCCGATTCCCGATCGCTTTTATGCCGCCCCGTCGTCGCGTACGTCGTTTTCGTCCGCGTAAGGTTACCCCAGCTTCAATGTGGAGTAACCTTACGAAGTACCGTCGGATGCCGTCGGGTGCCGTCGAATGCCATGTTAAGTATGGCCTCGGGACCGCGTCGTGTTGTGCGTCGTTTACGTCGTTTGCGTACGTCGATTCTCAATGGGGCTGGCGTACGCTGCGATTACGTCGTTTACATTGAGAAAATGTGACGTCCTTTGGAGCATGCGCACTGGGCTTTTTCCCCGGCCGGCGCATGCACAGTTCGTTGGACGCGGGGGCGCGCTTAATTTAAATACAAGCCGCCCCATTTGAATTGCGCGGGTTTACGCTGGGCGATTTACGCGACGCAGGCGAAAACTATGGAGCAAGTGCTTTGAGATTAAAGCACTTTCTCTAGTACGATGCGGCGGCGTAGTGTAAATGGCTTACGCTACGCCGCCGGAATTCTATGAGAATCTGGCCCAATGTTTCCTTCTAAGAACTTGGCAGACTGCCCAGATATTTTCTTTTGACAGCTGAAAGTCTCTCCACTTGTTATATGAAAAAATCAGCAAACTCTGCAGTGGAGATGTCAGGGGGGTTGAATCGAGATCACGATTTTTTAACGATTAATTGTGCAGCTCTAGCACGGTACTGTATTTGCGCAGCAATTTTTCAAACATGTTTTTTTTTGGAAATAAACTGTTTCATTCATTAAAAAACCCCACTAAAGTTAGCACGATTTTTTTTGGTATCCTAAGCGATGCTTTAAAAAAATTTAGGTTACATGTTTAGAGTTACAGAGGAGTTCTAGTGCTAGTGCTACAATCGCAACGTATGTAACGTGTGTATCTGGCTCTGATACTAGCCAGTGCCTTCCCAGCCACTAAATGGTATCTCTCCCCAGCCTGTCCCCACACACCCTCTCACCTGCTGACCTGTGGATGGGGGAATCACTTCTGCAGTGTTATTGTGTTCTGTCAGTGAGTACAATGATCAGTGTTGCTAACTATAGCTGGCAGCACTGATTGTTTTGGGAAAAACAGGTTGTACTCAAGTCGATTAATAGATTGACTTGTGTAAAGCCAGCTAGCCCATACATAGATCGACTATGGCTGGTCTCTGCATAATTGGTGTAATTTCAATCCATGTATGTACCACTTAACCACTATGCAGTCCCTAAACATACTTCCACTCCTGTACATAGTGCTCACTCTCATACCATCCACACTCCTCTCCTGTACATAGTGCCCACTGTCATACCCTCCACACTCCTCTCCTGTACATAGTGCCCACTGTCATACACTTCTCTCCTGTACATAGTGCCTGCTGTCATACACTTTTCTCCTGTACATACTGTCCACTGTCGTACCCTCCACGCTTCTCTCCTGTACATACTGCTCACTGTCATCCCCTCCACACTTCTCTCCTGTACATACTGCCCACTGTCATACCCTCCACACTCCTCTCCTGTACATTGTGCCTTTTGCTGTACCCTTTGCACTCTTCTCCTGTACATAGTGCCCAATGTTAGACCCTCCACATTCCTCTCACTCACCTGCATAATACTTCCCACTTATATACCATCCGTACTCCTCCCCTATGTCGCTTACCTGCAAAAACAGTTCTTTAACCACTTGCCTACTGTGCACCTACACCCCCTTCCTGCCCAGACAAAATATAAGCTTCCGGCACTGCGTCGCTTTAACTGACAATTGCGCGGTCGTGCGACGTGGCTCCCAAACAAAATTGGCGTCCTTTTTTTCCCACAAATAGAGCTTTCTTTTGGTGGTATTTGATCACCTCTGCGGTTTTTATTTTTTGCGCTATAAACAAAAATAGAGCGTCAATTTTAAAAAAAATGCAATATTTTTTCCTTTTTGCTATAATAAATAACCCAAAAAATATATAAAAAAAATATTTTTTCCCTCAGTTTAGGCCGATACGTATTCTTCTACATATTTTTGGTAAAAAAAAAATGCAATAAGCGTTTATCGATTGGTTTGCGCAAAATTTATAGCGTTTACAAAATAGGGGATAGTTTATGGCATTTTTATTTTTTTATTTTTTTACTATTAATGGCGGCGATCTGCGATTTTTTTATTGGGACTGCGCCGTTATGGCGGACATTTCAGACACTTTTCTGACAT
The DNA here is from genome assembly GCA_029574335.1 of Rana kukunoris. NCBI lineage: Eukaryota > Metazoa > Chordata > Amphibia > Anura > Ranidae > Rana > Rana kukunoris. The sequence continues at coordinate 174,118,758 of CM056059.1, read as the reverse complement.
TTTTGGGACCATTTACATTTATACAGTGAACAATGCTATAAATATGCATTGATTACTGTATAAATGTGACTGGCAGTGAAGGGGTTAACCACTAGGGGGCGGGGAAGGGGTTAAATGTGTGTCCTATGAGTGTTCTAACTGTGGGGGGAGGGGGGGTGACTGGGGGAGGTGACCGATTGTGTCCCTATGTACAAGGGACACAATCGATCTCCTCTCTCCCTGACAGGGACGTGCAGCTCTGTGTTTACATACAGAGCTGCACGTCCCAGCTCAGTTACTGAGCAATCGCGTGTGCCCGGCGGCGATCGTTGCCGCCGGGCACTCGCACGGGATCCCCGCCCGCGGCTTTAAAGGGACATCACGTCATATGACGTGATGTCAGGATAATGGAGTCGTCTGCCCGCCGTCATTTGACGGTGGGCAGATGACAAGTGGTTAAAATGATACTGAATACCCTCAATGTTACCAGCTCTAGAACGGACACACTTTTGTTAGTTCAACTAAAGGAAATCTCAGTTCTCATATTTGTTCTGTTCCATTATTAGAACTTATTTAATATTGTGATTACTACTGTGATGTACAGAGGAACAGAGGGGATCTCAGCTACTCTAAATATAGCACTTGTGAAAAAGTGTCTCTGAAAATATATTTTTTAAATGTTGGCAACTATGCACTTATGCACTGCCCAAGGCCACTGGGTCAGTAGGGGGCCCCATGAGAGGTTTCTGAGATCCTGTGATATTAAAGCGATAGTAAACTTTCCTGACATTACTACTTTTTAGAGGCCCTGGGGTAGGTTATGCCACAATGTACAAGTATGCACAGCATATTAGCACATTAGGGTACACTTAAATTTTCAGACTGGGCCCTCCATTGCTGCGCTGTGATTCCCATGCATTTATTTATTATTTATAAAAGGCCCCACCAAAATCCTCAGCACCAGGCCCATGATGTTCTTAATCTGGCCCTGATTGCAACATATAGCACCATAAAAAGCCTTCACAAAGCATTAAGCTTGCAAAGAACTCAACCTACTGGCTGCAAATGGTAAATATGAACTTTTCACATTCAGTATATTATATTTACCTGTTTATAATGGGAATAATGTAATGGGGTTGATTTACTAAAACTGGAGAGTGCCAAATCTGGTGCAGCTCTGCATAAGTTCGGGCCGAACTTTTGTTGTTCGGTCGTTCGGGAAACAGCCGAACTTTCGGGACGTTCAACTATTTGTTCGACCCCCCGAACCAGCCACAATGCATTGCGGCGCTGAACAGTGCATTGCAAGCCCTGATTGGCTGAAGCAGTGAAAGCTTCAGCCAATCAGGGCATAGAGCACTGTCAAAGTCATGATTGGACACTGTCATCATGACTTCATGGCTCATTTCCGCCCCACAGTATAAAAGTAGTTCTTTCAATTGCAGCCATTATCAGCGTGATTTCAGCGTGGAGAGAGATAGAACAGGGCTCTGTTCAATGCTATTATACATACATTAGTGTAGAGTAGGGACAGCTCAGATAGTTTCAGTGTAGTGTAGTGTAGTGAGACCGTGTCAGTAATCTTGACATTCGTGTATAGCTAGAGTAGGGACAGTTCAGATAGCGTCAGTGTAGTGACGGTTGAACACGGTCTATTTGATTGTGCTACTGCCAGTTTAACGCCATTTACTTTTGTGTGCATTACTGAAAGTTTAACGCCATATCGTTTAGCGTGCGTTACTGCCAGTTTAATGCCATATAGTTTTGCGTGCATTACTGCCAGTTTAATGCCATATAGTTCTGTGCATCACTGTACGTTTGGCACATTATATTGCAGTATACTATATTTTATCTCTGGAGTGTGTCTGTGTAGTGTGAGTACTCGAATTAAAGGACACCTCTTTACATTGATTAAAGTGCATCTACCTACAGATTTCAACTTCTCCTTTACATTTGCTTATAAACACTACCCTCTCCCTCCCAATAATGTCTGGGAGGACAACAAGAAGATGCAGACATTCCCTTGGCACTGTAGGGGGGCCAGCAACAAATGTGTCCACAGGCACATATCTGCAAACTGTGTCACAGGCACATGTTTGTAGTTATCCTCTAAACCAGGGGTCTCCAAACTTTTCAATCAAATGGTCAATCTACTGTCCTTCAGACTTTGGGAGGGCCGGATTGTGGCCAGCAGGGGTAGAAAATGTCCCAAGCCCAGCATCAGTGAGAATAAATATGGCCTCAGGGTTGGTGGTCAGTAGGAGGAGAAGTGCCCCATTATTGGTATTAGTAGGAAGAATAGTATCCCATCATTGGTATCAGTGGAAAACATAGTGCCACATTGTTGGTGTCAGTGGGAGGAATAGTGCCCCAAGACTAGCAAAGGGCCACATCTGGCCCACGGGCCGCAGTTTGGAGGCCCCCTGCTCTAAACGATAAAAGTAAGACATCAATTCTTGTTTATCCTTTCATGTTTCAGGTTCCCCTGTTTTTCTTAGCAATGGTGACATCAGAATGAAGAACCAACGCAGTGCATTGATATGTGACTCCTGTCAGTGGAGAAAATCAAATCAAGGAATCGCTATAGTCCCCTACGTCATCTCTTCTAATTTTAGTAAGTTGGTTTCACTATACATTGAACTATTAGATCTTTTATCACCTTATAGAACATTAGCCCTTATCCATATGTATTATGTGAGGGAAAGGTCATGTCTCTTCCTGTGCCCTCACTGGAGTCCAGTGTCTATGGAGTGACTACACACCCAGGAAGTGAAGGGTGTTGGTCCATATACAGAGCACAGCATAGAGTGTACAGAGTAGAGCGGTTGCAGTTGATGGCACGAGTAAGCAAGGTGCCAACCGTTTGGCTGATTCAGCCAAATGTGAAGTATATGTGTGTTTTGAGGGTCTACTTGCCACTCACCTGAAGGGTGGGTACGTTGAGATGTTCTCGATGCTAGAAAAATTCAACCTCGATAGGGTTAAGCCAGAGGAGTCCAAAAGGAGTATGAAAAAAAACAGAGGTATCAGCTGATACCGCCGACATTCGCCAACTGGTTGCAGGCATTCACCATCATGGTGAGCGTGATCGGGGAAAAGAACCCTGAACACTGTTCGGTGCTCTTTTGCTACCTGGATGCAGTAGGGGAAGCTTACAGAGTCTACGGGGCACAGCACTGCTACGGTATGATGAGCAGTTCTGGCAGCAGAGGGCGATCACAAAGACATCAGTGCGCTTTGGAGATGGCTCCCCCAGTGTCCCGTAATTTACGTTCGGCAATGCAACTTACAGAGGTAGTTTATGAGAAACTGCGTAAGGATGATGCGTTAGATCGCATGGGTGGCCCTTTTCCATCCTCACCTTTAATTGATTTGGTGGTTTCCCCTTTGGGGGTCGTGACAAAGAAAGAGCCCAATAAATTTAGGCCGATACACCATCTTTCATTCCCGAAAGGGGGATCGGTCAATGATCGGCCATTGACCCGGAGGAATGTACGTGAGTTATACTTAATTTGATGCGGCGGTGTTCTGGGTTTGTCACTACGGTCTTGGGATATTGATAGCGAAATCCGATGTTGAATTGGCTTTTCGGCTTTTGCCGGTTTACCCAGACAGCTTTCAGTTGCTAGGTTGTCAGTGGAATGGTGAGTTCTATGTCAATCAATGTCTTCCGATGGGCTGCGCTATCTCCTGTGCACTGTTTGAGCAGTTCAGCCCATTCGTGAAATGGGTGGTTAGGGATGTGTCGGGAGTGAATTCTATCATCCATTATTTTGACAACTTCCTTTGTGTGGGATCGGCATCATTCAAGATCTGCGCAGTGCTCCTGTCTACATTGGAGCATGTTTGGGATCCCTTTGGCACCTGAGAAGATGGAGGAACCAAGCACGGTCATCACGTTTCTGGGCATTGTCCTGGACTCTGGTGCCATAGAATGCCGCTTGCCAGAGGACAAACTGGCAGCTCTCAAGGTTAAGATTAAAGGTATGCTGGGCTTGCGCAAGGTTCCGTTGAGGGCGTTACAGTCACTGTTAGGTAAACTCAACTTTGCATGTCGTATACTGCCCATGGGAAGAGTATTTTGCCAGCCGTTGTCGGCAAGTAGGCCTTGGATCAAGTCACCCAAGCACTTTGTGCATTTGGGCAAGGCACACAGGGAGGATTTGCAAGTGTGGCACTCCTTAGAATCGTTTAACTGTACACAGATCTGGCTGGCGCTACAGGTTTTGGGGCTTTCTTTCAGGGCAGGTGGAGTCCAGGGCCATGGCCTCAGTCTTGGATTGACGCAGGCTTCACAAGAAATCTGGTGCTACTGGAGTTGTTTCTGGTGGTATTGGGGGTGGAGTTGTAGGCTCATCCTTTAGGAATCTGAAGGTGCAGTTTCACGGGGATAACCTGGGGGTGGTGCAGGTAATCAATAGAGTCTCTGCGTCATCTCCCCCGGTAGTTCGGCTATTACAACACTTGGTGTTGTGATTCCTTCAGCTGAATGTTTTTGTTTATGCTGTGCATTTTCTGGGTTCCCTGTCCCGACTGGCTGTGGAAGATTCCTATGGAATCATCTCCGGATTGATCAGGAAGTCAGTGAGTGAGGCTACGTGGGCTGCGCATAGGAAGATATGGCAAGAATGGCAGGCGTTAGTTTACATGGCCGGAGTGGATACTGTGGGCCCGGAAGTGAATTTTGATGGTATTGTATTTTATTTCCAGGAACATCGAAAATGGGGTGTCAGGGTCCTCATTGGGGAAAAAGCTGGCAGGTTTATTGTTTATGTTTAAGTTGCAGGGCTGCCCGGATTTTACTAAGGACTTTTGGGTGTGGCAGGCGCTCAAAGGCTATCGGTGGTCTAGTCAGCACAGGGACACTAGGCGCCCGTTGTCGTTTAGCATCCTGGAAAGGATTTTGGCCCAGTTAATGGGTTTGTGTTCCTCGACTTATGAGGTTTCATTATTTAGGGTGGCGCTCTCATTGGCATTCTTTGGGGCCTTTAGGATTAGTTTGCTGGTCAGCCCTTCCAAAAAAGTGCAAGGGGGATTTAAGACCGCAAGGTAATATGCAAGGATGATGGGGTATTATTGGTGTTGCGGCGTTACAAGACGGATCAGGTGGGCAAGACGGTGCAGGTCTTCGCCTTGCCCGGCTCGCTGCTGTGTCCGATGGGAGCTGTAAAGGGTTTTTTAAAAGTGCGCCCTAAGGCTTCGGATTTGTGGTGAATAAACAGGGGGTTGGTGATAAGGCACTTGGAGTTGGGGGTGGATACCCGGAGATACCTTCGGGGCGATGGAGTGCACCTAAATGCAGTGGGGATTGATATGGTCTATAGAGGGTATCAACAGGGCCCGTAAGAAAATTAATGGGGATGTGAGTAGATTTGTGGTGAAGAACGGGGGGTTGGTGATAAGGCACTTGGAGTTAGAGGTGGATACCTGGAGATACCTTCTGGGCGATGGAGTGCATGAATGCGGTGGGGATTGATATGTGGGCATTGGGGCTGCAGGATGGCATAGAGAGCTCTGAGGGTGTGGAGGGGCACCCAATGGTAAGGTTTTTTCCTTGGGCGCTGTAGCGGGTGTTGGTCTTTGCGGGTGAAGGAAGATACCTCGGGAGGAAGAGTTCAGGACCTATCGGTAGTATGGGTCCTGATGGTGATATTTCAGATAACGGAGGTTTAGCTGGAATGTTTTGGTAACAGGTGCACTGCAGTCAGTGGTTGTCTCTGAGCCAGCCTGTCGGCTTGAGGGCTATGATCATATTTAGAGGTACCGCGGTGCAGTATTTACACAGATGGTAATTGAGGTTCCTGCAAAGACAAACGTTTGGATGGACTGATGGGTTTTAATAACAGATGTTTATGTTGATGATAAATTTAAAAAGTTTGATTTAATAAATAAGGCTGCTACAGCCTATGTTTTACTCCAATTTTAGTGTGGTCTCGTTATTAAGATTATGGGTAAGAAGTTGGAGCAAATAGGGTGGTCTAAGCAGTAAGGTACTGTACATCTGTTTTAAAAATAGTCATGGCCATATGCTGCATGTGCCTTACTTTGCATTACAATGCGCATTAAATAGTTGTGAATGGGCCCCTAAACTGCTTTCTTTTCAACAGCTGATACAAGTAGAGATTTGATTACATCTGCCACGCTAGAGTTTGCAACAATGACCTGCGTGCGCTTCCAAAAGAGGACCACAGAGCCCAACTACCTCAGTTTTGAAGATAAAGAAGGGTAAGTATCAAGATTGTTAGTAATTTTCTGTTTCATAGTGTCTCCACTAGAGGGGGTCCAGTCGATCATCCATAAAAGGGATGTACTCTCCTCTATCCTGTATCGTGTGGATTATTCTTTGAGGCCAAATGTACAACCTTAGTTTGGACAGTGAGTACCCATGTTTGCCCCTGACTTGCAAATAGAGGGCTGGTGCCTATCTAAGAAAATGTCTTGGGCCAAGAGCCACCGTTAAATAGAAAGACCATCATTTATCACATATACATGTTTTAAGGACTTTCTTTGTATTTGTTTATGTGCAGTTGCTGGTCCTCTATTGGGAAGGTGAATGGCAGACAGACGGTGAGCATCGAGAACGACTCCTGTATGAACTATGGTGTAATCCAACATGAAATTATGCACTCATTGGGTTTCGTTCACGAACACGACAGAACCGACAGAGACAATTATGTGGCCATCAACTGGCAGTATATCTCACCACGTAAGTGAATTGATCAGATTATATTATGATATGGTGTTCATGTGTCAAACCTCCTGTGACAGAAGACTTGAAATATACACTATAATACCAAAAGTATTGGAAAGCCTCCCTTTACACGCACATGAACTTTAATGGCATCCCAGTCTTAGTCCGTAGGGTTCAATATTGAGTTGGCCCACCCTTTACAGCTATAAGAGCTTCAACTCTTCTGGGAAGGCTGTCCACAAGGTTTAGGAGTGTGTTTATGGGAATGTTTGACCATTCTTCCAGAAGCGCATTTGTGAAGTCAGGCACTGATGTTTGATGAGAAGGCCTGGCTAGCAGTCTCCCCTCTAATTCATTCCAAAGGTATTCTATCGGGTTGAAGTCAGGATTCTGTACAGGCCAGTCAAGTTTCTCCACCCCAAACTTACTCATCCATGTCTTTATGGACTTTCCTTTGTGCACTGTGCCCAGTCATGTTATATATATATATATATATTGTGGAGAGTCAGCCTGGGGCAGGGTTAAAAAGGGGTTAATTGAAGAGGGCAGGTATGTCCCTTCAGACCTGTTTATTGCCAGATGGGCTGAAAGTGTCAGACAGGAGTTCTGTGTTTGGAGAGAGAGACAACGCAGCATGTTGTGTCAGAGGATCCATTGCTGGGATGAGCTAAACTGTATAAAAGACCGTTGCTCTGGTTAGAGCTGTGTACTGTGCACACCAGCCTGTGGGTGCAGAGACTGAACCTTTTTCCATATGTACACCTGTATTGCAAGACAAGCCTGTCGTTTCTTCTGATTGTTCTGACGTTTTGCTGAATAAAGCCATTTTTATTGTACTGGACTGTCTGAGCCGACTGTTCACCCCTCTGACCTCCTACTATATATATATAATCTGTGTGGTTCTTATCAGGGCCTCTGTGGTAGCCATTGGCAAAAATGAGTATCAGGCCTCGTACACACAACCGTTTTCCTCTGCAAAATCCATCAAGAAAATTGCTGGCAGAGCATTTTTGCAGAGAAAATCGGTCGTGTGTATGTTTTTATGTCGTGGATCTCGACGAGAAAAAAAGAGAACGTGTTCTCTTTTCTCTCATCGGAAGACTCAATTTCCTTATCGTGTTTCTCGTCGGGCTGGTTTACGACAAGAAACACGTTCGTGTGTATGCTTAGAAACCTGTGCATGCTTATAATAAAGTATGAGACGGGAGCGCACCTTTGGTAAAAGTAGCACTCGTAATGGAGATAGCACATTTGTCACGCTGTAACAGACTGAAAAGAGCGAATCGTCTCTTACCAAACTTTTACTTAACACGCAGTAACATGAGATTAGCAAAAGCAGCCCTAAGGGTGGCACCAGTGGAATCAAACTTCCCCTTTATAGTGCCATTGTACGTTTTGTACGTCACCGCGTTTGAGAACGACGAGATTTTGTCTTGACAGTGTGTATGCAAAGAAAGCTTGACAAGTATCTCGACAAGCCTGTCATGAAACTTGTCAAGGACAAAGCAGTTTCTTTTACAACGAGATTCTCGGTCGTGTGTACGAGGCCTGACTCCATGTCAGTATTACATTGTATATCCCTGTATGTTGTGGTCATTCAGGTGCCTATTCAATCGTTATTTTTTATTGTCGATGCTCCCTGCTGAAACCACTGCCTGTAGTAGAGAATTCCACATCCTAATTGCTCTTACAATAAAGAACCCTCTATGCAGTTTAAGGTTAAACTGCTTTTCTTCTAATTTTAGTGAATGGCGGCATGCCTTATTAAATTATCCCCTCTCAAGCGGCTCTTCTCCAGAGAGAATAAGTTCAGTGCTCATAATCTTTCCTCATCGATAAGGTCCTCCAGCCCCTTTTATTAGTTTTGTTATCCTCTGGATTCTCTCCAGTTCCAGCATATCCTTCCTAAGCACTGGTGCCCAGAACTAGACAGCATACTCCAGGTGCGGTCGGACCAGAGTCCTGTAGAGTGAGAGAATTATTGTTTTATCTTTGGAGTTAATCCCCTTTTTAATGCATGCCAATATTCTGTTTGCTTTGCTTGCAGCAGCTTGGCATTGCATGCCATTGCTGAGCCTGTTATCTATTGGGACCCCATTTGGTCCTTTTCCATCCTATATTCCCCCAGAGGATCTCCCCCCAGTGTGTAGATTGCATTCATATTTTTTCCACCCAAATGCATTATTTAAACATTTTCTACATTAAACTTAATTTTCTGTGTATTGGAGAAATATAAAGAACGGAAAAATTGACTTTTAGGCACCACTAAAGATTTAGTAAAAAATGATTTTTAATATAAATATTAATGATAAAAATTCACATTACAGGGATACTGGTAGTATCCTAAACATACAAAGTACTGTAAAAAATAAACCACATATAACACCACAAGATCAGGTATATAACCGTTGTGACTGAATTCAGAATTGAACAATGTCTCATCAGGCTGTAGTGATGAAGGATTCCATTGCCAGGTGATGTTATCTGATTTGTCACTGTTTGAAGTCTTGGGTGTTTATAGGATCATTCTTGGGGGGCTCGACATGTTTCGCGGGCTTTTGCCGCTTCGTCAGGAGCTTGAGTACAGTTCTCTGGTAGTATTGGAAAAAATGTGGCTTTCACCCAACTTCTCACTCTGTCATTCCACCACAATACCCAGCCGGGTGGAGGGATAACCTCAAATGTGTATGGTGAAAATAACCAGGCACCAATAGGTGTCTCCTAGTGTATTTAGGTTGAATGGAACCTGCGAAGACCACACAGCTATCCAACAATCATAGGGTCAATCATGCTGTTGGGGTCACTTGTGTGTACGTGTTGTTGGATGAATTCGATGCTGGATCTCAAAGGAACGCTGCTTCGCCACTCCAGTGTGTGTCTAATTTTTTGTGTAGTTGCCCACCCCATTCATTTGTTCAGATCTTCTTGCAAAGTTTCCACATACTGTGGAGAAGTTATTGCCCTGCTTAGCTTAGTATTGTCCACAAATACAGAGATTGAGCTGTTTATACCATCCTCCAGGTTGTTTATGAATAAATTAAATAGGATTGGCCCTTAGGACAGAAACCTTGGGCACCTTACTTTCCACTGTGGACCATAGACAGTGTTCAATCCATGTACTCACCCTATGGTCCATGCCAACTCAATGGCGGATCCAGGGGGGGGGCAACGGGGAAATTGCCCCCCCCCCCGAGGCAATCATGTCGCATTGGCTTTTTTTTTTTTTTTTTTAGGGGTCCGGAGGCCACCAGGGCCCCAGATGGCAAACACCTCCTTTTTTTAATTATTTTTTTATAAAAAAAAATATTTTTTTAACATATGTTTATTTTATTTTTTATTAAAGGGCCAATTTTTTTTCTTTTATTTTTTTTAGAAGTCCGGAGGTCCCCAGGGTCCCGGAGGCTGCCAGGGCCCCGTATGGCAACCCCCCCTTTTTTTATTTATTTTAATAAAAAAAAAAAAAATGTTTATTTTATTTTTTTATTAAAGGGCCATTTTTTTTTTTTTAGGGGTCTGGAGGTCCCCAGGGGCCCGGAGATCCCCAGGGCCCCAGATGAGCACCCCCCTTTTTTTATTAAATTTATATATATATATATATATATATATATATATATATACAAAATTATTATTATTGTTAGTATTATTATTAAAGGGCACAGAGGTCCCCAGGGCCCCCGGAGGACAACCCTCCTTTTTTTTATACATTTTTTTTATTTATTTTTATATTTTATTTATTTTTTTCTCTTTTTTTATATATAGATATATTTTTATTAAAGGGCTCAGAGGTCCCCAGGGCCCCATGTGTCAAACCCCCTTTTTTTAATAAATGTTTTTTTTTTTTATATTTTTTATATATTGTTTTATAAATTTTTTTTTATCTTTTTTTTTTAAACTGCTTTGCGGTGCCTGCAGCTGCTGCTGCCGAGTCTGTCACTCTCTCTCTCTCTCTCTCTCTCTCATCACCAGGGCTAGTAGGCTGCCTGTCCTGAGGCTGCTTTGAGCTGTTGCTGACTGCAGCACTCCCCTCTCTCCTGCTGACATCGGGCATCTCTGGCTGTGTGTGTGAGCTGGATCTGTGTTCGGCTGTGCTGCCTGTGCTAGACCTGCTCGTGTGATAGTAGATGGAGATGGAACACTGATTGAATCAGTGTCAGGGATTCTAAATAGACCAGTACTGTGTGCCTACACAGAGGAGACCAACACTGTATGCAGTGAAATAAAAGGTGTTTATTTACAAGGTGAACAAAACAGGTGAAGACAAACAGTGCACAAATAACAACAAAGCATATATAAGTGAAGGGGAAATGCCGTAATCATAAACCAAAAGCCAAGCCGAGGTCATATACCAGGAGATCACAGAAGAAGCTGCAGACAGGGAATGGGCAGGAAGGGAATGTCCAGGAGAGGGATCAGGTCACGTCGGATCAGATCAGAAGTCAAGAAAGGGGACAGCAGGCTCAGGGTCAGATATCAGGCTCAGGATCAGGTTAGTAGACAGATACCAGGGCGAGGAGTGATTACACACGCCGGGTATTATAGAGTAAGGTGACCAGATTTTTAAAATGAAATCCGGGGACATTTTTTTTTTTTTTTATTATTGGCAAATAGTAAACTATTTTATAAGCAGATTTTCCTCAAATGAGATATGCAGTGTATGTGGTGTGTGTTTAAGGAATGATTGTATGATATACACGTTATTTCTGGAAATCATTTCATACCAGTCCAGACCAGCCCAACCGCATAACATTTTCTGTTTCACAAAAGGGAAAACCATACATTTTAAAGCACAGTTGAAGAGTGTATTATACTCACCAGTGCCCATTAATGCAGCCCGTTCAGTGCCAATCATTTTAGCCCGTTCAGTGCCAATCAGTTCAGCCTGCTCGGTGCCCATCAGTTCAGCCTGCTCGGTGCCCATCAGTTCAGCCTGCTCGGTGCCCATCAGTTCAGCCTGCTCGGTGCCCATCAGTTCAGCCTGCTCGGTGCCCATCAGCTCAGCCTGCTCAGTGCCCATCAGCTCAGCCTGCTCAGTGCCCATCAGCTCAGCCTGCTCAGTGCCCATCAGCTCAGCCTGCTCAGTGCCCATCAGCTCAGCCTGCTCAGTGACAATCAGTTCAGCCTGATCAGTGCCCATCAGCTCAGCCTGCTCAGTGCCCATCAGCCTTACCTAGAGGAGAGGAGTCGGATTATGTAGAGCAGGGATCTTCTGTTTACCCCGTGCGGCTGCTGTCCTCAGATGAAGTCACACCTCCTATGATAGACGTCACCAGTGTGCTGACTATCATAGGAGCTGGCTAAAGAGGCGGGACTTTGTCTGACAGCTGGGTAAGCGGGAGATCCCCACTCTGTATAATCCAGCGGTGCTTGCCCCTCAATGTCCGAGACAGACCAAACCCCAGCAGGACTTAACAGAGGATGGGGGGGCGCTGCTGCACTGGATATTTCACAGCCCAGGCAAATATGGAAATGGATGACCCAGACATCCATAACCTGCAAAAACGAATTTCAAGGAGATTGCAAAACTCTATTTAACACAACTAGAGGATGATCAAATAAAAAATTAAAGGAACACTCTAACCAACATGAGCACTTCAGTCATTTGAAATGGTCATAGTGGTAGGAGTCAGTATGGTCAGTGTTTCTGCTTGAAACAGGTAGGGAGGCTGAGAGAGAGAGAAAGGGGGGCTCAGATAGAGAGGGTGTTGGATGGAGAGAGAGGGTGAGGGTGATAGAGAGGGAAGGTGAGAGAGAGAGAGAGAGAGAGAGAGAGAGAGAGAGAAGGAGAGAGAGAAGGTGATATAGAGAGAGAGAGAGGGGGAAAGTGAGAGAGAGAGAGAGAGTTGAGAGGAGAGAGAAAGAGTGAGGTGAGAGAGAGGCGAGAGAGAGTGAGGTGAGAGAGTGAGGTGAGAGGCGAGAGAGAGTGAGGTGAGAGAGAGGCGAGAGAGAGTGAGGTGAGAGAGTGAGGTGAGAGAGTGAGGTGAGAGTGTGAGTGTGAGAGAGTGTGAGTGTGAGAGAGTGCGAGTGACTGTGAGAGTGTGAGAGAGTGTGAGTGACTGTGAGAGTGTGAGAGAGTGTGAGAGTGAGAGAGTGTGAGAGTGAGAGAGTGTGAGAGTGTGAGAGTGAGAGAGAGTGAGAGTGTGAGAATGAATGAATGAATGAATGACTTGTATAGCGCAACGCATGCAAACTGAATCGCCTCTGGGAGAGTGTGAGAGAGAGAGTGAGAGAGCGAAAGAGAGTGAGGTGAGAGAGTGAGAGTGAGGAGTGAAAGTGAGGTGAGAGTGAGGTGAGAGTGAGGTGAGAGTGAGGTGAGAGTGAGGTGAGAGTGAGAGAGAGCGACAGAGTGAGAGAGTGAGAGAGTGAGAGTGAGGTGAGAGAGTGAGAGTGAGGTGAGAGAGTGAGAGTGAGAGTGAGAGTGAGAGCGAGAGTGAGAGCGAGAGTGAGAGAGTGAGTGAGAGAGTGAGTGAGAGAGTGAGTGAGAGAGTGAGAGCGAGAGTGAGAGCGAGAGTGAGAGTGAGAGCGAGAGTGAGAGCGAGAGCGAGAGAGAGGGTGTGAGTGAGAGTGAGAGAGTGAGTGAGAGAGTGAGAGAGCGTGAGGTGAGAGAGAGTGGAGAGAGTGAGAGAGCGTGAGGTGAGAGAGAGTAGAGAGAGAGAGAGAGAGAGGTGAGAGAGAGGGTAAGAGAGGTGAGAGAGAGAGGGATGAGAGAGAGAGGGATGAGAGAGAAAGAAATGAGAGAGAGAGAGAGAGAGAGAGAGAGCGTGAGCAAGCATATGAGAAGAGCAGCATAGGACTGTGGGCAAGCTCCCTCACCTGTGGAGGACCTGTGCACCACAAGCATGTACACTGTCCTCAGCTGTGCAGACTGTCCCCTCCAAGGGTGAGTGAAGCCTGGGACAGGAGCCTCTCGTGGCGGCTGGTGCTCAAATTATTTTGGGGGGGCACAAACTGAAAGATTCAGGAAAAAAAATATCAATTGTGCCCATCAAATGCTGCCACCAGTGTGAACCCCCCCCCCCCCCCCGCCTGGTCGCCGTCTGCCCAGCACTTACCTGTCCTAGTGGGGCAGTGGGTGAAGGTGAAGAGCAGGGTACTTCATACGTCTCCTCCCATCCTCATCTCTCATCCTTTCCTACTGATAGGCATCCAATAGCGGCGCCTGTCGTTTCTGCCAATCAGGTGACGTGTAACAGACCCAGCACCTGATTGGTGGAGAGGCAGTTTAGTGTTAGGAAAGCGAATATTCATTTGTTTTCCTAACACACCTGGGTGAACTGCGAGCACCAAGCATGGAGCTCACAGTTCACCTATTTTTGAAGCCTATTAGAGCCTGTGGCTCTAATCAGGTGCTTCAAAAACACCCCTGCCGCTGTAATTCAGCTGCCCGGCATCCAAAAAGGGAGCCGGGCGCCTGCATGGGGGGGTGACAGCGGGGGCCATGGATAGACTCATGCAATGCATAAATCTATCCATTGGTCATAGAGGGGGGTGGCCGGAGAGAGGGGGCAGATTCAATGCGCCCTTATGGACGCACCGTCACTGTTTCCTGGACCCTTAAGCAGTGCCTGGGTGCCCAAACGGTCAGTCCGCCCCTGGATATCTGTACACTGAGTGCTATTGCCTTTATATAACACTGACATCTGTACATGGAGTGGCACTCCATATACAGATGTCAGCGTTATACATAGTAAATAGTAGTCACTAAGTGCTATTCACAATATATATAACACTGATCTCTGTACACAGAATGCTAGTATCTCTGACACTAATATCTGTCATATCTGTACACCAAGCCACACTCAGTGTACAGATATCAGTGTGCACTCTGTGTATATAGAAACAATCAGGGTAATTAGATATGTGGTAGGAAGGGCACTGAGAAGGAACACTCAGCCTGCTTGGCATACATTTAAGAAGTGTGACTGTGACATGATATACAGCTGCCCCTGCGATCACACACTGACCTGCTGCTGAGTCTGGCCAGTCCATGCTGCAGTTCACCGTCTCCAGCTGTCTAAGTTCAGTCCTCCACCTCAGGAATGCAGACAGAGGACGACACTGAGACTGTAACTCCCGAGAGAAGAGGCCAGAGTGCAGATGCCGCTGCTATCATCCCCATGGCTCCACGATCATTCACTCTTCAAAGCCAGAGAGAGACCTGTCCTTGCTTGTAACTGCAAAGAACCGCGGGAGCCGGAGAAGAGGAAAAGGTGGGTGGAGCCAGGGTAACACTGACACAGACAGCCTCGCTCTAGACCTGGCCTCACTCTGGAAGTCTCTGTGTGTGAGTGTGTGACGTCACTGGTTGTTAGACGCCAAGCGGGCGGCTCTCCTAGCAACCAGTGATCAGTGGGTGGCTGCTGCAACTGGTATGTTTCTTAGAACCGCGGCCCAAATGCAGAACACTGCCGCAGCTCGCTTGAGAACTTAGGATATCTGGTGACCACTCCTCAGAACTGCAAAGCGGGGACAAAACCGGGGACAAACTTCTTCCGGGGACAGTGTCCAGAAATCGGGGACTGTCCCCGGAAATCGGGGACGTCTGGTCACCCTATTATAGAGGCGTGCTGATTGCATTCAGGTCACACCTGAAAGGAAAAAAGGGCTGTGTGCTCCATACTGCCAAGAACTCCACACTGGTGGAGGCCAGTACTGCAGCCCAAATAACAGGCAGAATCACCAGCGGGGGGACCTTTCCTGACAATCAGTGTTTTGTCTATCACACAAGCCTGTCTAGGGGGGGACCTTGCTAGAGCACACTGGCCTACCGAACACAGACCTACAGCTCCTGTTTGTTCCATGACACACGTCGGGAGAGGAGATGCCTGCTGTGTGTGATCGAGGCAATGCCATGGTGAGTGCCGTGCACAGTGTGGCTGCATTCATAGACAAAAGCGGGGCTGCATTGATAGACAAAAGTGGGACTGCATTGATAGACAAAAGTGGGAATGCATTGATATACAAAAGTGGGAATGCATTGATATGCAAAAGTGGGGATGCATTAATATGCAAAAGTGGGGTTGCATTGATATACAAAAGTAGGGCTGCATTGATATACAAAGGTGGGGCTGCGTTCATATACACAGTGAGGCTGCAATGATCTCTTGTACCATGTCTTCAGTCTCTGACCATCCCTTGTACCACATCTGCAGTCTCTGGCCATCTCTTGTACCACGAAGAGCAGTGCAGCGCAAACCTAGATTACATAATAATAAAGATAAATATGCTCATAATAGTGAAAAAATAAACACACAAATGATTAATAGCAGTGTGAAAGCAAATAAAAGAAAGTCCAAATTTGCAATGTGCAAACAACTTGGAAGAAAAAATCCTGTGATCAAGAAATTCAAAGTGTCTTCACCAAGTGACTGGAAAACCAATATTTCAAATGTGATCCCTTCACCAGTAAAGATGGGTACTCTCACCTCACACAAAGACCTTTGTTTTACCAAAGGTCTAATAGGCATAGATCAATGGTAGGAAATCCAGATGGCTCAAAGATGTATACTTTTTGGCTGAAGGACCCGGAGATAAGCAAGTATCCTCAGTGGCACCAACGGACCAGTATGCAAAGAAAAAAGGCCAAATCTAAGAGCTTCCATATAAAACCAGGTCTCTTTAATGCGTAAAAACATGTGCAGGATACTCACATTTGGGTAGAAAATACAGGCATGTAACACCATGAAACAAACAGCTCGAATGAAGATGTGGGACAACAACGAGTGACGTGGGATGGTTCCTGACCCCGGACGCGTATCGTAATACAACTTCCTCAGCAGGGCGGAACCTTATACTTCACATCCTCGATTTAAATAGCCTGCCGTACGGCTCAAATTCCCAGGACACACGTAATGACGCGGTAAGGCACGTCCCGCGTCATACGCTGGGCTGGCGAAAAACTTTATTGTTCGCTATTACAGCGAAAGCAAAAAAATCTAAAAGACTCTTCATCGCCATCTTGTGGACAAAAGCGTCATACGCTGGGCTGGTGAGAAACTTTATTATTCGCTATTGCAGCGACAAACATAGAAAACTCTACATCGCCATCTTGTGGACAAAAGAGAGAATACAGCTAAAATGCTAACATCACTCTATGCAGTCCCACAAATTCTTACAAAAGAACAATAGATATTAAATAATGATACATATAATATAACACTAATTAATTCCAAGATTACTAAATATACCTAAACCAAAAAAAAATTAATAATAAGATAAAAATTCAATATCAATGAGATAAATAAAAGTATAAAAAAAATATATATATATAAAAAATCTGATAAAAAATCTAGAGAATATTAATTCATATATAAATTCATATGTATATGATCCCATAAGTGATACCAAAATACCACCAAAGGGTTAACATATAATAGACCTTTACTATCAAAGAATTAAAATAACCACAGAATCCATCTACGGCAATAACAGTCAAAGTAATCTGCCTATACTAGAGAAAAAGAAGGCCATAGAAATAATTGTTGATATAAAATTAATTATTTGCAATAAAACAATTCAAATCAAAATCAACATTGAGACCCTCCGGAGAGAGTACACGAGCCTCATAAATCCAGAAGGATTCCCTCTGGCTTATTCGTTTAATATAATTACCTCCTCTCCAGTGCTTATCTACTCTTTCCAGACCCCAAAATTTGAGACATTTAGGGTTCCTATTATGGTACTTCCTAAAATGTCTAGATACACTGTGAGTACGTAGCCCACGTTTGATATTATTAACGTGTTCACCTATCCTGACAGCCATGGTGCGAGAAGTGCGACCTATATACTGTAAACCACAGTCGCACTCAAGCATGTAGACCACACCTTCAGTGTTAATTTTTATCTTATTATTAATTTTATTTTATTTTTTTTTGGTTTAGGTATATTTAGTAATCTTGTAATTAATTAGTGTTATATTATATGTATCATTATTTAATATCTATTGTTCTTTTGTAAGAATTTGTGGGACTGCATAGAGTGATGTTAGCATTTTAGCTGTATTCTCTCTTTTGTCCACAAGATGGCGATGTAGAGTTTTCTATGTTTGTCGCTGCAATAGCGAATAATAAAGTTTCTCACCAGCCCAGCGTATGACGCTTTTGTCCACAAGATGGCGATGAAGACTCTTTTAGATTTTTTTGCTTTCGCTGTAATAGCGAACAATAAAGTTTTTCGCCAGCCCAGCGTATGACGCGGGACGTGCCTTACCGCGTCATTACGTGTGTCCTGGGAATTTGAGCCGTACGGCAGGCTATTTAAATCGAGGATGTGAAGTATAAGGTTCCGCCCTGCTGAGGAAGTTGTATTACGATACGCGTCCGGGGTCAGGAACCATCCCACGTCACTCGTTGTTGTCCCACATCTTCATTCGAGCTGTTTGTTTCATGGTGTTACATGCCTGTATTTTCTACCCAAATGTGAGTATCCTGCACATGTTTTTACGCATTAAAGAGACCTGGTTTTATATGGAAGCTCTTAGATTTGGCCTTTTTTCTTTGCATACTGGTCCGTTGGTGCCACTGAGAATACTTGCTTATCTCCGGGTCCTTCAGCCAAAAAGTATACATCTTTGAGCCATCTGGATTTCCTACCATTGATCTATGCCTATTAGACCTTTGGTAAAACAAAGGTCTTTGTGTGAGGTGAGAGTACCCATCTTTACTGGTGAAGGGATCACATTTGAAATATTGGTTTTCCAGTCACTTGGTGAAGACACTTTGAATTTCTTGATCACAGGATTTTTTCTTCCAAGTTGTTTGCACATTGCAAATTTGGACTTTCTTTTATTTGCTTTCACACTGCTATTAATCATTTGTGTGTTTATTTTTTCACTATTATGAGCATATTTATCTTTATTATTATGTAATCTAGGTTTGCGCTGCACTGCTCTTCTTGATATACTTACTTCAGGGATTTTGTGATTGTCCTTTTTGGTGTTCAGCTTGCATCCATATGAAATCCACTCCTTGAGTATTTTTCATTTTTACACTTAATAGCACATTTTATTGTTTTGATCTTTTGTATTTTTGCGCTGATTGCACTTTCTCTTTTTTATACACTTTGCATCTCTTGTACCACGTCTGCAGTCTCTGACCATCCCTTGTACCACGTCTGCAGTCTCTGACCATCTCTTGTACCACGTCTGCAGTCTCTGACCATCCCTTGTACCACGTCTGCAGTCTCTGACCATCCCTTGTACCACATCTGCAGTCTCTGACCATCTCCTGTACCACGTCTGCAGTCTCTGACCATCTCTTGTACCACGTCTGCAGTCTCTGACCATCTCTTGTACCATGTCTGCAGTCTCTGACCATCCCTTGTACCACATCTGCAGTCTCTGGCCATCTCTTGTACCACGTCTGCAGTCTCTGACCATCTCTTGTACCACGTCTGCAGTCTCTGACCATCTCTTGTACCACGTCTGCAGTCTCTGACCATCCCTTGTACCACGTCTGCAGTCTGTGACCATCCCTTGTACCACATCTGCAGTCTCTGACCATCTCCTGTACCAAGTCTGCAGTCTCTGACCATCTCTTGTACCACGTCTGCAGTCTCTGACCATCTCTTGTACCATGTCTGCAGTCTCTGACCATCCCTTGTACCACGTCTGCAGTTTTCCTGACCATCTCTTGTACCACGTCTGCAGTTTTCCTGACCATCTCTTGTACCACGTCTGCAGTCTCTGACCATCTCCTTGTACCACGTCTGCAGTCTCTGACCATCTCTTGTACCATGCCTGCAGTCTCTGACCATCTCCTGTACCACGTCTGCAGTCTCTGACCATCCCTTGTACCACGTCTGCAGTTTTCCTGACCATCTCTTGTACCATGTCTGCAGTCTCTGACCATCTCTTGTACCATGTCTGCAGATTCTGACCATCTCTTGTACCATGTCTCCATTCTCTGACCATCTCTTGTATCACATCTGCAGTCTCTCACCATCTCCTGTACCACGTCTGCAGTCTCTCACCATCTCCTGTACCACGTCTGCAGTCTCTCACCATCTCCTGTACCACGTCTGCAGTCTCTCACCATCTCCTGTACCACATCTGCAGTCTCTCACCATCTCCTGTACCACGTCTGCAGTCTCTCACCATCTCCTGTACCACGTCTGCAGTCTCTGACCATCCCTTGTACCACGTCTGCAGTCTCTCACCATCCCTTGTACCACGTCTGCAGTTTCTGACCATGTCTTGTACCACGTCTGCAGTTTCTGACCATCTCTTGTACCACGTCTGCAGTCTCTGACCATCTCTTGTACCATGTCTGCAGTCTCTGGCCATCTCTTGTACCACGTCTGCAGTTTCTGACCATCTCTTGTACCATGTCTGCAGTCTCTGACCATCTCTTGTACCATGTCTGCAGTCTCTGACCATTTCCTTGTACCACGTCTGCAGTCTCTGACCATCTCCTGTACCACGTCTGCAGTCTCTGACCATCTCCTTGTACCACGTCTGCAGTCTCTGAGCATCTCCTCTACCACGTCTGCAGTCTCTGACCATCCCTTGTACCATGCCTGCAGTCTCTGACAATCCCTTGTACCACGTCTGCAGTCTCTCACCATCTCCTGTACCATGTCTGCAGTCTCTCACCATCTCCTGTACCACGTCTGCAGTCTCTGACCATCTCTTGTACCATGTCTGCAGTCTCTGACCATCTCTTGTACCATATCTGCATTCTCTGACCATCTCTTGTACCATGTCTGCAGTCTCTGACCATCTCTTGTACCATGTCTGCAGTCTCTGACCATTTCCTTGTACCACATCTGCAGTCTCTGACCATCTCCTGTACCATGTCTGCAGTCTCTGACCATCTCTTGTACCACGTCTGCAGTCCCTGACAATCGTCTACAAACCATGGGATAGATTTATGGCATTCATATTTAAATATTTTTTACTAGTAATGGCGGGGATCATTGATTTTTTAGCAGTACTGCAACATTGCAGCGGACACATCGGACACCTAATTGAGTTCTGTAAGCAACACCTTATTTTCTGGCAGTGCCCCTCCCGAGACTAGACTCTGGATCCGCCCTTGTGCCAACTGACCTTATTTTGTACAGTAAATGTGAATGGGAAACTGTATCAAATGCTTTTGCAAAATCCAGATACACAACATCTACGGTGCTTCCTTTATCTAGATGGCAACTCACCTCCTCATAGAAGGTCAATAGATTGGTTTGGCAAAACAATTCTTCATGAACCCATGCTGATTACTGCTAATGATACTGTTTTCATTACTAAAATCTTGTGTATATAGTCCCTTATCATCCCCTCCAAGAGCTTGCATACTATTGATGTTAGGCTAACTGGTCCATAATTCCCAGAGATGTATCTTGGTAGTTTTTTAAATATTGGTGCTACATTGGCTTTTTTCCAATGAGCTGGTACCATTCCAGTCAGTAGACTGTTCGTAAAAATTAGGAACAATGGTCTGGCAATTACTTGACTGAGTTCCTTAACCACTTAAGACCCGGACCAAAATGCAGCTAAAGGACCCTGCCCCTTTTTGCGATTTGGCACTGCGTCGCTTTAACTGACAATTGCGTAGTCCTGCGACGTGCCTCCCAAACAAAATTGGCCGTCCTTTTTTCCCCACAAATAGACCTTTCTTTTGGTGGTATTTGATCACCTCTGCGGTTTTTATTTTTAGCTCTATAAACAAAAATAGAGCGACAATTTTGAAAAAAATGCAATATTTTTTACTTTTTGCTATAATAAATATCCCCCAAAAATATATAAACAAAATAGTTTTATTGCATTTTTATAATTTTTTTTTTTTTTACTACTTACTGCGACATTATGGCGGACACTTCGGACAATTTTGACAAATTTTTGGGATAATTTTTACAGCAAAAAATGCATTTAAATTGCATTGTTTATTGTGGAAATGACAGTTGCAGTTAGCCACAGGGGGCGCTGAAGGGGTTATGTGTTCCCTAATGTGTGTTTACAACTGTAGGGGGTGTGGCTGTAGGTGTGACGTCATCGAACGTGTCCCCCCTATAAAAGGGATGACGCGATCGATGCTGCCGCCACAGTGAAGAACGGGGAAGCTGTGTTTACACACGGCTCTCCCCGTTCTTTAGCTCCGGGGACCGATCACCGCACACCAGGGGCGATCGAGTCCACGAATCCCGCGGTCCCGCAGCTTTAGACCGGGTCACGGGAGCGCGCCCGTGACCCACGGCTGGGTACTAGCACAGCACGTACCTGTACGTGCATGTGCCCAGCCATGCCATTCTGCCGACGTAAATGTGCAGGAGGCGGTCCTTAAATGGTTAAGGACCCTCGGGTGCAAGCCATCTGGTCCTGGTGACTTATTAACATCCCTGGCGGTTTGATTATTTCAGATTTTAGGTGCTGAAAGCTGTACCATTATTTTGCAAGGAAATTTGGCGTTTTATACTGTAGGCCTGTAATTCTTAGGAATAACTCACTTAAATCTGACCAAACATGATTTTTTTTTTAAAACAAAATTATAAATTATAATATAATAAATAATTATAACAAATATTAATATAATTATAATAACAATTATTCAATAATGTAATCAACTCAAAATCACAGAAATTTGCTCAGTTGCAGAATTGTCGCTGTCATTACTTTTTTTTTTATGATGAATTTCCGCACAAAACGCTATCGCTCAATTATGCAAGTGATTATAATTTATTATCGCTGTTTTCTAGCTGCTCTAAAACCATTTTTGACATAAAGGGACACTTTTGGTTGCTATGGACAATCTCCAGTTTGCAGGCAGAAAGAACAGTTTTTATTATACAAAAGAACATGTAGGACACTGGGCAGACCACTAGGGACAAGGGGTGTGTGTATTTTTTACATACAGTACTATAATCTATAAGATTACAGTATACTGTATGTAATGCGTTTGTTTACTTTTTTGAATTTGGTGCCGTTCTCTGTCCCCGTGCGTCGTAACGTCGCAGGGAACGGAGATCGGCGGGACATGGGGTACTATGTGAATTGAGCTAGGACCCACTCGCTCACACAGCGGAGCGGCATTGCTGGATCCAGGGACAAGGTAAGTAAACCATGCCTGTGGATGCTGCGAGGCAAGCCCGAGTCTGGCTTGGGGTTACCGATCGCAGCACAAAAATTTAACCCTGAGTCAGATTTGGGATTACCGCTAAGGAGGGTTAATGTTACGTTTTTCAAGTCTATTTCTAATTCTGTCCTCTGTTAGACATGAGGGTGCTTCCTGTGATGTGTCATGAGGATAAACATTGCAGTTTTGGTTACTGAAGCCCCCCAATTTCCCTGTAAAGACTGAGCAGAAGAATAAATGTAATACCTTTGCCATCTCTCCATCCTTGGAAACCAGATTCCTTTCGTCATTATTTATGGGACCAATATGATCTGACCTCCCTTTCTTACTATTTATGTACTAAAGAATTTCTTGGGATTTTTTTCTCTCCTCCGCTATGTGCCTTTTGTGTTCTACCTTAGCAGCCCTGATTGCATCTTTAAATTTCTTCTTGCATTCTTTGTTATGTTGGAATGCTGATGATAATCCCTCAGCCTTGTATTTTTGTTGAAGGTCTTCTTCTTTGCTTTTTTTATGCATTTTTACTGAGTTAAGCCACCCAGGACTTTTATTAACTCTTTTACATGTATTTCCCATTGGGATGCACTGGCTAATGCCCTTATTTAATATACTCTTAAAGCATACCCATTTACCTCCGTGTTCTTTGTTCCTAAAATGTTATCCCAATTATGTTCTAGCAAGGATCGTAGTTTAGGGATGTTGGCTCTTTTGAAATTCACTGTCTTTGTATTTTCCTTATATTTCCTATTTGTATGATTTATACTAAAGCGAATTGACCTGTGATCGCTGTTTCCTAAATTGCCCTGTATTTCCACATCCGTTATCAGGGTCTGTATTATTAGTAATCAGTAGGTCTAGTAACGCTTTGTTTCTCGTTGGTACATTTACCATCTGACCCATGAAGTTGTCATGCAAGACATTTAGGAACTGGCAAGCCATAGATAAATGCTCAGTTCCTTCTACCCAGTCTATGTCAGGATAATTAAAATCCCCCATTATAATGACACTTCCCATTCTTCCTGCTAATCCAAATTGTGGTAGGAGGTCTGCCTCCTCCCTCTGGTTAGGGGGCCTATATATAGCATACTCCAGTATTACTTTTCCCTTTAGTTTCCTCCCTTTGTAGCTCTACCCATAAGGATTCCACCTCATCCCTTTCTCCCTTAGTGATTTCATCTCTCACATCCACTTGTACATCATTTTTGATATACAGGCATATCCCTCTCCCCTTTTACCCTCTCTATCTCTGCAATATAGGGAATACCCTTGAATGGTTGCCAGCCAATCATGAGGGCTGTCGAACCAAGTCTCTGTAATTCCTAAAAAATCTAAATTCTCCTCATAGAACAATAGCTCAAGTTCTCCCATCTTGTCCGCCAGACCCCTGACATTAGTGAACATGCCACGTAGTTTAGACCGGTCGCATACTATCCCCCTATAGGGTGCTCTGGGGTTGCAAATAGGACTTGTTACTATACTTACCTCGGGTTTAGGTGCTTTAGTCAACCTACCACTAATGCACCCCAATACTACCCTCTGGAATATGTTCCGCACTGCCAATCTCTACCACTGGGCCATCTCCCCATCGTCTAGTTTAAAAGCCCCTCTAACTTTTCGCACACCTTCACTCCCAGCTGATCTGCACCTTCCCCATTTAGGTGCAGTCCTTCCCTTCTATAGAGCTGCTAACTGACTGAGAAGACGCCACAGTTCTCCAGGAACCCAAACCCCTCCTCTCTACCAGTGTTGCTTACGAATATTCGCATTGCGAATATTCGTTACGAATATTGCATATTCGAGTATTCGCGAATAAATCGAATATCGCGGTGAATATTCGCTATTGCGAATATTCGTATTTTTTCAAATTTATTTTTAAAACAGATCACATCCTAGTGATCTCCATCGACGTCTAAAAGCATTGCTGATATGATTAGAGACCCTGGGCCGAGTAGCTGAGGCGATCGTTTTATGTTGCAGAATATTCGCAATGCGAATATTCGTATTACGAATATTCGCGAATACTTTCTCTGCCCTTCTGTGTTTTGTGTATAAAAAAAAAAAAAATTAGCTTTAGTTTAGTCATATAAGTTTGTGTAAGTAGAGTTAGTGTTTAGTGCATATTAGTTTAGTAATCCAGGAAATGATCTCCGTTTTCGCGTGTTGTTCGCGGACGAGAATTTCGCAATCAATTTCGCATTCGCATTAGCGAAATTTCGCATTCGCATTAGCGAAATTTCGCGAAAATTTTTTTTTATAAAATATCACGAATATTCGATATTAACAAATATTTTGCGCATATTCTTCTATATATTCTATATATGGCGTATTCCGCTCATCACTACTCTCTACACCAGCTCCTCAGCCTTGTTTACTTTCCTAATCTCCTATCCTGGTGTGGCTTGAGGTACTGGTAGCATTTCTGTAATTATACTACCTTGGAGATCCTTTTCCTCAATTTAGCTCCTAAGTCCCTAAAATCATTTTTTTAGGACACTCCATCTTCCTCTGACTTTGTCATTAGTGCCAATGTGCACCATGACAGCCGGGTCTTCCCCAGCCCCTCCCAGTAATCTGTCCACCAGATCCATAATGTGCCGAACCCGAGTGCCTGGGAGACGACATACAGTTTGGTGCTTTAGGTCTTTGTGACAGATTGACCTCCCTGTATTTCTAATGCCGCGTACACACGATCGGACATTACGACAACAAAACCATGGATTTTTTTTCCAACGGATTTTTTCTCAAACTTGTCTTGCATACACACGGTCACACAAATGTTGCCGGAAATTCCAATAACCAAGAACGAGGTCATGTACAACACATACAACGGCACTATTAAAGGGAAGTTCAATACCAGTCGTGTGAGTAGAAGTTTGGTGAGAGACGATTCACGCTTTTCAGCCTCATGCTTTTCAGTCAGTTACAGCGTGACGAATGTGCTATCCGAACGCTAGTTTTTACCAGACCGAGCACTTCTGTCTCGTACTTGATTCAGAACATGCATGGAATTTTGTGGGTTGTAATTGTCTACACACGCTCAGCATTTACAAGAACGGATTTTGTTGTCGGAAAATTTGAAAACCAGCTCTCTTGTTAGAAATTCCGACAGAAAATGTCCAATGGGGCCTACACACGGTTGGAATTTCAAACCAAAAAGCTCCCAACTAATATTTGTTGTCGGAAATTTCGATCGTGTGTACGCGGCATAAGGATTGAGTCCCCTACCACCAGAATCTGTCTTTCCTTTCCTTTCTCTTGGCTTTACTCCCACTCTCACTGGAGTCATTCCCCTGACAGCAAGATTCCCCTACTCCTAGCACCATGTAGGTGACAACGACTAGGGAGCACTGAGATAAAATTTTGATGGCCCTCAAAAAAAAAACATTTCATTTACTTTATTATAATGTATTAAATTTATATTCCATTTTCCTCGTGCTCCACCCAAAGTTGGATTGCTTGCTTTGGCTGCTGAAAAAACACAAAAGGCACTGAACATAGGGAAGATACAAGGGTTTAAATCGTACAACCTCTCTGCCGCTGAAGCAATGACTTTGTAAACTTTTTTACATGTCACTTAATATTTGTGGTCTTTGTAGAAATGTCCCATTACATTGGTGGCTATGGAAATCTTGCCCACATGTGTGGATGCTCAGTATAGGTGCTTGAACAATTCACCACTGCATACTGCTTAAAATAAACCCCTAGCAACCTTAAGAGGTACCCAAGGGCTCTAGGGACCCTGGTTGAGAAACACCAATCTGTATGAATTTAAGGTAAAAAAAGGTAGATGAACCTGCCTAGAGTCAACATGAATGCGATAGTTCAGGTTAAAGGGGTTGTAAAGGTTAGTTTTTAATTTTTGAAATCGGTTCCTTTAAGCTAGTGTAATGTTGGTTCACTTTCCTTTTCCTTTGATTTCCCTTCCAAATGTTTTTTTTTTCTTTGTCTGAATTTCTCACTTCCTGTTTCTCCTCAGTAAGCTTCCCCCCATCATCCGAGCCATTTTGGCTGGGGGTTAGTCAGCCAGGGGAGGAACAGGAAGTGAGAAATTCAGACAAAGTAAAAAAACATTTAGAAGGGAAATCAAAGGAAAAGGTAAGTGAACCAACAATGCACTAGCTTAAAGGAATCTATTTAGAAAATAAAAAACAAACCTTTACAACCTCTTTAACTTCCTGAAAATAAAGTACTGAGAATTTAACTATGGAAATGGCACTCGATTGAAATTGAAGAGCATGGAATTCAGTTTGCGGTCCTAATTTGTATACAAGAGACCAAAACAATTTTGGGTAGGGTGGAGGATTATGAAACATTTAGACCCCTTTCACATTGAGGAGTTTTACGCTGCTATACCGCCTGAAAAACTCCTGCCCCAGCAACCTCAATGTGAAAGCCCGAGGGTTTTCACACTGAGGCGATGTGCTGGCGGGAGATAAAAAAATCTCCTGTCAGCAGCATCTTTGGAGCGGTGAGAGGAGCGGTGTGTATACCACTCTTTCCCATTGAAAACAATGGGAGACCGCGGCAATACCGTCCGCAATGTGCCTCTATAGAGGCGCATTGCGGGTGGCATTAACCCTTTCACGGTCGCTAGCGGTGGGTAATACCGCACCGCTAGCGGCCCCAACTCGCGGCAATTCCGGCGGTATAGCGCCGCTAATTTTAGCGGCGCTATACCGCCTGCGCACCTCCACTGCCCCATGTGAAAGGGGCCTTATGCTGTTTTTCATAGGCCAAATGTAGCTCATGTACAGGTGATTTGTTTTACAGAAAGTAAAGGGCACTTTGTGCAGGATCATGGGAACACTACCAATATTCCTTATGACTATACTTCTGTGATGCATGCTGGCAGGTAAGAGAATACAATTTGTAATCCTGCTTTAAATCTAGACAAAAAGTATATACCAAAGAGTCAGTCTATAGTTATTATTTCGTGGATGGTTGAATTGCAAATTAAATCCCTGTACATGTCAATAGCAACAGTAGATCCTCCCTTCAGCTTGGGAGTCTCACACATCCTGATGCAGCAGGAAAATTCACAGCATAAAAGAAACAAAAGAAGGGCAGCACTCACTGAATTGGTATGCCGTAATAGGACCATAAATGTATGGCAAGGTGAGCCAGGTATAAAAGCGAAATAGTCAATAGTTTAATTGATCACGTTCAAAGATAAAATACAAAATCCTGAACAATACCATGCTGGTGTTGGTGGGTATGGATGGGCTAACCTCTGCTGGGTCTGGTGCCAGGAGATGGAAGGGTATCTTGTAGCTGGGTATGGTGTAATGCTGTGCGAGAGACACAGCCGTACGGGAGTCTAGCCGGGATCCATCGGCGCTCTCCGATTACATCACAGCTACAGAGAGTGAGTGAGTGAAAAACTTGTATAGCTCAACACATGCAAACTGAATCGCCTCAGGGCACTTGGTATCCATTTCCTACTGTATTTTGCCTTCAGAATAGATGGGTTTGAGTTTTTTTCTGAAGGCCAGATGAGTCACTTCCATTCGGATGCTGGTTGGGAAAGCGTTCCACAGTCTAGGTCCTTGGACTGCAAATCTTCGTTCTCTTTTGGACTTATATCTGGCCTTTGGTATCTGGAGTAGATTTTGGTTAGTAGAACGGAGAACACGTTTGGGGTTGTGACCAGAGGTGTATTTAGGTTTTGTGCTGCCCTAGGCCTGACTGAACTTGCGCACCCTCTAATTTAAATATGACCCCTTCCTGTCAAAGCCACATCCCTGTCATATTCATGGGAAGAGGACAGAGGGACGCCCTGGGAGAAGGACAGAGGGACGCCCTGGGAGAAGGACAGAGGGACGCCCTGGGAGAAGGACAGAGGGACGCCGTGAGAAGAGGAGAGAGGGATGCCGTGGGAAGAGGACAGAGGGCCGCCCCCCACAAAGTGCCGCCCTAGGCCTGGGCCTTGTTGGCCTAGGACAGAATATATCCCTGGTTGTGACAGAAATCCAGGACAAGCGTGGAGTGCATGCAGGATATGTTGCCGTGATGACGCATTTTACATTCATGTGCTTTTTCAAGTCCAAGTTGACATCAAGTTTCTTTTTGCCTATGTTATTGTTCACATTCTCGGACAGCTGCATCTGATTGGTCTTTGAGCAATATACAGAGTGTTTTTCCACAGGGACAAACTGCTGTTCTTTCTACAGCATGAAGGAAGAATACCCAACAAGGAAAGTGGCAAGCCCCTTAAGGGTAAAGCTGGGAACTTACTACAGTCCTTTTTAAGATTTAAAAAGATGCCTGGTGATTCCAATAGACTACTCTGCACTAGAAAACAGGATATGTACACATTTTGTAGGGCGGTATTTACTGTAATAGCACTCATGAGCCATGGCATAGGACAGCAGGGCAGGATGGAAGCACAACCCTGAAAACTGACAAATTGTGATACATTTTTGTATCTTATTTTGTTCCCCTATTCTGGCCACCTCTGTGCAGGGCCATCTTAATAGCATCATGGGCCCCTGGGCAAAGTAATGCTCTGGGGCCCCTACAATGATGACAGTACAGGTAAACAGACTTTAAGTAGGTAGGAGGCAGACTGCCTCCCCTGTGTATCTATCACTCTCAGTGCCATCATGGGGCCCCCAATTACGGGGCAGCGTGGGCTCAAGGTCCAGGACCAGCTGCTTTGGGGAAAGTGCAGGGGCCCCCCATGCAGCTAGGGCCCTCTCATTAAGACAGCCCTGCCTCTGTGAATATAATATACAACAGAACTGTAGAGGGCAGGGGATGCAGAATGGAGGTAGAAAACTGGTGTTGTTTAGTACTGTAGTTGTGAACATAAAACAGACAGCATGTTGCCTCGGAAAACACAAGCTAACATTAGTTTGAACTAAAATTATGCGATATAATTACTGTGTCCTAAATGGGAATCTAAATGTTTTTTATACTTCCAGGTACACCTATTCAAATACATCTGGGGCAATGTCAGTCGTGCCGATACCAAACCCCAATGTTACCATTGGTCAGAGAACTGGGCTGAGCAGACTGGATGTGAAGAGGATAAATGTGCTCTATAATTGCAGTAAGTTTCTTGAAAACAATTTATCAAACTCCAAGGTCCTCAAACCTTCTAAGCAAGACCAACTTTCCCCTTGTGTTCACTACCAGAATTAGGAGGTTCTAACTGACAGCAACTCTATAAAATGATAACAACACTCTTTAGCAGTGATGGCGAACCTTGGCACCCCAGATGTTTTGGAACTACTACCATGATGGTCATGCACTCTGCAGTGCAGTAGAGCATCATGGTAAATGTAGTTCCAAAGCATCTGAGGTGCCAAGGTTCGCCATCACTGCTCTATAGGAACTAGTATATCTGCGTAACTAGTCTTCAGCTGGCCATTGCAACTTTACTGCTACAGGGTGGCAGCTCTGTGCAGAATCACGTATATGGACATTATTCTGCAGTTCCGGGAAGGGGCACATGCCCACCCGCCCAAGTGTTCTGTGATTCAAGAGTGACATCTAATCTAATAGTGATCAGCCTGCCTGAAGGTTAAACATCACTGTCACCATCATGTGACAGTGATGTGAGTTAGTCACTTGCTTCTCTATATTAGAAATGATCAAGTCTTCTTTTTTTTTTTTAAGGTTGAACAAAGTAGGAAGGGAGGGAATACATAGTGAGTATGTATGTGCTCCCAGAGGGGGGAAATGAAAGCAAACCTGTTGCTTTACCCTGCATGGGCACAGCACAGTTTTGCACGAAGGAAGGTATATGTACAAAAATATTTTACAGTCTTAGTTCCACCCCTGAGGATGCAAATGTTGTTTTTCTCTGAGCCTGAAATTTGTGGAAATTGATAAGGCTGATTCTGAAGTTGTTGTTTTTTCATGCAGATCTATGCAGAACAAAGTTTATGGGTGCCTCAGGGGACTTCTCTTCCAATGATGCTACTCCCATTGACTCGCGTGACAATTGTCTATGGCTCCTACATGTTCCATCAAAACTGGTAAATTATTCAGCATCTCATTCATTCTGTATTAAATTATATAGCCAAAGTACAGCTCAAATTAAGCAGAAAAATAATCTTGTCCTAGCTGGTACCTCCAGAATTGTCTGATCTTGTGCATACTGTGGGGGGGGGGGGGGCATGAAGTGATGCAGGACTTTAGGGTGGGGGGCAGTTGGAGACAAGGCAGGATAGGTGCAAATGTCTTCTAGAGCAGGGGTCTCTGAACTTTTCAGTCAAAATTTATTGTCCTTCAGACCTTAGGAGGGCCAGATTGTGGGGGCAGAAAATGTCCTGGGTCCAGCACCAGTGAGAATAAATATGGCCTCAGGGTTGGTGATCAGTAGGGACGAGCTTCGCATTCGATACAAACGTATGTTCGACTCAAACAATGTCTGTTCGTACGTTCGACGAAATTCGAACAAAAGAGGTCGTTCGCGCCAAATTTGAGTGACGCAAAACGGCCCATAATTCACTGCGGCATTGCGCACTGATGATTGGCCAAGCATGCTGTATGTCCCACATGCTTGGCCAATCACAGCGCGCAAAAAACGAAGAGCCATAATTGGCCAAAGCCTGGGTGGCTTTGGCCAATTATGGCTCAGGGCTTTAGCACACGCCCCACACTATATAAGGCCGCCTGCTGGGTGGCCTCGTGTAGTGTGTTCCGGCTTGTTAATGAAAGCAGTCAGAGAGACAGAGAGATTGTCTTTTTAGATAGCTAGATAGAGCAGGCAGGCAGGCTAGTCAGTTTAGCTTAATTTACAGTGTGTACAGAATATATATACATCCCTAGGAATTGTACATATATTTATACACTGTATAGCTTAGATAGATCAGTTCTTCCTAATTTACTGGCAGGCAAGTGATTGTGCTATTTAAAGACGTTATCACAGGTATAGACACCCAGCAGGTACAATATTTAAAGGAATTTTTTTTATTTTTTTATTTAAGCATCAATAAAATCACTGTTCCTGGAGCAGTGATTTTAATGATGCTTAACTTAAAAAAAAAATGAAAAATTCCTTTAAATATTGTACCTGCTGGGTGTCTATAGTTTGCCTGTGAAAACGTCTTTGAGAACCCGGGTCTTGCTCGAAGGAACATGTATCAATGGAAAAAAAAGTTTTAAAAACGGTAATTTTTTCAGGAGTCCTGCTCCTGAAAATACAATCGTTTTTTAAACTTTTTTCCATTGATACATGTTCCCTGGGGCAAGACCCGGGTTCTCAAAGACGTTTTCCAACAATAACTTGAATATTGGTCTTTAAAATGAGCGTTTTTGAATTCGAACGTTCGAATCCCATAGACTTCAATGGAGTTCTAAATGTTCGCGCGAACGGTCGGTCTGTTCGACGGTTCTGGTGCGAACCGAACGCGGGGGTGTTCGGATCATCCCTAGTGGTCAGTAGGAGGAGGATTAGGGCCCCTATCATTGGGAGGAATAGTATCCCATCATTCATATCAGTAGAAGAATTAGTGCCCCCTTGTAGGTGTCAGTGGGAGGAAAAGTGCCTCATATCAGTTGGAGGAATAGTGCCCCAAGGGTCGGATAAAGGCTAGCAAAGGGCCACATCTGGCCCTCGGGCCGCAGTTTGGAGACCACTGTTCTACACCTCTTAAATGGTAATGAGAAGAAATCCCCCATAAGCAGCAATT
The DNA here is from genome assembly GCA_029574335.1 of Rana kukunoris. Taxonomy (NCBI): domain Eukaryota; kingdom Metazoa; phylum Chordata; class Amphibia; order Anura; family Ranidae; genus Rana; species Rana kukunoris. The sequence goes on along the minus strand of CM056059.1, from coordinate 174,086,386 downwards.
TTTATTCTCAACCTTTTTAACCTTTGAGAAACCCTTGTAAAAATGTTCATGTCTCATGGAACCCTTACTAGACATTATGGAAGTTATTTACTAAGAGCGCATGGTGCAAAATCTGGTGCAGCTCTGCATAGATACCAGCTTTCAGGTCAGCTTAATTGAACAAGTTGAAGTTAGGAGCCAATTGGCGAGACAATACACAGGTACACCAGATTTTGAGTGCTCCAGTTTTAGTAAATCGCTCCCTATATGTATGGCTCACAGTACATTCACAAGATCAATACGTTTATAGAAATAATAATAAAGAAAAAAAATGTGGCTAAACTATGGCATTTGATGGGATTTGATTTGTAGGTGGATAATTTTTCAACACCTTCTGCTCCATATGTTCTAAAAGTGGACTATTTATTGGAGGCCAGTGGAAGGATTTTTGGGGATCATAATTGTTAGTGAGACACACCTTGCACTCTCCGGAAGCCCCCTAGCCCCCGTTTTACTTACCTAAACCCTGAATCACCAGTGGGTGTGATCCCGCAATGCCTTCCCCCAGCTCTTGTGGGCTCAATGACGCAGCACGCCCGGGGCGGGGCAGAGTAATACACTCGACGGCTATGGCTTTAAGTTACTGAACATGTATAATTTTACAGATCTTGCTGCAGTTTGCAACGTTTGTTTGTTCGTCCACCAAATTGAACGCTAAGATCAATGTGTACGACGGGGTGAGCAAGAACAGCTCTCTGTTGGCCACGATCAGGGCTGGCCAGCCTCTACCGGTGCTGATCTCATCTGGCAGTTTGATGTTGCTGGAATATATCACCAACCCATCTACTCCGAGCAGTTTCAATGGATCTTATAGCTCAGGTATGTATCCAACTTTGGTGTGTATTATATGGTCAAAAGCATTTATTCATTGTGCCCTAACCACTTGAGAACCAGTCTGTACAGTATATACCCCATCATTGCCAGACCATGCACCCATTTTTAGTAGTTTAACAGACAATTACTCCATCGTGGAATAGTGTGTACCCAATTTAAATTTATATAAATTCTTGGAAACAGAAATTTATTTTGATGGTATTTAATACCACAGTTTTTATTTTTATTTATAAAGGGGGAAAAAACAGCAGTACAAAAAAAAAAGTAACCTTTACTTACTATTCTAAAACATCAAATAAAATTGCCAGAAAAGTACGAAAACCCTTGAAATTACCCGTTTTAGACAGCCCAAGGTAATTGTCTCTTTTTTTTTCAAAATTTTTGGGGAAATTAGGTATTGAGGTGGCTAAACATGGAGATAATTATAAGGCTTTCCAAATACTTCTGGGTAGGCAGCAGTCTAATAAATGTAAGGCTCTGTACACACGGGCAAGACTCTTGTTAGGGAAAAAAAAAAACTTGTTTTCCCTGACGAGATTCTTGGCAAGAATCACTTGGCGCCCGAGTGTACACACAGACCTTTTCAAAAGAACCGCAGTTCTCTTGAAAAGGCAAGGACGTGGTGACGTCATTGCGTGCGATGAGCATGCGCTCGTCACATTCGATGCCGTCGCCGCCATCTTGCTTCACCCTACCTATGCCGTGGAAGCTACCACGTATGCGTCAAAGTCATTTCAAGCATACGCTGGTTTCCAAGGCGACAGGTAAGTATACACACTCTCTGGTTTTTCGTCGGGAAACAGGCCGACAAGAATCTCGATAAAAAAAATTGCTTTTTTTACTCGTCGAGAATCTGGCCAGATTTCCTAACGAGAAACCTGAAAACCTTGTACACACGAACGGTTTTCTCGGCAAGAAGCAGTTTTCTTGCAGGTTTTTGCCGAGAAAAACAGTCGTAAATACGAGGCCTTACTCTTAAAACTATGTAGCGCCCCCTTACTTTCAGTATGGGCACTACGCTAAAGTTAGTGGGGGAGTGGGAGAGTTAGGTTGCTCTGACTCTTAATTTCGTTAAATTTGGGCTGCTGTCATTTTAGAACTGTCCTGTGGGTCAGTCTGCGCTCCGGGGGTGTCAATCTCACCCCCGGACGACAGATGGCATCAGAGGGGTTCTAACAGAGGCACTTTTCCCCGGCGGGCAGTTGGAGGAGTTTTTCCCTCGCGGGGCATGCTGGGGAGGGGTATATCTGTGGCAAATGCCATTTTTCGGGGTTCTTCACGGGTTCCTGGTTCCGGGTGCGGCACCCACCTTTAGGGTGTGCGCATCCAACAGACCCCGGCGATATGGCCTACCAGGCCAGGGTCGAAAGTTACGCGGAGTTCCTGGTGGATGCTGCCGAGGGGCCCCAGTGACTTGCTGGGTCCCCTCACCACTACGAGAAAGATCCTAGGCCGCTGGCTGTACGGTGGGGAATCGGCTCAAGGAGAACCCGGAGGCAGGTTATCTGAGAGACTTGAATGAACCATCGGGGATCTAGTGACTGACACATTGACAGGTACACTTCAACTGTCAACCAGTCACCTAATTGTAATTCACCGGAAAGGTTTCGCTCTGCTCTTCACATTGTCAGCATAGAGCCTGTGCCAGAGGCCTCATCTGGCATCTTAAATCCAATCAGAGCCAGGTCCATAGCAAGGACCTGTTCCTTTCAGCAACCTTAAAAGTGGAACTCTGGCTGCCAGGCTTGTGGCAGGAGTCTCTCTGGGGATCACTTCACCCACTCTGGCTAGAGTGGCGACGAAATATATTGTTACTGAGAGCAGGCTTGCTCTCCTGTCCATCCAAGCCTGATACTGCAAGGTTTTCCTTCACTTCATCAGCCTGTCCTATCTACTTCCTGTTGATGTTAGTCGTGTTGGACCCAAGAAATAAAGCATTTTAGAAAACCTCATCTCCTGGCTGGACATTCGCTTACTGCTCTGCTCACTAACATCACCCCTAGACAACGCTGAAAGGTAACTTAATACGCCGATCCCAAATCAACCAGTGGCTCCTGAGGGGGGTAGCGCTACAACTGTGATGCAGCTCTTTGTATCTTATTCACACTTTTTTGTTTAATTTACAGTGGCATATGGTGGTAGTTTTACCACAAATGGCAGTACTGTGGTGTCCCCAAAGTACCCCTCCTCCTACCCAAACAATGTAAATGGCACCTATATCATCATTGCTCCTCCAGGAAATCAAGTAAGTACTGTATATCAGAGACATTATCGACTTCTTCCAACATCTCAAATGACCTTTTGTTGCAATATTTTTGACTTTCCAATAAATTAAGGCAATGGGTCACAACACACCGTTGTGTGGTTTTTCCATGCTCTGTAAGGGCTCTAATCCATAGGCCTTGCTTCCACGAGTTTGACATGCTTTTGGAACACACCCCAATACAATTGAGAAAAATCCTATTGACATTAAGGCTGAGTTCACACTTGTGTGATGCCAGACATTGCATGTGATTCGCACAGCATTGCTGTGCAGATCACATGCAATGTCTGTCCGTATTTGCATTGCATTCGAATCAAAACTAAAAAATGCAGGACCCTTTTTTTGGTCCGCACTGTAATCAGATCGCATGAGTATTTACACCTATGCAATCCGGTTCTTGCACCATTGCACTGCGATCTGTGAACTGAGCTGTGGGTGTCATTAAATTTGTATTGACACCCGCACTGGAATCGTGCTGGCTCCCACATCATACAAGTGTGAACCAAGCCTAAAAGGTGCATCTGACCTGCTTTTAGTTATGCTGCATTTTTTCGGATGCAGCATGAACTTTTTGAACTGCAGTCAAAACAGGTCCAATTCAACCTTTACTTGTCAACTACTGCATTTTCTATCCAAACACAGTTACATGCATTTGAATGAAAAACAAATCTTTTTGACAATAAAGTTTGTTAGCATGTACCCCAGTACTATTTATATACCACGCTTGATTAATCAGCATCCAGCGACTAGAACTTTGAGTCAAACTATAGTAACAAAAGCTAAAACCACAAATAAAATCAAAAACTTTTTTTTTATTTTTAGTTAGAATTAATTAAAATTTCTATCAAGTTTGTATTTCAATGTGACCACTTTGGGGAGATTTTTCCTCACTTCCTGTCCCTGTGAGGCCTATATTAGAAAAGAGAGAAATTTTCCATGGACCAGCTGGCACAGACTGCAATGTCAAACCCTTTCTTACTCTACTTACTCGACTAACAAGGTGTTGTTTTGGTTTGTCTTTGTTACTTTAGATTGCACCAGTTTCAGTAAATTTCTCCTTTCTGTCTTAAATAAGAAATGAAAGATATATTTGTAAAACCTTTTTTCAGCAGTTACAAATATGGATGTATTTGATGATTACAGTTTCATTTTGAATTACCGTATTTATCGGCGTATAACACACACTTTTTTACCCTGAAAACAGAGGGTAAATCATGCCTGCGTGTTATACGCCGATATCTGTATTTTTTTACCAACGGGGGGCGGGGATCAGGCGGTCCGCCCCTGGTGCCACCTATTGGGAGGGTATCAGGCCAGCCGCCCCGCCTCTTCTGGCTCTGGGACATCTTGGCCAGCACACTCCAAACGTCATAAAACACCACTGCCAGTCCCCTCCCACACACCGCTCGCCCCGTGCCACTATCAGTGTAAATCTAAGCCCTCAAATCCCTCCACCAATGCTGCACGTACTGGCTGCTCTCCTCCTCCCGCTCTGCCCCCTCCTCTAGTGTAGCTTTTTGATTGGGAGGAGGAGAGCGATCATGTGACCGTCAATGAAAGTGAGGAGAGCAGTCACATGACCAGGTCCACAGCGCCAATGGAGGTTTTCAGAAGCTCTGATCCACATCGTGTGACACAGGAGGAGTGGCGCATGAGTAGGGTCTGGCAGCGATGCCCTGGATATTCCAGAGAATGCTGGCAATCCAGACTGGGGGTCTTGTGGGAGTGCAGGCTTTATAATGAAAAAGGTCAGTGTACAGTGCGGAGGTCTGTGTACAGTGCGAGGGTCTGCGTACTATGAGGGGGTCTGTGTACTGTGCAGGGGGCCTGTGTACAGTGCAGGGTCTGTATACTATGCTGGCGTCTGTGTACAGTGTGGGGGTCTGCGTACTGTGCAGGGGGTCTGTGTACAGTTCGGGGGTCTGTGTACTATGCAGGGGTCTGTGTACAGTGCGGGGGTCTGTGTACAGTCCGGGGGTCTGTGTACAGTGTGGGAGTCCCTGTGTTATGCATGGGGCCCTGTGTACCATGCAGGGGGCTGTGGAAAGTTTTTTTCCTGAAACTTCCCTCTTAAAGTTAAGGTGCAAGTTAAGTATGACATGAGCTTAACTATACCTTGTTTTTTTAGTGCTACTTTGTAAATATTCTGTATGGAATGCAACTTTGATGATGATTGGGGTATATTTATTAAGCCAGGAATGTGACATTCACTAAACATTGATAGCAGTTCAATTAATCACTGTAATGTACAACACGCACCAGGAAGATACATTGGCAGTGAATTATTGGTGAATGTTACATATACTAATACTACTATATAAATGACTCAGTCTTACAATAATGAATATTTTCCAGGTAATGCTGACATTCAGTGATTTTGGCTTAGAGTCATCCACGCAATGCTCCAATGACTACCTAGAGATTAGAGATGGTGGGAACCGTACCGCGCCAATCCTTGGTGTTTACTGCGGACAAATGTACAACCTGACAGTAAAATCCAGTGGGCCAATGGCACTTCTCCAGTTCTCCAGCAACAACAAAGTCAAAGGAATAGGGTTCAGTGCAAATTATTACTTTGGTAAGTTGACATTCTTTTAGATACATGCATACCCCACTTTTAAGTACACAATGGGACCAGAGCATGTATGTAAAATGAAAATGTACTTAAAGTGAAACAATACCTTTTTTCACTTATAGGGTGTAGTGGGGGGGGGGGGTCAGGGGGATGTTAAGAGCTGTAGTTACGGTCTCAGGGGCTGTAGTGGGGGTGTCAGGAGCACACTGGAACAGGACGGTCTATGCTCTCTGAGCTTCTGCTCCTTTTACTGCGGCTGCAAAATGTCTGTACAGTACTTGTAAGGCACTTTACATACACTCACGGGTATGTACTTACTCGCGAGTGTATGTAAAGTGAGTGTACTTAAAGCAGGGTATGCCTGTATATAGTTGTGGTTTTATAAAATGAACTACACCAGAAATCATGATTCTTGCCTTAGAGCCGGTTCACACTGGGGCGACTCATCAGGCGGCACAGCCGCCTGACGGGTCGTGTGTCATTCAATGCTATGGAACCGTTCTAATAGGAGCGACCTGCATTGACTTCTATACAGAGTTGCCCCCGGAGTCGTGCCGCGGGAGTGTGAACCGGCTCTAAATCTTCTCAGTAGGGGAGCAGAAAAAGAAATGATACATATACATTTCCTTAATGTTACACTTTATGCTCCTCCAAAACTCGGCATGAGAGCAGTTTTTCTATTCTTTGTGTGGTGTGTAGAGCATTTCACCATGAAATAATGGCACAAGATCACCATAGAAAGAGAGAAAGTACTAAAGGAACCCACAAGCCCTCCAACCGAATTAGTGCATAGTACAGTAAAAACTTCCTAGAACAGAAGATATTCACATTCTCATTCCCCCCCCCCCCAAAAAAAAGGATTATTCCTCATTTCAGTAGAGCAGACATACATTTCTCAACAGCCCTTTGGCCAAATACACACCCAGGACCACTGTCGAAGAGCCATTTATTCCAAAGATCATTATATACACGGCAATGATGAAGGCCAAATTGTCTGAAATAACTATACATAGTCTGGAAAAAATTGGTCTGTTGGTGCACAACAAAAATGCCAAAATGATACACATTATTGACTCAGAGATCTTATTAAATACTGTACTTTGCAAAAATAAGTCTTATGCCGCGTACACACGGTCGTTTTTTGTGATGAAACAAAACAAAGTTTTAAAAAACGTCATTTAAATTGATCGTGTGTGGGCAAAACGTCGTTTTATGTCTTCAAAAAAACGACCAAAAAAAAATTCGAACATGCTTGAATTTTTTATGTCGTTTTTCAGAATGTCGTCTTTTGTTTCACAAAAAATGATCGTGTGTGGGCAAAACGACGTTTAAAACAACGTTTTTAAACCCGCGCATGCTCAGAAGCAAGTTATGAGACGGGAGCTTCAATGGAACAGAGTGCCGTCGAAAGTGTCTTACGTAACCGCGCTTTGCAAGAGCATTTTCAGAAAACGATGGTGTGTATGCAACATCGTTTTTTAAAATGAAGTTTGAAAAACGTAGTTTTGTTTCATGAGATAAAACTACGTTTTTTACATCACAAAAAGTGATCGTGTGTACGCGGCATTAAAGCTGAGTAAAAAAAGGATTTTTAATAAACAGCTTACCTGTAAAATCCTTTTCTTGAAGTACATCACGGGACACAGAGCGCATAGCCATTACACTTGGGTTATATGAGTACCTTCAGGTGATGGACACTGGTGTAATCAATTTCACAGGAAGTTTCCTCCCTATATAACCCCCTCCCACTGGGAGTGCTTCAGTTTTGTAGCAAGCAATTCCTCCGAGGTTACACAATGTTCCCCAAAAGAGGGGTGGGAGCTCTGTGTCCCGTGATGTACTTCAAGAAAAGGATTTTACAGGTAAGCTGTTTATTAAAAATCCTTTTTTCTTTATCGTACATCACGGGACACAGAGCGCATAGCCATTACACTTGGGATGTCCTAAAGCAATGCTCTATGAAGGGAGGGAGACCGTAAGGCCAAGAATAGCCAAACAAAAAATTATCAGGAAGTAAAATAGCTCCACCAACAGAGAAAAGGGGGCGTGACCCGGACCAGAGGATTCTATACTGCTGCCCGTAGGACCGCCTGCCCAAATGCTGTGTCCGTACCCTTTGCAACGTCCAACTTATAAAATGTAGTTAACGTATGTACGGAAGACCAGGTTGCCGCCTTGCAAACCTGTGCCATAGAGATCTGATGGTGTGCCGCCCAGGAGGCACTCATGGCCCTCGTAGAATGGGCTTTAACTGATAAGGGAGGTGGAACGCGCTTCAGACCATAGGCCTGAAAAATCAGCTGCTTAATCCACCTAGCCAAGGAAGACTTGGCAGCCGGCTGACCCTTCTTGGGGCCATCCGGGAGAACAAAAAGCACATCTGTTTTCCGAATCTTCTCTGTAGCCTTGAGATAGACCCTCATGGCTCGAACCACGTCCAAAGTATGAAGCAGTCTTTCCTCTCTGGACTGGGGAGTAGGAAAGAAGGATGGCAGGACTAGGTCCTGATTCAAGTAAAAACTGGATATGACCTTAGGAAGGAAAGAAGGTTGAGGCCGCAGAACCACTCTGTCCTTATGCAGAATAAGGTATGGCCCCTGCATGACAAGGCTGCCAGCTCGGAAACCCTTCTGGCCGAAGCCATAGCCACCAAGAAAACCAACTTTCGGGTTAGTAGCACAAGAGGGATTTCTGTCAGAGGTTCAAACGGCTGCCTTTGTAAAGCTGACAAGACCAGATTTAAATTCCAGGGGCAGAGGGGAGCTCTAATAGGGGGATTCACATGCAAGACCCCCTGCAAGAAGGTTTTCATAAGCGAATGGGTGGCCAAGGGTCTTTGAAACCATATTGATAAAGCCGACACCTGCCCCTTTTAGAGTACTAAGAGCCAACCCTTTGTCAAGGCCAACCTGGAGGAATCGCAAGATCCTGTCAATAAAAAACTTTTGAGGATGCCATTTTTGAGACTCGCACCACTACACATAGGTTCTCCAGACTCTGTAATAAATATTTCTAGAGACTGGTTTCCTAGCCTGAATCAACGTAGATATGACCTGAGAGGCCTCTGCCCTTAAGAATTAGGGATTCAGCCGTCAAATTTAGCTGCTGTGAAGCAGGGTGGCAGATTGGGCCCTGAGACAGCAGATCTGGGCGCAGGGGGAGCGGCCACGGCGCCCCGACTGACATCCTCACGATGAGTGCGTACCAAGCCCTCCTGGGCCAGGCTGGGGCCACCAGGATCACAGGCCTGCGCTCCACCCTGATCCTCCGTAGAAGGCGGGGAATCATCTGCAGTGGAGGGAACGCATACAGGAGAGAAAACTGGTGCCAGGGGCAAACCAACGCATCGGTCCCGTAGGCCGAGGGATCCCTGGCTCGGGATATGAATTTGTCCAACTTTTTGTTGGATCTCGTTGCCATAATGTCCACATCTGGAACTCCGAATCTTTGGCAAATCTCTTGGAATACCTGGGGGTGAAGAGACCACTCCCCCGGGAGCAACTGTTGACGACTCAAAAAATCTGCTTGAGAATTGTCTATCCCTGGGATGAACACCGCCGAGATGCAGGGTACATGGGCTTCGGCCCATGAGAAAATCAGGTTTACTTCCCTTTGGGCCGCTAGGCTCTTCGTGCCCCCCTGGTGGTTTATGTATGCCACCGCAGTGGCATTGTCGGACTGTATCCTTACTGGCAGACCCTGAAGGGGGAGAGTCCAGGCGACCAGGACCAGCCGAGCAGCTCTGATCTCTAGGATATTGATGGGAAGCAGTTTTTCTGCCTCCGACCACAGCCCTTGCTGGGTCTGTCCTTCTAGAACTGCCCCCCAACCTGACAGGCTGGCATCCGTGGCTACTATCTTCCACGTGATGGGGCAAAAGGATTTCCCCTTTGACAAATTTTGAGGGACCAGCCACCAGAACAGGCTGCGTCGGACTCCTGGGGAGAGCACTAACGGACGATCTAACGCCTGAATGGACTTGTTCCAAGCAGAGAGAATGGCTGTCTGGAGATATCTGGTATGGATCTGGGCGTAGGGCACTGCCTCGAAGGCGGCCACCATCTTCCCCAGCAGTCGCATACATAGGCGAATAGTCGGCCTCTTCTTGCCTAAGATCACTTGAACTGCTTGAGTTATTGATCTGACCTTTGCTTGAGGTAAAAATATCCTCTGGCAGTCTGTATCTAGCCGAAGGCCTAGATATTCCAACTGCTTTGTGGGTTTCAATATCGATTTTTCTTGGTTCACAATCCACCCGAATTCCTCTAGATGCCAAACTGTGCGAACTACTGCATGATTGAGGCTGGAAGCTGATCTGTCGATAACCAGAAGATCGTCCAGGTATGCCAGGACCAAAATGCCTTCTGTCCTTAGGACGGCTAGCACCGGGGCTAACACCTTTGTGAATACCCGCGGAGCTGTTGCCAACCCGAAAGGGAGGGCTACGAACTGGTAATGACGGTGATCTATCATAAAACGAAGAAACCTGTGATGTGCCGGGTAGATCGGCACGTGCAGATACGCATCCTTTATGTCTATAGATGCTAGAAAGTCGTCTTGATGTAGGCTGGCTGCCACCGAACGTATGGACTCCATACGAAAGGTCTGAATCTTTAGAAAGCGATTTAGGCGTTTGAGGTCTAAGATAGGCTTGACGTCGCCATTGGGCTTTGGTATTATGAAAAGGTTGGAGTAGAATCCCAGACCCCATTCCTGGGTTGGTACTTCTACAATTACTCCTTGGAGCAAGAGACGATACAATGCTTTTACAAGAGAGGCCCTCTTTAATGGGTCGCTTGGAAGACTTGACCCCTGAAAATGAGGAGGGGGGACTTCCCGAAACTCTAGCTTGTAGCCCGTGGCTACCACGGACAGTACCCAAGAGTCGGGAATTCTGGCCTCCCACACTTCGGAGAAAAACCGAAGCCTTCCCCCCACCCAAGAGAGTGGGGTGCCCCTTCATGAATCTGACTTGATGACTGGTTTAACCGGCTTGCGAGACCATGGCCTCTTGCCTGCCGTGGCTTGTCCTTGTGGGCGGCTATTAAATGCTGAACGCCCGGGAGGCCGTCAATACTGACGGGAAGTTGAAGGGGCCGAGCCTGCGAAGGCCTGTCGCTTAAACGCGGGCCCACGCGATCTTTTCTTGACAGGCAAGAAAGAACTTTTACCACTTGATATGGTCTGGATATATTTATCTAGGTCTTCACCGAATAGTCTCCCACCATGAAAGGGAAATCCTGCTAAAAAGCCTTTTGCAGGGTGCCTCTGCTGACCAGTTCTTCAGCCACAAAAGGCGACGCATATGAACCAATAGCAGAGATAAACGGGACGCCTGTTGAATGGAGTCCTTAATAGCATCTACTGCAAAGCAGAGAGCCCTTGGGAGGTCAGCCAATTCACGAGCTTGCTGAGCCGGTATGTACCTTAATATTTGTTTAGTCTGATCCTTTAAAGCCTGACAAACGCCAATGGCTGCCACCGCTGGCTGAACCACGGCACCTACTGTGGTAAAAGAAGCCATCAGTAGGGTCTCCAACTTTTTGTCGACTGGATCTTTAAACATCTGGACATTTTCAACCGGACAGGTCAGGGATTTTTTACGCAGGAAATGGCTGCGTCCACGGTAGGGAGTGCCCATTTTTTTGCAAATTCCTCTTCCATAGGATAGAGAATAGTGAACCTTTTAGGAGGGATAAAGATCCTATCAGGTTGAGCCCAATCCTGAAAAATCACGCTCTCCAGAAGGGGGTGAATCGGAAAAGACGCACAACTTAATGGTGCCTTCAAGGAACCTAAAGAGGATACCGTGGGGGCTAATTGTTCTGACACTGGAAGTTTAAAAGCAGTGCGAACCATATCTGTCAGAGACTGGATCCACAGGCTCTCCGCTTGAGAAGCCGAAAAAATTTCATCTACAGTGGAACCCTCAATGTCTGAACCGTCGGGACTCGGGTCCGCTTGATCCCCCTTTGGGTCCAATTCCTCCGAAGAGAGGACCTCTGCATCTGAAAACACCAATCTAGGTGACGGGGATCTAGCCCGCTTGCCACCTGGCAAAGAGCGGGCAATTAAAGCAGTTAACCTTTCCTCTAGCCCACCCAGGGTGGTCGCTAGCATTTCTTCCGTAACGTAAACGAGATTGGGTTGATTGGGGGCCGCCTCTGCCCCTAGCACCCTCAATGGCTCCTGCAACATGCTGTTCGGTGGTCTATCTGGTGAGGCCCAAATCCTCTGACCCCGATGGAGACCCCTTCAGTTTTTTTGATACCTTTTGCAGCCTTAGCTGGTCCTGATCCCTTGGGAGCCATTGCACAACCTTGAGACACCCCTAAAGCCAACACCCAACTGTTGTAGCTAGAAGTGAACCATTAATAAGAACAGGCTATGGTAATATTTTTCCAAATTTTCATACGCCCGAGAAGACGGCAATACCGAGGAAGTCCTGTGAGTATTGCCACACCAAAGCCCGTTAGCTGGAGCCCAAGGTTGCACCGACTCAGATACTGCCAGATCTAAGGCTGAGTCCCTTTAAGAAAAAAAAAACTTTTTTTTTTTTTTTTCTGGTCAGTATGGAGCTAAGTCCAGACCTGAAGATCCACAAACCCCCACTGGGTGTCACTGTATAGCCAGAACTGGCTCAGCTGCGCGCTCTGTGTCCTCAGCCTCCTCTGCTTTCAGGAGGGAATGACCAGCCAGGAAATGCTTTGCTGCTTTAACTGAGACCTGACGCTGCTGGCCCGCCCCCCCCACGCACGCTGACGCTGTAAAAGGCGGCGCGCACGCGCGCGGGCGCCCCCCCCCCCCACACTGAAACCAACATGGAGGAAGCAGAAAGCAGAGGAGAAGCCTGGACCAGCGCTAGCAACCCAACAGACACCAGGCAAGACACTAATCTTTATTGTAGTGCACACATAGAGGAAGCTGTCCCCATAGGCTTCCTAAGAAACAGGAGTTTTGCCATCATTTCCTCCTTATAGCACGTGGGGCTGCAGTATCATGCTAACAGGCAGATCTGGGGGGAGTAGCAAATACATATCTTTAAAAGCATACATATACCTACATGTTATCTGGGTAAACATTAGTACATCCCATCCTGCCTCAAAAGACATAGTGGAGATAGTGGCTGATGCACAAGCATACCATTAGCCGACCCAGAACCCCCAGGGGGATACCTACTGTCGAACCAAGTCCCGCAGGTTCCCTCTTACCTGCTCCACGCCGCAGGGTATTGCAAACTGCAAGAGGCCCAATCTTCCCCCATCTCCGTGGGTATTGTCTTGGACCTTCAGGGACCGGGGTCCTGTGTTAAGGAACCCACACACCTGGACCTATATAGCATCCTGGCATCAGTAGCGTTTAGTTCTTGGAAGAGACTAAGGCACTGGAGCCCAGAATCCAGCCCTCCAAGGAGAGGCATTATAAGCAAAACCCCACTCCAGCAGGGCCCGGGTACCGTACACCTTGGCTTTGAAGCACTTCGGACGGATCCGGCTAGCTATCCTGGGTCCCGAGACCTCCGAGGGACAGCTAGACGTGACCAACACCTAAGACACTGGCGAAAAAACTGAAGCACTCCCAGTGGGAGGGGGTTATATAGGGAGGAAACTTCCTGTGAAATTGATTACACCAGTGTCCATCACCTGAAGGTACCCATATAACCCAAGTGTAATGGCTATGCGCTCTGTGTCCCGTGATGTACGATAAAGAAAAAAAAACTTTTTTTTCCAACGGAATTTTACCTCAAACTTGTCTTGCATACAAACAGTCACACAAATTATGTCAGAAATTCCGACCATCAAGAACACGGTGACGTACAACACTATGACGAGCCGAGAAAAGTCCAACGATTCCGAGCATGCGTCAAATTGATTCCCATCGGAAAATTTGAGAAGCAGCTCTCAAATTTTTTCTGTTGGAAATTCCGAAAACTCAACATGTTATTGAAATTACAATAACATCTTGAGTTAGGGAGTTGGGATTACATGTAGTTGGAATATATTACAAATGTATTCTGATCATATATAAAGCCTTCATCTAAAATATATCTTTTGTCTATATTCAATCTTATCTCCATGTAATGTCACCTTCATTTTCTTCTACAATTTCCTGTCTTTCCAGCACATCTAAAAATGTATTTTACAATTCTTATTTCAGTGTCCTTGAGGTGAAGATTCCAACTGAACTAAGGTAACCGGACAGCCACAGCAGGTAATGAAGATTCCCGTTTATTGGTCTACACAAATGTAGAATGACCCATCACTGATAACTCCATTTCCACCTTCATAATCTATCTAAACTCAAAACTTTATTAGCTTTCAAAAGAGTAGGCTTTTGCCTTGTACACACGATCGGAATTTGTCACACCAAATTCCGACCGTCAAGAACGCGGTGAGGTACTACACTAGTAAGAGCCGAGAAAAATTAATTCCAATTCTTTCCAGTATGCGTCGACTTGATTCTGAGCATGCATGTTTTTTTTTCTGTCGGAGTTCCATACAGACGAACGGAATTTCCGTCGGAAAAAAAAGAGAACATGAAGGAAAAACTCAGATGGGGCACACACATGGTCGGAATATCCGATGAAAAAATTCCGTCTGACTTTTTTCATCAGAAATTCCGATCATGTGTACAAGGCATAAGATTAGAACCCGTTAGGTTCTTATTGCGGTCTTGGTCCCCATTGAGGGGATTCACCCTCTGCATTTGTCCTGTTGATAATTTTTACTACCATTTTTATTTTATTTTCTTTACTGCCACTAGATCGCGAATAGATTGAAAATATTCCAATGTAGACCCATATTGCATTGACAACTGTCCGAGAGGGAATTTTTTTCACTTTGAAGAGATTTTTTCTTGCTTCCTGTTGTGACTACGGCATGCACCTCACTTCTGGTGACATATTTTTGGACAGTGTAATCTTTTTGGAGGTCTCAGGTCACATAGGTGACTCATTTCGCAGATGTCACTCCCCATTGTCCACAATGAGTGACGGCACTTCAGGTTTTGCCGGAGCAATGTTTTTGAACCTACTATGTGGAAATGTACAACACCTGTGGACTAATACACGTGGCGGCAGCATAGAAAACCTTATTTAGCAAGTATGTGTCCACCAATCTGTTAAGGAAGCATCTAGGGGCAGGGCCAGGGCAGGTGTCTACATAAAGAACATTATGGGATGTCTCACTTATGCTGACCATGTTGGACGCTACACCATCCTGCCCTGTAGATCCTGCAAGTTAATGTGCTAGAGCAGCTCATTTAAAATTAATTTGCAGCCAATGCACCCTAATGCCGTGTACACACGTCGGAAAATTTGTGTGTATGCTCTATCGGACATTTTCTGTCAGAATTTCCGACAATAAATGTTTGAGAGCTGGTTCTCAATTTTTCCAACAACAAAAGTTCTTGTCGGAAGTTCCGATCGTCTGTAGCCAATTCTGTCACACAAAAATCCTACGCATGCTCGGAATCAATTCAACATATGCTCGGAATCATTGAACTTCATTTTTCTCGGCTCGTCGTAGTGTTGTACATGACCGTGTTCTTGTCGTTCAGAATTTCCGACAACATTTGTGTGACCGTGTGTATGCAAGACAAGTTTGAGCCAACATCCGTCTGAAAAAAATCCACAGTTTTGATGTCGTAATGTCCGATCGTGTGTACGCGGCATTACATGTACTAAAATTGCATATGACCCTTTTTTGTAAGGTATGGTATGTCAATGCACTACTATGCATTACTGCACTTTGCAGCACACTGCACCACTGGTGCACTGCTTTAGGGTGCCAAAAATCAATGATGTTACAAGATAGCAAATATTGTAGTAACACTTGTGCCAAAGTCTGTGTTACTGCAATGCAGAAGTGTATATGGGCAATACAAAATGTAGGGACTTTGTAATAATATTTGTTTTATACAAATGCTGTACCAGCTGAAGCTACTTTGATTTAGAAACATGTATCATTATAAGTCAAATACATTTTATTCGTAACAGTTAGAGCCGGTTCACACACAGGCGGCATGACTTTGGGGGCGACACGGCAAGGCGATCTCAAGGCGACTTGAGAGGCAACTCGCAAAATGACTTCTGTATTGAAGTCAATGCAAGTCGCCCCCAAAGTCATACAGGAACCTTTTTCTAAGTCTAAATGTTCTTTGTGGTTCTTTTTTATGTTCCTTATATTTATTGTATTTGCTTGAAATACAACTACAGTAAAACCTTGGATTGTGGGCATAATTTGTTCCAGAAATATGCTTGTAATCCAAAGCACTTGTATATCGAAGCAAATTTCCCCATAAGAAATAATGGAAACCCAGATGATTCGCTCCACAACCATTTATTCACAGGTCCTTCAGTTTATAGTCCATATAAAAAGATTATAGCAATGTGACCGGGTTGTGTAACCATAAAATATCCATCCACAAGGGGATTAGAAGCAAAATCCAGCAGGAGCTACACAGTATAGAGACTGGCGTCTCCAAGTGTAGCAATAAGTTGCTAAATGTTGTACATTTATTAAATGTTACCATATTGCTACATTTAGGGGCACCTCTCTTCTCTTTTATACTCATGAAGCTACTTGTATATCAAGACATTGCTTGTATATCAAGTCAAAATGTATTAAAAAAAATGCTGGTCTTGCAAATCTCTCTTAAACCAAGGTTTTACTGTAAACTGTATCTGAGCACCAAAAAATTAACTCAATGCTTTATTTTGTTTAAAAAAAAATATATATATATTGAAACTCCTTCTAGCATTTCTAGCTGCAGCCATCTTGAATAAGGGCAGATGATTAATGGTCATGATTCATGCAATGATACATTTGTTTAGAAAAAATATATATATTTTAGACAAGCTGACCCTTTAACCACTTCGAGACTAGACTCGTTCACCCCCTTTCTGCCGAGACCAGTTTTTAGTTTTCATTTAATTTCATTGCTGTCATAATTTGAACGACAATAACTCAGCGAAGCAACACTGTACACAAATTAATTCCATATCATTTTTTGAGACAGATCGAGCTTTCTTTTAATGGTATTTAATCAGCGTGTTTTGTATTTTTGTTAAATAAAGAAAAACTGACTAAAAAATCTTTTTTTTTTTTTTTTAAAGTTTCTGTTATAAAACGTTGCAAATAAATAATCTTCATTAATTTAGGCCAAAATGCTAAATTTGTTAACAAAAAAAGTCTACATAAAGTATTTAAAAATTGATCAATCCTGATGCTCGAACTGCTTATTTCTAATATTGAGGCCCTGAAATGCCAGGACAATACAAATTCAACCCCCCCCCCCCCCCCACGACCCCTTTTTGGAAAGTGGATAGTCCATAGGTATTTAGTAAGAAGCATGGGGAAGTTTTAGAAGTTATAATTGTTTGACACAGTTCTTTAACCCCTTCAATACTGGGCTTTTATAGACACCTCCATACCGGGCCTATTCTGGCACTTCTCTCCTACATGTACAAATCATAATTTTTTTTTCTAGAAAATTACGCAGTACCCCCAAACATTATATATGTTTTTTAGCAGACACCCTAGGGAATAAAACGACGGTCATTGCAACGTTTTATCTTGCGCGGTATTTGCGCAATAATTTTTCAAACGCCTTTTTTGGGGGGAAAAAATTGTTTCATGAATTAAAAAAATAACAAAACAGTAAAGTTAGCCCAATTTTTTTGTAAAATATGAAAGATTATGTTACACCGAGTAAATAGATACCCAACATGTCACGCTTTAAAATTGCGCACCCTCATGGAATGGCGCCAAACTTCGGTACTTAAAAATCTCCATAGGCAACGCTTTGACATTTTTTACAGGTTACCAGTTTAGATTTACAGAGGAGATCTAGTGCTAGAATTGTTGCTGCCACTCTAACGCACGCGGCGATACCTCACATATGTGGTTTAAACAGCGTTTACATATGTTGGCGGGACTTGCGTGTGCGTTCGCTTCTGCGCGCGAGCTACCGGGGACAGGGGCGTTAATTTTTTTTTTATTATTATTTTACATATTTTTTATTGAATTTTTGTATCACTTTTATTCCTATTACAAGGAATGTAAACATCCCTTGTAATAGGAATGTGTGTGACAGGTCCTCTTTATGGAGAGATGTGAGGTCAATAAGCCCCCACATCTCTCCTTCAGGCTGAAAACCATGAGATCGGTGAAAAAAATTCACCGATCTTATGAATACTGTTGCTTAGTAGCCGCAATCGCGGCTTTGTTTACGTACGGGACCCGGGCGTGATGTCATCACATCGCGCCTGGGTCCTCCGACGGTCATAGAGATGACTCTATGCATCCTGCAAGCGCTGGATGATTCATTCTCCGGGCCCCCGATGGCACGGGAGAGCCCGGTGAAGCACCGGATGGCGGCGGGAGGGGGGGGTATCCCCTCCCGCCGCCTATAAGAACGATCAAGCGGCGGAACCGCCGCCATGATCATTCTTATGTTGTGCAGAATCGCCTGAAGAAGAGATGGATATCCGGATGATGCCTCTCGCTGCAGGCATCATTAAGATATTGCCCCCCCCCCCCAAAGTCCAGGACGTCATATGACGTCCACCCGGGATGGGAGATCCCCTTTGTGGACGTCATATGACAATGGCCCAATATTGAAGTGGTTAAAAGTGTAAAAAAAAAATACATAAAAGTAAATACCGTATTTATTGGCGTATAACACGCACCCTAACTTTAGGCCGGGTTCACACCTATGCGAATTGGTTGCGGCTTAAACCGCATCTAATACGCAGAACATTTTTAAATACATTGTTTTCAATGAGGCTGGTTCACATATGTGCGATGCATTCGCACTGCGCATTGCCGGAAATCCGTATGCGTTGTGGAGGCCTTGCGGTGCGGCTCAGGTGCGAATTCAGTCCCATTATCTTCTATGGGTACGCAGCTGATTCGCAGATGTGTTCAGTTCTCTTCAGGAATTTCTCTCATTCAGCTCAATACACTTCTCCCCCACTCTCCTCTCACTCAGAACTTCCCCCAGGTCTCCAAATTCGCAGCAGAAAAGGAGCTAATCTGCTGAACACTTCTCTTATCTATCTGCAGAGATAAAAAAGCTGAAATTCTCACAGCACAAGTGTGAACCCAGCCTTAAGAGGAAAGTTTCAGAAAAAAAAAAAAAAACTTTCCACAGGCCCCTGCTTATAACACGCAGCACAGTTTACCCTTTATTTTCAGGGTAAAAAAAAAAGGGAGTGTTATATGCCAATAAATACAGTAATTTTCACAAAATTGTTATTTCCCATACACAGCTTAGACCAGGCATGTCCAAAGTCCAGCCCGAGGGCCGAATGCGGCCCTTGTTCTGGTTTACTGTGGCCCCCCTGGTAATTTGAATATATATATATCTTTTGCGGCCCCTGGGCCACTAAGGATATATACTGTATTTATCGGCGCTACCTCTAAGGAGACAGGGAGGGGGCATTTGTATTAGGAAGTTCTGTTTCCTGGGCTGCCATTGGATGACTGTTCTGTCTATCATAGAAGGCATGACTTGGCATTAAAGAGGCCGCTGAGAAAACAGGATATTCTCCTGCATGTAATCTGACAGCACTCGTCCCACCCCCCTCCATGTCCCCTCTGAGGCTGCAAATGGGCATTGATCAGGCTGCACTTATGGCAATGGGGAGGCTGCACCCATCTATATAGATATCTATAGATAGATACATACAAATAACACGCCCAAGCTCATCTCTTCACCACACACAGCCACAAAGGCAAGAGAATTCTTGTTGGGCCGTGTAATAATGCTCGGACAAACACACTTAGACCAAATTTTTATGATTCAAAGAATGTCAGGCAAAAATGGTCGGCCCTCATGTATGTTCACTTCATCAAATCTGGCCCTCTTTGAAAAAAGTTTGGACACCCCTGGCTTAGACATACTTACAAATACTCCCCCAATCACATTCTGCTACTCTTCCCAAGTATAAAAATAACACATGGGTGAGACTTTCACAGTCTAGATGCAAAGAGGGGCCCAAAGTCCAAGGAGCACCTTACAGCTTTCTAGGGCAATAAATGATGCATCTAATTCTTCTATTGCTCATCACACTTTTGGAAACCCTGGGGTATCAGGATAATAGGAACAACCACAAAGTGACTCAATTTAGAAAAGCAAACACCTCAGGTATTGACTAAGTTGCATAATGAGTCTTTTGAAAATGTCATTTTTTGACACACGTTTTTGGAACATGCAGAAAGAAAATGAAAATGTATTTTTTTTTTTTGTTAGACACATCTTATTAATTGACAAGTTTGTGTAACACACAGCATGGGCATACTTAGAATTACATCCTAAAACACATTATTTTACTTCTCCATGTATAGACGTAACCCAAGTGTGAGAGACTTTTTCTCAATCTAACCACAGATTACCAGAATCCAAGGGGCACCTTGAGTCTTTCTGGGGGTATATATTATGCACATCGTTTCCTGACTTCCCATCCCATTTTTTGAGGCCCTAGAGCACCAGGACAGTAGAAACACCCACACAATGACCACATTTTGTAGAGTAAACACCCCAATGTATTTTTAAGAGACACAGTGAATCTTTTGAAGATTTCATTTTATTTATTTTTTATTTGAAAAAAGTTGTCAGTTTTAAGATAAGATATTTTTCACATACAACATAGGACATACTTAGAATTACACCTCACAAACACCATTCTGCGGCTACTACTGCCACCGAGTAATCCTCTGTGTCCCTCACAGATCGCACTGCTGTGTTGCCCTGGTGTCGTTCACAAGTGGCAACAGGACGACGCAAATTGGAGGATAATCCAGTAACCCCATATTTCCCTGCCTAGGTGCTTAAGTTCTTCTTGATATTCATCTGTAGCATTACATATACTAAATAATGTGCATTCCTTTTACAATGTCAGAGGCAAGTTGAGACCCACATGTAGCAAGTTGGTCACCACTGTGCTAAAATAGGGCAAAAATATCATCAAATTCTTGAGGAAAATCTGCTGCCCTCAGAAAGTTGTCAATGGGAAGAAGGTTTACCTTTCAACGTGACGATGACCCAAATCACACAGCAAAAATGACCACAGTGGTTGAAGGAGAAAAGGGTGAATGTCCTTGCATGGCTTAGTTAAAGCCCAGACTTAAACTTCATTCAAAATCTGTGGAATGACTTAAACTGCAGTCCACAAAAGGGTCAACAACGATTTTACCTAAACTTGAGCAGCTCTGCAAAGAGTGGGCAAATATTGCAAAGTCTAGGGGCCAGATTCAGAAAGATTTGCCTACGTTTCTGCGGGTGTAGCGTATCTCAGGTACACTACGCCGCCGCAACTTACAGAGGCAAGTACCGTATTCAGAAAGAATTTACGCCGTAAGTTACGGCGGCGTAGTGTAAATGAGCCGGCGTAATCGCACATAATTCAAAGTAGCCAGGCAGTGGGCGTGTTGTAGTAAAATGAGCCGTGACCCCATGCAAATGAGGGTCCAAACGAACGGCGCAAATACTCAATGCTTTCGACGTGAACGTAACTTACGCACAGCCCTATTCGTGTATGACTTACGCAAACGACGTACAATTCAACGCTGTTCTGACATCCATACTTAACATTGCCTGGGCCTCATATAGCAGGGGTAACTTTACGGCGATCGAACGCCTTACGTAAACGACGTATATCAATACGCCGGGCGCAACTACGTTTCTGAATAGGCGTATCTAGCTCATTTGCATATTTTTAATGGGAACGCCGAATGCGTCCAGCGTAACTATGCGCCCACGATACGCCGGCATAGGTTACGTCAGACGGCTGAAGCCATGTTTTTCGACATATCTTGCTTTCTGAATCGCCGTTAAGATGTGACGGCGCACATTTGAAATTACGGCGGTGTATCAAGAGATACGCCGGCGTAACAATCTTTCTCAATCTGGCCCTAGATGTACAAAGTTAGTAGAGACACATCCCAACAGAATAAAGGCTGTAATTAAAGCAGTGTTTTTCAACTCCAGTCCTCAAGGCACACCAACAGGTCAAGTTTTCAGGATTTCCCTCAGAAATGGCTGTGGTGATTACTAAGGCAGTGAAACTGATCAAATCACCTGTACAAAATAATGGAAAGCCTGAAAACATGACCTGTTGGTGTGCCTTGAGGACTGGAGTTGAAAAACACTGAATTAAAGCAAAAGGCAGTTCAACAAAATACTGACACAAGGGGGTGATCCTTTTTCCAACTCTGGTGTTTTATTTTTTCTTCTGGCTTGTTGGTGATATATCATTCACTTGGGAGGTTATAAGTTGCACTAGTAAATACAGCTGGATAAAACCAAAACTGTGTCTGTCTTCATTTCAGGCTGCCAAGCAAACAAAATGTGATTTTAAAGGAGAGGGGGTGGGTGATACTTTTCTATACAGTACCCACTGTCCAGTATGTGTGTGCCGGCTACTTGCATTACGCCTCTTTTAGTTACTTCAAACTAGTCAAAGTACAGTGTTTCAATACTTTACTTGGAAAAAGTGCGCACAGACATCTCATAGTCCAACAGGCAATACAAGAGACTTTCCTAACTAGAACTACAGGCTTGTGTGCTTTCCTGGCATAACTGCAAAGGTGTAGCCCAGT
This sequence comes from Rana kukunoris, assembly GCA_029574335.1. Lineage (NCBI taxonomy): Eukaryota > Metazoa > Chordata > Amphibia > Anura > Ranidae > Rana > Rana kukunoris. Next base: position 174,064,071 of record CM056059.1, on the reverse strand, counting down.
ATTAATAGACCTTCAGAGCCATATCTCCAGCACTTGGGTCTTCAGGCCAAACCCCAAGTTAAAAGTCTCTACATGCAGGCTGTAGTGTGTGACCTTCTGCCCCCATGGGTCTTATTGTCCATCTCCATCCCCTACAGATCTTGCAACTCATAATGGGGCTGGGGACAACCACTGTGCCAATTTGCATGGTGCTGGACCTAGAGCAGGATCTACCAAAAAGACAGAGGAAGCAGAGTGAATTAATGCCCAACTGGTTCAACCTGCTCATATATCCACACTGGGTGCAATTCAATGCACATGCAGCTTTCCTGTGGGGGGGGGGGGGGGTATGCTTTGCCACAGACTTCTTTTATGTATTGCAGATGTGGTGCACTTTGTGATTGTCATTGTGCACAGAGTTTTTGTGCGCTTTCAGAAAGCCTGCAGAATAAAATAGAAGTTTATGGTTCAGTTCAGCTAATCCAAAAGGAAAGGCCACAAGTGTACTGCACTGTACCTGCAGATCACTGTGAAAGCAGCCGAATGACCTTTTTTTTGCCCATTGCCAAACTATCTGATGCTCCGCAAACTGACCTTTTTGTCTTTCAGCTTCTGCTGGCATTGGTAGACTCTTAGAAAGGTTCCTGTCCCAGGTGGAGTGATACCAAATACACTTCCCCTGGGATAGCAGCCACATGGGGCTCCTGCTTCCTCTGGTTCTGACTCCAACCACTCAGATGCTCTGGGATTGGAGAATCAGTGGAGGTACTACCAAGGTTGCAAAGGTCACACTTACAACTGGCCCTGGCATTCTGCCACTGAGGGGGGCCAGAATGGCAGGAGGGCTCTTTATGGTTCATTGCACCGTGGCCCTTAAGGTTCTACTTATACCTCTGGTGAGTCTGCAATCAGTGATCTGGGCTTGCTGACCAGCAGTTCCAAATCATGTGGAAAAAAAAATAAGCGCAGGATCTCTTTTTCCCGCAAGGAAAAATTCTAGCAGGAAAACTGTCTGTCTGTATGTCAAAAAACACACATTGAACTTCTTTTTCTCACCTCATCGTAGTGTTGTACGTCACCGCATTCTTAACGCTCGAAAGTTCAGAAAACGTTTGCCTGGCTGTGTGTATGCAAGGTAGGCTTGGGAGGAATTTCGTCGGGAAAACTACCAGTTTCAAGAAAGAGAAAAAAAAAAGGAGGAAGAGGAAAAAAAAAAAAAAGGGGAAGGAAGGAAAAAAAGGGAAAAAAGGAAGAAGACATGGGATGTGTGTGTGTGCATATATAATATATATTATATACATACAGTGCCTTGCGAAAGTATTTGGCCCCCTTGAACTTTGCAACCTTTTGTCACATTTCAGGCTTCAAAACATAAAGATATAAAACTGTAATTTTTTGTGAAGAATCAACAAGTAGGACACAATCATGAAGTGGAACAAAATTTAGTGGATATTTCAAACTTTAACAAATAAAAAACTGAAAAGTTGGGCGTGCAAAATTATTCAGCCCCCTTGAGTTAATACTTTGTAGCGCCATCTTTTGCTGTGATTACAGCTGTAAGTCGCTTGGGGTATGTCTCTATCAGTTTTGCACATCGAGAGACTGAAATTTTTGCCCATTCCTACTTGCAAAACAGCTCGAGCTCAGTGAGGTTGGATGGAGAGCATTTGTGAACAGCAGTTTTCAGTTCTTTCCACAGATTCTCAATTGGATTCAAGTCTGGACTTCGACTTGGCCATTCTGACACCTGGATATGTTTATTTGTGAACCATTCCGTTGTAGATTTTGCTTTATGTTTTGGATCATTGTCTTGTTGGAAAACAAATCTCCTTGCCAGTCTCAGGTATTTTGCAGACTCAATCAGGTTTTCTTCCAGAATGGTCTTGTATTTGGCTCCATCCATCTTCCCATCAATTTTAACCATTTTCCCTGTCCCTTCTGAAGAAAAGCAGGCCCAAACCATGATGCTACCACCACCATGTTTGCCAGTGGGGATGGTATGTTAAGGGTGATGAGCTGTGCTGCTTTTACGCCAAACATAACATTTTGCATTGTTGCCAAAAAGTTTGATTTTGGTTTTCATCTGACCAGAGCACCTTCTTCCACATGTTTGGTGTGTCTCCCAGGTGGCTTGTGGCAAACTTTAAACAACACTTTTTATGGATATCTTTAAGAAATGGCTTTCTTCTTGCCACTCATCCGAAAAGGCCAGATTTGTGCAGTATACGACTGATTGTTGTCCTATGGACAGAGTCTCCCACCTCAGCTGTAGATCTCTGCAGTTCATCCAGAGTGATCATGGGCCTCTTGGCTGCATCTCTGATCAGTCTTCTCCTTGTATGAGCTGAAAGTTTAGAGGGACGGCCAGGTCTATGTAGATTTGCAGTGGTCTGATACTCCTTCCATTTCAATATTATCGCTTGCACAGTGCTCCTTGGGATGTTTAAAGCTTGGGAAATCTTTTTGTATCCAAATCCGGATTTAAACTTCTTCACAACAGTATCTCGTGCCTGCCTGGTGTGTTCCTTGTTCTTAATGATGCGCACTACTTTAAACGGACCTTAGGGCCCTTTCACACGGGCGGACGAACGGTCCGTTTTTTTACAAGTCCGTTTACGAACTTGTAATGCTGCCCTATGGGATTGTGGACGTTAGTGGATGAGCATCCGATAACGTCCATAAAGATCCGCCTCCGCAAAGATCCGCTTTTTCAGATGGAAGAAAACCCTGTCCCCCGACAGCTCAGCGGGGATTTACGGATAATCCCAGCTGAGCAGACGGACACACACGGGGCGGATCAATACGGATCCACTCCTTGTGAAAGAGCCCTAAAAGGGGCTGAATAATTTTGCACGCCCAATTTTTCAGTTTTTTATTCGTTAAAAAAAGTTTGAAATATCCAATAAATTTCGTTCCACTTCATTATTGTGTCCCACTTGTTGTTGATTCCTCACAAAAAATTACAGTTTTATATCTTTATGTTTGAAGCCTAAAATGTGGCAAAAGGTCGCAAAGTTCAGAGAAGCCGAATACTTTCGCAAGGCACTGGGTGTATATATATATATATATATATATATATATATATATATATATATATATATATATATTATATACACACACACAAGCTGTTAGTATAGACAAATGACAGGTCCACTTTAACCAGTTCTTTACTGTGTAGTGGTAATCAGTTCTCAAAAGTTTTACTGCTAAAAAAATATGTATGTGGACTTTTTTCAATTTTTTTTCCATTGGGGCTTGCCCTTTCCCATTATTGACCCAAGGTTAACAGCCTTAAAAAGCATCATTGGTTTTTGGTTTTACAAGCTTTATTTCAGGTATGCCAGGTTTAAAAAGGACGCTCATAACTGCATAATTGATTCCAGGGGGGAAAAGCTATTAAAACAGTTAACAAAGCTGCATCAGAAAATTTGATGCAAATGTGCTGCCCTTTCCACCTTTTCATCCTTCTCTCTTAGGTTTGTCATTTCCATAATGGAGGTGCTAACTTGCATATCCATATTCAATGCTCATTATCCCATAACTATTATTTCATCAGACAATTGTGCACATTTACACTTTAGGAAAGGTCCAGTATAATTGACTTTGGGCACAAATGGATATCACAGTTCACAAACTGGTGCCCAAAGGATATTGGGGAACTGGAGAAAGTGCAGAGAAGGGCAACCAAACTAAGTGTATTGGAAGAGCTCAGCTATGAGGAAAGATTAGAAGAACTAAATGTATTCTCTCGAGAAGGAGATTAACATGTACAAATATATAATGGGTCCATACAGTGAACTTGGTGTTGAGATATTCACTTTACGGTCATCAGAGAGGACAAGGGGGCACTCTTTACGTGCAAACCACTTCCCCCATTAAATAAAGACAATTTCAGTAAGTTTAGCTTTCTTTTGTTTGTGTAAACCAAGAAACTGGCATCTTCAACAACTGCTGCAAACTTTTCTTTTGTTCAGTCGGATTCTTCACCTCGTGGACACTGAAATGATAATTGTAGAATACATTTTAGATACTCGAAAGAAAGGAACTTGTAGCTGTACATACACAGAAATAAGACTGAATACAGACAGAAATATTTCAGCTGAAGGCATTACACCTGATTCGAACGCAAATGTCCATATACATATAAATGTAGTGGCCTGCTAGATTTTAGCCGGCGCTGCTTAAATTTAGAGGGTAGTCTAAGGCCGCGTACACACGATCGAATTTATCTGCTGAAAACGGTCTGACGGATTGTTTCAGCAGACAAATTTGATCGTGTGTACGGGCGAGCAGACAGGTTTTTCCAGCAGACAAATTTTAAAGCATGCTTTAAAATCTGTCTGCTGGGAACCCGTCCGTCAGACATGTCCACTGGTTAGTACACTAACCAGCGGACATATCTGTCCGCACATGCGTCGAATGGATTAGACGCATGCGTGGAAGTATTTTACTTCCTGGTTCGGTGACGTGGCGGCGTCAACATCACCGCCACGTCACCACGCTGTCTGCCGGCGGGGATTTTGGTTTGATTGTGTGTACACGATCAAACCAATATATCTCAGGAGACAAATCCGATTAAAACGGTCTGTCAGACCAATTTGATCAGATTTATTTAGTGGTGTGTACGCGGCCTAAGAGTTAGTTGACTCAGACCGTATGATTCTTTCCAAATTTTGGGCCTTTGTTCCAGCCATGGCTGTACTGTGAGTGACCACTATTGTTGTCTGGGGTGCCGTTACCACCCCGGGCCAAGGGTGGCAGCAGTCAGGTTATGGTGTTTTGGGTGTTCCCCTTTGGCAGCCAATCAGTGGGAGTTGATTGTCCCACTGTGCATGCTGGGGAGGAGGGACTTAAGGGACAGACGCCATTGGTCCGGGGTCGTTGTCAATCCTGGGTCTGTCGTCCCACCACCCCCCTGTGAGTGGCCCTCCTGGCCAGTGGGTGCGTGTTCAAGTGTTCCTGGCCTCGGGACCACGTTGCTCCGGGGTTGTGATCTAGCAAGTAGGCCCGGTAGTCAGACTGGGTCTACGCCTGTAGAGTGGTCCTGTGCTGTCCGTCCTGAGGGAGGAAGCCACTCGATGAGTGTCAGAGAACCAGCAGATCTAACAGCCATGTTGTGCTATGGCGAATGCCCGTGCGCGAACGGGGCGCACCATCGTTCGCATTCACGCGCACAAATCGGATCCCGGTCCTGCCTACTTAAGACAGCCCCAGTCTCATGACAGGTTGCTGGTTTGTTGTCAGCTCCTGCCTGTGTAACCTTCCTGAACCTGTGCTTGAACCTGTTTGACCCGGATTTGACCATAACTACTCTACACCTTCTCCTGCACCTGACCCCCGGCTTGTCTCATTGGATCTGCTGCTGTCTCCTATCCCTAACCTCTGGCCTGTACCTTGGACTTTGCTACCTTCTCCAGCCCCAGACCTTTGGCTTGAATCCCGGATCTGCTTCCAGTCCCTGCCTGAACTTGCTCTCTGTTGCCTGAACTTTCCCAGTACCTGACTCACTGCTAGTACCTGCTACTTTTTGCCAACAATGAAGAACCTTGGAGAGAATCGACGATGAGGCTGGTATCTCAGGAGAGGCTGAGTGATGGTCTCCTGTCAGTTCTAAGTTTGCAAGAAGTTAATCGGGAGAGATCTGGGTGCTGAATCCTGTGTGAGTGTATTTTGGACCGAACATACCTCCATCTAAAGGAAGGTCTAGGCTAGTGAGAGGCCTATGCGGGTGCACAATACCCACTCTGGCTAGAGTGGCGACGAAAGCTACACTGCTGGAAAAAAAAAAGTGTTGTACACACGACCAAACCAAAATCCCCGCCGGCAGACAGCGCGGTGACGTGGTGATGACGTTGACGCCGCCACATCACCGCACCGGGAAGTAAAACACTTCCGCGCATGCGTCGAATCCATTCGACGCATGTGCGGGCAGATATGTCTGCTGGTCTGTCAGACCGTTTCCAGAAGATAGATTCGATCATGTGTACGCGGCCTAAGCATACCATTAAGGATATTTAGAATACTTTGCACAAAAATACCTTTCTGTGCTCTCCCACGGGGGAAGATTGAGGCTAGGATTATTATCTTTGGGCTAGTCCATGTAACTAAATCACAACTGACGTGGCAAAATTGGTTGTATGCAGAGCACGCCGCCATTCTGCCTTGTGCTATAAGCACACATTTCATTTTATTGAAATAATAAATTTTTAAGCTAAAAGTTTCACTCACCATTCATCCGATCTGCCATTCATTCAAGTCAAGAGACATCAACACCAACTGTTCTCATCACAGCTCCCAGCAATCACTGCCTGCCAAGGCCCACACAGCGTGCTTTTATTATAACAAAAGTTTTCACAAACAGCAGCTGATTGGAGGAGGTCATAGCATGTGACCTCCTCCATCGGAAGTGATGTCACAGCATGTGACCTCCTCCATGGGAAGTAAGGACACAGCATGGGGGCTCCACACAGCAAGTGCCCATATATGGATTTGACAACATATGATAACCCTTCCAAAAGGGATATTTAAATACATACACTACATGAATATAATATAATACAACAACATCAACAACATGATACAATAACTAATGAACAGTTCCTGATGTGGGGAGCTTATCTGCAGGTGTATGCTCACGTCACAATACAATGTTGATCAGGCACAGAGAGATGACAAGAGCATTATCTGCTAAACCGACCATGCGTTTGCAGAGCGGACGCATCCCCACAGGCAAATTTCTATGCATCTATGCCCACTCCGCAAACACCCTTCTGCAAAATCAGGAAGTTTATCTCAACTAGTCTCAGTCCGCCCCAGTCACCTCTTTAGAGTGGGCTGCGGGAGAACCAACAATGGGTGACACTATGACAATACATAATAAATACATCATCATAAAATTTCCACAACACAACTATTTCGGAAAGATGTCAGAGCATCCATCAACTTACCAAAAGAATAATTCGCTTTGAACCCTTTTCTATTAATTATGGAGTTGCAGAAGAACTGGAGTATTACCATAGGCCCACTGGAGGCTACAACCAGGTTAGATCTCCTTCCACAGTAAACACCAAGAAGCTGCGCATTGAGATCACCACCATCTCTAATCTCTAGGTAGTCATTCACACATTTAGGGGATGACTCTATGTCAAAGCCTCTGAAGGTCAGCGATACCTGAAAAATATTCATTATTGTAGCAAACATTCACTGGTGAATTTGTTGTACATTACAAGCAATGACAAACATTCACTGTTGGAATTATGAAGTTATCTCACATTTTGTGATTCATTGCTCTTTTGTATTAAATATTCCGGACAAGGAAAATACTACTTTTGACATTTTTGAGGGACATTATCCATCAATAATTCCTCCAATATACTCACTCGATTTCCAGGAGGAGCAATGATGATATAGGTGCCATTTGCATTGTTGGGGTAGTTGGAGGGATAATGAGGGGACTCCACTGACCCACCATCTACGGTAAAAGTGCCTCCGTACAACACTATCAAATTAAACAAATATATACATTAGATACAAAGTGCTGCATGGTGGATGTAGGATTTTCATTTTTTGCGTCTGGCCCACTGCATCCAAGAAGATTTTGGCAAATCGTATTATCCACACATGTTCATACAAATATCTCCCAGCACCCAGGTAGTTAAAAAAAAAAAACACTAACATCTGAACATTTTATTTAAGAGGCTTTAGCTGCTTAACCACTTAACCCCCGGACCATTTTGTAGCTAAAGGACAAGGCTATTTTTTGCGATTTGGCACTGCTTTGCTTTAACTGACAATTGTGCGGTCGTGTGACGTGACTCCCAAACCAAATTGGCGTTGTTTTTTTCCCACAAATAGAGCTTTCTTTTGGTAGCATTTGATCACCACTGTGGTTTTTATTTTGCGCGCTATAAACAAAAGTAGGAGTGACAATTTTGAAAAAAATAAAGGTTTCTCTTTTTGCTATAATAAATATCCCCCCCAAAATATAAATATATATAAAAAAAACACGTTTCCTCAGTTTAGGCCGATACATATTAGACATTTATTTTTTACAAAAAAAAAATAAAAAAAATCACAATAAGCGTTTATTGATTGGTTTGAAAAAAAATGTATAGCGTCTACCAAATAGGGGATAGTTTTATGGCATTTTTATCGGGTTTTTTTACTGGCAATGGCGGCGATCTGCAATTTTTATCGTGACTGCGACATTATGGCGGACACATCGGACACTTGACACATTTTTGGGACCATTGTAATTTTTACAGCGATCAGTGCTATAAAAATGCACCGATTACTGTGAAAATGACACTGGCAATGAAAGGGTTAATCACTAGGTGGCACTGTAGGGGTCAAGTGTGTGATTCTTACTGTAGGGGGCGTGGCCTGGCTTGACATGTCACTGATCATCATTCCCTATGACAGGGAACAGACTATCACTGCCACTGCCACTAGGAATAACAGGGAAAGGTTTGTTTACACTTACCTCTCCCCGTTCTTCAGCTCTGTGACCCGATCGCGGTCCGCGGGTCACGCGGATGCAGTCACGGAGCTCAGGACCAGGTCGCAAGCAGTTGTCGGTCCGAAATCTACTGGCCTATCAGCCAACACTTGTTGGCCGAAAATTGGACAACAATTGTCAAAAGGAGCGTACTAACGGTAAGAGTTTAGGACAACAGTCTGTCAACAGACAATCCCCTGCCAACAATCGTATCATGTGTACGAAGCTTTAGGCTAGGTTCACAGCTGAGCGGGTGCAAGAAGGCATAGCAAAAAAAGAAAAGAAAAAAAGATGCACTGCTTCTCAGCAGATGTACTGGGGTGTTATCAATCCTATTGGCACTCTCCTGTACTAGAAATCACAGAGCACTGTGCGGTTTCCCTGCAACTGCATGATGACATCATTTGTATGACGAAATGTGCGTCGGGAGGAGAAGACGTGCTGGCGTCATCGCGTTACAGCCTGAGCAGGTGGACACTCGCTTAGCTGGCCGGCTTCTTTTACATGCTGCAAACATCTTATAGGTTTGTTTTACTTTCAATAGTAAGCTAACTTGATTATTCATTACAGTGCAGCTATATATTTTTTCCATTACTATTTTGTGTGTATTTCACTTGCTAGTTGCTGCTTTTGTTCAAAGTTGGAAACATACCTGAGCTATAAGATGCAGAGAAGCTGCTTGGAGTAGATGGGTTGGTGATATATTCCAGAAGCATCAATCTGCCGGATGAGATCAGCACAGGTAGAGGCTGGGCAGCCCTGATCGTGGCCAGCAGAGGGCTGGTTATGCTCACTCCATCATATACATTGATCTTAGCGTTACATTTGTTGGATAAACAAACAAACTCGATAAACTGCAGCAAGATCTGTAAAATTTTAAAATGTTAAAAAAAAAAAATCTCCATTTGTGTTGAGAGATTTAAAAAAACAAAAGCATTTAGGTCAGCTATGCCTGTTCAGATTGCGAGTAACGCAGTTAGAAAATCCTGACTTCTGGTTTGCGAGTGTGGCGCAAAATGAGCAAGATTCAAGCCACAGCGGTGTGCAGTACCGCATTTGGCCTGAGGTGCGGGGGCGCCAGAGCCGTTCGGGAATACTCATATATAAAAATAAAAAAATTCCCAAGCCTTTCCGAGTTTAGCCAAGCTGTCCGAATATTTCCGAGGCTCTCCGGCGCCTCCCACCTCTGGCCACATGCCATATTGCATGTCATAGAAGTCAATGTGGAACAAATTAATTTAGTTTCCATTGACTTCTAAGGGGAAACTTGCTTTGATATGCCAGTGCTTTGAATTACAATCCCCTGGAACGGATTATGCTCGTAATCAAAGGTTTCACGGTTGATGGGTTTGGAAAACATTTGATTCCAATAATTTTACAGCATTAGGTTTTTATGCATTTAACAGAAAAGAACCCCCATGAGGGGAAACAAAATAGAAAGCCACTTGGGTACAAATTCCCTGCAAGAAGTAACCAATATTGCGAAGACAAAGCATTCAATTAGGGTAGAGATGAGAAACACCATTACATCTCAACAGTTGCTCGAACACTAGAGGAAAGTGTGTTCTAAATAGGCCATCTCTCTTATTTCAACATTCTTGCCTGGTGTCTTACTTGCACTAAGTGCCTAAACAAAAACAAATTACCAGCAAGTAGAAATTTCACTTGGTCATAAAAAAATTAAAAAAAAGGGGGAAAGGAGACAAGACAGAGGCGGCTCTTTAATTAGGCAAATTACGCTGCCGTCTAAGGCCTCGCATTCACAGGGGCCTTGTGGCCGCCTATCTGTGACCCCACCCCTTGTGACGTCAATAACCCAGCATGCCCTCAGTCAATGATGTCACAAGGGGGCGGGTTCACCAGGTGACTTTACTGGGTGGCCCCCGCTCCTTAGATATTAAAGAGCAGGATCTGTGGGCCGCCTTGTTAAAGGGGGCTTTTAGATTCCGATAAGCCCCCTGCTTGCAGACCCCCACAACCACTGGACAGGGTTGTGGGGAAAAGGGCTCTTGTTCTTGAATTATTTTTCCCATCATGTGCGTAAGTGGGGCCCCATGTCAAGTTTTGCCTAAGGCCTTACAAAGCCTAGAGCCGCCTCTGAGACAAGAAGACGGTTAGAGAGAAAGCAAAAGCTTCCAGGTCTTAAACTTCGACTGGCTGTCAATCATTATCCAGTTCAGTTTTAGAGTAACAATGTTCTCAGTTGTCCACAGCTTCGCTTTAAGCAGGAGGCGGCCTGTTGGCATATATTTTTCCAATTTTGGTAGGGACTACGGGGTATTGCCTAAATTAAATGATTCAACAGATAGGGGTGGGTACCATCATCCTATGATTAGACAGTGGACGAAAGGGAAAGTGATTGTTGGGGGGTTACTCCAAAATATCAATAGTGTTAAGGACTATCACGGTACTCAGGGATAAGAACAAGGCAATTCTAAAAATATAAATTTATTACAAATTCCATAAAAAAAAAAAATAAAAAAAAAAACAGATTACAACAATACATAGGAGATGGGTGTTTTATATAACTCCATTAGGTTCACACTTAGAGAACATAGAAACCCCACTGGAGTGTGGGGAAACAGATGTAGGTTCAGATGTGGTCCTCTACATGTTTCGCTACATACATCGCTTATTCAGGAGGAGTTGACCATAAACATTGATAAAAGATTTTTAGAAGGCATTTTTTGGGGCTGGTGCTCAAAAAAAATAAATAAAATAATAATAATTATCGCCACTGTACCCTGTAAAATGCTGCCAGTTTTCCCCATCAAATACTGCCAGTTTGCACCCCCCTCGGCACTTACCTTTCTTGGGTCAGCCATCCTCCTCCAGCTCCCTCAACGTCGCTTCAGCCAATCAGGTGACCGGTAACCAGACCCGGTGAACCTGATTGGCTGAGACATGTGTCAGAGTTAACCAGGGAACGCACACCCTGTGCGCCCTCTGGTTTACCATTTGGAAGCCGATTACAGGCCACAGGCCGCTGGCTCTGATGGGCACTTCCAAAACACACCCACCGCTGTTATTTAGATGGGCGGCACTCAACGGGGGGCGGACACCTGAATAGCGGGCGGCAGTGGCAATACATATTCATGCAATGCATGAATCTATGTATTGTTGAGCGACGGGTGCAGGATAGAGGAGGCAGTGCTCCTGTGTTCACTATGGAGCACCACCACTGACTGGCAGAAAAAAAATGTTTTACGATCCAAAGCTAAAACAAGGGCAGACGATTTAATAGATAGAAAGTTGAAAATTGACTGATGGTCCACGTTAAGTTGCACGTGACCTGCCTACAAAATACATCTTCCCATCACTCCAGCTTTGCAGAGCAAGGGACCAAGTTGTGAATCCGCCTTAAGGCCAAACTTTTTTTTTTGTAGTTTTGGATAGAGTGGTAAGGGTTTAGAACTTATGCCAGTTTTTGCTGCCATCTGAGGAGATTTACTTTTTCTATCTGCCCTAGTGACCACTGCTATGGAATCAAATAAAAAAATAAATAAAAAGGAAACCCAAAATGCTTAGCCATTACCAAAACAAGAACATTAAGGCAAGTAAATAAATCCAAAAGTTGCCACCAGGGAAAAAAGAAAAAATCCTCTAGTTACAACAATCTAGGAGATTTCTCTCACTTTAAAGAGATTTCCTTTAAAAATATTTTGGCATCACGTGATTTAGGAATAAAGGAGCTGCAGGTTTTTCAGTCTGGCCCATGGTCAAAATTTAGGAGGCCTAGAGGGCATCTGTATTTCAGGAGGGGTACCAGCTAAGATTTTAGGCATTAGTGAAGAAAAACAATTCAGCCTTTGTTTGTTTTTCTTTTATGGGTACCTATCTTAGCACAGAATGGGCTACTAACTATCCTATGTTAGTACCCCACTGAGCTATTGTGTTATGACAGGGGGACTACCCTAATGAAGACAGCACACTGAATAATTACCAGCTTTGATGGAACATGCAGGAGCCATAGACAGTTGTCAATGTCGTTGATGGGAGCAGCATCACTGGAAGAAAATTTCCCTGAGGCACCCAGCAACTTTGTCCTGCACAGATCTGTATACAAAAAAACAAACAAAAAAAAACATCCCATCAGATCCAGAATTATCCATTACCACAAAGCTGTAGTGTAAAAAAATAAAATAAAAGTGTACCCTCAGGGGTGTACCAAAGACTGTATTTCTACTCATCCCTTTCTCCATACACAATTATGCTGTGCCCCAACAGAAGCACTCACCGGCTGTAACAGCGATGGGGCAGTAGACTGCAGACTAGCATCTATCTTGAGGAGCAAAACGCAGCCTGCTGGTCCGTACCAAAATGCGAGACTTCCAGGAAGAATGGCATGTCCCTGCACTATCCTAATTGTCTGGAACCTTTCCCTGTCGCTAAGCACTGTCTCTAGCAGATAGGTATCCTTTCCCTACACTGCAACTCACAAAATGCATGCCAAACCTGGGAGCCCTAAAATAGGTTCCCCTCAACTTACCCATCTGTATTGCCCCTGCAGATGAGTGCCACCAGCAGTGGATAAAATAGAATACACCTGCCTATAACTCCATTGACTGAATGCAGCCCTTTGCTTTCCTTTAACTGGTCTTCAGGCACTAGCCCTTTGACTGATAACAAGGGTGAGGCACTATCCCTCCCAGTGACACAAAGATACAAACAATGAGACATGATTACTCTTCACACCAACCACAGATGCAAAGCTAATTTTTTTACTTTGTGACCACCAAGCATTAAAGTGGTTGTAAACCCAAAAAAATGTTTTTTTTGTTTTAATGTCACAATGTAGAGTATAAGATTTCCGATCATCTGTGCCCAGTCTTGCCACACAGAGTTAATCCAGCGCTGAGTAATCCTTTTTTTAAAGTTCAGTGCAAATTAACCGGACTTCAGATAAAAACCTGCCAAATTAGGTTAAGTCCGTTTCTCTGTTTTTGCTTTCAGTAACAGGTTATTTACAAATATAGCTTGGACATGTTTATCTATCATAACAAGAGGTGATCCAAAGTTCATTGTATATTACTAGGATGTGTTATGATGTTATATCACCTCATGTTATGATAAACAAAACATAACATATGATAAACATGTCCTAGCTATATTTGTAAATAACCTCTCACTCAAAGCAAGAAGAGAGATTCCGGACTTTTTGATTTAGGCAGGGTTTTATCTGGAAGGCTGTTCGTTTTCACTGAACATAAAAGAGGATTACTCAGCGCTGGATTAACTCTGTGTGGCAAGACTGGGCACAAATGATAGGAAATCTTATACTCTACATTGTGACATCAAAAAAAAAAATTTTTTTTTGGGGGTTTACATCCACTTTAAGCATTGTATAATACTGTATAAAAAGGTTGCGCTAAGTAAACATGAATGTGAACAAAGTCTAACACATTATCTATATCGGGAACAAAGTCCAACAGGATGATCTACTGTATAAAGTGCTTAGTGCAAATGGAATCCAACAATATCCTCCACCCAGTGACGTCACCAACATATAGTCAGGATGTACTTTTGACACAGGATATGTTTTTTGGAAAGGCGTATATTCAAAATAATTGCACTATACAAACGGTGCATCAAATAAAAAAAAACTGCAGCATAAGATTAAAAAAAGTCACAATGATTGGAATAGCACCTCGACCGACTCATTTCATCACGATTGGACTTCTTCCGGAGCATGTGGAACACTTCCTGTTACCGCAATTAAAACCCTTTATTGTTCTGCTCCACCGTTTGGTAGAGCGCACATTTTGAGTCACGCCAACTCATTGAAAAATTAGGATGTTAAAGGGTCAATACCAAAACCAAAGCCAGCCAAGCCTCGCTTTTTTATACGAAGGTTGGCAATGTTGTAACCAAGCCTCGATCTGAATCAGACAGATATCTAAGTGACCCATACAGAGCCAGCAGAAGTAGTGGATCAACCAAGCCTCCCACTCACACCGAGGCCTGCGATACTAGTTACAACGGGGGGAGATGATTGGTACAAAAAAACACACACACATAAAAGAAAAAGGAGATCTCTCATGCCCGGAATTGGGAGGAACAGCTTGAGACACGTGTACTGCCTGCACTACTTCCTTATTGATGCCTGGAGCTTATATTTCCCAACACGCATTTGACCTTCCGTAATAAAGGGTCCATCTCGTGTGGTAAGAGTACATCCTGACTATATGTTGGTGACGTCATTTGGGTGGAGGATATCGTTGGATTCCATTTGCACCAAGCACTCTTTTCTTGATCTGTTGGATTTATAGATCATCCTGTTGGACTTTGTTCACAATATAGATCATGGGCCAGATCCACATACAATTGCCTCGGCGTAGTGTATCAGAGATACACTACACTACGCCGCCGTATTTTACCTGACTCCAAGTCGAATCCAGGAAGATTTCGGCCCGTAAGGTACGGCGGTGTAGTGTATTTCTCACGGCGGAATTGAATTACGCGGGTAGGGGGCGTCAATCATTTAAATGAAGCGCGTCCCCACGGCGATCGAACTGCGCATGCTCCGTTCAGAAATTTCCCACCATGCATTGCGCGAAATTACGTTGAAACGTCGTATTTTTTTTGTAGCGTAAATTACGTACATTCCTATTCACGGACGACTTACGCAAAAAAAAAAATTGAAATTTCGACGCGGGAATGACGGCCATATTTAACATGGCAAGTCTAACTATAGACCGGATAATAGCAGCTTTAACTATATGCCAGAAAAAGCCGACTAGCGACGTAAGAGAATTCGACGGCCGTTCGTAACTTCGTGGATCGCCGTAAAAAGCTCATTTGCATACCAGACGCGGAAAACAACGCAAACTCCACCCAGCGGGCGCAGAAATATTGCAGCTTAGATCCGAAGGCTTACGAAGATGTAAGCCTGTCGGATCGAAGCCCGAAGCCGTCGTATCATGATTTGAGGATTCAAACTAATGATACGACGCGGGTAATTTGAAAAGTACGCCGGTATAGCAGGAGATACACCGGCGTTCTAGCTCTGTGGATCTGGCCCCATGTGTTTGACTTTGTTCACAATAATGTTCAATTAGCACAACTTTTTTTATATTTTTTAATATCCTTGCTGTGTTTAAATCGCTCACCTATACTGTTGCTGCTTTCTCTTTTTTTTTTCTTTACACACACGCCAAGTATTGTTTTCTGTTTTTCATATGGCATTGTATACTACTGATGCAGGGCAGTTCCTACTCCCACTGGCCACAATCTTACCCCCTTAACTAGGAACCGGCACTTTAAGGACCCTTGAGATGAATTGTTCCAGGAAACTTACTGCAGTTATAGATTAAATTTATCCGCTTCACATCCAGGCTGCTGAGCCCAGTTGTCTGCCCAAGTTGAATACTTTGGTTTAATTTTGCCATGATTGACCTCTGCCCAGTAGTATTAACATACGAGTAGCTGGAAAAATAAGATATGAAGACTTACAATACAGTAAAAAAAAGTTGGATGGATGTAACTATGTGCTGATTTATATGTTGGTGAGAACAAAAGTTTTGTGTGTTTGGAACAACAACCTCAACACCAGCCAAAAATGGTATAAATGTATAGAAAAGACAACAACATTCCCTGGGAGGCCAGGGCTGTATTTGGCCACTGTTATTCCCTTGGTACTTTTGAATTAGAATGCCCTAGAATGTTGCCCATTGTGTTATGTGTTCTGCACAGGTAGAGACTAGTCATGAACATACAAGTAGGCAGAAGACAAAGTATGTTCAAAGGATTTTTTTTTAGCTTTGAACAGAGTGGATAGGGATTAGAACAACTGTCAGTTTTTATTGCCATCAGTTCCCCGATAGGGCGATTCTTACCTCCCATGGGTTCCAATACCAGCTTTACGCTGATGACACCCACATCTATTGCTTCACTTCTGGCACTCCTTCAGTCTCCTCTTGCATTACTAACTTACTGACTTATCAGCATGGAAGTCGCACCACTTCCTTAAACAAAATCTCTCCAAAACCGGGCTGATACACCAGGATGTGGTCTGCAGACTTGGGAGAGGACATACCCCGGCCGGATTGGCAGACCTCATTTAATTTTACCCACAAATCAACAATATCCTGCTACTCTCAGGAAAATAACTACAAGGTTCTGTTACGATGGAACAGGGACCCCTCCACGTTACACAAAATGTTCCTATCTACTCCAGCCACTTGTTGGCAATGTTTTTCCTCTACAGGGACCCATCTACATGCCTGGTGGCAATGCGAGAGGATCCACCCCATTTGGATTCAGGTATTTGATTGTTATAATAAAATGCTGACACCCTAACATACAAACCTGACAGTTGATGGGCAGGGCATGTACCTACGGGTGTCTCCCCCCCCCCCACCTCACTGTCCTTTGTCTCCCCAGCAGCTCTTACGCTCTCCTTCAACTATCTTTCTTTCATTCCTCTCCTGTTTATTTTTCCTTTTTTTCTCTTTCTTTTCAACTCACGCCCATCTTCGGGTCACTCCCCCCCTTCTTTCTTCCCTAATTAGGCTGACTCATTACACATGTTCGCTTACGATTGTCACTAGTGTGCACCTCTGGACGTTGTTTTTTGTATTGTCGGTTACACTACCAATAAATATATTTTCAACCCTAAAACCGGACTGATAATATCCCCACCCGTGCCCCCCCCCTTCATGACTTTTCCATCAAGGTCAATAATGCAACCATCAATCCCTCCCTAGGGTATTAGGTGTCATCCTAGACCCTGACCTGTTCTTGCAGCACCAAATCCAGTTCTCAAAAGCTTGTGGACTTCATCTCCATAACATCTCTAAAAATGTACCCTCTTTTTAACTAATAAAACCACCAAGCTACTGTATTTTCTGGCGTATAAGACTACCTTTTACACTTAAAAAAAAACTGGCAAAAAAGCAGGGGTCGTCTTATACGTTGGGTCAGCTGCCTGCTGGATGTACGGTAATACTGTATGTAGCTTCGGCTACATACAGTATATTGGAGAAATATAAAGAAAGGAAAAAATGGACTTTCTAGGCACCACTAAAGATTCAATAAAATTACATTTTTAATATAAATATTGATACTAAAATTCATATACAGGAATACTGATTGTTTTTTATAATACTTTGTATGTATAGGATACTAACAAACTACATAGAACACCACAAAACCAAGTGTATAGCCGTTGACATAGTTCAAAATCAAACAATGTATCATCAAACTGTGGTGATGGAGAGTTCCATTGCTGGGTGATGTCCTTTGGTTCATCACTATTTACGGTCTTGGGTGTTTAGAAGATCATTCATAAAGTGCTCAACATGTTTCGCGGGACTTAGCCGCTTCGTCAGGAGCTTGAATACTATAATACAAAATAGAGGTAAGTATGGAAAATGTATAGATACACAGACATCATGTTCTAAAAAATGCCTAAGTAGCATAATTATCGCATTTAGTCTGTGTTTGTTACTTACCAGTTCACTGGTAGTATTAGGCCTCGTACACACGAGGCAATCCATTTGTTCAAATTGGTCGGACCGACCGATTTGAACAAATCTGTCTGCTTGGATTTTGGTTTGCTCGTGTGTACACACGAGCAAACCAAAATCCCCGCCAGCAGACAGCGCGCTGACGTGTCGGTGACGTGGCGGTGACGTTGATGCCGCCACGTCACCGCACCAGGAAGTAAAACACTTCCGCGCATGCGTCGAAGCCATTCGGCGCGTGTGCGAGAAGACATGTCTGCTGGTTAGCGTACTAACCAGCAGACATGTCGGGCGGACCGTTTCCCAGCCGACAGATTGGTAAGCATGCTTTCCAATCTGTCGGGTGGCCAAATCCGTCGGCTCGCCCGTACACACGATCGAATCTGTCTGCTGAAACGGTCTAGCAGACCGTTTCCAGCAGACAGATTTTATCGTGTGTACGAGGCCTTAGAGATCAAATGTGGTTTTAACCCAACCTCTCACAAAGGTATTCCACTGCAACACCCAGCCGGGTGGAGGGATAGATCTAAATCTGTCAAAAAGCATAATGCGGCATATTTTTGATCCATCAACAGGCATATGGGAGCACATAAACTCAGGGTAAAAGTATAGACATAAATAAGAAGAAAAAAGGGGGAATATGATTAAACATCAAAGAAAAATTGTTGAGTGTAAGCCTGCACATATATATAAAAATATATATGCATGGACTACTTCATATTCATCCATATGTGGGAAGCCTATAGCATAGAACATTGGTGGCAATCATGGTAATAATTGCAACCTGTGGATACTATTGGGGAGGGACATATATCCCTATATTGGTAAAAAATAAGTGTAGGCTATTTACAATGATGTTAATTGAATCAAATCCATTACTGAGACCGGCTCATTGTAGTCCTTGCTTTAGGAAAGTATTATCAAATTTCATATTAAACCCTCAAAAAAACGGGGGAAAGATGTACAGTACTATTGAGTTGAAATGGTTTCTAGATTCAATGACATAGACTTATCAAAGGATAGTAAAATAGGAGATAGGGAAATACAGTTAAATTAGTGGGAATACAGTTAAATTAGTGGGAATAACAGTCAGACTTACTGTGTAATTAGATTACTGAAATTGGGCACCAGTAGGTGTCTCCTAATGAGTTCAGTTTGAGTAGGATCAGCAAGGACAGCACAGATATTCAGCAATGACAGAGTCGAATGTGCTGTTGGAGTCAACGAAATAAGGTACTATTAGGTATACAGTGGGACTAAGCCTAGCAAGCAGTAGCTATACCGTCCAAAATATAAAGGTGGCTAACCTTAGACCGAGATTTGATAGATTCGATGCTGGATCTCCAAGTAACGCCGCCACGCCACTCCAGTGTGTGCCTGTCTGGCGAATGGCTGGCGTTTGTTTTTATGTGC
This sequence comes from Rana kukunoris, assembly GCA_029574335.1. NCBI lineage: Eukaryota > Metazoa > Chordata > Amphibia > Anura > Ranidae > Rana > Rana kukunoris. The sequence continues at coordinate 174,044,718 of CM056059.1, read as the reverse complement.
TCCCCGTCTGCGCGACCCCGGACATGACGTCCGACGTGACGCAGACCGGCCGTCAAGACACTTTGCGCATGCGCCAATTGGCGCATGCGTCCTTGGATACTAAGGGCATCCGGATGCCGGTAAGGGCGGAAGTGTATATGGATAGGTGTTTAATATCCGGGTTGCCACTAAACTCCACCGTCCAAACCCCGCCCTCAGGAGGAGGGACATGGGTTGGTTAGGTAGAGGTCAGCGGCTTGAGTGGCCATATGCGTGTCAGCATGGAATCAAGCCGCTATAGCAAAACAGACAGACTTATTAATATAATGTGAGACATGAGAGCGATGGGCTAAAATCACATTGACATGGTAAAATTGCAAAAGACAATACATGCCTGTACCTTGCCCAAAATATAGAGCAAGAAAGTTAGACATTTTTTCCTTATATATCATTTAAAGGAAAACAAAGTAACTGGTTACAATATTACAAATTCAGTAAACATAACATGTTTTTTATAATACTTTGTATGTATAGGATACTATCGGTATTCCTGTATATGAATTTTAGTATCAATATTTATATTAAAAATTAATTTTATTGAATCTTTAGTGGTGCCTAGAAAGTCAATTTTTCCTTTCTTTATATTTCTCCAATATTCATTAGGACGTGGCACTATAGTTACCAAAGGTGTTAATTGCCACCTAAGGGCACAGCAATTAAAAAATCTCCATACAGTATATACCGCTTAGCCAATCCTGGTGAGCGATGTATTCAAATGAATACAGAGCCTGCTCGGATTGGAGTAACAACCTCTGCCAATCCGAGCAGGCTACATACAATAGCCTGCTCCGATTGGCTTTGAGAGTCAGAGAGGCGTGGGCTGATGTTACAGCCTCTGCCAATCCAACAGGCTTTGTATTCATTAATAGAATACATTGTTCATTGTGATTGGCTCCAGCAAGAATGAAGAAGAATATGGCTCCAGAAGGAAGAAATATGAAGCGTCGGAAGCCTCAGAAAGGTGGGTCGTCTTATACGGTGAGTACAGGCAAAAAATATTACATTTTTTTTTAAATTAGGGGGTCGTCTTATATGCCCGGTCACTTTATACACCGGCAAATTTGGTACTCATTCACTCCCTTGTTATCTCTTACCTTGACTATTGCAACTTCCTTCTCAATGGCTTACTTCTTCAGCCTATCATGAATGCTGCTGACAGACTTTTCTACCTTACCAACCACTCAGTGTCTACCACCCCACTCTGTCAATCCCTACACTGGCTCCCTACACTGGCTTCCATTCAACAAGCTTACTACAACATACAAAGCCATTAACAACTCTGCCCTCAGCTAAATCACCAATCTTGCGTCCAATTATCACCCAACCCGTTCTCTCCAGACCGCCTGCTCTCAGACTCCCTTGTCTTCTCCTTCCATGCTTGTCTCCAGAGCCTCTCCCATCTTCTGCAATTCTCTACGGTTATCTCCTATTTTGGCTGCCTTTGGGCGTTCCCTGAAAAGTCTAACAAGCCTCCAACAAATCTTTTATCTCTTCCATTGGCTCATCCCCCACAGTAATAACCTTTTGTACGTGTAGCGCTCAACCCCCGAAGGAGCCGCTGATTAGTTTGGGACCGGCATGTTAGGTTACCAATTAGTCTTGTCTAGTGATAATATTAGTGAAGGTGGTTAAAGAGCAAGTGTCCAGATGGCAACTTGAGTTTTTAATGCTTTATTCCAAGGCCCAACCTGGCCAACATCAACATGACACACGATAGAGAAAAGTTTGATGAGCAAAAAGAACTGTAGTATCAGGCCTTGGATATTAGAGAGAGAGCAAGCCTGCTCTCAGCACAGTCAAGTTCAAACGTCACCACTCTCGCCAGTGTGGGTAAAGTGCCCCCGGACAGGCGATTAACTTGAGCCTGGCAGCCGAAGGGGCCACTTTCAAACAAAGTCACTGGGAGGAAACAGGGCCTCGGCCACAGGCCTAGTGAATTCTTTTAGATTTGTCAAAGATTAGAACCAATGGATCCTCCCAGTAAGTCCAATTTCAAGGTCACCAATTGACAGCTGAAGTGTACCAGTCATGTGGCGTGGTGACCGGATCCCAGGTGGTTTGTCCAGGCCTCGCGGACAACCTCTGCCTCTGGGTTCTCCTGAGCCGATTCCCCACTGTTCAGCTCCCGCTTAGGATCTGGGACCCAGCAAGCCGCTGGGGCCCCTCTCTGCATCAGAATGAGATTCCGCTTGGTACGCAACCTCGGCCAGGCAGGCCTCAATGGCGGGGCTATGGATGCATGCACCCTAAAGGTGGATGCCGCACCTGGAACTCAGGCCTCGCATAGCACAACTCACGCAGGCGACTGCCCCAGATATACCCTCCCGCCAGCACGTCCAGAGAAGAAACCGCCTCTCTGATTGGCTGCTGGGAGAAGGTGGGTCTGTCAGAACCCCTCTAGCGCCGACTGTCACTCAGGGGTAATAACACCCCCCTGACATGCAGACCGACATACAAGGCAGTTCCAAATGTCAGCACCCCAAATTAAGGCAATTTGTGAGTGGGAGTAACTTGACTCTCCAATTCCCCACTAACTTTAGTGTAGCACCCCACCAATGGGGGGGGGGCACTACATACCGCTTGCCTAACCCTATTGGATTGTAAGCCCTTTTAAAGCAGGGCCCTCTTAACCCTCTTGTATTTTATATTGTAACAGTACTATCTCCCTTTTATTATTGTAAAGTGCTGCGTAAACTATTGGCACTATATAAATCCTGTATATTAACCACTTAAGACCCGGACCAAAATGCAGATAAAGGATCAGGCCCCTTTTTGCGATTCGGCACTGCGTCGCTTTAACCGACAATTGCGCGGTCGTGCGACGTGGCTCCCAAACAAAATGTGCATCCTTTTCTTCCCACAAATAGAGCTTTCTTTTGGTGGTGTTTGATCGCCTCTGCGATTTTTATTTTTTGCGCTAAATACAAAAATATAGCGACATTTTTGAAAAAAAAACAATATTTTTTACTTTTTGTTATAAGAAAAAAAATCAGATAAACTAAATGTTAGTCAAACATTTAGGCCAAAATTTATTTAGCTACATGTCTTTAGTAAAAAAACAAAACAAACAAACAAAACAAAAAAAAAATCGCAATAAAAAAAAAAAAAAAAAAAAAAATATAGCTACCTAGCGGGAACAGCAACACTAATACAGCGATCAGAAAAATGATCTCTTAGTGACGCTGGCAATAGGGAGTGAAAGGGTTAACTAGGGCAGTGATCAAGGGGTTAAAAACTTTATTAGGGGGGGGGGGTACGGGGGCTACCCCGGACCTAACACTAACTGCCTGTCACACCGACACTAAATACAGTGATCATACATACATGATCACTGTATTCAGTAACACTGTGACAGGGGGAGGGGGGGGGTGATCGCAAGGGGTTAAGTGTGCCTGCGTGTACTGGTGTCAGTGTAGTGTTGTGCAGACTTACTATGTGATGTGATCTCTCCTCAGCGGCGGTTGAAAAAAAAGCCGAGAGCAGAGATCACATCACTTCCTCCTCCTGTGTTTACACAGGAGGAGGAAATGACACTGCAGGGGAGCGCGCGCATTGGCTGGGAGCGATCCGGAGGGGGCGGACAAAAACGAACCGCCGCCCCCTCAGCACGGATCGCTTGCAAAGCCACCGGGACCGTTGCATGTACCGGGGGGGGGGGGGTCCCGATCGGACCCCCGACCCACATCAAGGCAGCCACGTACAGGTACGTTGATGTGCCTGTCCGTGCCATTCTGCCGACGTAAATGTACATGCGGCGGTCCTTAAGGGGTTAATATTATTATTAATTCTCCCTCTTTGTCCAGCTTACCATTCTCATCAAAAGAGTAAAATTTAAAGAAAATCCCCAATTTTGTATTGATAGCAGAACAAGTTCTGGTGACACGCTGAGATTCCTTCAGTTGAGGGATTTCCTCTTACTTCCTGTTTTAGCTATGGGCCAGGAAGTGAAGGTGAAGGACCCAATAGGTCACAATTTTTTTTAAATAAAATACAAAAAGCTAGTGTTATAACCCTGCCTTAACTATCCAAAATGAAGAGTTTTGCCTTTAGTTGCATTTTAACAGTACATTTATCAACATTTCGGGTCTGTTCCCCTACAGTTCTTGTACATTTAGTGACAGAGGTGACCAGAATGGGAAAAACCTCACAGAAAAAAAATGTTGCAACTTTTTCTGTTGCATCAAGAATACTCCCTAGCAGAAGGGAGAATCTACTTTTATTTTGCAGGACATATATAGAAATCTAGTTAGTGATTTAACCAGCCACCAAAGAAATAGACTGATGTTTTAGGACATTTTTCTCAAGCTAATATTTTAAACAGGATTGCAAATGGTTTTCTCTTGCCTGCCATAATGCATCACTGAAGTATAGTCATAAGGCAAATCAATTGGGTTTCCATCTTCCAGTTTGAAGTTCTCTTGATCTTCTGTAAAACATCAACAGACCAGTAAATTAGATAGAGAAAAATATAATTATATATATATATATATAAAAATATATTTTATACACACACACACACACACACACACACACACACACACGAGCATGAATGGATATGGATGATAAAACTGATCCTATCAGCAAAGGGTCACATGCATCCAATAGCACACAAAAAATCTCCTGCGCTCAGGTGTTTCCGCTAAGGGGTAAGGTAATCCAACTTTAGGGTAAAGTCTAAAATATTGCAGCCCTCCTCAGAACCATGAGAATTCATGCAACTAAAAAAAAGAAAAGAAAAAAGGAGGGTGCACCGACCTAGTGTATTACGGTTTTATTAGATAAAATACAAACAATAATCTTACTCACAAAGGGAGTTGCAAAGAACGATTTGTCAAGCAATCAGACTGGTACACATCACCACCAGAGAAACCGGACGACAACAGGAATCAGATGATATTAAGCCGGTAAAATGGCTGACGTGTTTCTGGGGTGTACCCCTTTACTCAGAGCCTTGATAGTCCGTAATCGCTCTGATGAAAGCCTTCAAATAAATACATATGCACATGTGTAGAGGAGCCCGAGGATAGGCCACACCCAGTTGACTAGTCCCGCCCCATGGTCTCGGCCACTCACACCCTAGGGCAGTGATGGCGAACCTTGGCACCCCAGATGTTTTGGAACTACATTTCCCATGATGCTCCAGTACACTGCAGAGTGCATGAGCATCATGAGAAATGTAGTTCCAAAACATCTGGGGTGCCAAGGTTCCCCATCACTACCCTAGGGGATGGAGCTTGTAGAGCCCCACTACCGAAGGAGATGTCTCATGGAATAGCCCTATTGACTAGGCCAGCCTCAATGAGGTAGAGGATGTACATGGGGAAAAGGGCAGATAAGTGCTAAAAGGTGTAGACAGTGCAGCCTTACCCTACTGTAATTCCTCCTGGGCGGCAATGAATCCATAGTCAGGGATGCCTCTAGCGGGTCTAATGCCTCTCCTCACTCTCCACGGTGTTGCCAACTTACCATCCTCGGACCAGGAAGTGCATAAGCTTCCTGCATTCCAGCCCTTGCTACAGAGCGGGCGGATACATCACTTCCGCTCATGCCACTTCCAGTTCACCAGAAGGACTTCTCACCAATCGTCCCCACTACTACACCAATACAGGCACATAAATGCCTGCAAATCCTCCCTAGCTCTGGCACCCAGGGAGAGAAATAGCGATACATAGAGGGGCAAAACTAGAGGTGTGGGATCTAGTAGTGGTTACTTAGTGGTCCTGAATAGGAGCTCACAAGCCTAGCAATGGGTATTGGGAAAGCAGAAGTAAAACCCCATTAGGGTTTACTTCCTCTTTAAATCAATGAGTGACACTTAATGCCTTTACAACTCAACTGTAAATGAGGGATATAGAATTATTGCTAGGAGGTGCGTGGAAATATATCACGTGTGTGGCGCAATCATTTTACATACAAGTGCACATTTTAGTATGTGCATGTGGGAGTGCTTTCAATTGTTCTTCATTTGTATTTGTTTTATTCTATTTAAGACTTTTTAAACACACATAAGGCCCCTTTCACACGGATGGACCATTGAGGTCCGCCTGTCAGTTTTGACGGCGGACCTGAACGGCCGCTCCATGCAGTCCTATGGACCGTCGGATGACAGGAGAGACATGTCCGCTCACATCCGATCTGCCAAAATCAGACATATGGGGATACGTCCATATTCATCCATGGCAGATCGGGTGAGATCTGATGAAAACGAACATGCTGTCCGTTTATCAGATTGCTCCATAGGAATCAGCGGCACTGCACAAGCACCTCCCCGCTCAGTGAGCAGACAGGAGCTTGTCATCCGCTGGCTCAGAGGAGATCTGCGGACCGATCATCCGCTGAGCTGGCGGGAGCAGGCGGACTCTGTAGCGACGAAGTCTGCCTCGTGTGTAACTGGCCTTAAACTTCATTGCTGTCACAAGGAGGCCAACAAGCCACCTTTGTGCTAGCATTGGTCAAGTCTCTTTATGGAGCTATTAGGGGGTCGATTTACTGGAACGGGAGGGTGCAAAATCTGGTGCAGCTGTGTATGGTAGCCAATCGGTTTCTACCTTCAGCTTGTTCAATTAAGCTTTGACAAAATAAAAAAACTGGAAGCGGATTGTAGAGCTGCATCAGTTTTTGCACATCAACACCATAATGTTTCCCTCCACACCAGTCAAGCAAAAAACTGTGCTTGATCAGCTGTGCAACTGGCTTTCCAGCTGCATAAATAAAAATAGTCAGAGCGAAGCACTTCCAGATTACTCTGCCCAAAGGAGATTGGAGAATGGATGCTCAACCATCTCAGTCCATCTGGACATCACCTGCTTTTAATTTTCTGCTGAAATATATAACATAGGACTTAGGGCCCTTTCACACTAGCGGACGAACGGTCCGCTAATTACAAGTCCGTTAACGGACTTGTAATGAACCCCTATGGGAGCGGATCCGTTAGCGGATGATGCATCTGCTAACGTTAGCCAGATCCGCATCCGTTTTTTCGGACCTATTTTTCTTCCGTCCGGCCAAACAGATAGGATGCAAACGGACAGACGGTCCGTTTCCATCCGATTCCCCATAGGGGATAGCGGAGGAGAGACAGGGTGGTCCCTGCACAGTGTGCGGGGACCGCCCTGTCCGCCCGACAGCTCAGCGGAGACCCCCCGCTGAGCCTACCGACACACGGAGCGGACCGAAAAACGGACCGCTCCGTGTGAAAGAGCCCTTAGATTGAGATTTATATATTTTTTCATTCTCAGATTCCAATTACAAATTCAGCCCATCCACCATCTTGAGTACCCATATACACAGATGTCAAGTTCTCCAAATTCTATCTTAGCGCCATCTAGTTACGAACACTCAACATAACTATCAAGTGAAGCGCCTTATGGCAATTAATAACACACGCATCCAGTGTAGCATCCGTGTTGCTGCACACTTGGAGGATAGCATCATACATGCCTTGGACACCAGTTTCTGTTCATGGCTGTTAAGAGACCTTTCACTTGATTGATGAGAACCACATGTATTCTATACTATACATCTGATTGGCTTTTGGCACAGGAGGTTTGGCTAGGTTGACCACGTGTCCCGGATTGCCCGGGACAGTCCCGCATTTTGCAGGTCTGTCCCGGGTACCTTTATGCCAGGACAATACAGTGTCCCGGAATGAAACTGACACAGCCATCCCCGGGGGCAATCTGATGTCCCCAAGAAAGGCCGCAACATCAACGCTTTACTCACTGAAAGTACTTGTCCTAGCCGGGAATGCCTGGAAAAGCACAATCCCCGCCCCCTGCTTGTGACTGGACACAAGAGGCAGGATTTCTCCAATCACTGTGCTATGATTCGTTAATGGTCCCTGAATGGTAGTTTGGAAATGTGGTCACCCTAGGTTTGGCACATGGACTCCATATCATGTTTATAGCTGACCAACCCACCTACCTGGTGAGATAAACTTCCAATTGATGTCCACGTAATTGTCTCTGTCCAATCTGTTGTGTTCGTGATAGAAACCCAATGCATGCATAATTTCATGTTGGATCCGGCCATAGTTCATACAGGCGTATTGTTTGATGTTCAGTGTCTGCCTGCCCCCTAGCCTCCCCATAAATGACCAGCAGCTGCACATGAACAAACAAAACCTGATTAAAAACATACATTTTTATTTTCTTAGATTGTTATCAGCTCACCATTTTAATGTCAAGTCAAGGCTTTTTCCGCAAGTCGAGGATAATGCCTGTTCAGACTAATCTTCTACACTTGCCCCAAAAATAAGATCTACAATACAGGATGGAAGAGTACGTCCCTTTCATTCACAACTGACAAGATATCCCCCGTAGCAGGGCCACTAGGACTTTTCTTGGCTGAATTTGAATTGGATTTTCAAAATTTACATTAAAATCATGATGATTGACAAGACCAAACATAAAGCCACTTTATTAGCACTGGTACCTACCCTTGTCCATTTTCAAAACTGAGGTAGTCAGACTCAGTGTCCCTCGCTTTGAAGTGCACGCAGCTCATTGTAGTAAACTCCAACATGGCCAATGTAATCAAATCTCTATTTATATCGGCTGTTAAAAAATAAAATAAAAGTAATAATAATTTAGGGGCCAATTAACACCTACACATTGTAATGCAAGGGGAAATCTTGCGGGCCTAGGAGGAACTGCTTGAGACCAAGTACCAACTTCAGTGACGGGAGGCCTTTGGGCCACCATCTTATTCAACTGAGCTCTCCATTGTAGGATAAAGGCCCATGGCTGGCAGGACGGGGATAAAGATATTGTCCCACTGGTCATTGTTCATAAACAAAAAGGTGAGGCACTTCTCCAACCCCCCCCCCCCCCCCCAAATCCTCCTGTCTCCACTGCAAGCACATCATGTGCTGGCCAAAGGGAGCTTGTAAAAAGTAGGTGGTTGCACACCAAATTATGTCACTCATAGCAAATATTTGAGCCAGTACAGGCACACAAACTACCCACCTACAGGCCGCACCCTCCAACATGTTTAACCCTTACATAGCTCTCTACGGATTAGCATGTAGGGGTGAAACGCATCAGATGAGGCAGCCTGTAGGTAAGCACTCTATGTGCTCGTGCTAGCTCTATAAAGACTTACCAAGAGTGATATTAGTTGGTGCGTGAACTTGTTGTTCTGTTAACTCTGCATTTGTTCTCCCAGGCCTTTTCCCTTACAGGGGTTTTGTGTTAACCAATTGAAATGGTTTATGTGTGCATCCAGGGCCGATCCTAGGGTCACAGACACCTGGGTGCAGAAATATTTCTGGCGCCCCCACATGGGCATGGTCATCTTACTAACTCCCCTTTACAAATGTTTTTATGGCTACGACTCAAACACAGAGATGCTCCCCTAAGAAGTCTTCATTAGTGTCCCCCATCAGAGTCCCCACAGCAGGTGTCCCCATAGATCAGTACTTGTCCAATAGATCCATGTAGCTCGAGCGCGCTGGGAGCAAAAACACATTACAGGGGGCGGGGCATACGTGGCATCTTTGGTTACTTGGTAGGTGGCACTCGGAGAGCATTTCTGGGAGAGCCACGGTATGATTGGTAGAAGCTCCAGCTCCAGCCAACCCAGACGCCTCTTATAACACCGCCTATGGGAAAAGAGCTGACACATGCAGGGGGTGAGGCAGACAGGAGACTGCTCCATGCACACTGGACAGAATTAATTAGTAGAGTAGAGTCTAGTTCTGGGGACAGCGGGAGGTATGTGCTCTTGTCAGTTGCCAGCAGAGAGAGAAAGCAGGATGGGGAACCACAGCACCCGCTACATGCGCTTTGCCTCTGGACACAGACAAGGAGGAGGGAATGGAGCACTTTGGAGCTTCGGCGCCCCCACCTCTGCGGTGCCTGGGTGCGGAGCACCCCGCGCACCCTGCCTAGGATTGGCCCTGTGTGCATCAGTGGTCACTTGGGTCCAGGCAAAGGGGGGGGGGGGTGGAGGTCATTCCTGGTGCAGGGCAAAGGGACTCAATCCAGCAGCTCCTCTGGGGGGTACCACTACATATGTTCTAAGATGTTTGCTGTACATCCCTCACTTCCTGGCATTGTAGTCAGTCTATACACATTGGATGCCAGTAGGGCACAGGCAAATAGCCTATTTTCTTTCTATAATGTAGTGAAATAATATATTGGTAGATAACTGATATTTAGGTATTAGCAGAGCTTTTTTTTCTCAGAAAATAGGTGCAGGAACTCAACCACGACCCCGTTCACATTTCACAAACAGAAGAAGGGTCTTAAAGGGGCATTAAATACCAGGATTGCATTACATACAGAGTGCAGAGTTCAGGGGGGTTACACACAGAGTGCAGAGCTGTCACTTGTAAACACAGAAACCAGACTTCTGTGTTTACAAGTGATTATGGTGAGCAGGCACCAAAGGGTCCGAGTCAGAGGTGGTGGAACTGAGTTCCCCCAAGTTCCCCCTGAAAAAAAGCCCTGGGTATTAGTATGATGATGCAAGTTATGTTCTGCAGCAACACCCGAGTTCTCCAGAGAGTGCAAGTTATTTGACTGCCAACACAGAACAAAGTCCAAAGTCCACAGATGATACAAATCCAACAGAGTATACCCACAGATAAGGAATAAAGTTCTACAAAGTTGATAAATACTTCAAGCTATAGTGAAGACAACTTACAATACTCAGAAGAGAGGACATAGGGGACAATAGCTAGTCTCTTATTTGATTTGTCCCATTGACAAGAGTTGCATATCAATGCATTACGGCCCATCCTTAACCTAATGTCACCCGTTAGAACACCTGAAAGGAAACAACGCAGTTTGTGTTTATAGAGTCAATTTTACATATTTTGTGTTTATGCCAAAAGATTTGATACACATACACTATATTACCAAAAGTATTAGGATACCTGCCTTTACACGCACATGAATTTGAATGGCATCCCAGTCTTAGTTCGTAGGGTTCAATATTGAGTTGGTCCACCTTTTGCAGCTATAACAGCTTCAACTCTTCTGGGAAGGCTGTCCACAATGTTTAGGAGTGTGCCTGTGGGAATCCTTGTGGACAAGAAGGCCTGCCCCGCAAAGTCAGCGTTGCATCCTATTGGTGGCAATGGCACTGTTCAAATCGGTGCAACTTGTTATGCGATTTGACCTGGGGGGGGGGGGGTGTCGATTAGGAAGGGGCACTGGACCCAATAGGAGGAGGATCGGGGCTACCCTGTGCAAAACTATTGCACAGATCAAAGTAGAACAAGTTTAATATTTAATAATTAAAAAAAAAAAAAACACAACACAATAGCTTTACAATCACTTTAGCTATTACCACCACACACTCCCATACATTAAAAATCCTCATAATGAACAGAGGCTGGGTAAGGTCTGAGGAGTCATCCATGCATATGCGCTCCTGAGCAAGGCTGTGTGTGTCCATAGATGTAAAATGCACCAAGTGTCGACACACCCCCTCCTAACAGAAGTTTGATTGACAGCAGCAGGGGCTATCTGCCCCCAGTGTCTCCTATGACTGCAGGAGTGAGAGGAGCTGTGCTTAGTGAAAGGGGGGGGGGGGGCAGAACAGGTAGTGGGGTATGTTTTATCCTAATGCAGAGAATGCATTAGGGTAAAAAGCCTTTTGAGTTTGGAACCACTTTAAGCTGGCCATAGATCTTTTCATTCAGCCGTCGGGCTTAAAAAAAAAAGAAAAAAAAAAAAAGGGAAGTTCCTCTATGCACACAAAACAAGATGGATGGAAGAATCCCTCTCTGCTGGAACATGGTATTCTGACATAATTGAAGCACCTGCAATAAAGAATTTACAGAATATACACATTACTATTTTTACTGCCAGGGCTGTATGGAGGGCAGACGCTGCCATTTTACCAACAAATGGCATAGTTCTTCCCACGGTGCTAATTATCAGCCCTATACTTAGAAAAGGCAGAAATGTAACAATTAGTTATTTGTGTGGAAAGAGGTTAGAGTGTGATCTGAACATTACCTTTATTTGCTTTCTCTATTTCGTCAGAAATGGTCCATTCATAGTCATCTGCTACAGGGAGAAAAAAAAAAAAAATTCACTTTTCTATGGATAGCTCTCCTTATATGTCTGCAAGTATATTTAATATATAGCAAGTCTACACTAATGCCGCGTACACACTGTCGTTTTCTGCGATGAAAAAAAACGACGTTTTTTAAAACGTCATTTAAATTGATCGTGTGTGGGGCAAAATGTCGTTTTTTGTCTTAACAAAAACGACCAAAAAAAAATTCCAACATGCTTGAATTTTTTGTGTCGTTTTTCAAAACGTCGTTTTTGTTTCACAAAAAGTCACCGTGTGTAGCAAAAACGTCATTCAAAACGACGTTTTTCAACCCGCGCATGCCCAGAAGCTAGTTATGAAGCGAGCTTCAATGGAAAAGAGTGGTGAACGTAACCTTGCTTTTTGTGAAAAAACGATGGTGTGTATGCAAAATTGTCTTTGAAAAGTGACGTTTCAAAAACGTCGTTTTTTACTTCACAGAAAACGTCGTTTTTTTTTTCATCGCAAAAAACGACCGTGTGTACGCGGCATAAGGCTCCATTCACTTCTATACATTAGACATGTGCAATTCGTTTAGTGCCAAATTTGTTTTGACAAATCCGTTCATTCCGAAATTTCAAATTTCCAAATTCGTAAAATTCAGAAATGTGGGAATTATACATTTCAGAAATTCGAAAATCAGAAATTTCAATTATCAAAAACTGGAAAGTCATAAATTCAGAATTTGCACTGTCCAGACAGAGTGTCAGGGGTCCTGCAGCCTCATAAAACAGAGGAGAATGAAAACTCCTCCAAGCTTTAACCAGGCACTGATAGAAGTCACAAGACTGTTATATGCTGCTGATGAGTAAAAGGTATTTAGCAACTTATATTTGCTAAAATAATTGCATTTCCATGTTCCGTGTATGGAAATGCAGGGCTTTTTTTCCTCAGACAATAGGTGCAGGAACTCCCCTTTTCCGAGTCACTTGTTTTCTCCACCCCTACCCACCTCCGAGCAATGTCACTTGGTTACATCCCCTACCCACCTCCCAGTATCGCCCTTTTAGACAATACAGAACAAAGTATCATTTTGTTGTGCTAAGTAATTTGTATGGAATTCGGTTTCTCCTTCAGCCAGCAATAATAGATCCCCCTAACATGGAACATGGAAATGCAATTATTTTAGTAAATATAAATTGCTAAATACCTTTTACTCATCAGCAATATATAGCAGTCTTGTGACTTCTATCAGTGCCTGGTTAAAGCTTGGAGGAATTTTCATTCTCCTCTGTTCTATGAGGCTGCAGGACCCCTGACACTGTCTGCACAGTGCTGATCACATGTACTCTGCCAAGAAAAAAAAAAAAAAAAACACAACAACAACACACACACCCACCCCCACAACACTCTAGAAATACACACAAACGTGAGCATGTGTGGTGAGCATGTGTGGTGTGCCTTCTAAAACTCTGCACTATCACAAGATGGATTGGGGACTGTGGAAGAAGGGGAGGATCATAGAAGACAGATCAAACAGCCTTTTTACACAATGCAGAGGATTAACCCCCTAGGTTCCACAGTGAGCATAACAAGCATGCTTTACTGCCTATACAGACTGATTTTACTGTTGTGGGTTTAGTAACACTTTAAGTGTAACACCAAGCAGCCTTGTTTTTTGGGTGCGATAAAAAAAATTATAAATTATATATATATATATATGCAGACTGAAATATTTTGTTTCGTTTTCGTCTGGAAAATACATTTTTTTTTCGTTACTCCCTTATTTAGTTTTCGTCTGGAAAGTTTTCGTCCAAAAAACGACGATTTTCGATGCTTTGTCGAATTTGTCGTTCAATTCGACAAAGCATCGAAAATCGTCGTTCTGAATACAGTGAATAGGTAGAAATTGAACAACGAAAATTCGACAAAGCATCGAAAAACGTTGGATCTGAACGAAAATAAAGCATTTTTTTATGTCGGATATTTCGGTTTTCGTTTCTTGCACTTTCGTTTGTTAAAACGATAACGAAAATACCCGATTTTCGAACGAAAATGCATTCTAACGAAAACGAATGCACATGTCTAATATATATAAACAAATAGAAGACATACATAATTAATGCCAGGACCCAAGCGCTGCAATTGCAAACCACACACTGTCCTAATGGAGCAATAAATAGAATAGTTTTCCCTCATTATTACTAGGAAGGAATATCTTTGCTTCAGGAAGAAAGCTCAGTGTGAAATGTCTATTTCCAGCAATAGAATAGAATATATCATTGTACTTACAAGTGCCGTTATCCGTCTGGCAATTCTAGAAGAAAAAATACATTATACAACAACAAAACTCATCTCATGCAACAATGTTTATTTTTCAGTACACTGGGGGATGGCTAGAACCTGTCATAGATTATTACGGCCATAAGCATACACAGGGGGTGTGCCAGGGCACACCCCAATCACTCTGTTGTGCGGTGCTAATTTACCCTGCGCCCCTCGCAGTGCTTCTGACTCCTCTCCCCTTGGCTGCTGTTATTTATCGCCCCCTTTCTTTTCTAAATGAACACTCACTGTGTTCATTTATAGCCGAAGCATAGTAAACAGTTTACTGTGCTTCTGTTTATGAATGAACAGGAAGATGCTCAGCACAAGCACTTCCCATCCATTCATTGTCTGGTGCAGCTGAGGCTGCAGAGAAAGGCTTGTGTGTTTGAGCTTTGGGGTGCACATCCTATACAGCTTGTATAACAGTGTAAATTTGCTGTCCCCTCAAAATAACTGAATACACCACTATTAATGTCTAAACCACTGGCAACAAAAGTGAGTACACCTCTAAGTGAAAATGTTCAAATTGGGCCCAATTAGCCATCTTCCCTCCCCGTGTCATGTGACTCAGTGTTACAAGGTCTCGGGTGTGAATGGAGAGCAAGTGTATTAGATTTGGTGTTATCACTCTCACTCTCTCATACTGGTCACTGGAAGTTCAACATGGCAACTCTGAGGAACTAAAAAAAAAGAATTGTTGCTCTACATCAAGTTGGCCTAGGCTATAAGAAGATTGCCAAGACCCTGAAACTGAGCTGCAGCACGGTGGCCAAGACCATACAGCAGTTTAACAGGACAGGCTCCACTCAGAGCAGGCCTCGCCAATGTCGACCAAAGAAGTTGAGTGCACGTGATCAGCATCATATCCAGAGGTTCAGATGGTGTGAAGTGTGTGTGGCAGCACTCCAGATGAGGAGTACAAAGACATGGGTGTCTTGCCTACAGCCAAGCATGGTGGTGGGAGTGTCAGGGTCTGGGGCTGCCGGCACTGGGGAGCTACAGATCATTGAGGGAACCATGAATGCCAACATGTACTGTGACATAATGAAGCAGAGCATGATCCCCTCACTTTCGGAGGGCAGTATTCCAACATAACGACCCCAAACACACCTCCAGCTTCTTTAGCAAGGCAGCGGTCGTCTTGAGGGTAAAGGTGATGGACTGGCCAAGCATGTCTCCAGACCTAAACCCTATTGAGCATCTGGGGGGCATCCTCAAATGGAAGGTGGAGGTGCAAAAGGTCCCAACATCACAGAGCTGATGGATGTTAATCATGGAGGAGGGGGAAGAGGACTCCAGTGGCAACCTGTGAAGCTCTGGTGATCTCCATGCCCCCGAGGGTTAAGGCAGTGCTGGAAACTAATGGCGGCACTTTGGGCCCAATTAGGACATTTTCACTTAAGGGTGTACTCACTTTTGTTGCCAGAGGTTTAGACATTAATGGCTGTGTGTTGAGTTATTTTGGAGGGGACAGAAAATGTACACTGTTATACAAGCTGTACACTCACTACTTTATATTGTAGCAAAGTGTCATTACTTCAGTGTTGTCACATGAAAAGATAATAAAATACTTAAAAACTCACTTTTGTGAGATTCTGGAGATATATATATGCAGCCATGTCCCCCACACATGCAGCCATGTCCCTCCAGCCATTTCCCCTAGCCATGTCCCCCACATATGCAGCCATGTCCCCCCAGCCATGTGCCTCTAGGGGTCAGATGAGGGACCGCACTGCACAAGTACCGGTAATTGTGTGGCTGTATAGCCTCCCGGAAAACTTTTAATTTACAGCTGGGAGCAGGCTCAACAAAATGAGCCAAAGCTTTTGAACTTGTGCTTAACCCTTCACACTCTGGACTTACCATGCCTTTCCAAAGAGCTGTAGTAGTTAAGTCAAGGGGTCCGCACAGAGAACATCACAGCATTCATTTGAATAGCTGTTTTGCCCGCGCGTATGGACACTCCCCCTTGCTCGGGATTGGACAGATCACGATCACCCATCCAATCCCAAGCAAGGGGGGGGTGTCTATACGCAGTGGGAACACTACAGCTATTCAAATGGGACAACCCCAATAATATATATACACACACAGAGAACCTCAGACTGCGAGTAACACGGTTAACGAGCGTTTCGCACTGTATTTTTGAATCTCTTAACTCACTTTGCGTTGCGAGTGTTGTCATTCCAGGATTCAAGCCAAAGCGGTGTGCAGTACCGTGTTTGGCCTGAGGTGTGCGCGGGAGCCAAACGTAGCCGATTGGAAAAACCGCCGTTCCCGAGATCAGCCGAACTGTCCTCGCCCCTCTTCGTGTGTGCTCTCCGGCGCACCTCTGGCCGCATGCGATATTGCATGCCATTGAAGTCAAGGCGGAATGAATTGTTTTAGTTTCCATTGACTTCAATGGGGAAAATCACGAGATTGAATGTGCTTCCATCCAGTTTTTAGACACGGTTCACAGCTGAACAATTTAGATGTGGCACATTGTGTTTCAGGTGTATTTCCATTGAACTCTATATTAAGCACACTATACAATTTTCATTAGGATTTTTACAAAACCATAGAATACGAGGTCAGAGCTAAACACTTTCAGCTTGCATGCAATCAGGCAGGTCCTTGCACTACATAGTTTAAGGTAAATTTAAATGAAATCGAAAAAAGTTGTATAGTGTGTATCCAACTTAATGCAGGTTTTTTCTGATTAAACAGGACCATTTTCAACATACCCCACCCCCAACAGACCCAAAACCCAATGGTGGCCACACACATAACAATGACGCAAGCAAAGATCCTCAGTTTGGTGAACTCCCTAGTCAATTTGTAATGAAATTTTAATGAACATTTCTAAATCAAATATCTGCATGAGAACCAATGGAGCTCACACTGCAATCAGGATGTGGAATCTCCTTTAGAATGACTAAAGGCAGGGCTTTTTTTCCAGGGGGAACTTGGGGGAACTCAGTTCCACCACTTCTGGCTCAGACCCTTTGGTGCTTTCTCATCACAATCACTTGTAAACACAGAAGTCTGGTTTCTGTGTTTACAAGTGATAGATCTGCACTGTGTGTAACCCCCCTGAACTCTGTATGTAATGCAATCCTGGTATTTAATGCCCCTTTAAGACCCTCATACTGTTTGTGAAATATGAAAGGAGGTCGTGGTTGAGTTCCTGCACCTATTTTCTGAGAAAAAAAAGCTCTGACTTAAGGTATGTAATAGAAGGTCCTACCTAACTATCCAATACGTTTATATTGTCAATGTGAAGCCGACCCCTACATGTTTGTTAGTATATGCAAAGGAAATGGTAGTTTGATCGTAACAGATGGTGAGCTAAATGTAGATTGTTTTCATCTATTTGTTTAATATTAACCACTTAAGGACCCCTTTACGCCGATATACGTCGGCAGAAGGGCACGGCTGGGCACAGGCACATACCTGTACATCGCCTTTAAGAGCCCAGCCATGGGTCGTGGGTGGGCTCGCAACCTGGTCCTGTGCTCCGTGACCGGACCCGCTCGCTGCCGGGGTCCCGCGATCGGGTCACAGAGCTGAAGAACGGGGAAGAGGTAAGTGTAAACCAACCTTTCCCCGTTCTTCCTAGTGAACCTGTCACTGATCGTCTGTTCCCTGTCATAGGGAACAACGATCAGTGATGTCACACGCCAAGCCACGCCCCCACACAGTAGTATTCACTCCCTAGGAAACACAGCCCCTTCACTGCCAGTGTCATTTTCACAGTAATCATTGCATTTTTATAGCACTTTTCACTGTAAAAATGACAATGGCCCCCCAAAATAGTGTCAAAAGTGTCCGATATGTCGCAGTCACAAAAAAAAAAAAAAAAAAAAAAACTGATCGCCACCATTACTAGTAATTATATATATATATATATATATATATATATATATATATATATATATATATAATAAAAATGCCACAAAACTATCCCCTATTTTGTAGACGTTATAACTTTTGTGCAAACCAATCAACGCTTATTGCGATTTATTTTTTACCAAAAATATGTAGAAGAATACGTATCGGCCTAAACTGAGGAAAACTTTTTTTATATATTATATATATATTTATTATAGCAAAAAGTAAAAAAATATTGAATTTTTTTCAAAATTGTCGTGTTTATAGCGGAAAAAATAAAAACCACAGAGGTGATCAAATACCACCAAAAGAAAAAAGGACGCCAATTTTGTTTGGTAGCCACGTCCCACGACTACGCAATTGTCATTCAAAGCTTGCCGAAAGTGTCAGTAAAAGCAACGCAAGGCCGAATCGCAAAAAGGTTAAAGATTTTTTTTATATATATATATATATATATATATATATATATATATATAATCAATATTTTCCATCATTCCTAAAGTGCTGAAAAGTAGGATGTCCTTTGCAAAGGGTGACCACAGTACTGTGTTTGCATGGTATTAATTAATGATGAATAATTTTTTGCCATTTCTTGCACCATATATAAATCTCCTCTTAAAGACCCACATAGTCCAAAAACAAACTGAAGGGCACACTGTGGTATGACACCTACCGGCACTGGCATGCTTAGTCCTAGGAACCAGACTAAAGACAAGATCAGGCGGAATAACACACCAGGTACCACCATGTCTTCTAAGCCTCAAACACTTGAAGAACTAGACCCAATCATGGGCTGAGGCTGACTTGTATACCTAAAGAAGGCCTTCATTTATCCAATCAGGACACAGTATCTTCACTTATTATGGTAATTCCACCCCAGAGCCAGACAAGGAGAGATTGCCAGAGGCAAGGATCACTATTAGGACACACCCGCTAATGAGAGGTTAAAACAGATATAAACTCAGTATACACCAAATACCACTCAGCCTAGGTTCACATTGGAAGTGATGATTCATTCGATTTGAGATATCAAATCGCATTACAAGTCGCAGCCTATTGGAGGCAATGACACTGTTCCGACAACGATTTTGCGGCGTTGCACCAATTTGCAAAAGTATTTTCTGCACTACTTTTACCGATTTCGGGTGAGAGTTCAATAGATGAAGCCACACAGGTGTCTATCAAGTTGCAGCTGAAATTGCGCTGACCTTGCTACTTTGAAATTGCGCTACTTCAAGTGAAGTAGCGCGGTTTCAAAGTAGCATCAATGTGAACCAGGGCTTAAACTGTGACCCCTTTCATGACCCCCCAAAGTTAAACCAATGAGAGAGAGAGACTTTTTATTTTGTAGAGATCAATAATGTCTCTGATTTTGCTTTGGTGGTTTAACCACTTGAGGACCGCCTAACGCCGATATGCGTCAGCAGAATAGCACGGCTGGGCACAGGAATCTACAGGTACAGTGCCTTTAAGAGCCCAGCCGCGGGTCGCGCACATGACCCGGTCTGAAGCTCCGTGACCACGCCCGCAGGACCCGCGGACCCGATCACCACCGGTGTCCCGCGATCAGTCACAGGAGCTGAAGAACGGGGAGAGGTGTAAACACGCCTTCCCTGTTCTTCACTGTGGCAATGTCAGTGATCGTCTGTTCCCTGATATGGGGAATGACGATCAGTGACTTCACACATCCAGCCCCCTACAGTTAGAAACACATATGAGGTCACACTTAACCCCTACAGCGCCCCCTAGTGGTTAACTCCTAAACTGCAATTGTCATTTTCACAGTAATCAGGGCATTTTATATCACTTTTCGCTATGAAAATGACAATGGTCCCAAAAATGTGTCAAAATTGTCTGATGTGTCCACCATAATGTCGCAGTCATGAAAAAGATTGCTGATTGCCACCATTAGTAGTAAAAAAAAAAATATTAATAAAAATCCCATAAAACTACAGTATCCCCTATTTTGTAAACGATATACATTTTGCGCAAACCAAACGATAAACGCTTATTGAGATTTTTTTTACCAAAAAATAGGTAGAAGAATACGTATCGGCTATATTTTTTCATATATTTTTGGGGGATATTTATTATAGCAAAAAGCTCTATTTTGTTTATAGCGCAAAAAATAAAAACCGCAGAGGTAATCAAATACCACCAAAAGAAAGCTCTATTTGTGGGAAAAAAAGGATGCCAATTTTGTTTGGGAGCCACATTGCACGACACGTGCAATTGTCTGTTAAAGCGACGCAGTGGCGAATCGCAAAAAGGGGCCTGGTCCTTTACCTGCATAATGGTCCGGGTCTTAAGTGGTTAAAGGGTGTTTTTAATGCTTTACCTGCTCCACCCGGATTTCTCTTCTTTCATTTACTTCTTTTTGTTTCTTTGCTGGCAAGCAAAATGTCTTCCTTCTTTTAGCCTTCCTCTTAAAATCACAGGTCCTATTCAAGCAGTTTTGATTTCAGATTCCAACACTGAAAAGGAATAACCTGTGCTTTGGTGTCTACTAAATTTAATAAAGCTCCATACACACCTATGCTGGTTTTTGCTGTGATTTGCATTTTTTTTATACTTTTTTTTTTTTTAGGCAAATTTGTTGTTTGGCAGATTTAAAAATGCGAATTTTGAAAAAATCGCAGTAAATCCCACTAAGTGCGTTTCTGCAGCTTCACCATTGAAGTCCATTGAGCCAAAAAAGCAAAACAAAAAAAAACAGTGTTTTGCCTATTAAAACAAAACTAATCCATTTGTGTATGGCCTTCTTAATTGTACTCACACTAAGACCTCTTCCACACTGGAGGCGTTTGTTCAGGCGTTTTAGCGCTAAAAATAGCGCCTGTAAAGTGCCTAAAAAACACCTCTCAGTGCTCCCCAGTGTGAAAGTGCCTTTACACTGGGGCGCTGCGCTGGCAGGACGTTAAAAAAAAGTCCTGCAAGCAGCAACTTTGAAATCAATGGGCAGTGCCGCTTTAGAGCCTCGGCAGGGGCGCTTTGCAAGCATTTTTAATCCTGTATTTGCCCGCTGGCAGGGGTTAAAAGCACGCTGCCAGCAGCCGAAAAGCGCCTCTAAAACTACGGTAAAGAGCCGCTAAAACTAGCGGCGCTTTACTGCTAACGTGGCAGCAGTGGCGTAACAACCAGGGGGGCAGGGGGTGCGTCTGCCCCGGGTGCTGAGCTGAGGGGGGCGCCTGTGACCGGCAGCTCTGCGGATAGTATAGTGAGCGGCTCCTCCACTGAGCGGCCGGCACAGGCACGCCTGGAAGGATGCAGGGGATGCCCTGTTTGGCTTAACACCGGCGCGCGCTGCGGAGGCTCCAAGATGGTGACGTGCTCTGCAGTCCGGCGGCGCCTGCAGGGACTCCTGCTCAGCCAAGCAAGTAAGCGTCGCTGGGATGTGATGCAGGGAGAGAATGGTTTAGCAGAGCCTGTCCCAAGTCTTCCCAAGCGCACACCCTGCCTCTGCCACAGGCTGAGGCTGGGACTCCGTTGGAGTAGAGTGTTGGCCCGGCCCTGTCCATAGCTTAATAGGGAGCTCCACACTGCAACCCTGATATCATGTTTATATAAGGGGGGGGCGGAAAAAAAAATCTGCCCCGGGCACCCATGACTCTGGTTGCGCCACTGCGTGGCAGTGTAAAAGGGCTCTTAATGTAAATATCTCAGGTTGAATTCACACCTTCAATATTCAGGCCGCTTTGAGTTGCCGGCTGGCTAGGGGGCAGTGTGGTGCAAAATTCAGCGCACTGCACAGTCCCTTTTTCGTTTTATACCAGCTTTATTTTAAGGGTACAAAATGTACACTTCATTCACTGCTATGTTGGGCAGGGTGCTGCGCTGCCTGGCACCGCAGTGCAATACAGGCCGGTGCACTGTGATAAAATGCAGCACGCTACAGCGCAACTCTAGGCTGTGTTGCAGTGTGTTCCTGCGGTAATAGATGTTTTACCCTGTGGTTAAACGTCTGTCACTGCACATAGTGGGAACTGGACCTCAGTCCTGCCACGTTACATGACAAAGTAACAGAACTGGATGTAAACCCGATTTTTTTTTTTTTTTTTATGTCACAATGTAGAGTATAAGATTTCTTATGATCTTTGCCCAGTCTTGCCACACAGAGTTAATCCAGTTTTGAGCAATCCTCTTTTATTGTTCAGTGAAATAAAACGGACTTGCAGAGAAAAACCTTAGTCCGTTCCGCCCCTTGCTGTGAGTGACAGGTTATTTACATATCTGATGCACTAGCCTGGAGACAGGCATTATTTTTTAATTCCCTCCCCCACTCCTTTTGTGAAGTCATGTGGTTACTTTTCTGGGTTTTAACTGAATGTTAGTGATCATAGTAGAATTTAGAGTAAGGAATACACAGGAAAAAATTAGGGCTGTGCAAATTAACTTTTAATTAATCGATTAATCTTTAATTTTTTTGATCGATCAAAATCTTTTTGATCGATTAAAATTCTTTTGAATGGTACTCACCTCTCCGCTGGCTTCTGGGCCTTCAGGGAGTTCCGTTGAAGATCGAGTAATGTCATGGACACCGGCGGGGCTTGCCGTGTTCATCTGAAGGGCTCCTTTGCTGTGCCTTCATATCTGCATGCCGGTGGGACCTTACTATCTGCCACACACAAGGGCTGTTACACTTCCCTCTATCACTTCCCTCCATCACCCTGGGATTCTACAGCCATCCACTGGGAGCTGTGATAGTTCCCTTCACAGGACATCTACATGCCGACGGACTGATGTTAACCCCTCCTCATCTGGATTCAGCAGTGGTATCATTGTACACATTTTTATACCAGTATCATACTTAGCTACATGTTTTTATGACTGCTTTTGCTACCGTTTGGTATTACTCGCACCATTTTTACAGTTTATGTAGCTACATAGATTTTATCTCCAGTGCAATATTTATTTGGTTACCTACTTGAAAACTATAAAAGTTTTAATGCTATTCCCATGGAGCGCTGCCTTTGTGTGTTTTTTGTATCCTGCTATCCATTTTTCCAGTGGTTGGAGCTGCACTGGGAATCAGCCTGCAAGGAGATCAGCTAAAAGTAGTTGGATCTTGTAACAGAATGCACCGTGACAGTCTGAGATATTCCTATGTCTAGGGTCACCTTATGTCCACTAGGGCCATAGGGTGACAAAGAATCATAATTCATATGTTACAGAAGACATTAATAAGGGACATTAATAATAATCCAGGTTTGCAGGATGTCTTCAAATATCAAAAGCTGTTAGCTATGCAATCTGGGCACACATGCTTTTGAAAGGTGTTAATTCAGGTCAGCCAGCCAGTACTACCTTTGTATAATAGGCTATTGAAATATCTGAAGGTGTGGATTGCACCCACTCTCACTGCCATTGTGTGATAAAGATGTCTGTGTTACTATTCAGGGTTAATTGAACCCTATTGATGATACAGTGCCGTCATGTCTAGCTACCAATTAAAGAATTATCCTCAGTGAGTGAATAGGGGGGTGGAGATTGCATTGTCCTGTGATTAACTGTATTATGCTGTACTGGATATAAGAAGCTGAGAAAATACTAATAAATTGTCATATCTTTGGAAGCAAGAACGGAGCGCTGTCTCGTCTTATTCTGGGAAAGGATATGGATCGTGTATGCAATATTGTTGGAGTGTGTCAAATTAAGCTTGTCGTGGTTGGATGGAAGGTTGTAAGTGGTGGTCATCCGTTACAGATCTGTATGTGCGTTATAATTAATCGAAATTATTCGATTAATCGATTAAAAAACAAAACGATTAATCGAACACAAAAATTTTGATCAGTAACAGCCCTAGAAAAAATGCATGTTGACAAGAGGAGTGTAGAGGAGGGCGGGGAGTCTTCTGACATCACGACTCCAGCCACCTAGCTCCAGACAACAGATCCACCCACAGAATCTGCAGTTTTTCAGGTCTCATAACAGACATAAGGGAGACATTGGACAGGTAAGGACACATGCAGGAGGCATCTATATCCTTATAGATCAGTACTATGGCAGTAGTTTAGAAAGGATGAGAGTGGGTTTACATCTACTTTAAGCAAAGACAATGGAGCACCAACACAAATGTATAGTATTTCATTATTAATCTTTATTAAAGCACTTAAAAATCACATTACAATGTATTTAATTATAAACATGCGGACACAACCAGGAGTACACATGTATAAATAACAAAACCAAACTTGAATTGCAGTTTATCTTCTCTTATAGATTCGGCTTCCTCCTCTTATTTTTGTTTCACTAGAAAGAAAATATAAAAAGGGATTTAGAGTATTGATCTAATTTTCAATAAAAGTAAGAAGGCGTTCCAGATATAAACAGGTGTTTATGGCCAGGGCTGGACTGGGACAAAAATTTGGCCCTGGACTTCATCTAGACTGGCCCACTTTGACAGGTCTCTCCCATGGTGGCCGGAAAACTCCCGCAACCCCCCCCCCCCGGCCACCCAAGCCCCCTTTCCCCCTTCACTAGCCCTAGCCACTAGCTGTTCTACTTTATTAGAGTAGAACGGCTGGTACTGGTACTCTTATAGGCAGTACCAGTGGGGAAGCTAGACATTATTTCACCCGGGGCAAGACGTGAGAAACTCCCAGACCATAGCTGTTGAGTCAGCTGTCTGTCCCCTCCCCCCTGCTCCTCTGGTCCTTCCCCCTAGGTGAGCTCTGCGGGGAGGGAGAGGAGATGAGCGCTGCGGGAAGGGAGAGACAGAGGAGTGGAGGGGGCAGCGGTCCGCTGTCACTGAAGCTGGCCCACTGAGCCATCGGCCCACCGGGAAAATCCCTGTAGTCCCAATGGCCAGTCCATCCCTGTTTATGGCTCAATAGAGGATCCCAGACTAGGAGCTATAACCTCTAATTTCACCTATAGCTTATTCTGCTGACAAATAATATTGTACCACAGCTGTTAAAGGGGAGGTTCCCCTAAAAAGAAACTTTTAACATTGCCTGTGTCTTCTTAATAACATTTAGAATCGGCTGGTAGTTTAAAAAAAAAACACCCGTACATACCATTTTCGGCATGTACTCTCACCGCCGTTTCCGGGTCTGGCGGCCGGGGATGGGAGGGCCTGCTTCATTGACAGGCATCCGATCGACGCATACAGCGCGTCACGAGATGCCGAAAGAAGCCGAACGTTGGTGCGCATGCGCCGTATAGAGCCGCACCAACGTTCGGCTTCTTTCGGCATCTTGTGACGCGCTGTATGCGTCGATCGGATGCCTGTCCCCGGCTGCCAGACCCGGAAGCGGCGGTGAGAGTACATGCCGAAAATGGTATGTACGGGTGTTTTTTTTTTAAACTACCAGCCGATTCTAAATGTTATTAAGAAGACACAGGCAATGTTAAAAGTTTCTTTTTAGGGGAACCACCCCTTTAAGGCCGTACACACGATCAGATATTCCGGCAACAATTGTCCGATGGAGGTGTTTTGTCAGATAATCCAATCGTCTCTATGCTCCATCGGACAATTGTTGACAAAAAATGTTGACCGTTTATGCTCTCAAATTGTCCAACAACAACTGTGTTCTGTTGGATTATCCAATCGTGTGTACACAAGTCCATCGGACTAAAATCCAAAGTACAAAAACGCATGCTCCGAACCAATGCTAAACATCAGACAACAATAGCAGAAGTTGCCCAAATGGTGGCGGTAAAGAGCTGAAAAAAAATGTGGTTTGGTGAATGTTGACTGAAAAAGTTCTGATGTCTGTATGCAGAACAAGTTCACGGACAACTCCCTTCAGACAAAAATCCACGGATTTGTTCGATGGAAGTCCAATCCTGTGTACAAGGCTTAAGGCACAAAAGATGTCTATGCAATGAATAAAATAATGCGTATCCAAATCAAGGAACATGGAATTATATATTGTAGTTTCCTAGTCCTTAGATTTGTTATCTTTTTTAAGATTTTTTTCCCTAGTGGGAGGGCACAGGACACTGCTATGGGGGTTTCACCTAGTGATCCTGCCAGTAACACACTTCCTGTCGTTGCATGACAACATTTGCCCACCGTATTGTTACAGACAGATTAAAATATAGCTGATGTCATGCCAAAATGGCATTGGCTTCAGAACAAAGCAAGGACTGTCAAAAGGGAGGCCAATCACCCACAGCTCAATGAACCGCTACCAATCTAGAGAGTTAAAAATGGCTGGCGTAGGGGGTTCTGAAGTCTATAAAGATAAATGGAAACAATGTAACTCAGCAGACTGCACACAGGCAGAGAGTAGAGCAGACATTCTAAACCTTTTGAGGAAACTTTGAATACATTTTTAGCTCTTGCGGGAACCCTTGCTAAAACTAGTTATTTGAGGGTCAGTGATAAAAATGTCTCTTAAGCCTCATACACACGATCGGACTTCCATCTGACTTTTCCGTGGATTTTGCTCTGATGGGCATTGTCCGTGAACTTGTTCTGCATACACACGACAGCCAACTTTCACCAAATCACGTGTTTTTTCTGCTCTTTACCGCCACCCTTTGGGCAATTCTGCTATTGTTGTTTGATCTTTAGCATTGGTTCTGAACATGCGTGTTTGTACTTTAGTCCGATGGACTTGTGTACACAAGATCGAATTTGCTCCATCGGACATTTTTTGACGGAAAGTTTGTCTGTTCTCACAGCAAACATTTGTTCGATGAAAAATCGAAAAAGTTTGTCAAATGAAGCATACACACGGTTGAATTGTCTGCAAAAACAGGTCCGTCGGAGGTTTGTTGTCAAAAAGTCAGATCGTGTGTACGGGCCTTTACATTGGTGGCCATGGAAAGAATGTTCCTTACAGAGGTGGTTAGAATGCCCCCCTTACAGGAAGTTAAAAAGATCATTTGTATCCTGCAGCTAGCACTGATCCCAGAACTATGGAATCATCATCAAATGGGAGGTCAAGCAGCCACAGCTCAAGGAACCTCTAGAAACCTCTGGAGGAACCCAAGAGTTCCATGGAATCCTATCTGAGAATGGCTGTTCTAGATGAAGTTATCAGCTGCCAAGGTTTCTGGCAGAATCGTCAGGAACTTTTTGCAAAAAGAATGGTTGGAATGGGATATTTAACAGACCAAAAGGGAGCAATTAAGAGTTGCTGATTGTTAGGGTTTACACACTTGAATCATTCACGCTTTGAGGTTGATTTACTAAAGGCAAATAGGCAAAGTGCAACTTCCCTTGCAAAATGAACAGCCTAAATGTCTTTTGTAAATCAACCCCTTTATGTCCTACTAGTATCACTTGCGGTTTATCGATAGTGGGCGCAGGTGCGCTGACCCCCTTGCTCCTGCATCGTCACTGAAACAATGCATAGATTCATGCATTGCATGAATCTATGTATTGTCGCCGCTGCCCACTATTCAGATGGCTGCCCCCCTGGTGAGCATCGGCCATCTGAATAACAGCAGTTGGTTTGTGCTGGGCGGTGGGGGGGGGGGGATGCAATCTGGCAGCATTTTACTGGGCACAGTGGTGACAATTGATGGGCACAGTGGCAACAATTGATGGGCACAGTGGCTGCGTTTTGCATGGCACAGTGGTGACAATTGATGGTCACAGTGGTGACAATTGATGGCATAGTGGCTGCATTTGATGGCATGGCACAGTGGCGACAATTGATGGCACAGTGGCTGCATTTAATGGCATGGCACAGTGGTGACAATTGATGGGCACAGTGGTGACAATTGATGGCACAGTGGCTGCATTTGATGGCATGGCACAGACAATTGATGGGCACAGTGGCGACATTTGATGGGCACAGTGGCGACATTTGATGGGCACAGTGGCTGCGTTTGATGGGCACAGTGGCTGCGTTTGATGGGCACAGTGGCTGCGTTTGATGGGCACAGTGGCTGCGTTTGATGGGCACAGTGGCGGCAATTGATGGGCACAGTGGCTGCGTTTGATGGCACAGTGAGGCTGCAATTGTTTTTTTTTTTTTGTTCGTTTGCACCCCCAAAAAGAATTGAGCACCAGCCGCCACTGACTAGTATGCTATCTGCATACAGGGCCTCTAGTACTACTTATTCTTTTGTTGAAGCATCGATTCTTGTCCTAATAGAAAGCAAGGAAAATCTGCCCAATGGGGACACCGAGAGCAATAAAATATAACCTCTTCCTTCTACTACCAAATAATAAAATACCAAACATAAGACGTGTCCCCCGTCTCATAAAACCTTTCCAATATACTTACCAAAGGCATATTTGGCGAAGAACCCTGTGAGCTGAACGGAGTCATCGCTGTGGAACTGGAAAACAAGGGTATTTCCTGTGGAGGTGAAGATGGGTATGGTGATTTTGCCACAATATCTTCCCATCAATGGAGAGGTGGTCTTTGGTCCATCGAAAACAAGCATGTAGTCATAAGTGCATGTATTCCTGTACTCCACGTAGAAGTCGGTCACATTGACAGAGATCTGTAATGGAATGAAACACAAGATTATTGGACAATTGTACTCAGCAAACTGGATCATTTCAAGGGATAAAAGGATCAACTAAGTTGGATTTTCCTGACCAGTCTGTATCATTTTTTTTAAAGAACCCTTGAGGCGGCGTACACACGACCGAGGTTCTCGCTGGAAACCAGCGAGAACCTCGCTGGAAGCTGCATTCCAGCGAGGACTTTGGCCGTGTGTACGCTTTTGGCTCGCTCCGCCCATCGGGAATCCCGTCGAGCGAAAAGAGAGCACGCTCTCTTTTTGCTCGACGGCCCGCCTGGATGAATGGCTGGTTGTCATTCCCGACGGGCGGGTCGCCGATTTCGACGGCCGGCAGAGAATCTCGACGGGCGGAACGATGTGTTCTGCCCGTCGAGGTTCTCTGCCGTGTGTACACGGCCTGAAATATCTTTCTGGTCTCAGACAAGTCCTACTAAGAATTACTATATCTGCAGCTCATGGTACATTACTGTGGTGGTCTTGGGGAAGAATGTTCTTTACATTGGTGGTCAGTGGGAAGAATACTCCTTACTCCTTACATTGCAGGTGATTCGGAAGAATGTTCCTTCCATTGGTGGTCAGTGGGAAGAATGTTCCTTCCATTGGTGGTCAGTGGGAAGAATGCTCCTTACATTGGTGATCGGTTGGAAGACTTCTCCTTCCATTAGTGGTCATTGGGAAGAATGCATTGTTAGGGATGAACATTGTTAGGGCTTCTATACACTGTAATTTTTGGTACTCACTTGATAACCAATCGGGGCCGTCACTACCCAGGTGCAGTCCTTATAGTTGGGATAGTTAGAGGGGTAGTTGGGAGTAGAGAATGTTCCCGTTGGGTTGGTCAGCACTGAACCGCAGGAAACTAAAATAAGGAAAATAGAATATAATATAAATATAATCAAACCAGAACTGTTAAATAAATCAGAGATAAGATAAAAACAAATGAAAGATAATGTACATATCTCAGTAGATTGTTACTGAAAAGGATATAAGGACATGGAACTGTGACCTACGTACTATGTGTATAAAATACATTTTAGTTAACCGTTTTAAAGTGCAACCTTCAACCAAGGGTAAGGAGCCAACCAGTAAAGGGTTAGAACACCTGTCAGGTTTTTATTACTGTCTATATTCCTGCTGAAAAGATTTATCTCTCTATTTGTCCCAGCTTGCCAAAAATTTATCAAAATGCAGCTAGCTTACCAGGGATGGGCCAAATTTTAATTCAACTTTGGTCATTTCTGCTCAACAGACGTTGCTTTAGGCTCCATTCACACTGGATGCCGATGCAGCTCCCGGCAGGGGTCCTGTGCACCCTGGTTCACCATTTCAGGTACGATTTCAGCCCAAATTTTGGACTGAATCCGGACCTAAAACGGACCAAAAGACGCACAGGGCTCCTGTGCAAATTCGCACCGGAGCCGCATTAGAGATATGTAAACTAGCTCTATAGAGAGCCATTCACATTCTCCTGCTATTGGTCCTGCATCCAATTCGCAATAGTGTGAACCCAGCCTCAATGATCTAAAAACTGCTAAAAAATCTTTTCATTCGATCAGCAGCTGCAGCCAATCGGCTGTAGAGCTGATCAGCGTATTCTGACAGCAGAGGAGTCCCATCTGTCAGAATGCATAGGCATAGCAGGGAGGATTCCTCCATCCACCTCAATTGTGTGGATGGGGGGGTATATGTTCTTTTTTTTCTAGAGAAACAAGTAGAGTGGAAATCTTCTAATAGGGACAGGTGAGGAGATTTCCGTTTACTTCCCGTTATGTCCCTGGAGACAGGAAATAAAAAGAAATCTCCTTGCATAGGCTGCAATAAAAACCTGACGTGTTCTATACCTTCTGACATTATCCTAATACAAAATGAAACCAAAATACAATATCATAAAGGAAACCTTTACCCCTGGTTCACCCCAGTGTGGCCTTAAAATTGCCCTACTTCAGCACAATTTCAAAGCCGCAGATCCGCCAGGGACGAATGGCGACGTATCGCCATCCGTTTGATTTTAGCAGATCGGATCCGGTCGGTTGTCAGCGGACGTGTCTCCGCTGACTTCCGACGCTCCATAGAGAAGTATGGAGCGGCCGTTCAGGTCCAAATATGAAAGGGGCCTAAAGGTTACCTTTTATTAAATTGTATGTTTTTTTTTTAGGACAATACACTATAAAACGAGGCAAAGATCAGCACTACTGTGTGAACCCTTACCAGTGCTGTATGAAGCCTTGAACCCAGTGGCCTCCGAACTGTTGTCGCTGACAAATTCAAGGAGCATTTTGTTGGTTGTAGAGATCATAGGGGGTAGCTGGCCGGCTCCACAGGCTCTGTCCAATAGCACTGGGGAGGACGTGGTGGGCCCATCGTAGATCCTCAGGTAATCAGAAGAACAGCCTGCTGAGTTCTGGACATCAAAGGCAAGGAATTGCAGGAAGACCTGGAGCAAGAAGGAGACGTCAGCAAGAGAAGGAAACCTCGGACAATGGCCTTCTCAAAGAGTTTAATTATTCACTTGCTCCCCAGGCACTTTCACCCCCTTTCTGCCCATTAAAAATTTTAGCTTTCAGTGCTGTCGCACCTTGAATCAGAACTGAGTGGTCATGCAACACTGTACTCAGTATTTAGGTTTTGTGCAGCCATAGGCCTGATTAAACTTGTGCACCGCCTAATTTAAATATGACCCACCCCTTCCTGTCAGAGCCACACCCCTTTATGTTTAAGACACGTCCAGAAATGTTCTAGTGGGCACACTAGTTCTGAGGGCCTGGGGGGGGGGGGGCAATGAATCCTCTTAATTTGTAGAGATTTCCTCTCACTTCCTGTTTGGCTATGGGGCAGGAAGTGGAGGGGAATCTCTGCAATGGGACAGGGATGGTACAAAAAGAACCTGACAGGGGCTCTAACCCTCCCTTACTCAATCCAAAATATAAACAAGTATTGCCTATAGTTCTACTTTAAGCACAAATTTCTGATAATTTTATGGAGGGGACTAAGAAGATATAACCATGCCAATGGGGCAGCAGAAACATATAGCACAGTGAGGGAGTTTCGTGGTCCAGGATAGTAGGACAGTCAAAATTAGAAGCAGCACCCCCCCACAGTTGCGGAATGCCGACTGCCTGCACACCAGAAGCAGTGCGGCCGCTTTATGGGGGAGCTAGACTATATAGCCCTTCAGCCCAGTTCGCCCAAAAAGACTGGGGCTACACTAACAGTATAGCGCAAGCCGGCGGACACCTGCTGCAGATGGTAACTACAGCGCGTTTTTATACCTCCCAAATGTTTGAGATGGGAATGAGGGACACCTATCAGAAAAAGTATGCAGGCATAGGACACACCCCTTGCCACGCCCCCTTAAAGGAGAATTGTACAAAAAATAATATTGGTTAAACCCTTAAGTGCTTTTTTTACCACTACTATTCCTTTATATTGGCTTTTGAAATGTACAAATGCAGCAATTTAGAAATCAGATTAAAGGTTTAGCACTGGAAAACACTATTTGAAAAAGTGCATTTTATATACAACTATATGGATCAGACCAAAATGAGGGACAAATGAAGAGGAATGAGGGACAGAGGGACCTTGCTCCAAATCAGTCCCTCGAAATCAGGGACAGTTGGGAGCTATGGGTTTTGAACATGTGTGGGAAAACGCACATGGAATGCAGGTTTCCCACACCACATTCTGCTGTGAACTGACCCTGAATGAGTTTAGTTCACTTTAAATAATACATTTTTAACCTTTTGAGTTGTGGCCTTACCTGGTTTGATGGAACACGAATGAGCCACAAGCAGCTGCTGGCGGTGGGATAATTATTGGGGTAGTTGGAAGATGCTAAGGATCCTGAAGGATCAGAGAGAATTGTTCGGCAGAGACCTATAAAAGGTACACATGGTTAGAAATTGGTTGTCGGTATAAAAAGCAAGAAAGAGCAGTACATCGCCTACAGCAAGAATCAGACCATTCGCATCACATACAGAGGTATGGTTGGATTTTTTCTTATGCTCCGGGTTCACTCAAGGTATATTTAATCTAACAATAGTGACTACCCTGATTTGTAAAGCTCCATGAATTCTGCGTTCTTACCGCAATTGTATAACTTGTTAATTTTGGCAACATCCAAGTTGCTGAGTCCATAGCGCTGTCCGATGGCGATGGATGGATTTAGTTTTGGGACAATGGTGGCAGAGATGCCATCCGTGGAGAAAGCGGACCTGGAAACAAATAAAATCATATATTTTACACACACACTTCCATTATCACAGCTTCAGATAAAAGCGGGGCTCTAGGTAAAATAAAAGCTTTTCAGGTGCCTCCAGCTTTACTTCCTCTTTATACAAGAATTAGAAGCTGTAATCCTTCACTTTCCCTGCAGCACCCCCTGCAGGTGAAAAGAGGTATTGTGGTGCAAACTTTGCACTATACATATAGTTACATAGTAGATGAGGTTGAAAAAAGACACAAGTCCAACCTATGTGTGTGATTATAAGTCAGTATTACATTGTGTATGCCTGTATGTTGTGGTCTTTCAGGTGCCTATCTAATAGTTTCTTGAAACCATGGATGTCCCCCGCTGAGACCACCGCCTGTGGAAGGGAATTCCACATCTTTGCCGCTCTTACAGTAAAGAATCTTCTACGTAGTTTAAGGTTAAACCTCTTTTCTTTATCGTACATCACGGGACACAGAGCGCATAGCCATTACACTTGGGTTATATGGGTACCTTCAGGTGATGGACACTGGTGTAATCAATTTCACAGGAAGTTTCCTCCCTATATAACCCCCTCCCACTGGGAGTGCTTCAGTTTTTTCGCCAGTGTCTTAGGTGTTGGTCACGTCTAGCTGTCCCTCGGAGGTCTCGGGACCCAGGATAGCTAGCCGGGTCCGTCCAAAGTGCTTCAAAGCCAAGGTGTACGGTACCCGGGCCCTGCTGGAGTGGGGTTTTGCCTATAATGCCTCTCCTTGGAGGGCTGGATTCTGGGCTCCAGTGCCTTAGTCTCTTCCAAGAACTAAACGCTACTGATGCCAGGATGCTATATAGTTCCAGGTGTGTGGGTTCCTTAACACAGGATCCCGGTCCCTGAAGGTCCAAGACAATACCCACAGAGATGGGGGAAGGTTGGGCCTCTTGCATTTTGCAATACCCTGCGGCGTGGAGCAGGTAAGAGGGAACCTGCGGGACTTGGTTCGACAGTAGGTATCCCCCTGGGGGTTCTGGGTCGGCTAATGGTATGCTTGTGCATCAGCCACTATCTCCACTATGTCTTTTGAGGCAGGATGGGATGTACTAATGTTTACCCAGATAACATGTAGGTATATGTATGCTTTTAAAGATATGTATTTGCTACTCTGGTGTCTGTTGGGTTGTTAGCGCTGGTCCAGGCTTCTCCTCTGCTTTCTGCTTCCTCCATGTTGGTTTCAGCGTGGGGGGGGGGGGGGGCGCGCGCGTGCGCGCCGCCTTTTACAGCGTCAGCGTGCGTGGGGGGGGCGGGCCAGCAGCGTCAGGTCTCAGTTAAAGCAGCAAAGCATTTCCTGGCTGGTCATTCCCTCCTGAAAGCAGAGGAGGCTGAGGACACAGAGCGCGCAGCTGAGCCATTTCTGGCTATACAGTGACACCCAGTGGGGGTTTGTGGATCTTCAGGTCTGGACTTGGATCCATACTGACCAGAGAAAAAAAAAAGGTTTTTTTTCTTAAAGGGACTCAGCCTTAGATCTGGCAGTATCTGAGTCGGTGCAACCTTGGGCTCCAGCTAACGGGCATTGGTGTGGCAATACTCACAGGACTTCCTCGGTATTGCCGCCTTCTCGGGCGTATGAAAATTTGGAAATTTTTTACCATAGCCTGTTCTTATTAATGGTTCACTTCTAGCTACAACAGTTGGGTGTTGGCTTTAGGGGTGTCTCAAGGTTGTGCAATGGCTCCCAAGGGATCAGGACCAGCTAAGGCTGCAAAAGGTACCAAAAAACAAAAGGGGTCTCCATCGGGGTCAGAGGATTTGGGCCAGGCTCTAGCGGTCCCACCCTCACCAGATAGACCACCGAACAGCATGTTTCAGGAGCCATTGAGGGTGCTAGGGGCAGAGGCGGCCCCCAATCAACCCATTCCCGTTTACGTTACGGAAGAAATGCTAGCGACCACCCTGGCTGGGCTAGAGGAAAGGTTAACTGCTTTAATTGCCCGCTCTTTGCCAGGTGGCAAGCGGGCTAGATCCCCGTCACCTAGATTGGTGTTTTCAGATGCAGAGGTCCTCTCTTCGGAGGAATTGGACCCACAGGGGGATCAAGCGGACCCGAGTCCCGACGGTTCAGACATTAAGGGTTCCACTGTAGATGAATTCTTTTCGGCTTCTCAAGCGGAGAGCCTGTGGATCCAGTCTCTGACAGATATGGTTCGCACTGCTTTTAAACTTCCAGTGTCAGAACAATTAGCCCCCACGGTATCCTCTTTAGGTTCCTTGAAGGCACCGTTGAGTTGTGATTCTTTTCCGGTTCACCCCTTCTGGAGAGCGTGATTTTTCAGGATTGGGCTCGACCTGATAGGATTTTTATCCCTCCTAAAAGGTTCACTATTCTCTATCCTATGGAAGAGGAATTTGCAAAGAAATGGGCACTCCCTACCGTGGACGCAGCCATTTCCTGCGTAAATAAATCCCTGACCTGTCCGGTTGAAAAATGTCCAGATGTTTAAAGATCCAGTCGACAAAAAGTTGGAGACCCTACTGAAGGCTTCTTTTACCACAGTAGGTGCCGTGGTTCAGCCAGCGGTGGCAGCCATTGGCGTTTGTCAGGCTTTAAAGGATCAGACTAAACAGATATTAAGGGACATACCGGCTCAGCAAGCTCGTGAATTGGCTGACCTCCCAAGGGCTCTCTGCTTTGCAGTAGATGCTATTAAGGACTCCATTCAACAGGCGTCCCGTTTATCTCTGCTGTTGGTTCATATGCGTCGCCTTTTGTGGCTGAAGAACTGGTCAGCAGAGGCACCCTGCAAAAATCTTTTAGCAGGATTTCCCTTTCATGGTGGGAGACTATTCGGTGAAGACCTAGATAAATATATCCAGACCATATCAAGTGGTAAAAGTTCTTTCTTGCCTGTCAAGAAAAGATCGCATGGGCCCGCGTTTAAGCGACAGGCCTTCGCAGGCTCGGCCCCTTCAACTTCCCGTCAGTATCGACAGCCTCCCGGGCGTTCAGCATTTAATAGCCGCCCACAAGGACAAGCCACGGCAGGCAAGAGGCCATGGTCTCGCAAGCCGGTTAAACCAGTCATCAAGTCAGATTCATGAAGGGGCGCCCCCACTCTCTTGGGTGGGGGGAAGGCTTTGGTTTTTCTCCGAAGTGTGGGAGGCCAGAATTCCCGACTCTTGGGTACTGTCCGTGGTAGCCACGGGCTACAAGCTAGAGTTTCATGAAGTCCCCCCTCCTCATTTTCAGGGGTCAAGTCTTCCAAGCGACCCATTAAAGAGGGCCTCTCTTGTAAAAGCATTGGATCGTCTCTTGCTCCAAGGAGTAATTGTAGAAGTACCAACCCAGGAATGGGGTCTGGGATTCTACTCCAACCTTTTCATAATACCAAAGTCCAATGGCGACGTCAGGCCTATCTTAGACCTCAAACGCCTAAATCGCTTTCTAAAGATTCAGACCTTTCGTATGGAGTCCATACGTTCGGTGGCAGCCAGCCTACATCAAGACAACTTTCTAGCATCTATAGACATAAAGGATGCGTATCTGCACGTGCCGATCTACCCGGCACATCACAAGTTTCTTCGTTTTATGATAGATCACCGTCATTACCAGTTCGTAGCCCTCCCTTTCGGGTTGGCAACAGCTCCGCGGGTATTCACAAAGGTGTTAGCCCCGGTGCTAGCCGTCCTAAGGACAGAAGGCATTTTGGTCCTGGCATACCTGGACGATCTTCTGGTTATCGACAGCTCAGCTTCCAGCCTTAATCATGCAGTAGTTCGCACAGTTCGGCATCTAGAGGAATTCGGGTGGATTGTGAACCAAGAAAAATCGGTATTGAAACCCACAAAGCAGTTGGAATATCTAGGCCTTCGGCTAGATACAGACTGCCAGAGGATATTTTTACCTCAAGCAAAGGTCAGATCAATAACTCAAGCAGTTCAGGTGATCTTAGGCAAGAAGAGGCCGACTATTCGCCTATGTATGCGACTGCTGGGGAAGATGGTGGCCGCCTTCGAGGCAGTGCCCTACGCCCAGATCCATACCAGATATCTCCAGGCAGCCATTCTCTCTGCTTGGAACAAGTCCATTCAGGCGTTGGATCGTCCGTTAGTGCTCTCCCCAGGAGTCCGGCGCAGCCTGTTCTGGTGGCTGGTCCCTCAAAATTTGTCAAAGGGGAAATCCTTTTGCCCCATCACGTGGAAGATAGTAGCCACGGATGCCAGCCTGTCAGATGGGGGGCAGTTCTAGAAGGACAGACCCAGCAAGGGCAGTGGTCGGAGGCAGAAAAACTGCTTCCCATCAATATCCTAGAGATCAGAGCTGCTCGGCTGGCCCTGATCGCCTGGACTCTCCCCCTTCAGGGTCTGCCAGTAAGGATACAGTCCGACAATGCCACTGCGGTGGCATACATAAACCACCAGGGGGGCACGAGGAGCCTAGCAGCCCAAAGGGAAGTAAACCTGATTTTTTCATGGGCCGAAGCCCATGTACCCTGCATCTCAGCAGTGTTCATCCCAGGGATAGACAATTCTCAAGCAGATTTTTTGAGTCGTCAACAGTTGCTCCCGGAGGAGTGGTCTCTTCACCCCCAGGTATTCCAAGAGATTTGCCAAAGATTCGGAGTTCCAGATGTGGACATTATGGCAACGAGATCCAACAAAAAGTTGGACAAATTCATATCCCGAGCCAGGGATCCCTCGGCCTACGGGACCGATGCGTTGGTTTGCCCCTGGCACCAGTTTTCTCTCCTGTATGCGTTCCCTCCACTGCAGATGATTCCCCGCCTTCTACGGAGGATCAGGGTGGAGCGCAGGCCTGTGATCCTGGTGGCCCCAGCCTGGCCCAGGAGGGCTTGGTACGCACTCATCGTGAGGATGTCAGTCGGGGCGCCGTGGCCGCTCCCCCTACGCCCAGATCTGCTGTCTCAGGGCCCAATCTGCCACCCTGCTTCACAGCAGCTAAATTTGACGGCTTGGCGGCTGAATCCCTAATTCTTAAGGGCAGAGGCCTCTCAGCTCAGGTCATATCTACGTTGATTCAGGCTAGGAAACCGGTCTCTAGAAATACTTATTACAGAGTCTGGAGAACCTATGTGGAGTGGTGCGAGTCTCAAAAATGGCACCCTCGAAAGTTTTTTATTGACAGGATCTTGCGATTCCTCCAGGTTGGCGTCGACAAAGGGTTGGCTCTTAGTACTCTAAAGGGGCAGGTGTCGGCCTTATCGATATGGTTTCAAAGACCCTTGGCCACCCATTCGCTTATGAAAACCTTCTTGCAGGGGGTCTTGCATGTGAATCCCCCTATTAGAGCTCCCCTTTGCCCCTGGAATTTAAATCTGGTCTTGTCAGCTTTACAAAGGCAGCCGTTTTAAACCTCTGACAGAAATCCCTCTTGTGCTACTAACCCGAAAGTTGGTTTTCTTGGTGGCTATGGCTTCGGCCAGAAGGGTTTCCGAGCTGGCAGCCTTGTCATGCAGGGAGCCATACCTTATTCTGCATAAGGACAGAGTGGTTCTGCGGCCTCAACCTTCTTTCCTTCCTAAGGTCATATCCAGTTTTCACTTGAATCAGGACCTAGTCCTACCATCCTTCTTTCCTACTCCCCAGTCCAGAGAGGAAAGACTGCTTCATACTTTGGACGTGGTTCGAGCCATGAGGGTCTATCTCAAGACTACAGAGAAGATTCGGAAAACAGATGTGCTTTTTGTTCTTCCGGATGGCCCCAAGAAGGGTCAGCCGGCTGCCAAGTCTTCCTTGGCTAGGTGGATTAAGCAGCTGATTTTTCAGGCCTATGGTCTGAAGCGCGTTCCACCTCCCTTATCAGTTAAAGCCCATTCTACGAGGGCCATGAGTGCCTCCTGGGCGGCACACCATCAGATCTCTATGGCACAGGTTTGCAAGGCGGCAACCTGGTCTTCCGTACATACGTTTACTAAATTTTATAAGTTGGACGTTGCAAAGGGTACGGACGCAGCATTTGGGTAGGCGGTCCTACGGGCAGCAGTATAGAATCCTCTGGTCCGGGTCACGCCCCCTTTTTTCTGTTGGTGGAGTTACTTTACTTCCTGATAATTTTTTGTTTGGCTATTCTTGGCCTTACGGTCTCCCTCCCTTCATAGAGCATTGCTTTAGGACATCCCAAGTGTAATGGCTATGCGCTCTGTGTCCCGTGATGTACGATAAAGAAAAAAGGATTTTTAATAAACAGCTTACCTGTAAAATCCTTTTCTTGAAGTACATCACGGGACACAGAGCTCCCACCCCTCTTTTGGGGAACATTGTGTAACCTTGGAGGAATTGCTTGCTACAAAACTGAAGCACTCCCAGTGGGAGGGGGTTATATAGGGAGGAAACTTCCTGTGAAATTGATTACACCAGTGTCCATCACCTGAAGGTACCCATATAACCCAAGTGTAATGGCTATGCGCTCTGTGTCCCGTGATGTACTTCAAGAAAAGGATTTTACAGGTAAGCTGTTTATTAAAAATCCTTTTTTCTTCTCATTTTAATGAGTGGCCACGTGTCTTGTTAAACTCCCTTCCGCAAAAAAGTTTTATCCCTATTGCGGGGTCTCCAGTACGGTATTTGTAAATTGAAATCATATCCCCTCTCAAGCGTCTTTTCTCCAGAGAGAATAAGTTCAGTGCTCGCAACCTTTCCTCATAACTAATGTCCTCCAGACCCTTTATTAGTTTTGTTGCCCTTCTCTGGACTCTCTCCATTTCCAGTACATCCTTCCTGAGGACTGGTTCCCAGAACTGGACAGCATACTGCAGGTGCGGCCGGACCAGAGTCTTCTAGAGCGGGAGAATTATCGTTTTATATCTGGAGTTAATCCCCTTTTTAATGACTATAAAGACTATAAAATGAGCATAATGTGTCAGCAAACCCCCCCCCCCCACAAAGACTCTGAGCATTAATCTGCATACTTAACCCCTAAGCATAAATTCACCCTGCTCTAAGTACAAGTCTGCCCCCCTGCTGGAATCCCCCTTGCAGCACCAATCTCCCCCCCCACTTCCCCCCCAGCTCAAATGCCCCCCCCCCCAGCACACATCCTCTACCCCTAAAATTTCCCCTCCTATCACATATCATATCCCCCCCCCCAACTCAAATCCCCCTCCCAGCGTAAAGTCTCCCCTAATCCCCCTTCCTAGCACAAATGTTTGCCCCGGCCATCTCCCAAATTTTTACCCCTTCTAGCACAAATACTCTTCCCCAATTTACCCTCCTCGCACACATCTTAAAACCCCCTTCCCAGCACAAAGTCTCCCTAAATCCCCCATCCGAGCAGAAATCTTTTTCTTCCCACCCCTTTCCAACATAAATCATCACTCTTAGTACCCCCCTCTCCAAAATGTCACCTCCTAGGACAATATTTTTCTCCTGCCATCCCCAAAATTCCCTCTTCCAAAACAAATCCCCTCCCACCAATCCCCTTTTGGCACACCTCCCCACCTCACATGATACCACAGCGCCCAGGGCAACCCTCCCTCCTGCACACCCCTTGTCCTGGCCCTGATTGTCACCATAGGACAGGAAGTGTGTCACTGGCAGGATCACCAGGTGAAAATATAGGAATAATCCTGAAAAAAAGAAAATGCATCTGACGATTGGTACAGCAATTTGAAAGTTTTTGGGTCTAAATAAACTTTAAGGTGCCTGTTGGAGATCAAAGAATTCGGGATCAGTGATGTGGCACCTACAAGGATATTGCAGCAGTTTAATAGGACTGTGTTTCTGGCAAATGCAAAGTGGCAAGTGAAAGTTGTTTGATATTTCTATGAAATGGAAACCATTTGTACCTTGGATAATGCATGACGGAGCCGTAGTCGTATTCTATGCCTTGATTCAATGTGTCGAACTTCTGAAAATTGTTCTCGGTCCCTGAAAAAGAAAAAAAATTTGCAGCAGCAATATTATATAGCAATTCACTTCAACTATAGTAAAAGGAAACCTTCACAGAGACATGGGCTGGCTTTCATTGCTCACATCCTAAAAATGCTAGTTGCCTGGCTGCCATGATGAACAGCTATGTAATGATACATCCCTTAGTGCAGGTGTAATCAGCCAGTAGCCCTCCAGCTGTTGTGGAACTACATTTCCCATAAGGCATTGCAAGGCTAGCAGTTCCAATTACTCCCAGAGGCATGATGGGATTTGTAGTTCTGCAACAGCTGGAGGACCCCAGGTCGCCTACCCCTGCCTTAGTGTAATTATATCACCCATTCGTATACCTGGTATGATTTTGCTATATATGATATTGATGTAGTCGTCGCGGTCACTCCTGCTCTGCTCATGGAAGAATCCTAGAGCGTGGTTCAGCTCATGCTGGATGGAGCCCTGGACCATGCATCTACTCGACACCGATAAGGATTGACTTCCTCCTTGCTTACCAACAAAGGACCAACATCTGTGGGGAACGGGAGATAACCATATTATTATGTCATCACAAAAGGGTGATGCGTCAAGTGCTGCAACCAGTAGCCAATCACATTAAAGTGAATGTAAACCCGTTCTTATCCTTTCTAAACTACTGCCATAGTGCTGATCTATAAGGATATAGATGCCTCCTGCATGTTTCCTTACCTGTCAAATGTCTCCCCTCTGTCTGTTATAAGAACTGAAAAACTGCAGATTCTCTAGGTGGGTCTGTTGTCTGGAGCTCTGTGGGTGGAGTCGTGATGTCAGTTGACTCCCCGCCCACCTCTGCACTCCCCTTGTCAACATGCATTGTTTCCTGTGTATTCCTTACACTAAATTCTGCTATGATCACTAACATCCAGTCAAAATCCAGAAAAGTAACCACATGACTTCACAAAAGGAGTCAGGGTGAGAATTAAAAAATAATGCCTGTCTCCAGGCTAGTGCATGAGATATGTAAATAACCTGTCACTCACAGCAAGGGGGCGGAACAGACTAAGGTTTTTCTCTGTAAATCTGTTTTTTTTCACTAAACAATAAAAGAGGATTGCCCAGAGCTGGATTAACTCTGTGTGGGCACAAATGATAGGAAACCTTTTGCTGTATATTGTGACATCAAAAAAATGTACCTCCACTTTAAAGTGTAGGGAAAGGTGTATGCCAGGGCTGCTACAGCCAGGATCCCCCATCTCCTCTGTGACAATGAGGCAGGAAGCGACAAGGATTTTGTCACTCCCGGTTTCAAAGCGGTCCTGGCCTGGCCAGTACAGCCAAAGAAGCATCTGATCAAACACGATCTGCGCTTGATCAGATGTTTTAAAAGGCGGGGGAGACAGCAGGGGTCTAATGATCAGCGTTTTTTTTTTCTGTGATTGCGACATTATGGCGGACACATCGGACAATTTTGACACATTTTTGGGACTATTGTCATTTTCACAGCGATAAGTGCTATAAAAATGCACTGATTACTGTGAAAAGGACACTGGCAGTGAAGGGGTTAACCACTAGGGGGCGCTGTTGGGGTTAAGTGTGTCCTATTGTGTGTTTCTGACTGTAGGGGGGGCGGGGCTAGACGTGTGACATCAGTGATCGTCGTTCCCTATATCAGGGAACAGACGATCACTGACATTGCCACAGTGAAGAACGGGGAAGGTTTGTTTACACACACCTCCCCCCCGTTCTTCAGCTTCTGTGAACGATTGCGGGACACCGGCGGCGATCGGGTCCACAGGCGGACCGGGTCTCCTGCACGCGACCCACAGCTGGGGATGGATATCTACGTTCTCCCGACGTATATCGGCGTGCAGAGGTCCTTAAGTGGTTAAAGTCATTCTTTGATTTTTTTTGTTACCTTGATGCATTTTACCTATGCAGGGAGTATATACTGGGAGTGCAGCTCCTGATAATCTGTAAAGGCTTTTAAAGTGGTTCTAAAGGCAGAAGGTTTTTTAACTTAATGCATTTTAGCTATGCATTAAAGTTAAAAACCTTCTGAGTGCACCTCCCCCCTCAGCCCCCATAATACTTACCTAAACCCAATCTTAATCCAGCTTTGTGCACAAGAGCAGCGGCTCTACTGTGTCT
The DNA here is from genome assembly GCA_029574335.1 of Rana kukunoris. Taxonomy (NCBI): domain Eukaryota; kingdom Metazoa; phylum Chordata; class Amphibia; order Anura; family Ranidae; genus Rana; species Rana kukunoris. The sequence continues at coordinate 174,001,864 of CM056059.1, read as the reverse complement.
CTCCTCCCTTACTGGCTCACATAGCAGCATGAACCATTGGGTCTTGCTGCTGTCAATCACAGCAAGTGAGCCAATGAGGAGAGAGCGGGGGAAGGGGCAGGGCGGAGCCATTCTCTGCATGTGAATGAACAATGTATAAAGGTGGAGAAAAGTTTTTTACATACCCAGCGGCATCCATTATTTGCACATAGTCTGATTCCGTGGAGCGCGGGATGAAGCGCACGCAGGTGAGAGTTGCAAATTCTTGCATGGCACCGAGGAATACTGCAATGTTGGAGGAACCTGTGGAACCAGAAGACCTCTTTATTAGGCGCATCTTGTGAAATAATACTGGCGTTGCATTTTCCCTCTTTATATACACATGTTGGCACTATAAAAATCCTGTATAATAATAATAATGTTGTTTGAGCTGCAGAGAGTCTTGTGACCACCTCCATACAGAGTATACCACCGTTTTTTAAACAGCTCTATGTACTAGTCCCGTGGTCTCCAAAATGCGGCCCGGGGGGCCAGATGTGGCCCCTTGCTTGCTGTTATCTGGCCCTTGGGGCACGATCTCATCCACTGATATCAACAATGGGGCACAATTCTTCCTAATGAGACCATTAATGGGGCAAAATTCCTTTGGTTTGGAGACCCATGTACTAGTCTATGGAACATTTTCTGTATTATTATTATTGGCCCGGATTCACATACCTGGGTGCATCTTTCTGCCGGCGTGGCGTATCTTCTTTACGATACGCCGGAGCAACGTTGAGAGGCAAGCATGGTATTCACAAAGCAAATGCTCTCAACGTTGCGCTGGCGTAGCGTATAGTTGTCGGCGTAAGCCGATTTAAGTCAAAGTAGGTGGAAGTGGGCTGGAAGTGGGCGTGATATATTTAAATGAAGCGTGACACCATGTAAATGATGGGCTGAGCTTCAAAAAACGAACTGCGCGTGCATCGTCTATTTGATGCATCCCAGTGCGCATGCTCACAGTCACATCAAAATAACTGCCTAAGATACGTCAATACACTGCCTACTATTCACGTAGTACTACGTAAATGACATAAAATACGACGGCTGTTCCCTGGTCCATACCTTTGCATGGGTTGCGCCTCCTATATGTGGAACAACTTTATGCCGGACGTAAGCCTTACGCAAACCGCATATCCTTTCCGCCAGGCGCATCTACGTTCGTGAATCGATGTATCTCCCTCATTTGCATATTTGCACTGGGGTGTCCAGCGTAAATTTGCACCCAAGATACGCCGGCGTAGGCAAGTTACGTCGGTGGACTGAAGCCGGGTTTTAGGCGTATCTTAGTTAGGTGATTACGACGCATAGATACAACGGCGCATCTTGACACTTACGCCGTGTATATCGAGATACGTTGGCGTAAGTGCTACGAGGCCTTAATGTTTATTATTATTCAGGATTTATGTATATAAAGAAGGAGGACGTTCCCTCTTTATTCAGCCATTTTTATCCCATCCCAGTGGTGAGTGCTCTCATTTTCCCTCTTTATATACATAAATCCTGAATAATAATAATACAGAAAATGTTCCATGTACTAGTACATAGAGCTGGTCAGAAAACAAAAAAAAGCAATAACAGCTTGCATCCGCAGTCTTATAATATGGTGAATGTAAACGGATCATTTGCTCCCTCTAGTGGCTGATCATCAATTATCTATATTAATTAATGCAATATCAAAAATATGGAATGACAAGCATGTAAAAATGTGAAGCCGATATATAAAAAAATAGGTTTTGACTGTAAACAAGGCAAGAATAAATCAAAGTATGTACTGAATGAAATACAATATGCCGCTCTTTTTGTCATTTGAACTGCAAAGTCTTGCGACCACCTTCATACTGTATGACACCCTGTTTTGTCGCAGGTATGTTCCACTTGTTATTGCTTTATTTTGCAAAACCGCTCTGGGTACTAGTCTATGGAATATTTTCTGTATTGTATTCAGGGGCGGATCCAGAGTCTAATCTCGGGAGGGGCACTGCCAAAATTTTTGCAGGCAATTTGTAGGGGCAATGGCTGGTGTTGGAGCTTCAATCATCACGGGACAGTGGTTAATATGGTGTCAGGATGATCGAAGCACATCATTTCAATTATTACTGTGTGGGAGCAGCCAGTTGGAAGGGGGGTTGCAGCCAGGTGGAGGAAAGAAAAAGCTGGTTGCAGCCAGGTGGAAGGGGAGGACGGGGGGTTGCAGCCAGGTGGAAGGGGAGGGGGGTTGCACGGGGGGGGAGGACGGGGGGTTGCAGCCAGGTGGAAGGGGAGGACGGGGGGGTTGCAGCCAGGTGGAAGGGGAGGACGGGGGGGTTGCAGCCAGGTGGAAGGGGAGGACGGAGGGGTTGCAGCCAGGTGGAAGGGGAGGACAGGGGGGTTGCAGCCAGGTGGAAGGGGAGGACGGAGGGTTGCAGCCAGGTGGAAGGGGAGAACAGGGGGGGTTGCAGCCAGGTGGAAGGGGAGGACAGGGGGGGTTGCAGCCAGGTGGAAGGGGAGTTGCAGCCAGGTGGTGGGGAGGACAGGGGGGTTGCAGCCAGGCGGAAGTGGAGGACAGAGGGATTTGCAGCCAGGCGGAAGTGGGAGGACAGAGGGATTGCAGCCAGGCGGAAGGGGAGGACAGAGGGATTGCAGCCAGGCGGAAGGGGAGGACAGGGGGCGGTTGCAGCCAGGTGGTGGCAGCATGTGTTGCTGTGAGCCCCCTTCTTACTGTATTGGGCCCCTAGGGTGGCAGAAAACAAGGAGGTATGTCACCAGCACACCAGGAAAATATAAGGGTCCAAATCAGTGGAGAACTACCAGGGTTGCTATGGTTGCACTTGCAAAAACGCATTAACCCCCAGCAGATGCATTATTAACCCCCAGCACTGTTGTCAGAAAACTCATTATTAACCCCAGCAGACGCATCATTAGTCCCTGGCATTGGTGTCATTAAACGCATTAACCTCCAGCATTGGTGTCAGCAAAAGCATTAACCCCCAGCATTGGTGTCAGAAAACACAATATTAACCCCCAGCACTGGTATTAGTAAACACATTAACCCCCAGCACTGGTGTCAGCAAACATTAAGTTACCCCCAGCATTGGTGTCAGCAAACGCATTAACCCCCAGCATTGGTGTCAGCAAACATATCATTAACCCCCAGCACTGGTGTCAGCAAACACATCATTAACCCCCAGCACTGGTGTCAGCAAAGGCATTAACCCCCAGCACTGGTGTCAGCAAACATATCATTAACCACCAGCACTGGTGTCAGCAAACATATCATTAACCCCCAGCACTGGTGTCAGCAAACATATCATTAACCCCCAGCACTGGTGTCAGCAAACATATCATTAACCCCCAGCACTGGTGTCAGCAAACATATCATTAACCCCCCCCCCAGCACTGGTGTCAGCAAAGGCATTTAAGCCCCAGCACTGGTGTCAGCAAAGGCATTAAGCCCCAGCACTGGTGTCAGCAAAGGCATTAAGCCCCAGCACTGGTGTCAGCAAAGGCATTAAGCCCCAGTACTGGTGTCTGCAAACACATTAACCCCCGGCACTGGTGTCAGCAAATGCATTATTAACCCCCGGGCACTGGTGTCTGCAAATGCATTATTAACCCCCATTATTAACAGCCTTACTGAAAGTGAAAGTAAACATAGAACGTCTTGAAAAGAACATGAGGGGGAGGGGATGGAGACATATGGAGGAGAGAAGGCAGAGGGATGGAGATAAGGACAATGATCACAGTGTACACTCACCCACATTTGCAGGCTAAAAGATCAGGTCATCTTTGGCACAAGTCAGAGGAATCTGCAGCTACTGTATTCATATTTCCCTGCCCAAAACACTTCCCCTTCTTTCTAGATACAGCTGCACGGCATGCTGGGGATAGTGTGGGCGGGGCGGGATGTCACTGGAGGAGCAGAGGTGGGAGGAGCTGTATTCCTCTCATCTCTCGTCAGTCAGTGAGTGAGGGAGGAGGGGGTGGATGTCTTTGCTGGGCTGTTTACACAGACAGACACGCAGAGCTGCAGCCAGCCTCAGAATTTACAGACTGACTCTGCTGTCCTACGGACGGACAGGAGGTATCAGTGTGTTTCTTCATGGTTAGTACTGAGGATTAGATAATGGACGGCTTGATTGCCCCCCCCCCTCCTGGAGTCCTTTCTAGTGCTCTCTTCCCTGCCTGCCAATAAGGATGCAGGGGAGGGAGCAGATCGGGCCGGCCGTGGCTATGCAAACGGCTCTGGTATTATATGCTCAGTAAGTGAGCAGAAGGAGGGAGATAAATCCGCCCCTCTCACACTCCGCCCTGGACACCTCCCACCCCTTGTACCGAGCCCTGTACACGCACAGCGATGCAGTTTAAAAAAAGTCAGATAGAAAAAAATTTTTTTTTTTTTTTTAAACCAAGGGAGTGTGACATGATTGTCTCGGGGGGGGCAATTTCCCCGTTGCCCCCCCCCCCTGGATCCGCCGTTGATTGTATTGTACTTGCCCACTCTCTTGTATCATCACCTTGTAGTTTGGCATGGCAGACAATGGCACTATCCACATCCATTATTATCATGTAAAAGTAATCAACTATGCGCTAGGGGAGGCCGTATGCCAGGGGTGTCAAACTCAATTTTATCGTGGGACGCATCAGTATTATGATTGTCCTCAAAAGGGCCGGTTGTATCTGTAAGATTAGATGTCCAGCGCATCCCCTCCCCTTTACATTAGATGTCAAGAACCACCTCATCATCAGAAGTTACGTCCCCCACTCCTTACATCACAGTGTACCCCCCTTTCCTTATGCTGCTGCTGGGAAGAACCTGGATGCATTGCTTGAAAGCAGAAGGTAAGGGTCCAGAGGAGGATCAGAGGAGGGCTGGAGCTCTCCTGAAGGAGAGGAGCGAGGGCCACATTAAATGGCCTGGAGGGCCGGATTCGGCCATGGGCCTTGTGTTTGACACCTGTGCTGTATGCTATTGCTAAGCCAAAGCTGCCACTGAACTAAGCAGTACAACCGGCCAAACTGCTGAGTGCAAGACCCTGAAGAGGTAGAGGGGATGAGTGTGTGTCTTTTGAGCTGCAGAGAGTCTTGTGACCACCCTCAGCAGTAGCTAAACCCATTCCATGCACACAGTAAAGCCCTGCACACACGATCGGTTTGTCCATCAATTAAAAAAAAAAAAATAGAACACGTTTTAAATTTTTCCTGTGGATAAAACCCGATAGAAAAAAACAATCGTCTGTGTGGAACTCCATTGGTCAAAAACCCACACATGTTGAGAATCAAGTTGACACATGCTCGGAAGCATTGAATTTCATTTTTTCTCAGCACGTTGTAGTGTTTTACGTCACCGCGTTGGACGCGGTCAGATTTTTGACCGATGGTGTGTAGGTAAGACTGATGAAAGTCAGCTTCATCGGATATCCGACGAAAAAATCCATCGGCTTTATTGTACAATAACCATAAGAGCCGGCAAAAAAAAAAAAAAGGAAATAAATGAAAATGGACAGTTTCATCCAGGTGTTGCCCCTGCTACTCTAGATGCCAGTCTTAAGCCGATCGGATTTTCTGCCGACAAAGCGTAGGACTTTTGTCCGAAGGGCCTTGGCCGTGAACTTGTATTGCATACAAAACGGCAAATAATTTTCTGCCAACGAACACAAAACTATGTGTTTTTTCAGCTCTTTAGCGCCACCCTTTGGTGAACTTCTGCTAATGTTGTGTTATGGTGAGCATTGCTTCTGAGCATGCGTGTTTGTACTTTGGAGTTTTGTCCGAAGAACACGATCAGAAAATCCGACAACACACATTTGTTGTCGGAAATTTTTAAAGCATGCTGTCCAAAATTTGTTAGTGAAAAATCTGACAACAATTGTCCGATGGAGCGTACAAACGGTCAGATTTTCCGACAACATCACACAATTGCCCTTGCATAATCCAATCGTGTGTACGAGGCTTTACAGGCGCTGCACACAGGCACAGAGAGAGTATAGTGTCCTGCTGGGAAATGGCCCCCAGGGGCCCCAGCACTGCAGGTGGATGTTTCCTCATGGGAGGAGTCAGAATACTCACTGCAGGTGAATGTTTCCTCATGGGAAGAGTCGGAATACTCACTGCAGGTGGATGTTTCCTCATGGGAGGAGTCAGAATACTCACTGCAGGTGGATGTTTCCTCATGGGAGGAGTCAGAATACTCACTGCAGGTGGATGTTTCCACATGGGAGGAGTCAGAATACTCACTGTAGGTGGAGGAGAGGGTGTAGGGCACGTTGACAAATCCAGTGCTGTTTTTAGTCCATCTGCAGGAGTTGTCATCACACTTCATGGCGTTGCGTTCGAAATCCACAGCGATGTCTCCTTCATGCAGAAGCGCTTTGCTCTCTACAAACAAATAAGACATTTGTATTGCTAACTGGCAGATAAAAAAGCACAATACTAATATTCTGAAAGTCACAATAGAAGTGACAGACTGGACTAAAGCAAACCTCAGGTAAAGCTGAAACCTGAAAATATTGTCCAAATACATTCATCATGTGTCTTCTTCCTTGTATCTCGGTGTACTGTGTGTATTCTTTCCAGATCTGTGCAGCAGACCACTCACTGCTGCTCTCTCTCCTTGTGCAGAGCGACTGGTCTTGTCTCCGCCCCCTCCTATCATTTTCTGCAGGTAGCCTGTAGTAGGTGGAGCCTGCTGGCCCCTCCTACATCCCTGCTTTCTGCACAGACTATGTACAGCACAGTAATGATGTCACTGCTACTTTTACAAGGATAATATCTGGTTTTGTTAACCGCTTGCCGACCGTATAACTTACATATACAATGGCAAGGTGGCTCTGCTGCGCAGAATCACTTATCTAGTAAAAGTAGCTTGAGGCTATCTCCCTGGTGTGGAGTGTCATGCTTGCCCCCTCCTTTGGACTACAGGAGAGTCAGGACACTCTCTAAGTTTCTGTGTGTTACTGGGCGTCCTGACTGTCCTGTAGTCCAAGGGCGTGGGCGAGCATGACACTCCACACCAGGGATAAAGCCTTGCATTACTGTGTGGAGTTACAGACAGAAGAACAGGAAGTGAGGATTTCTCAGAAGAAATAAGGACATTTAAAAGCAAAATAAAAGGATGGGGTAGGTGAAGGAGGACTGCACTAAGGTAAAGGAAGCTGTTTAGGGAAAAATAAATTGTACCATAACAACCCCTTTAACATGAACTCCTTGTTTGCTTTGGCTTTAGCAGATAGACAAGCAGAAATATGTATAGGTAATCTGGGACTGATTTAACAGAAATCTATATACCTGTATCAAAAAATGACCTGGCTGTCTCCGGCTTCATTGGAGTCACAAGACTAGGGTGACCACATTTCCAAACTACCATTCAGGGACACTCCCCCTTCCCAAAAATCAGCTTGTACCTGTGATTCGTTACAGCACAGTGATTGGACACAAGAGGCAGGATTTATGATTTCTCCAATCACAAGCAGGGGGCGGGGATTGTGCTCCTACAGGCTTTCCCGGCCAGGACAAGTACTGTCAGTGAGTAAAGCGGTGATGTGGCGGCCTTTTTTGGGGGCATCAGATTGGCCCGGGGGGTGGCTGTGTCAGTTTCATTCCGGGACACTGTATTGTCCTGAAATGAATGTGCCCAGGCAATCCGGGACATGTGGTCACCCTACACAAGACCTGAAGCAGGACTGTAGCGGATGAGCTCCAGATCTACATTCCTGTTTCCAGCCCATAAGGCAGAAAACATGGAAGCCATGGGATCCGAATAACAGCCAGGCAGATAGCATTTTCAGTCGGTCGATTGGTGCGCTTATTTTTTTTACCTTTGTTGGACGCAATGATGAGACTGAAAACATCGGGAGGCTCCACCTCTGGGCGCTCTGCCATGGTCCTATCTGAAAGACAGAAAGACGGTGAGAACACCTACATTTTGCGCCCACCTATCTTATTCTCCGGCATGGAGCTCCAGGGTATGAACAAGGCTCAGCGTCCATCAGATTATTCTGGGACATGTTCTGATTCATTCCCTTGTAATAAGCTATGAGGACATTCTGAAGTCTGCGTTTTATAAACAGCACGGTATACCTACCCCCACCTGCGCACAACACCAAATGACACTTACCTTCCTTCTCCACAACATTTTCTAAATTAATCTGCAAAACAAAAGCATAAGTAAAGTAATTATAAGTTCATAATATCATGAAGACAGAGTCAAATGACAGCCAGACTTTTCCACAGCATAGACCAGTAATAGGTAATGACCACGGCACTTTGTCAGAATGACTCTAATATACAAGCCGCTCGCTGCAAGAATATTGTTCTATTCCTCAAAAAAAAAAAAATCACTCAGCTCTTTAAAAATTTCAACCTTGGTTTCCTGTGACTGTCAGCTCACTCTAGTGGCCATAACACAGTATTTTCCTGAAATATCTCAGTCTGGAAAAAAAGGGATTTTTAAATACAGCTTACCTGTAAAATCCTTTTCTTGGAGTACATCACGGGACACAGAGCGGCATATTCATTACTATGTGGGTTATATGGAGTACCTTCAGGTGTGGACACTGGCAATCTTCAAACAGGAAGTCCCCTCCCTATATAACCCCCTCCCCTAGAGGGAGTCCCTCAGTTTTGTAGCAAGCAGTATGCCTCCCAAAATGGTCACCCAAAAGAGGGGTGGGAGCTCTGTGTCCCGTGATGTACTCCAAGAAAAGGATTTTACAGGTAAGCTGTATTTAAAAATCCCTTTTTCTTTCTCGTACATCACGGGACACAGAGCGGCATATTCATTACTATGTGGGATGTCCGAAAGCAATGCTTTAATGAGGGGAGGGAGACATCTTCCAAAGAAGGATTCAATTTAGAGATAAACTCAAATCATAATAATTCCAACTTAGTCAAGAAAAAACTTTTCTTTTTTTTTTTTTTTTTTTTTTTTTTTTTATTTATATCCAAGGGTGTTTTCTGATCCCGAGGATTTCAAACTGCAGCCTGTAGTACTGCCTGTCCAAAGGCAGAATCCGCATTCCTTCTCACGTCTAGTTGATAAAACCTTGTAAACGTGTGGACTGATGACCACGTTGCTGCCTTGCATATCTGAGCCATAGAGATCTGATGGTGTGCTGCCCAAGAGGCGCCCATGGCCCTGGTAGAATGGGCCTTCACCGACAACGGAGGAGGCAACCTCTTCAACCCGTAGGCTTGAATGATTAATTGTCTAATCCATCTTGAGATGGTGGATTTTGCAGCTGCCTGCCCCTTCTTGGGGCCATCTGGTAGAACGAATAACACATCTGTTTTCCGGATCTTTTCTGTAGCTTTAAGATAGGCCTTCATGGCCCGGACAATATCCAAGGTATGCAGCAACCCCTCCTTTCTAGATGTAGGTTTTGGAAAGAAGGATGGAAGTACCAAATCCTGGTTTAAGTGAAATTTGGATATAACCTTTGGTAGAAAGGAAGGATGGGGCCGGAGAACTGCCCTGTCCTTATGCAGAACAAGATATGGTTCCTTACACGATAAGGCTGCTAATTCTGACACTCTCCTGGCCGAAACTATGGCGACCAGGAAAACCAATTTTCTTGTCAGTAAGAGTAAAGGAATCTCAGCCAGAGGCTCAAAAGGCTGTTTCTGTAGAGTGGACAGGACAAGATTTAAGTCCCAAGGACAAACTGGTGACTTGACAGGAGGATTAATACGCACGACCCCCTGTAAGAAGGTCTTTACCAGCGAGTGGGTGGCCAGCGGCCTCTGAAACCACACTGACAGAGCTGAGATCTGTCCTTTGATTGTGCTTAGTGCCAGGCCTTTATCCACTCCTAGCTGGAGAAAACTTAACACCCTATCAATAGTATATTTGCGGCAATTCCATCTTTTGGATTCACACCAGCCTATATAATTCCTCCACACCCTGTAATAAATTACCCTGGAGACCGGCGGCTTTCTAGCCTTAATCAGGGTAGGGATTACCTGCCTAGACAGACCCCTACCCCTGAGAATCAGGGATTCAGCCTCCAGGCCGTCAAATTTAGACGCTGTAATGTAGGGTGGAGGATCGGACCTTGTGAGAGTAGGTCTGGTTGTAGAGGAAGAGTCCAAGGGTCTCCCACTGCCATATTCAGGACTAGCGAGTACCAAGCCCTCCGGGGCCAAGCTGGAGCTATTAGAATGACTGGCTTGTGCTCCACTCTGATCCTGCGCAACAGGCGGGGGAGTAACTGTAGTGGAGGAAATGCATATAGAAGTTTGAATTGATGCCAAGGGCACACCAACGCATCGGTTCCGCAGGCCATCGGATCCCTCGCTCGCGACACGAACCTGTCTAGTTTCTTGTTGAACCTGGATGCCATTATATCTACGTCTGGCGTTCCCCACCTCTGGCAGATTGTCTGAAAGACCTGGGGATGCAGAGACCACTCCCCTGGCAACAGACTCTGGCGACTTAAGAAGTCTGCCTGCAGGTTGTCCACTCCTGGAATGAATATCGCTGAAATGCAGGGTACATGAGCCTCTGCCCATTGAAAAATCAAGTTCACTTCCCTTTGAGCGGCCTGGCTCCTGGTTCCCCCTTGGTGGTTTATGTATGCCACCGCCGTGGCATTGTCTGACTGGATTCTCACCGGGAACCCCTTTAATCTGGAGGTCCACGCCAACAGGGCTAGGCGAGCCGCTCTGATTTCCAAGATATTGATGGAGAGCTGCCTCTCTGCTTTCACCCAAGTTCCCTGGCGGGAGAACCCCTCGAAGACCGCCCCCCAGCCTGCCAGGCTGGCGTCTGTGGTAACTACCTTCCAGACAACAGGGCTGAAGGATCTTCCCTTTAGAAGGTTCTGAGGGTTCAACCACCAGGCCAGGCTTTGTCGGACCCTTGATGATAGCGTCAAAGGGGACTCTAAGGCATGTGCCCTCTTGCCCCAGGTTGCTAAAATGGCTGCCTGTAGGACGCGAGTGTGGATCTGAGCGTATGGTACTGCCTCGAATGTGGCCACTAGCTTGCCTAGTAATCGCATACACAGGCGAATAGTTGGTCTTCTCTTGTTTATAACCAACTGAACCAACCCCTTGATCGCCTTGATCTTTACAAAGGGCAGGAACACCTTTTGACGTTCCGTGTCTAACCTCATGCCGAGGTATTCCAACTGCTTTGTAGGCTGGAATGCTGACTTTCCCTGGTTTAGGACCCAGCCGAATTCTTCGAGGTACCGAACCGTGAGGTTTACTGCCTTCTGCAGACCCGTCCGTGAATGATCTATAATTAAAAGGTCGTCCAAGTATGCTAGGACTGTGACTCCTTGGATTCTTAAATTGGCCAGAACTGGGGCTAGGATCTTCGTGAATACCCGGGGGGCCGTGGCCAGCCCGAAAGGGAGCGCCCTGAATTGGAAGTGTCGCTGCCCGACCGCGAAGCGTAAAAACCTTTGATGCGACTGACAGATTGGTACATGAAGGTAAGCATCTTTTATGTCTATGGAGGCCAGAAAATCGTTCTTCTGAAGCGCGGCGGCTGCTGACCGGATGGATTCCATCCGGAAGGACCGCACCCTTAGATAACCGTTTAACCTCTTTAGGTCCAAAATTGGCCTGACATCGCCGTTGGGCTTTGGTATGACAAAGAGATTGGAATAGAAACCTAGGCCTTGCTCTTGGGCTGGCATTTCTAAAATTACGTCCTGGCAAAGCAGGTGATCCAAGGCTGCCAGCATTGAGGCCTTCCTTGCTGGATCCCTTGGTAGCCTTGATTCTTGAAAATGAGGCGGAGGATACCTCAGAAATTCCAGTCTGTAACCTGTGGTTACAGATGCCCGGACCCATCTGTCGGGGATCTTGGCTTCCCAAACTTCTGAGAAGAGACGAAGCCTTCCCCCCACCCGTGAGAGTGGGGGCGCCCCTTCATAAGGCAGACCTAGGGGCTGCCTTTGACGGCTTGCGATACCACGGCTTCTTACCCCCAGGGGTTTGTCCCTGCGATCTACTGTTACCGTTGGATCGCGCAGGCGGCCGTCGATACTGCCTGGAATTAGAGGGCCCCGAGACAGGAAAAAGCTGCCTTTTAAATGTAGGAGCCCGGAATGTCTTTTTGACCGGTAAAAGGGTACTCTTGCCATTTGAAATAGTCTGAATATATTTTATCCAGATCCTCTCCGAAGAGTCGCCCTCCATGGAAGGGAAATCCTGCCAGAAGCTTTTTGCATGGGGGTTCTGCCGCCCAGTTCTTCAACCATAAGAGCCTTCTCATGTGTACCAAACATAGTGATAAACGAGAAGCCTGCTGGATGGAATCTTTTATAGCATCTACCGCAAAACACAGAACTCTGGGAATGTCAGCAAACTCTTCTGCTTGTTGGGTAGGCATGTCTTTTAACATCTCTTTTGTCTGGTCTTTTAATGCCTGACAAACTCCAATTGCAGCTACCGCTGGCTGCACCACTGCTCCTGCCGTAGCAAAGGATGCTTTTAAAAGTGTTTCTAATCTTTTATCAACCGGATCTCTAAACATATGTATATTTTCCACCGGGCAAGTTAGTGATTTATTCACACATGAGATGGCTGCATCCACTACTGGGAGCTTCCATCTCTTGGAGAATTTTTCCTCCATGGGATAAATGACCGCAAATCTTTTCGGTGGCAGAAAAACCCTGTCCGGCCGTACCCAATCCCGAAAGATCAATTCCTCCAAGAGAGGATGGACCGGAAAAACTGCGTTGCTTAACGAGGCTCTCAAAGAGCCCAGAGAGGATACCGGAGGAACCTGAGGTTCTGGTAATGGCAAACTAAATGCCGAGCGGACCATGTCCGTCAAAGACTGTACCCACAGTCTTTCCGTCTGGGAGTCTGAAAATGGTTCCTCAGAGGTAGACCCCTCAATCCCTGAACCCTCTCGGTTCAGGTCCAGTTGATCCTCCTGTGATTCTAATTCCTCCGGAGAGAGAATCTCAGCATCTGAGGATACACTCCCTGGTGATGGGGATCTAACCCGTTTCTTACCAGGAATAGCTCTAGCGATCAATGCTGCTATTCTCTCTTCTAGCCCCCCTAGGGATACGGCTAGCATCTCCTCTGTGATAAACACAGGGCTGGGCTGATCTGGGCCAGCCTCCGCACCAGATCCCCCTAATGGCTCATCCAAGGCGCTTCTTAAATTAATAAGCTGCGGGGAAAGAATCGGCATATCAGAATCAGAAAGGGAACCCTTTTGTTTTTTGGTCTTTTTTGTACCCTTTGACCCCGAACCCTTGGAAGCCATAATACAAAATCGAGGGACTCCGCCCACACAACAGACTGTAGTGGCCAGGAGTACAATTCCAGAGTTTAGGGGAAAGTAGATTACTAGTGTCCCCACAAACTGATGGGCCCGTATGTTGGTCTTTTTTTTTTTTTTTTTTTAAATAATTATATATTTTCTATGACCATACACAATGCCCCTAACTTAAGTTTGCCAGCCTCCAACCTGCTGTCAAATAAGGGGGATTCTTTGGCTTAACAATAGACATTGGGACAAAGTCCACATGTACTACCCCTTTTCCGCCACCGGGAGTCACTGTTCTGCCGCCCTGCGTCCTCTCTTGAAACAATCAGCCACAGACTGAGCCCTGACAAGGCCTGCTGTCTATAACAGCAGAAGGGCGCGCCCCTGTATGACGCCGCAGGCCCGCCCCCCCCCCCGCCCTCCTGTCTGGATGGCGCGAAAATTCGTCAATAAGACGCGCGCGTGCACGCGTACCCGGAAACAGGAAGAACATGGAGGAGCCGCGCTGCTGGAGATCCATGGCGCAGAAACGGCGGCAGATTCAAAACTCCCGGCCAGGTAGGACTCTTTTAAGGCCCCTAAGGATCCTTTACTAGCCTCTAGGAAGCAACAGCAGGTTAGCTAGCAACACACTTTAGACAGGGGGGCCTAGTGATGGGGGGAGAAAGGGTGTCATCCTGTCTCTAAGACATAGTGATCACAGTTGCCCATGCAGAGCATACTCAGGCTATCCCCCCTTTTAGGTTACCCCGGGGAGCCTGCTGTCGAACCAAGTCCCGCAGGCTCCCCCTTACCTGCTCCATGCTGCAGGATGTTTGACCAGCAAACTGATCCAGTCTTCTCCCATCTCCGTGGGTAGCGTAGTAGACCTTCAGGCCCTGGGGTCCTATGAAGGTACCCACTGTCCTGGACCTATATAGCACCCTGGCAAAACAGGAACCTTATGGTTTTTGCAAACTCCAAGTCCTGGGCCCAGGGTCCAGCCCTCCAAAGAGGAGCATTATAGGCAAAACCCCACGGTTTGGGGCCCGGGTACTGTCCACTTTGGCACTGAGGCTCCTTGGACAGATCCGGTTAGCCCGCCCTTAATCCCAAAGGATGTGGAGCAAAGCTATTCCGTGACCAACACCTAAGACACTGGCGAAAAAACTGAGGGACTCCCTCTAGGGGAGGGGGTTATATAGGGAGGGGACTTCCTGTTTGAAGATTGCCAGTGTCCACACCTGAAGGTACTCCATATAACCCACATAGTAATGAATATGCCGCTCTGTGTCCCGTGATGTACGAGAAAGAAATATTGAATCATGGCCACTAGATGGAGCTGACAATCATAGGAAATCAACATATTAAGCAAAACATAGTCAAAATTCTTGAAGGGTGAGTGAATTTTATACAGTCATCCTAAATAAGGGAGTATTTACACTCGTATGGTGTGCCAGCGCATGCAATAATGGCCATTGCCACAATGTAATTACAACACACCTTCACTATGTGAGTTGCATTGCCGTTCATTGTAAATGGTATCCCAACACATTAGCCAAATACATCCCATTGCACATGAGAGAACAACGCATCCCAACAAATTTTACAGTACAGTCCTACAAACCCCATTGTACAGTAGAGCCCAATGCATTGTAAAGAAGTGTCCAACACAGTCCAATACGGTGTACAGTAAAGCCCATTACATCCCATTGTGCAGTAGAGTGATCCCAATGCATCATATTGTAGAGTAGAGCAAGCCCAATGCATTCTATTGTACAATAGAGCCCAATGCATCCCATTGTATAATAGAGCCCAACGCACCCCATTGTACAATAGAGCCCAATGCACCCCATTGTACAATAGAGCCCAATGCATCCCATTGTATAATAGAGCCCAACACACCCCATTGTACAATAGAGCCCAATGTACCCGATTGTACAATAGAGCCCAACGCACCCCATTGTACAAAAGAGCCCAATGCATCCCATTGTATAATAGAGCCCAACGCACCCCATTGTACAATAGAGCCCAATGTACCCGATTGTACAATAGAGCCTAATACATTACATTGTACAGTAGAGCCCAATGCACCCTATTGTACTATAGAGCCTGATGCACCCCATTGTACAATAGAGCCCAATGCACCCTATTGTACTATAGAGCCCAATGCATCCCATTGTACTATAGAGCCCGATTCTATTTTACAATAGAGCCTAATAGATCACATTGTACAATATAGCCCAATGTACCCCATTGTACAATAGAGCCCAATGTACCCAATTGTACAATAGAGCCCAATGTACCCCATCGTACAATAGAGCCCAATGTACCCCATTGTACAATAGAGCCCAATGTACCCCATTGTACAATAGAGCCCAATGTACCCCATTGCACAATAGAGCCCAATGCACCCCATTGTACAATAGAGCCCAATGCATTCCATTGTACTATAGAGCCCAACGCATCCCATTGTACAATAGAGCCCAATGCACCTCATTGTACAGTAAAGGTCAATGCATCCCATTGTACAATAGAGCCCAATGCATTCTGTATTGTACATTAGAGCCTAATACATCCCATTGTACAATAGAGCCCAATATATCCCATGGTAGAACAGAGCCCAATGCACCCCATTGGACAATAGAGCCTAATGCATACAATTTTACAATAGAGCCCAATACATCCCACTGTACAGTAGAGCCCAATGCATCCCATGGTAGAACAGAGCCCAATGCATACAATTGTACAATAGAGCCCAGTGCATCCCATTGTACATTGGAGCCTAATACATCCCAATGTACAGTAGAGCCCAATGCAACCCATTGTACATTAGAGCCTAATACATCGCATTGTACAGTAGAGCCCAATGCATCCCATGGTAGAACAGAGCCCAATGCAAACCATTATACAGTAGAACCCAATGCATCCCAACACATTTAAAAGAATCCAAAGCCCCCTAGTGCAATGTGCAGCAGAGCCTAATGCCACGTACACACCATAACTTTATGTGATGGAAAAAAACAACTTTTTTAAAAACGTCAATTTAAATGACCGTGTGTGGGGGCAAACTTCATTTTATGTCTTGTGAAAAACGACACAAAAAATTGAAGCATGCTTCAATTTTTTGTGTCGTTTCTCAAAACGTCGTTTTTTTGTTTCACAAAAAATCACTGTGTGTAGCAAAAAAACGATGTTTAAAATGAAGTTTTTCAACCCGCGCATGCTCAGAAGCTAGTTATGCAAGCTTCAATGGAAAAGAGTGGTGAACGTAACCTCGCTTTGCTAGAGCATTGTGAAAAAACGATTGTGTAGGCAACGTCGTTTTTGAAGATTGAAGTTTCAAAAACGTAGTTTTTTTTTCTTCACAAAAAAAATTGTTTTTTTTCATCACATAAAGTGATGGTGTGTACGCGGCATTACACATACCAGCCCTCCACAGCACATATACCATGCATTGTAGTGTGCTACGGTTTAAAAAAAGGGTAATTTAACCACTTGTCATCTGCCCACCGTCAAATGACGGCGGGCAGACGACTCCATTGTTCTGACATCACGTCATATGACGTGATGTCCCTTTAAAGCCGCGGGCGGGCGCGCGCGCTGCGCGTCGCCGGCGGCGCGCGGCGCGCGCGCGCACACCCCGCCGCTCCGCGGGGATCCCGTGCGAGTGCCCGGCGGCAACGATCGCCGCCGGGCACACGCGATTGCTCAGTAACTGAGCTGGGACGTGCAGCTCTGTGTGTAAACACAGAGCTGCACGTCCCTGTCAGGGAGAGAGGAGAGCGGTTGTGTCCCTTGTACATAGGGACACAATCGGTCACCTCCCCCAGTCACCCCCCCCTCCCCCTACAGTTAGAACACTGGCTAGGACATACATTTAACCCCTTCCCCGCCCCCTAGTGGTTAACCCCTTCACTGCCAGTCACATTTATACAGTAATCAATGCATATTTATAGCATTTTTCACTGTATAAATGTAAATGGTCCCAAAAATGTCAGAAAAGTGTCCGAAATGTCCGCCATAACGTCGCAGTCCCAATAAAAAAATCGCAGATCGCCGCCATTAATAGTAAAAAAAAAAAAAATTCCATAAACTATCCCCTATTTTGTAAACGCTATAAATTTTGCGCAAACCAATCGATAAACGCTTATTGCATTTTTTTTTTACCAAAAATATGTAGAAGAATACGTATCGGCCTAAACTGAGGGAAAAAATATTTTTTTTATATATTTTTTGGGGTTATTTATTATAGCAAAAAGGAAAAAATATTGCATTTTTTTAAAAATTGACGCTCTATTTTTGTTTATAGCGCAAAAAATAAAAACCGCAGAGGTGATCAAATACCACCAAAAGAAAGCTCTATTTGTGGGAAAAAAAGGACGCCAATTTTGTTTGGGAGCCACGTCGCACGACCGCGCAATTGTCAGTTAAAGCGACGCAGTGCCGGAAGCTTATATTTTGTCTGGGCAGGAAGGGGGTGTAGGTGCACAGTAGGTAAGTGGTTAAAAATGTTATTCTGTTGTGGTGCACTGGCAGCCCAATCATAATCATTTTGTTTTGTAAATGGTATCCTTTTTTTTTCTTTTTTTTGAAAAAGCATTAGGCCATAGATTATCATGGGTGAAAGGAAATAAAATTGTTTGATTCCTCCATCAACAAAGTCAGTGTTGATAAGGAAACCCCTCCTGCAGCGCTCACTATTGTATTCTGCTGGTGGAGCATTCCCTGCAGAACACAATGACAAACACAATGTTGCCGATCAATCGGCTTGTGTACATCCATATGGTCATACATGGATTGAAATTTCACTGGACCTTACTGAACGACACAGTTTCGATCCATGTATGGCCAACTTAAGTTCAAACCATGCCTCATTTGGTCAATGTGTAGACCTGTAAAATAAATGCAAAACTTAAAGCCCTCCCCACCAAAAAATTAAGTTAGCCTCTACAAATACTGTAGCTGCTGACTTTTAGTATTAGTACATGTACCTGTCCAGGAATCCCACGGTATACTCACCTAAGCCGATTCTTGAATCGGCTCTCGGTGTTGGCACCGCCGTCTTGGGTAAGGGAAACCGGCAGTGAAGCCTTGCGGCTTCGAAGCCAGTTTCCTACTGCACATGCGTGAATCACGCCGCACATTCTCAATGGCGAGGCCCGAACTTCTGGCTAAGTTTGCCACTGCAAGCTCAGCAAGAAGTAAAAGTGGGTACCTGGTTTCGGTCAAAAGCAGGTAACCTCTCCCCTCTCCCAACCACAAGGTTCCAAATGTGGTACTTGAGGGGGGGGGGCAGACAAGCAGAGCTTCCCCTTTTGGGAGGAGCTCCGCTTTAACTATCAAAAGTTTTTAACAACACCAAACTTTTCACACAAACCTGTTTAATAACAAATTATTGTTTTAGAAAGCCATATAAAAGCAATATAGTAATGAAATAAAGGACTTTTTGCTTATTAATTCATTATGGGCCACATAACTGGTGGCATCGCAAGGTTGTACCCTCTGTCTATACACTTAGTGCAAACGGGTGTCCCTCTTTCCCATCTCTGAAGGTTGAGAGGTATGCAACAGAGCAGCTAAAAATAGACAGGTAAACATGTAAAAAGCAACTTAGAACTCTACCTGCTGCTAAAAATGGAAATAGAAAATATCCATAAACATGCAGTATTTTATATAAAAAGGTACACACGTGTATACAGTATATATGCAGTATATATGCATTATATATATATATATATATATATATATATATATATATATATATATATATATATATATATATATATATGGTTAGGGTTGTATATATTCATGTACACTTCTATTTGCAAAGTCTAAAAATGAAAGTCTTCAGCTTACCTGTAAGGGAATCCCAATGCAAATGTGAATCAGTGAAGCCAAGAGAACTAGAGAAACTCTCCTGATGCCCATCTTGCAGCAGATATCTTCAAGCAGCTATAACTCGGTACACTTGTGCTGTGTAAAATTCGTCTTCGTCTGCTTATCACCAGCAAGATGCCCCGTTTTTATTCACATTTTGACCAGGAAACAGCCAATGAGCTGCTAGTACAGCGTTAATATGTCACATAGTATAAGGACCCGGGTTATCCCTGGGAGGCAGCAGTGGGCAAGGAAGGTAAGCCAATTAACCAATTCATTTTGAATGTAGTAATTATGACTTTTAATCCTGTAAACGTGGAACAATCCAATATTTTTCCATTGATACTGAAAATTGCCACGTCCAGGGTGGGCGGGAGAGAGGCTTTATTCATGAAACCCTTACATTAGACAAAGAATGTTATACAGTTCAAAGATGTTAATTTAAAGGACATGTATAACTGATCACTAAAATCTCAAATAAGCTTTAAGGCATGGAAATGTTTTTTTAAATCTGCTGCTTTAAAAAAAATAAAAAACAAAACTCAATAATTCTGCCATGAAGGTTCTTGTTATGGGGGGGACAATTCCCTGTCCCCTTCTTCTTCTCCTGCATTGTCACCCTGTCCCTCAAAGGATAATTCAAAAGGCCATGCCAATGTACAAAAAAATAGTTAACAAAATGAAAACATTTAAAATATTTTTTTTTACATTCTTTTAAAATGTATTTACTAACAGGTATAGTCCACCATTGTCACCATCAGGAAATGTCATGTAGCCCTGTCATATACTCTCTTAAAGGAGAATGCATACAGCGACATACGTCTGACTTTCAATGAAAAGGGATCCGACTTGGATCCCTGCCAATACCAGGCACTGTGTTTGTTATGAATCTTGAGGGGGAACTCCACGCCAAATTTTAAATAAAAAAACAGCATGGGTTCCCCCTCCAGGAGCATGGGTCTAGTACGGATTTAAAGGGGAACCCCTACGCTGATTAACCACTTAACCCCCGGACCATATTGCTGCTCAATGACCAGAGCACTTTTTGTGATTCGGCACTGCGTCGCTTTAACTGACAATTGCGACGTGGCTCCCAAACAAAATTGGCGTCCTTTTATTCCCACAAATAGAGCTTTCTTTTGGTGGTATTTGATCATCTCTGCGGTTTTTATTTTTTGCGCTATAAACAAAAATATAGCGACAATTTTGAAAAAAATGCAATATTTTTTACATTTTGCTATAATAAATATCCCCCCAAAATATATAAAAACATTTTTTTTCCTCAGTTTAGGCCAATACGTATTCTTCTACATATTTTTCGTAAAAAAAAAAAATTGCAATTAGCGTTTATTGATTGGTTTTCGCAAAAGTTATAGCGTTTACAAAATAGGGGGTAGTTTTATGGCATTTTTATTAATATTTTTTTTTTTACTAGTATTGGCGGCGATCAGCGTTTTTTTTTTCAGTACTGCGACATTATGGCGGACACTTCGGACACTTTTGACACATTTTTGGGACCATTGGCTTTTTTATAGCGATCAGTGCTATAAAAATGCATTGGATTACTATAAAAATGCCATTGGCAGTGAAGGGGTTAACACTAGGGGGCGGGGAAGGGGTTAAATATGTTCCTGGGTGTGTTCTAACTGTATGGGGGGTGGACTCACTAGGGGAAATCACTGATCTTCTGTTCATACAATGAAGATCATCGTTTCCCCCGCTGACAGGACCGGGAGCTGTGGTTTTACACACATAGCTCCCGGTCCTTGCTTTGTACCGAGCGATCGCGTGTGCCTGGCAGTGATCGTACCCGCCGGGCACACGCGCGGGACCCGGGGGCCGCAAAAGTAGCTGACGTATAGCTATGGGCTCTCGCCTAGGAGAGCCGACCTGCCGCCGTAGAATGACGGCGGCTGGTCGGCAAGCAGTTAAACAGTGTGGGGTTTCCCCCAAAATCCACACCAGACCCTTATCCGAGCACGCAGCCCGGCCGGTCAAGAAAGGGGGTGGGGACGAGTGAGTGCCCCCCTCCTGAACCGTACTAGGCCGCATGCCCTCAACATGGGGGGTGAGTGCTTTGGGGTAGGGGGGGCCCTGCGGCCCCCCCACCCAAAAGCACCATGTCCCCATGTTGATGAGGACAGGGCCTCATCCCGACAACCCTGGCTGTTGGTTGTCGGGGTCTGCAGGCGGGGGGTTTTCGGAATCTAGGAACCCCCTTTAATAACAGGGGAGAAATGCCTGACCGTCTGTTCATACAATGTATGAACAGCGATCAGTCATTTCCACTAGTGAGGCCACCCCCCCTACAGTTAGAACATGCCCAGGGAACATACTTAACCCCTTCCCCGTCCCTAGTGTTAACCCCTTCACTGCCAGTGGCATTTTTATAGTAATCCAATGCATGTTTATAGCACTGATGGCTATAAAAATGCCAATGGTCCCAAAAATGTGTCAAAAGTGTCCGCCATAATGTCGCAGTACTGAAAAAAAAATCGACGATCGCTGCCATTACTAGTAAAAAAAAAAAATATTAATAAAAATGCCATAAAACAACCCCCTATTTTGTAAACGCTATAACTTTTGCGCAAACCAATCAATAAACGTTTATTGCGATTTGATTTTTTTTACAAACAATAGGTAGAAGAATACGTATCGGCCTAAACTGAGGAAAAAAATATTTTTTTTATATATTTTTGGGGGATATTTATTATAGCAAAAAGTAAAAAATATATATTTTTTTCTAAATTGACTCTCTATTTTTGTTTATAGCGCAAAAAATAAAAACCGCAGAGTTGATCACATACCACCAAAAGAAAGCTCTATGTGTGGGAAAAAAAGGACGCCAATTTTGTTTGGGAGCTACGTCACACGACCTTGCAATTGTCAGTTAAAACGACGCAGTGCCGATTCGCAAAAAGTGGCTGGGTCATTAACCAGCAATATGGTCCTGGGCTCAAGTGGTTCATAAACTAAACCACGGGTGGAACTCCGCTTTAGTGGATTTACATTTCACTGATTGTACCTCTCCCACCAATCACATTATCAGAACAGTGGGAATGGGGGGTTTTAAGGTGCAGAACAAATTACTTTAAGAAACAATAATAGTTTTATTAATTTTATTTCTACAAAACATGGTTAAAAAGTTCAATTTAAAACCAACACATAAAGATTAGGTGGTAGTGGTACAAAAGTAGGTAACCCCTACATGTTTCGCCATAATCATGGCTTCTTCCAGAGCTTTTGTAACACCCATGTGCAATATCATTAAAAATAGAAAAAAATATTTAATAAACAAACATTATTATTGTTGTATTGATGTAAATCTTTGAACTGTAGATTTTTAGACCAGTTTGTCTTATTTTATATATATATGAATAAGAGACAGAGAGAGACAGAGAGAAAGACACAGAGAGAGAGAGAGAGAGAGAGAGGGAGAGAGAGACACACAGAGAGAGACACAGAGAGAGGAGAGACAGACAGAGAGAGAGAGAGAGTGAGACACACAGAGAGACAGAGAGAGAGAGACATAGAGAGAGAGAGAGAGAGACAGAGCGAGAGATAGAGCGAGAGACAGAGCGAGAGACAGAGAGAAAGAGAGAGACACAGAGAGAGAAAGAGAGAGACACGGAGAGAGAAAGAGAGAGACACGGAGAGAGAGACAGAGCGAGAGAGACAGAGAGAGAGAGACAGAGAGAGAGAGACAGAGCGAGATAGACAGAGCGAGATAGACAGAGAGAGAGAGAGAGACAGAAAGAGAGAGACAGAGAGAGAGAGAGAGCTATATATATATATATACACACACATATATAAAGGGATTTTTAATAAACAGCTTACCTGTAAAATCATTTTCTTGAAGTACATCACAGGACACAGAGCGCATAGCCATTACACTTGGGTTATATGGGTACCTTCAGGTGTGGACACTGGTGTAATCAATTTCACAGGAAGTTTCCTCCCTATATAACCCCCTCCCACTGGGAGTGCTTCAGTTTTGTAGCAAGCAATTCTCCCGAGGTTACACAATGTTCCCCAAAAGAGGGGTGGGAGCTCTGTGTCCCGTGATGTACTTCAAGAAAAGGATTTTACAGGTAAGCTGTTTATTAAAAATCCCTTTTTCTTTATCGTACATCACGGGACACAGAGCGCATAGCCATTACACTTGGGATGTCCTAAAGCAATGCTCTATGAAGGGAGGGAGACCGTAAGGCCAAGAATAGCCAAATAAAAACATTGTCAGGAGAAAACATGGCTCCACCAACAGAAAAACAAGGGGGCGTGAACCGGGCCAGAGGATTCTATACTGCTGCCCGTAGGACCGCCTGCCCAAAAGCTGCGTCCGTACCCTTTGCAACGTCCAACTTATAAAATTTAGTAAACGTATGTACGGAAGACCAGGTTGCCGCCTTGCAAACCTGTGCCATAGAGATCTGATGGTGTGCCGCCCAGGAGGCACTCAGGAGGCATGGCCCTCGTAGAATGGGCTTTAACTGATAAGGGAGGTGTAACGCGCTTCAGACCATATGCCTGAAAAATCAGCTGCTTAATCCACCTAGCCAAGGAAAGAACTTGGCAGCCGGCTGACCACTTGATATGGTCTTGGATATATTTATCTAGGTCTTCATCCGGAAGAACAAAAAGTCTCCCACATCATGAAAGGGAAATCCTGCTAAAAGCTTTTTGCAGGGTGCCTCTGCTGACCAGTTTTTTAGCCACAAAAGGCGACCCATATGAACCAACAGCAGAGATAAACGGGACGCCTGTTGAACGGAGTCCTTAATAGCATCTACTGCAAAGCAGAGAGCCCTTGGGAGGTCAGCCAATTCACGAGCTTGCTGAGCCGGTATGTCCCTTAATATCTGTTCCTTTAAAGCCTGACAAACGCCAATGGTTGCCACTGCTGGCTAAACCACGGCACCTACTGTGGTAAAAGAAGCCTTCAGTAGGGTCTCCAATTTTTTGTCGACTGGATCTTTAAACACCTGGACATTTTCCACCGGACAGGTCAGGGATTTATTTACGCAGGAAATGGCTGCGTCCACGGTAGGGAGTGCCCATTTCTTTGCAAACTCTTCTTCCATAGGATAGAGAATGGTGAACCTTTTAGGAGGGATAAAAATCCTATCAGGTCGAGCCCAATCCTGAAAAATCACGCTCTCCAGAAGGGGGTGAACCGGGAAAGACGCACCACTCAATGGTGCCTTCAAGGAACCTAAAGAGGATACCGCGGGGGCTAATTGTTCTGACACTGGAAGTTTAAAAGCAGTGCGAACCATATCCGTCAGAGACTGGATCCACAGACTCTCTGCTTGAGAAGCCGAAAAAATTTCATCTATAGTGGAATCTTCAATGTCTGACCCGTCAGGACTCAGGTCCGCTTGATCCCTCTGTGGGTCCAATTCCTCCGAAGAGAGGACCTCTGCATCCGAACACACCGTTCTAGGTGACGGGGATCTAGCCCGTTTGCCACCCGGCAAAGAGCGGGCAATTAAAGCAGTTAACCTTTTCTCTAGCCCACCCAGGGTGGATTCTAGCATTTCTTCCGTAACATAAACGGGAATGGGTTGATTGGGGGCCGCCTCTGCCCCTAGCACCCTCAATGGCTCCTGCACGATGCTGTTCGGTGGTCTATCTGGTGAGGGTGGGACCACTGGAGCCTGGCCCAAATCCTCTGACCCCGTTGGAGACCCCTTTACTTTTTTGGCACCTTTTGCAGCCTTAGCTGGTCCTGATCCCTTGGGAGCCATTGCACAACCTTGAGACACCCCTACAGCCAACACCCAACTGTTGTAGCTAGAAGTGAAACATTAATAAGGACAGGCTATGGTAAAAAAAAATCTAAATTTTCATACGCCTGAGAAGGCGGCAATACCGAGGAAAGTTCTGTGAGTATTGCCACACCAATGCCCGTTAGCTGGAGTCCAAGGTTGCACCGACTCAGATACTGCCAGATCTAAGGCTGAGTCCCTTTAAGAAAAAAATCTTTTTTTTTTTTTTTCTGGTCAGTGTGGACTAAGTCCAGACCTGAAGATCCACAAACCACCACTGGGTTTCACTGTTAGCCAGAACTGGCTCAGCTGGGCGCTCTATGTCCTCACTCTCCACTGCTCTCAGGAGGGAATGACCAGCCAGGAAATGCTTTTTTGTTTTATCTGAGACCTGACGCTGCTGGCCCGCCCCCCCCCACGCACGCTGACGCTGTAAAAGGCGGCGCGCGCGCGCGCCCCCGCCCCCCCCCCACGCTGAAACCAACATGGAGGAAGCAGAGAGCAGAGGAGAAGCCTGGACCAGCGCTAGTAACACAGACACCCGGTAAGCCACTAATCTTTGTAGTGCACACATAGAGGAAGCTGTCCCCCTAGGCTTCCTAGGAAACAGGAGTTTTGTCAGCACTTCCTCTCTATACACGTGGGGCTGCAGTATCATGCTAACAGGCAAATCTGGGGCGAGTAGCAAAATACATATCTTTAAAAGCATATATATATCTACATGTTATCTGGGTAAACATTAGTACATCCCATCCTGCCTCAAAAGACATAGTGGAGATAGTGGCTGATGCACAAGCATACCATTAGCCAACCCAGAACCCCCAGGGGATACCTACTGTCGAACCAAGTCCCGCAGGTTCCCTCTTACCTGCTCCACGCCGCAGGGTATTGCAAAATGCAAGAGGCCCAGCCTTCCCCCATCTCCGTGGGTATTGTCTTGGACCTTCAGGGACCGGGGTCCTGTGTTAAGGAACCCAAACCCCTGGACCTATATAGCATCCTGGCATCAGTAGCGTTTAGTTCTTGGAAGAGACTAAGGCACTGGAGCCCACAATCCAGCCCTCCAAGGAGAGGCATTATAGGCAAGGGTACCGTACACCTTGGCTTTGAAGCACTCCCAGTGGGAGGGGGTTATATAGGGAGGAAACTTCCTGTGAAATTGATTACACCAGTGTCCACACCTGAAGGTACCCATATAACCCAAGTGTAATGGCTATGCGCTCTGTGTCCCGTGATGTACGATAAAGAAAATATATATATATATAATATATATATATATATATATATATAAATATATATATAAAATGAGACCAACTGGTCTAAAAATCTACAGTTCATAGATTTACATCAATGCAATAATACATAGATCATACATAGATGATTATGGCGAGACATGTAAAAGCTGTTGGATTTAAATTTTACTTTTTTGTAATTCCTTTATTTTCCAAAGACAATATAAAAATCAGATAACGGGAACAGAACGGGTCACACAATGTGAATAACATATCAACGACCCCGGAAGTACACAGTATGGATGGCACGAAGGAATAGCACGGTATAGAAATATTGTCAGTGCCATCTAAACAACTGCCTGAGAGACCCAAAACATATAAATCATACAAGCGAAACTATGCAAATTGAACTTTTTACCCATGTTTTGTATAAATAAAATTGATGAAACCGTTATCTTTTCTGACAGAAAATATGTTCTGCACCTTAAAACTCCCATTCTCACTGTTAATTTGTTCTATAGTAATCTATAGGGAGGTGGTGCATTTGATAAAGACCTCTTATCCTTGGATATCAAACAAATCACATTATCAGATGAGCACTTGTGAGTGAAGTGTAAATTGGATCACAGGGAGGGTCAGCCATAGATTGTAGCAAATCTGCAGCGTATCACTAATCCCGTTTGGCATGCAGATGTACAGACAGCAGGTGTCCGGGCGGATTCCAGTGAACAGGTTGGTAACAGGTGAGTATTTAACATCTACAAAAAAATCGTGGTTGCCTTGTTTAACCTAGATACCGGGGGGGGGGGGGGGGTCCACAACCGGGGGAGATGCACACTTTTTTTAAAAGGCTCTCCTCATTCCTTGTCTATGAACTTATCAAAATAAGTCACAGAAGGAAACACCTTAGCAGTGCGGGCGGCTTGTGGGACCCAAAAGGGACCGACACCTCAGCAGATGCCCCAACAGTATGCTCCAGCTTACGAGTGTCCCACACTGCGGTGATAAGAGCTCCAACAAGTGCCTTATCTTGCCCTGACCCAGACATGTAGTCCTCCTCACTGCCCGAAAGGTCCTGGTCCTCATCCTCTGATACCTCAGAACAGGGGCCCTGGGCCACAGCCAGGCCCAAGTCAGAGTCAGAGCTATCCCCAGGAGATGATGGGGGAGGGGGCGTTTTATACCCCCCTTGTGCCCACACACTGCTTCCACCCTGGCAGCAAATGATTCCAGGACTGCCAACAAAGCGCCCACAGGAACCGCAGGTGCAGGGGCACCGGTTGCTACCACAGGAATGTCTGTGCCAGCTTCTGATGCCATGCTGACCCACTCATTTGACAGCCCTCAGGGACTCTAGTCAAGGTACAAGTGCACAAAAAAAGACCCACCCTCCTTGCTACACTGACCAAAGGGGTATCCCAGGGGACTCACCACCCTGACAAGAAGCTGCACATC
Organism: Rana kukunoris; assembly: GCA_029574335.1. Taxonomy (NCBI): domain Eukaryota; kingdom Metazoa; phylum Chordata; class Amphibia; order Anura; family Ranidae; genus Rana; species Rana kukunoris. The sequence continues at coordinate 173,974,316 of CM056059.1, read as the reverse complement.
GCTGCGGTCCACTCTCCCTCACTACACAGTGTGTGTCTCTGGGGTGAACTGTGCCGTTCGCGCCATTCAGACAGCCATTCCAGCACTAGAGGCCAAAACCTGTTGAAAAACCACACCAAGATGGCCACCGGCCATTTAAAAAAAAAAAAAAAAAAGCTTGTAGAAAATGGCCGCCCAATGTAGCCACCTACGCCACAGTGCGCCTACAAGAAAATGTCCGCCAGCTGTGTTACATTTAACAGCGGCGCCAGGGCCGATCCTAGGGTCACAGGCACCTGGGTGCAGAAATATTTCTGGCGCCCCCACAAAGGGGGCGTGGTCATCCTACCAACTCCTCCCCTTTACAAATGTTTCTATGGCAATGACTCAAACACAGAGATGCTCCTCTAAGAAGTATTTGTTGCCCTGGGATCCTCCCATGATCTTTTACCAATAAAGAAAATACCTGGAAGAGCGTACACTAATGAGACCTGGAGGGGAACCTCTCTGATACTGTTAGAAAGTGTCCCAAAACATAGTACAGGAGATGGTCAGAGACTGTAGACATGATACAAGAGATGGTCAGAGACTGCAATCATAGTACAGGAGATGGTCAGAGACTGCAGACATGATACAAGAGATAGTCAGAGACTGCAATTATAGTACAGGAGATGGTCAGAGAGTGTAGACATATTACAGGAGACAGTCGGTGACTGGAGATATAATACAGGAGATGGTCAGAGACTGCAGACATATTACAGGAGACAGTCAGGGACTGGAGAAATAATACAGGAGACAGTCAGAGACTGCAGATATAATACAGGAGATGGTCAGAGACTGCAGTTCCTATTGGCATAAGTAGATAATGGCCAATCGGCTCTCACCTGACCCAGCGATACAGCAACAACAGTTCCTCTGATCAGGAGTCAGCTCACTCTGAATTGCCCATGGATACTCCGCTGGGTAGAGCCCAGATCTGTATTCTGGCAATGACTCCATTCCTTTCTCCGCCAGGGATGGCACTAGGCTGTGTGGCTTTGCCTCTAGTGGCGCACGACAGCGGGGTTCTCTCTCTGATAGTGTTCTTTTAGCACTGTCCTCTCCCTCTAGTGTCCTAGGTGCACTTCCCTGAAAGCTTTCCTGGGGTCCTGGTTCTCTCTCCCATTTAGCTAAACATGCCGTTTGGGCTGCAGCTTCTTTGTTACAGTGGGGCTGCCAGTCCTCGAACTACAAGTCCTACAATCCTCTTCTCTGCTCCTTTTTCTTCCCTGGCCAATATAATGGCTGGGGAAAAAACATAAAGGGTGGCTGTGCTGGCAAGCGCCGCTCACTAGTACAGCATTGCGCGCAAAGAGAAGGAGGAGAGGGAGTGGAAGGAGGAATGAAGAGCCCGCAGCTGCAGTGGCATCACTAGGGTTGTTGTCACCTGTTGAGGTAAAACATGGTGTCACCCCCCTTCCTCCACCTTTAGTTGCCCCTCAGTACAGACCCCCTCTACTAAGTATAGACCCCCTCCGTCAGTGCAGACTCCTAACCAGGGCTTTTTTTCTGGGGGAACTTGGTGGAACTCAGTTCCACCACCTTTGGCTCAGACCCTTTGGTGTCCACTCACCACAATCACTTGTGAACACAGAAGTTTGATTTCTGTGTTTACAAGTGACTGCTTTGTAACCCCCTGAACTCTGCACACTGTATGTAATGCAATTCTGGTATTTAATGCCCCTTTAAGACCCTTCTACTGTTTGTGAAATCTGAACGGGTCCACCTTTTTCTGAGAAAAAAAGCTCTGCTCCTAACTAAGTATAAACCCCCTCCCTCAGTACAGACCCCCCAGGACAAACCACCACCCCCATTAGTACAGACCCCCCAGGACAAACCATCTCCTTCAATTAGTACAGACCCCCAGGACAAAACACCCCCCATTAGTACAGACCCCCTCCATTAGTACAGACGCTCTTCTATAAGTACAGACCCCCCTCAGGACAAACCACCCCCTCCATTAGTACAGACCCCCAGGACAAAACACCCCCCATTAGTACAGACCCCCTTTCAGTATTAAAGACCGCCCCAGAACAACCCCCCCCCCCATTAGTACAGACCCCTAGGACAAACCAATCTCCCTTTATTAGTACAAACTCCCCATGACAGACGCCCAGGACAAACCCCCCCATTAGTACAGACTCCCCCCGGACAAACCCCCCCATTAGTACAGACTCCCCCAGGACAAACCCCCCATTAGTATAGATTCCCCCAGGACAAACCCCCCATTAGACTCCCCCCAGGACAACCCCCCCTCCATTAGTACAGACCTCCCTCAGGACAAACCACCCCCCAGTAGTGCAGACCCCCCGGACAACCCCCCTCCATTAGTACAGACCCAACCAGGACAAACCCCCCATTAGAACAGACCCCAGAACAAACCCCCCCATTAGTGCAGACCCCCCCAGAACAAACCCCTCATTATTACAGACCCCCAGGACAAACCCCCCCATTAGACTCCCCCCAGGACAAACCCCCCCTCCATTAGTACAGACCTCCCTCAGGACAAACCACCCCCCCCCAGTAGTGCAGAATCCTCCGGACAACCCCCCTCCATTAGTACAGACCCAACCAGGACAAACCCCCCATTAGAACAGACCCCAGAACAAACCCCCCCATTAGTGCAGACCCCCCCCCCCCAGAACAAACCCCTCATTATTACAGACCCCCAGGACAAACACCCCCATTAGTACCGACCCCCCAGGATAAAATCCCCCATTAGTGCATACGCCCAGTACAAGCCCCCCATTAGTACAGACCCCCCCAGGACAAACCACCCCATTAATACAAACCACCCCATTAGTGCAGACCCCCCACAACAAACCCCCCATTAGTACAGACCCCCAGGATAAACCCCCCATTAGTATTGACCCCCCAGGATAAATCCCCCATTAGTGCATATCCCCAGGACAAGCCCCCCATTAGTACAGACTCCCCCATTAGTACAGACCCCCCAGGACCAACCACCCCATTAGTGCAGACCCACCCAGGACAAACCCCCCATTAGTACAGACCCCCAGGACAAACTTCCCATTAGTGCAGACCCACCCAGGACAAACCCCCCATTAGTACAGACCCCCAGGACAAACCCCCCATTAGTACAGACCCCCATGACAAACCCCTTAATTAGTACAGACCCCCCAGGACAAACCCCCTATTAGTACAGACCGCCAGGACAAACCCCTTCATTAGTACAGACCCCCAGGACAAACCCCTCCATTAGTACAGACCCCCAGGACAAACCCCTCCATTAGTACAGACCCCAGGACAAACACCCCCATTAGTACCGACCCACCAGGATAAACCCCCCAATTAGTGCATACGCCCAGGACAAGCCCCCATTAGTACAGACACCCTAGGACAAACCACCCCATTAGTGCAGACCCCCCCAGGACAAACCCCCCCATTAGTACAGACCCCTGAGGATAAACCCCCCATTAGTATTGACCCCCCGGGATAAACCCCCCATTAGTACAGACCCCCAGGACAAACCCCCATTAGTACAGACCCCCAGGACAAACCCCTCCATTAGTACAGACTCCCCCCATTAGTACAGACCCCTAGGACAACCCCCCCTCATTAGTGCAGACCCCAGGGACAAACCCCCCACATTGGTACAGACTCCCCCCAGGGAAAAAAACGCCCCCTACATTATTATAGACCCCCCCAGGACAAACCCCCCCCCTCCATTACATAAAAACACATGGTCCATCATGCCTGACATTCTGCTCCTCTCTGTGTCATAAGAGGACTCCTGTCTGCGGCGATCTGTGATCCACCCGGGCGGCAGCTGCAGAGGAGGGGACAGTGTGCAGCCGCGCGGCCCGAGTGGATCACAGATCGCCGCAGACAGGAGTCCTCTTATGACACAGAGAGGAGCAGAATGTCAGGCATGATGGACCGCCCCCTCAGCGATGTCACTGAGCGTCTCTTTACACAGTGACAGCCGCTCTGATCTCCGGATTCTTCACTCCCCTCTCTAACAGGAGAAGGAAGGGGGGACACTGACAGGCGTATAGGACACACGCGGCGGTGACGGGAAGAGCCGCCGGCGCCGCGCTACACGAACAAGGAGAGGGATTTGAGGGAAGCACTCTGGCACTTCAGCGCCCTCACCTCTGTGGCACCTGGGTGCACTGCACCCTGTGCACCCCGGGTAGGATCGACCCTGAGCGGCGCAGCTACAAGAAAATGGCGCTGATGCCCAAAAATAGCGCCAAGCTACTGAGGCAGATAAGAAGGCCGGAACCACTCAAATGGCAGACCACCCATACCGAGAGCGGACCCGGACACAACCGCAGCCTCCAGGCAGGACCCGGTGCCCCTCCCCACAGGTACACCCCGGTCATAGCAGACCCAAGCATGCATGGGGAGGAGGGAAGGGACAGGGAGAGAGGAAAGGGAGGGCAAGAGACCCCCTAGTCGACCACCCCAGGAATGCCCAGCTATTTCATCCTGCCAAGACAAGAGGAAAACTACTTACCCATTCCTGCGAGGACTGCTGGCGCATTCCTGACAGACCCACCACCGAGCAATACGGAGTGGCTGTCGGTCACAGCTCACTGTGACTGGGCATAAGTGGCCCAGTCATATGTGAGCCCCGGAGCATAAAGCTCACCGGACACCCCTGGAGCAATGGGGTATGACGTGGCCAACCCAGTGCGTAGCTACGCTCTGCTCATACTCGATGGCAAGACTGGGGAGACTACAAAGATCTATATTATCTAGCTTGCCACCCAGCTGGCAGTTGATAGAAGATCTCAGGATCAAAAAAATCTCCAGGACCATGGGCCCAAAGGGAGCCAGGTCCTTCTCCTCTACTCAGTGCAGTGAGAGGGGTTATGACCAGAGGGACCACCCCCTGGGTGGGGCTGTTTCAGCATTGCTAAAGATGACATGTTTTAACTATTAACATGTCTGCCTAGTCCTCTCCTGATAGAAGGAACATAACCCTACAGTTAAGAGTATAAGGAAGCTGTGTCCGTCCATGAACGAAAGAGAAAAAAAAAGAAAAAAACGTACATATGCTATGCAGATATTTCTAATCTGCCTCTTCCTAGTCTGCGGCAGGTCTTCTTCCTCGTCCTCCTCGCGGTGTCTTCTGGGGAATGCGACGTGCTGCCTTCTGGGAACTGTGTGTATCCCAGAAAGCAGCCGCCCATTTACAAAAGCGCTGTGAGACTCACACATGCGCAGTACGAAACAGGCACTGAAGCCGCAAGGCTCCACTGCCTGTTTCCCTTAGAAAGGATGGCGGCACCGGGAGCTGCCAGGATCGAGGGATCAGCCTGGGGGGGGGGGGCATTGCGGGCGCCTAGGGCAGGTAGGTGTCCTTCTTAAAATTCATAAGCTACAGTGTTTGTAGCTGCAGACTTTAATTTAAAAAAAAAAACGTGGGTGGAACCCTGCTTTAACTGTGGTGGTGAAATCACCTCCTACAGTGCTGGAGTCACTAATTTATGTATCGTGAGAGCACACTCTGTTGCTGTCAAAATAACAGAATCCATGCTGTAGCTGAATAGTCTACCTGTAATACAAATAATGGTTAACTATAAAACAAAATAACATTACAGTATAACAGTAGGACATACCATACCTGAAAAAACTACAATAAAACACAGTAACAATAAAACATTACAATTAAGCATAAAAGTCAGTGAGGCTCCGAGTCGAGCATGCACAAGTGCCCTATAGCAGGCAAGGGGAGGAGCCAGGAGCGCCGACAGGGGACCTGAGAAGAGGAGGATCAGGGCTGCTCTGTGAAAACCATTACGCAGAGCAGATAAGTATAACACGTTTATTATTTTAATGAAAAAATTGTAAAGCTTTACAGTCACTTTAAGAAGCAAGAGATTTTAAAATTGAGAATTTTACAATTATATTGGAGACTAGAGAAAGGCTTAATACTAAAAGTATAGATTGTGAGGGAAGAAAAACACTTTTTCTGAATAAAGCAGATCCTCTAGCCTTGGATAACAGGACATAATTCCCTATATATTGTGTGAGGAGAATGTGAAGGAATAGAACATTTATAAAAAATGTATATAAAATTCCCTGAGAACTTGATATCTTTTCCTAGATAATGGGAATGTTTCATTACAGGATTTAACTGTAGATCCTGTTCTTGGGGTGAAGCTATAAGATCCCTGATGTCTCTATTGAGAGGACCATGTTGTCAATACTGTCACATAAGGAGCTTGTCAGTACTTACATATATACATGTTTAGGACACATGTTAATACATAAACACCTATTACACATCCCTACACACACCAGAAGTGGAAGAAGTAGCCATAGAGCCCCTTCCAGCCTTACAAATGTGGCCTGTACATCCAAGTGGTAATGACCCCCGGTCATGAAAGGATTAAATAAAAGAAGAAGCAATTCAAATGTAAATATACCAATTTTTTTATTGTGTGTTTATGAAAGTATAATTATGGATCTATACACATTTTTTCTTTTTCCAACTATAAATACTCTGAATAAACCAAGAGTCCTTTGGTAAAATCAATTGGCCAGAAGTGAAGATCTAGTGATCCTCTCGCACAATCACTGACACACTTTTGACCAAGAGATTCCAAGCCTGCCCACCACGGCAAGGTAGACTCTTCGAGGGCAGGAACTACACTAATCTACCCTACTGGATGCTAGTCATCCTTTTTCTAATGTTGGGTATATGTTTGTAGTAGGCCTCATCCTATAATCTGTGTGTGCGATCTACTCTCTCCTAATTTGGTTGTGTGTGTGTGTACATCTATCTAAAGCATGACAGAAGGAGGCAGAAACATGCAGAGAAAATCTCATGAAAAATACTTTTCAAGGACATTAACTAAAATGTTTATATTATCTATAAAATCTATCCATATTTTTATTATAAACAAAACCAAAAAAACATGCATACTATCTTATCATATCACTATCTTATTTATCTTATTTTTTTTGTATTTTTTTTACTTTTTTTAACAAACAGAAGTGAGAGGAAAGGGAGAGGTTCAGGAGTTAATATAGGATGTGACAAGGAATCAGAGACACACAGTAAGAAACAATTTCATGACAAATAATTTACAAGTACATTGACTATAATATCTATCTTATCTATACAATCTATAGAAGAACAAAAAACATGCATACTATCTTATCATATCACTATCTTATTTATCAATTTTTTTTTTTTTATCAAACAAAAGTGAGGGGAAAGGGAGAGGTTCGGGAGTTAATAGAGGATGTGTCAGTGAATTAGAGACACACAGGTAAGATATTATTTCATTAAAAATAAATTACAGCGACATTGTGGATCTGTATGGATTATTTAAAAAATGATATATTATTTAGTGTCACAGAAAAAAAAAAGGTCCCCTCCTCCCCTAATAGCCGGCCAATCACGTTCCTTTTTTGTTAGATGGTAAAGAATTAATGCTAAACTCTGGTATTATGCAGGATGTTACAGTACAAGGAAGCAGAAAAACAAAGTTAGAAATAAATTAATGAGAAATAGATAGCAGGGCCATTTCCTAGCGGATGTGTTTTGATTTTTACTGGAAAATAAGGATATTGTTTAGCGTTGCAAAAAAATTAAAAATCTGACCTTAAAAATAAATAAATGTGCTTTGCTGTTTATATGTTGTGTTTGTAGTTACGTTTTGTAGTCTGGTCTTGAGTCACCTGAGAGGTTGTGGTCCAATCAGGATTTAGAGACTCCTTTTAGTGGTAATAGTCTGGAGTCACCTGAGAGGTTGTGGTCCAATCAGGATTTAGAGACTCCTTTCAGTGGTAATAGTCTGGAGTCACCTGAGAGGTGGTGGTTCAATCAGGATGAACAGACTCCTTTCAGTGGTAATAGTCTGGAGTCACCTGAGAGGTGGTGGTTCAATCAGGATGAACAGACTCCTTTCAGTGGTAATAGCCTGGAGTGCTCACCTGAGAGGTGGTGGTTCAGAGTGCGACTCCTCTGTGGAAATGGTCTAGAGCACAGGTGTCAAACTGGCGGCCCTCCAGTTGTTGCAAAACGATAAGTCCCATGAGGCATTGCAAGGCTGACAGTAAGAGCCGGTTCACACTGGGGCAGCACTACTTGCCGAGCGACTCGGCAAGGCGAGCTGCCCACGACTTCAGAGGCGACTTTCAAAATGAATTCTGTATTGGAGTCAATGCAAGTCATATTGAAGTCGCCCCAAAGTTGTACAGGAATCTTTTTTTAAGTCGGAGTGACTTGAGTTGCTCCTATTAGAACAGTTCCATAGTACAGAGTGGAGCGCGACTTGTCAGTGTGAACCGGCTCTTACAAACATGACTCCTGCAGGCATGAAAGGAACTTGTAGTTTTGCAACAGCTGGAGGGTCGCCAGTTTGACATCCCTGGTCCAAAGTATATATTTTTTTTCTAAACATTATCTACTATCAGCAGACAATAGTAAAACAATACACATTACCCCATGATGTTATGGAGTTATGTAAAAGAGTATAGTGTTATTCTATACATACAAGAACATTGCGTAGGGTTCTCCATTCTCATTGAGACCGAGGACAAGGCCAACGTACTGAATGTCTTCTCTTGGTGGTTCAGCAAGAGATGCACGGCACACAGGGCAAGAAGGATTTAGCTGAACCCATCTGGAAATACAGTGATAATGAAAAGCATGAGAACAAGGTAGTGCCATGAAGTCCTCTGCATACTCACCGAGGTAGATGGAACAGGTAGGCTGCGGTGGTGGTGGTGGTGGCGGGGACGGTGGCAGTGGCGGTGGAGCAGGGGGGCGTTGGTTAGCATTTCTGTTTGCTGCCTCCTCCCTTCTCCTCCGAAGTTGCCTCCGCGTCCTGTTGGCAATTGGATCCTCTCCTCCCTCCCGGCGTGTCCGATGTCGTGAAGCTCGGGGCATGGTGGAGGTGTATCTGAAGGATACAAAGAAAACCTAAAAAAAATAATAATAATAATAGTAATATATACAATAATAGTACAATAGTAATATATTTGAATAAAAAAACGCTAATAATCGCAGGATTGACAAAGTGACTCGGTCAGCTCACAGTGCAGTTATGTTTATGAAACAACTGCAGTCCGGTTTGAACCGGTTTGCAGCTCACTGTGACATCACACACCTCATATCAGCTGCTACTTTTCAGGCCTGGAATCTTTGACTGGGAATTCCCTCGGTCATGTAACACTGTATCCAAATACATTTATAGATTTGACATATCATTAACCACTTACGGACCAGAAGGATTTGCCCCCTTAATGACCAGGTCATTTTTTTTCGATACGGCACTACATCGCTTTACCTGACAATTGGGCGGTCGTGCGACGCCACACCCAAACAAAATGTACGTCCTTTTTTTCCCACACATAGAGTTTTCTTCTGGTGGTATTTGATCATCTCTGCGCTTTAATTTTTTTACGCTGTAAACAAAAAAACATTTTTTTTTTTACTTTTTGCTAGAACAAATATCCCAATATAATAATAAACAAAAAAAAAAAAAAAAACATTTCTTCCTCAGTTTATGCCGATGTGTATTCTTCTACATATTTTTGGTGTAAAAAAATAAAAATAAACGCAATAAGCGTATAATGATTGGTTTGCGCAAAAGTTGAAGGGCCAGATTCAGAGAGCCCTTACACCTGTCTAACTGGTCTTAGACTGGAGTAATTTCAAATTACGCACGTTTTCTAGCTAGTTGAAAACCTCAAACCATGAATAGACGGCTGCGGGCTTCAATTCGACTGGATTAAGTGTTTGTATGCCTTCGGATCTACGCTGCAATAAAATTGCGGCCACTGGGTGGACTTCCCGTCGTTTTCCGCGTCGGGGTATGCAAATAAGCTTTTGCCGACGATCCCCGAAATTACGATCTTCAATTGCAATCTCTTACGTGCCGTAAGAGATTGCGATTTTAGTCATCTTTTATTTGCGTAACACTATACCAGCTTTTTGCTGCTCTAATATTAGACAGCCCATGTTAAGTATGGCCGTCGTTCCCACGTCGAATTTCTAAGTTTTCCGACGTCTTTTATTATTTTTAACGTAAGTCGTCCGGGAATAGGAATGTTCGTAAACGGCGCTACTCAAACAACGAATGACGTAACTACGTGATTTCGCGCAATGCACGGCGGGAAATTTCAGAACGGAGCATGCGCAGTTCGATCACTGCGGGGACGCGCTTAATTTAAATGCTTCACGCCCCCCAATCGCGTATTTCGATTACGCGGCGAGAAATAGACTACGCCGCCGTAGCGTACGTGCAAAAATCTACCAGGATTCGGTGTAGAGCCTGGTAAAATACGGCAGCGTAGAGTATTTCGATTACGCAGCGGAATATTAAGTGTATGTGAATCTACCCCATAGCGTCTGCAAAATAGGGGATAGATTGATGCCATTTTTATTATTATATAGTTTTTTTTTCTAGCAATGGCGGTGATCTGCGATTTTTAGCAGGACTGCGACATTGCGGCAGACAGATCGGACACCTTTTTGGGACCATTGATATTTATACAGCGATCAGACCTAAAATAAAATAGCCACTGATTACTGTATAAATGTCATTGGCAGGGAAGGGTTTAACACTAGGGGGCGATTAAGGGGTTAAATGTGTGTCCTAGGGAGTGTTTCTAACTGTAGGGAGATTGGACCACCTGAAGGAGCAGACTGATCGCTGTTCATAACCAGTGAAAACAGCAGATCTGTCTCCTCTCTCCTGACAGAATGGAGATCTGTCTGTTTACAGTGTTCTGTCTCTCTCAGGAGCGATCGCAGGTGCCCAGCTGACATCTGCACAGTACTACTTCTCTTGTCCTGAATGCTGGGTGTTATTCTCAGTATCATACTTACCTAGGTGGATGCTGTATCTACCCCCGGCGCCTCTACACTGAGAACAGAACGATTGATCAGAGTTGATCGCTCAGTTCTCACAGCTCTGTGAGCAGAGATCTGCAGACCGTCAGTCACTGCTCTCTGTTCTGCCCCTTCCTCACTCATTGGAGCGCTGGGCTGTGGAGGGGGCTGAGCGGCCAGCTCAGGATCTCAGTGGCTCGGAGCCGGATGTCGGTCTAGGGACCTGGTGGATCCCGACTTCCATTGTCATGATGACACAGACCCTGGACTGACTTCTGTGACATCAGCAGAGAGTGAATTCAGCCAATTCTCTGCTAACAATGGGTCATAGGAGTGCAAAACGGGCTTTGCCTGTACTTCTCCTTTAAAGCTGGTTTCTCACCCTCTCCTTCCCACCGGATTTCAGCTGCTGGAAGGAGAGACACAGACATTACCTGATTCAGGGGGGTGCTAATTTTAACCCAGATTTCAGTTGACCCCCCCTCCCCCACGTAAGCCCTCCCTTTGATGTGATGCCTGATTGGCGCTGATCTCCCCCATCATCGTCTGCACTCAAAGCTGGAAAAAGGGAATGGCATCCTGGAGCAGTGAGAGGAGAAGTGGCAGAGTGGAGAGATGACACCAGACTGGGCAGCTATCTGTGCTGAGAAGTGGGATCAGGATTTGGGGGGGGGGGTATTTGCTAGAAGGAGGAATGGGGAAGGTATGTGCTAGGAGGCGGGGTGAAAATTTCTGCTAGGGGGGGGGGCGTTTTGGGCTGGGAGGAGGGATTGGGTGGATTTGTGCTGGAAGGAGGGATTGGGTGGATTTGTGCTGGGGGGGGGGTGAAATTGTGCTCAGAGGGGGATCTGTGCTATAAAAAGTGATTGGGGGGTTTGTGCTGGGATGAGGGATGTGGGGGGAGATTTATGCAGGGATGAGGGATGTGGAGGGAGATTTGTGCTATGTCCCCCACTCTTAGGTAACACCAGACCCCTCTATGCCCCCTACTCGTAGATAACAACAGAACCATTATAACACCCATAATTAGGTAACAACAGACCCCCCCCCCCTTCATATACCCCCCACTCCAGAAAACATCAAGAACCACTAAACGCCTCCCCCAAACACACACGATACTACCAACTATGGGCAATGTGTGCCCCCCCCAAAGGGATCTCTGTGCCCCCACTTGGTAGTGTGTGCCCCCCTGGCAGGGATCTCTGTGCCCCTAGTGGGGATCTCTGTGCCCCCATTTGGTAGCGTGTCCCTCCTGGCAGGGATCTATCTGCCCCCACTGGGTAGTGTGCATCCCCTGGTGGGGATCTCTGTGCTCCCACTGGGTAGTGTGCATCCCCTGGCAGGGGATCTATGTGCCCCACTGGGAAGTGTGTGCCCCCTGGTGGAGATCTGTGCCCCCACTGGGTACTGTGTGCCCCTCTGGCGAGGATCTCTATGCCCTCACTGGGTAGTATGCCCCTGGTGAGGATCTCCGTGCCCCCACTGGGTAGAGTGCGCCCCCATGGCTGGGATCTCTGTGCTCCCATTGGGTAGTGTGTGCCCCCTGGCGGGGATCTCTGTGCCCCCATTGGGAAGTGTGTGCCCCCTGGCGGGGATCTCTGTGCCCCCATTGGGTAGTGTGTGCCCCCTGGCGGGGATCTCTGTGCCCCCATTGGGTAGTGTGTGTGATCACTGTGGGGGGTAAACACATATTGTAGATATGGCTTCAAAGTAATCAGAGGTGAGTGAGAGGTGGCAGGGGGCGGAGTCTATGTAACAGGCAAGCTGCCTTTGGTCCAACCAGAAAGAATCACGGTGACTGCGCATGCTCTATGCGGCCCCCTGTATCCTAGGAAACCCCCTCCAGGAAACTCTGCGACATAAGGACGTCCGCCCGGTCCAATCCGGATACAAACACTCAATCCCAAAAAAATGTTTTGCCTTTAGTTATACCTTAACCACTTCAGCCCTGGAGGGTTTTACCCCCTTAATGACCAGGCCATTTTTTGTGATACAGCGCTGCGTAACTGACAATCATGCGACGTTGTACCCAAATAAAATCGATGTCCATTATTTAACTGTCTTTGGATAATACTTTCTATGGTCTGGGTTCACACTGGTGTGATACAAGGAAACCCTGCGAATCCTGTGCGAGTTCCCGTATCGCACTTGAATCGCAGGCGGTTCACACTGACATCTTTGAATCGCTGCGGGTGTCAATATAAAGTTAATGACACCCTCAGATCGATTCACTGATCAGTGTGAAGTGTGACATGGTACACCCATGCAATCTGATTCCAGTGCAGACCAAAAAAAAAAAGGGGTCCCGTAGCATTTTGATCTGAATGCGATGCAAATTCACCCACACCATCTGTATGGCGGAATTTCCATCACACGGACATCGCATGTGATCTGTACAGCAACGTGGTGCAAATAACATGCGATGTCTGTGTGATGTGAAATCAGCCATACAAACAAAGGCCCCTTTCACACTGGGGCGGGATGTGCGGTGGCGGTATAGCGCCGCTATTTTTAGCGGCGCAATAACGTCAGAATTGTGGCGAAGCCGCTAATGGCCGAAGAAGGGTTAATACCACTGGCAATGCGCCTCTGCGGCGGTATTACCGTGGTGCCCATTGCTTTCAACAGGAAGGAGCGGTAATCACACCTCTCCAAAGATGCTGCTGGCAGGACTTTTAGAGCGGTCCCGCCAGCGCATCCCCTCAGTGTGAAAGCACTCAGGCTTTCACACTGAGACTGCAGGTAAGGCATTTTTCAGTCGGTATTTAGGCACCTCAGTGTGAAAGGGGCCTTAATCACATCACATTCGCACCAAAATTGTGCAGGACCCTTTTTCAGTCCGTCCTGGAATCGGATCGCATGGATGTTCACACCCAATGCGATCCGATTCCTGTCCAATTTCACATTTTGCGCTGTGATCTGCAAACTGGTTTGGGGGTGTCACTAACTTTGCATTGACACCTGCAGTGGTTCGCAGAGAGCCGTGTGAACTGCTTGCGAGTCGGAGGCGATGCAGGAACCTGCACTGGAATCGCATTGGATGGCACAAGTGTGAAGCAGGACTCAGATTTAAGAGGACATATAAGCTTTCCTTTAGGATAAATGTATATACATCAACCACATTTTTTTTCCCCATTAACCACTTCCATACCGGGCACTTACGCACCTTCCTGACCAGGCCAATTTTCAGCTTTCAGCGCTGTCCCAATTTGAATGACAATTGCGCGGTCAAGCTACACTGTACCCAAACTATTTTTTTTATCATTTTGTTCCCACAGATAGAGCTTTCTTTTGGTGGTATTTGATCACCTCTGCGGTTTTTTTTTGCGCAACAACTAAAAAAAGGACAACATTTAAAAATAAAAAAAAAGTTTTAATTTTTTTCCGTACATTTTTTTTGTAAATAAGTAAATTTTCTTTTTCAATTACGGGCACTGATATGGCTGTACTGATGGGCACTGATAAGGTGGCACCAATGAGGTACCACTGATAAAGGTGGCACTGACAGGTGGCACTGATAGGCGGCGCTGGTATGCGGGACTGATGGGTACTTATGGGTGGCACTGCTAGGTACTTATGGGAGGCACTGATAAGTGGCACAGATGGGCACTGATGGTCACTGAGAGGTGGCACTGATGATGGTCACTGATAGGCGGCAATGATGGGTACTTATGGGTGGCACTGATGGGTACTTATGGGTGGCACAGATGGGCACTGATAGGTGGGCACTGATGGGCATGGATTGTCACTGAAAGGTGGCACTGATGGACACTAAGGGGGGGGGGGGCTCTGATGGTGGCATTGCTGGGCATCACTTTTTTAAATGTTTCCTATGTTGTGCCCATGTTGCCAGTCGGTGTCCATTTGTGGGCACTGATTGGCATCTATTGCAAATATTTTTTTAACATGTGAATGGCCATGTGGTACATACCTGGCCATCCACATGTTGCCCCCCTTCCCTGGTGGTCCTGGTGGCTTCCCTGGTGGTCCAGTGTGGGCAACAGCTCTTCCTGTTTACATCGTGATTGGACACGGCTAATCACGCCGGAGGCTCTTTAGCGAGATCAGGGATGCAGGGTGTCAGACTGACACCCCGCACCAATGATCGCCGCGCTGTGCGCCCCCTCGGGAGCACCCCAGCATGTTATCCTGCTGGACGCCAATAGACGTCCAGTCAGGATAAGAGAACCACTTCCCGGACGTCAATTGTCCATGGACAGGAAGTGGTTAAACAATAATCTAGAATGATTGCAGTCCCTCTGACGTTTTTGGCGACACCTAACGTGTGAATCACTCATCGTTTATGTACACATGCATGCCCTACGCACGTTTATTCACATGCAGATATCGGGGGCGGTGAGGATGGTTTTAGTTTTTATTTTGTTTATTTTTTCATTTAAACAAGCCCCGCCCCCTATGTGATAAGTTGTTGAATTGACAGGTTCTCTTTATTGCATCTGGGGTCTGTTATATGATCATATGAGTATAGGATTGTGCTCAGTAACCTGGGTAGCAGGTGTTCTGTCAGATCACACAACCTATAGGATCAGCCAACATTGCCACTTACCGTGACGCACAAACTGCTGTGTAAAGGAAAAGCGTGTTTTTGTGCGTGTGACCTGCATTCTGATGGGCCCACTTTACAGTTAGGATGGCTAGCTATCAGATTTGTCCGGAGTCTTTATAGTGCATATTGAGGCCCCTTTCACACTTGTGCGACTTGTCCTACAACTTGGGAATACAAAAGTCGCATGACAAGTGGTACTAGTGGTGCAATTGGTGCATTGACCCCCTTCGGATCAGCACGCTATGCGATCAGCGGATTGCTGCCGCGGCCATAGCATTAGAAAAAGCCGCGGTTTCGGCCAAGCTCCAGAGCAGCGGCCATCTTGGTACACCCGGCGGCGGCCCTCCTTTCTGTTTACACCTACAGAGGAGGAGGAGCCTGCACTTGTGGGATACACAACGCTGGGAGTCATACTGAGAAGGGGGTGTCTGTACCGAGAGAGGGGGGTCTGTACCGAGAGGGGGGGAGAGGGGTCTGTACCGAGAGGGGGAGAGGGGTCTGTACCGAGAGGGGGGAGAGGGGGTCTGTACCGAGAGGGGGGAGAGGGCGGGTCTGTACCGAGAGGGGGGAGAGGGGGGTCTGTACCGAGAGGGGGGAGAGGGGGATCTGTACCGAGAGAGGGGGAGGGGGGTCTGTACCGAGAGAGGGGGAGGGGGGTCTGCACCGAGAGAGGGGGAGAGGGGTCTGTACCGAGAGAGGGGGAGGGGGTGTCTGTACCGAGAGAGGGGGAGGGGGTGTCTGTACCGAGAGAGGGGGAGGGGGGTGTCTGTACCGAGAGAGGGGGGAGGGGGTGTCTGTACCGAGAGAGGGGGGTCTGTACCGAGAGAGGGGGAGGGGGGTCTGTACTGAGGGGGGCGGGGGGGGTGTCTGCACAAAACTAAATACAAGTAAACGTCCCCAGCAGGGCCGGCATTAGGTGTTCAGGCGCCCTGTGCGAGCTAATCCTGTGGCGCCCCCCCTTCACCCCTCGCCCCCTGGTCACCTAAACATACACAAAGAGGAAACACACAGGGGGACACTTAGGGTTGCCACCTTTTCTTTAAGCCAAACCCAAACATTTTAGTGGTACACAGCACTGCGCTTGCTTAACCCAACCTATTCACCTGAATGGGGCTGTGCTGCAACCGTGTGCAATGCACATGGCTACAGTACAGTGGCATGGGTTTTTAGGGGTTAAAAACAGGTGGTGAGGAGGCAACATAACGCTTCTTCACCACATGTCAAATACCTTCAAAACATGTTCCACTATGGATCACTTTTCAGAGTGCCCTGCAACTCCATTTACACTTGTGGTTGGGGGGACAGTAAAAATTTGAGGTTGAGCTGTGTTATTACTGCTACCCAACCATTTCCCTCAAGCTGAAAAGGCAGCAGAGGGGGATGTACACTTGCCACAGCCAAAATGCTTTGCATCACAGTGCGACAAAACATGTCTGCACTGTTGGGTTCAGCGAGCAGTATTGCCTGCCGAATGTGGCCCATTCAAGTTAATAGGGGCAGAATGACAGGACGGGGGGCAGGCAGAGTGACAGGAGGGGGGGCAGGCAGAGTGACAGGAGGGGGGGCAGGCAGAGTGACAGGAGGGGGGGGGGCAGGCAGAGTGACAGGAGGGGGGGCAGGCAGTGTGACAGGAGGGGGCAGGCAGAATGACAGGAGGGGGGACAGGCAGTTTGACAGGAGGGGGCAGGCAGTGTGACAGGAGGGGGGGCAGGCAGAGTGACAAGAGGGGGCAGGCAGTGTGACAGGAGGGGGGGACAGGCAGTGTGACAGAAGGGGGGACAGGCAGTGTGACAGGAGGGGGGCAGGTAGAGTGGCAGGAGGGGGGGCAAGCAGTGTGACAGGAGGGGGGGCAGACAGTGTGACAGGAGGGGGGCAGACAGTGTGACAGGAGGGGGGGCAGACAGTGTGACAGGAGGGGGGGGCAGGCAGTGTGACAGGAGGGGGGGCAGGCAGTGTGACAGGAGGGGGGCAGGCTGTGTGACAAGAGGGGGGCAGGCTGTGTGACAAGAGGGGGGGCAGGCAGAGTGACAAGAGGGGGGGCAGGCAGAGTGACAAGAGGGGGGGCAGGCAGTGTGACAGGAGGTGGCAGGCAGAGTGACAGTAAAGGGCAGGATGACAGGAGGGGGGGCAGGCAGTGTGACAGGAGGGGGGCAGGCAGTGTGACAGGAGGGGGGCAGGCAGTGTGACAAGAGGGGGGCAGGCTGTGTGACAAAAGGGGGGAGGGTGTGTGACAGGAGGGGGGGCAGGCAGTGTGACAGGAGGGGGGCAGGCAGTGTGACAGGAGGGGGGCAGGCAGTGTGACAGGAGGAAGGCAGGCTGTGTGACAAGAGGGGGGGCAGGCAGAATGACAAGAGGGGGGGAAGGCTGACAAGACAGGAGGGGAAGGCTGTGTGACAGGAGGGGGGGGGCAGGCAGAGTGACAAGAGGGGGGGCAGGCTGTGTGACAGGAGAGGGGGAAAGGCAGAGTGACAAGAGGGGGCATGCAGAGTGACAGTAAAGGGCATGATGACAGGAGGACCTGGGGAGTAGATACTACTATTTGCAGGACACTGTATTATGCTGGCATGAGCACACACAGGGCCCCATACATCTGTAGTCGCCCCCCCCACCCCCCCCCCCCCCCCCCCCCTCCGTCCAATGACGGCCCTGGTGTCTCAGCTTCACTGACCGTGACCGATGAATGTAACTGTGCTGCTTGCTGCCTGCTAGATAAGGGGGGAGGTGGCCTTATTCTGAATCGGCTGCAAAGGCTATGAATGTGGTTTTCAGTAGCACATGGCGCTCATTGCCCTGATGAGATTATCCATACCAAATGACCTTTCCAGATAGTTTACTCAGTCACAACTCACATGAAAGAAGATCTGGCGATGTTTATTCGTCGTATGATCCGTAGGATGCAAGTTACAACAGGTAAAAGAACGATTCTTCCATGCAGGTATAAGAGGAACATACAGGTCACATGAATGTACAGCATAAAATGACTGATACAGAAAAGAAGGGGAGGAGAAAACTCAGCAGCATGGTAACTACGGAATCCCACTAGGGACAAACTAGACAGGCATTAAAGAGACAGTACATAATATATAAAAACAATATCATGTAACATGACACTCCCCGCCTGAAATCTTTAGATTTCAAAGTCTATTACATATGTAAAGATAAGTCCCAATGTCAAGAAGTCCAACATGAACCTGTAGGGGAAGAAACGTTAAAGTAAAACTGGTGTGTAAACCATAGATACGAGATACCCGCAAACACAAGAAGGTATGCAGTAAATGAACAACTAAACATAAAGTCCAAGAAACATATGGCTTGAGTCCTGTAGTCTATCGCTATAATCGTGGGACTTCAACAGCAGCACAGTCAATAGTGATAGTGATATTCTCCCCTCCATAGTGGGTATAGCCGATACTCCTGCATAAGTCACTCACTAGGGAGAAGAAGCACCAATTCCGTGATTGGTCGTGAGAAAGTCCGAGCGGAACCTCCTTTGGTTATCTTAATCTCAACCTTTCAAACCTTTCCATCATTGCTGGGTGTTACGCTTGTTACAAGACCCATAGGCCACTCATTGCGACAGACTTCTCTATCTTTTAGAAGAACAAGGTCGCCAACTTTGAGGTTAGGCTTGGGTGTTTGCCATTTGGAACGGCTTTGAAGGGTATGCAGGTACTCTTTTCTCCAGCGATGCCAAAACACGTTGGCTAGGTGTTGCACCCGTTTCCATTGACACCTATAGATATCCTTCGGGTCAATCTCGGCAGAAGATATCACGGTAGTTCCAACCTTCTGAGTAAGGAGTGTGGCTGGGGTAAGGATCATTGGAGCGTCAGGATCAGAAGATACTGGTACTAGAGGCCTTGCATTAATGATGGCGGATACTTCTGAGAGAAAGGTACTCAAAGTCTCATGAGTCAATAGTGAAGACTTGTGGTCCTGCAAAATGGAATCGAGAATTCTTCGAGCGATTCCAATCATTCGCTCCCAGGATCCTCCCATATGCGAAGAATGTGGTGAATTAAACAGCCAAGTACATCCATTGTTTGCTAAGAAATTGCCTAGTTGAAGTTCTTTACAGGCTCCGATGAAGTTGGTACCACAGTCGGATCTTAGCTGCTTGACAGGTCCTCGGATAGAGAAGAATCTTCGTAAAGCGTTGATGAAACAAGACGAATCCATCGACTCGATCACCTCAATATGTACAGCTCGTATGCTGAGACAAGTAAACAACACAGTCCACCTTTTGCTATTGGCTGCTCCACCGCGAGACCTACGAGTTACCACAGTCCAAGGACCAAATACATCAACTCCAACATAGGTGAAGGGTGGATCTGTACTTAGGCGATCAAATGGCAGGCTTGCCATTTGTTGTAGTTGGTGTCTACCTCTTAATTTGCGACACTTGACACATTTAAAAAGCAGGGAAGAAACACATCTCTTCATTCCAACAATCCACAAGCCAGCTGACCTGATAGCGCCTTCTGTAAATTGTCGGCCTTGGTGTTGTATTAGTTCGTGATGGTGCCGGATTAGAAGAGTGGCAATGTGGTGCTGACCTGGTATGATGATAGGGTTTTGTTCCTTGCTGCACAGGTCAGATTTCTCTATTCAACCTCCAACTCGTAGCAAGTAGGCATGTGCATTGCGTTTCGTTCCGAATCGAAATTCGGACAAATTTTCCATTATTCGGACATTCGGGTGCATACGAATTCCCGAATTGCTATATTAGCGAAAAATTTCAACCGTTTTCGGAATTCGTTCGTTTTCGACCGAATTTCGAAAAAAAAAATGGTCGAAATCGAAAAAATTTTTTTTTCGAATTCCGAATCGAATACCCGCGGACTATATTCCGAATTCGAAAAAAAAAAAAATATTTTCGAAAAAAAAAAAAATTTTTCGAATCTCTATTCGAAAAGAGACTATTTGTTTTCTAATCTGGTTGAAATATTTCGATTTCGACCGTTTTTTTCGAAATTCGGTCGAAAACGACGAATTCGAAAAACGGTTGAAATATTTTCGATTTCGACCGGATTTTTCGAAATTCGGTCGAATACGAATAACGAATTCAACTTTAACTTAACGAAATGTATTAAATGACACAAACGAAACGAAACTAATTTTTCACTTTTGCACATGCCTAGTAGCAAGTGATTGTCATCGACTACCGGGTTCAGATTAAATAGTGAACTACCCTTTGATAGAGGTATTCCACCTTTGAATCTGTGCAACTCTTCCATGTACACTTCTTGTTGTACACAGCGAATGATAATCCTTTCCGCACACTCAATTTCCGTTGCAGTAGGGAGGTTGGTACAGATATGCCAGCCATGACATTTTGAAGTTGAGCTCCTTTTAAAACAATGGGCAATGTGTATCAAAAAGGCAACAGCCCTAACAGCTGATGACCAGGTTGAAAAACGTTCAAAACGATGCGACTTGAGTTTTTGTTCTGAACTCGCAGAGGTATGCAGTGTGGTGTACATAGACCTGATTTCTTTATCATCATCAGGATGTACCAGTTCATAGGTGGTGTCTGTGGAAATTGAGTAGGAGTTTTCACAAAGAAATCTTGGAGGCGACAGCCACAAGCAGTCGAGGAGAGCTGATGAAGATATAGCTCTTGTCCCACAATCGGCAGGATTTAGATCAGTGGGAATATGATGCCATTGCTTTGGCAAGGAGAACCTTCTGATGCGTTCTACTCTATTGCTGACGTACACGTAAAATTGTTTAGTTTGATTGTAAATGTAACCAAGCACTATCTTGCTGTCTGTGTACAATGTGAAGGAATCAATTTTAATGTCCATTTCACTCTTTATGACTTCGGCTATTTCCACTGCTAGCACAGCTGCACAAAGTTCAAGTCTGGGTATGGTATGTGCAGGTTTTGGTGTTAGCTTTGTCTTGCCCAGAACAAAGTTGCAGTGTACGTCTCCATTAACTCCTGAGGTCTTCAAATAGGCCACTGCAGCTATAGCTTCAACTGATGCATCTGAGAAAATATGGATTTCCCTCTGGACAGCGGCTGAGATGGAGACTGGGGCATAGCAACGTGGAATTTGAAGCTGTTCTAGTGTCTTCAGAGAACCTCTCCATTTCTCCCATCTTTGTTGTTTCTCAATAGGTAACAGAGTGTCCCAATCTATGTTATCAGTAGTAAGCTGTCTTAATAGCATCTTACCTTGGGTGGTGACTGGGGCTATAAATCCCAGTGGGTTGTAGATGCTGTTCACTATGGACAAGACTCCTCTCTTGGTGAAGGGTTTGTCACAGGTTGACACTTGAAAGGTGAATGTGTCTTCTTTGATGTTCCACAGCAGACCTAGACTTCTCTGCATAGGGGGTGTGTCTGACCCAAGGTCAAGGTCTTACTGGCAGCATAGTCCTCAGGGTGAAATGCATTCATTAGCTCTTGGCTGTTAGATATAATTTTGTGAAGTCTCAAGTTTGCCACAGATAGCATCTCCTTTGTTCTGGTAAGAAGATCAATTGCTTCTTTAGCAGTAGGAAAGGATTTGAGTCCATCGTCTACGTAAAAGTTCCTTTCAACAAATTGACGAGCGTCTGATCCATACTCAGCTTCTCCAAGCTGAGCTGTCTTTTTTAGTCCATAGATTGCTACAGCTGGAGAAGGGCTGTTCCCAAAGACATGCACTCTCATTCGGTAATCAATTACCTCTTTGTTGATGTCGTTGTCCTTGTGCCATAGAAACCTGAGGTAATTCCTGTTATCTTCCTTGACGATGAAGCAGTGGAACATTTGTTGAATGTCGGCCATCACCGCTACAGGTTCTTGACGAAAGCGAATTAGGACTCCAATGAGGCTGTTGTTCAAGTTGGGTCCTGTGAGGAGCATGTTGTTAAGTGAGAAGCCTTCGTGTTGGGCACTGGAGTCAAAGACAACTCTGATTTGGTCTGGCTTTCGTGGGTGATACACACCGAAGGAAGGGAGGTACCAGCATTCTTCTCCTTCTTTCAATGGGGGTGCGGGTTCGGCATGACCCCTGTCAAAGATATTCTGTATGAAGTCCACAAAATGTCTTTCCATCTCTGGCTTCCTGCTTAAGGTACGCTTTAAGGAGGAGAATCTTTTAACTGCTTGATGTAGATTGTTCGGTAGCTTCTCTCTCGGGAGGCGAAAGGGTAGGGGTGCTACCCAGCTATTGGAATCTTCCTGAAAGAACTCATTGTCCATTACTTTAAGGAATTCTTTGTCTTCTGCCGAAGGAGCTAACATGTCATCTTCACTGCTTACATTAAAAACTGTAGAACCAAAGCTGTCATCGTAGGTGCGGGAAAGGTTTGTGTTGCAATGTTGCAACTTGCAGCTAGTTACCTTCTCCTTTACCCAGTAGTGATGTGGGCATGGCTCAAAGTGAGTATTACGACCATTTGGCAATACATTTGTCTTGAATGAAGAAATGTTAGTAGGCCTTTTCATTTTGCCTATACAGACGTTGCCTATGATGACCCAGCCTAAGTCTAGGTACTGGGCGAATGGGGCCTCTGGAGGTCCGCTGACCTGTCTGTGTACCTTGTGGATCCTTAGAATATTTCTTCCCAGCAGAAGAAGAATATTAGCATCTTTGTCAAGTGGTGGGATTTCACTTGCTATTGACCTTAGGTGAGGGTGGTAGAAGGCAACTTCTGGTGTAGGTATTTCTTCTTTGTTGGCTGGTATCTGGTTACACTCTACAAGTGTAGGTAAGGGTAATTGTAGGTTGTTTTCTAGGGAGGACACCATAAATCCATGGGCCCTTCTTCCAAAAACCTCTGTAGTTCCACTACAAGTGCCTAAGGTGTAAGGGTGAACCTCTCCTTTTATGCAAAATAGATCGAACAGTTCTGATCGGGCAAGTGATCGATTGCTTTGATCATCTAAGATAGCATACACCCTTAAAGTCTTCAGTGCACGAAGAAAATACCATGGTGGAATTAGGTACCTGATCTGTACTCTTCCCGCTGTGATTCTGCCCAGGAGAAAGGTTTGCAGGTAGTGAAGGATTGGACTTAAGGGGATAGAGTGCTTGAACATGGTCCTCGGAACCGCACTCTGTGCACTTGATAGGGATTTTACATTCCTTGGCAAAGTGGTCGGTGGAAGCACGGCATCTATAACATACCCCAAAAGTCTTTAGCAGTTCTTTTCGTTCTTGTAGGGGCTTCTTCCTGAAACCAATACATTTTTTGAGGGGATGAGGCTTCTTGTGGATGGGACATAATCGGTTTGGGTTTTCAATCTTGCCGCTCTTGTTTGAGGCGGGAGCTAAGGCGGGAGTGGGAATAATGTCTGTCTTCCTAACAGACACGGGACCTCTGTGGTTCCTGTAGCTAGTATGTAGGTCGTCACCTTTAGGTGAGGGAGTATTGAACTCACCGAATGCAAAACTAGGATCGTTCTTGGTGTCAGCAATGTTCCTGACGAAATCGCAGAAGTAGGAGAATGGGGGAAAGGAAACCTTGTTTTCCCGTTTGTATGATGACCCAACTTGGATCCACTTTTCTTGTAGGCCATGCGGAAGCTTGCAAATGATAGTGTTAACTCCTCGAGCAGTGTCCATGTAACTGAGGCCAGGTAGCTTAGGGTCGTTTTTGGGACTTCGAGAAGAAGGTCACTGAGTCTCTGGAACTCTTTATTGTCCTTACCAGATATCCTTGGGAAATTTTCCAATCCTTTGAGCAATGCACTCTCTATGGCTTCAGGACTACCATAAGTCTGTTCTAGACGCTCCCATGCTGCGGTGAGACCTGCAGTTGGATTGTCGATGTAGACTGACCTGAGGCTCTTGACACGCTCTGTAGACTGTGGGCCAAGCAGTCCAATCAGCATATCCAGCTCACGGTCGGCAGTAATACCGATACCGCCTATTATAGCTTTGAAAGCGGCTTTCCAGCTTCTGTAGTTTTCAGGATGGTCGTCAAAGTTTACTAGGCCTGACTTGGTGAGCTCACGTCGAAGTAAGTGCTTTATGAACTCTGTTGTATCGGTTGCCTCTGACTTTACATAGGAGGCTGTTGGTTGAATGTTGTGGATTGCGTTGTTTATGGTATTGTTGTAAAGAGACGTGGGAAGATATGGTGCAGCAAGGGCATTCAGCTGAATTGTTGGGTTAAGGTCTGGAACAGTACTGTTAGCAGGAGGTTGGTGACTAGCTTGCAGATTAGTGTGCCGTTCTGCGACATATGTAGGATCAGCATGACAGTCGGGAGATGCACTGAGGTGATTTTGCATGTAGGAAGTGGCTGGAACAGCTTTTACCTGATGGTGTGGTAAAGTCCTTGCGTTGCCGTGAAACGTGGAGGTAATTGAGTGTTCACTGCCGTGGTTTAGAACATAGTTCTTAGTGCGTTCGAAAGGATCTTCTACATCTGCCTTGACGCTGACCCTTTCGCTAGCGTTTTCATCAGCACCGATAGCTTGTTCCAAAACCTTTAATTTTTCTGCAGCTGCCTCGTAGTTGCTCTGTTCCTTTAAAGCTTCTATTGCTGCCCTTTGACGTGCTGCCTCGGCTTCCATTACTGCAACCTCAGCTTCCATGTCTGCTCTCTTTTTTGCATATGCGGCTTTTACTTTAATAGCTTCTGCTTCGGCGCTGGCATTTATTAGCTGTTCACTAAGCGTTGAGTGCCTTGAACTTCGGGATCTAGAGGAACCTTTAGAACGTCCGTGGTGGATACAGAGATTTGTGAGATACAAGCTGTCCTGTGAGTCACATTGATGTTTTGATCTTTGCTTCTGCCTTTGCTTTAGTTGTCGCTGGATAAAGCTTTCTCTTTCCTCATTAAGAAGCTGGCATTGTTAAGCTTTCTCTTTCCTCATTAAGAAGCTCATTGTTAAGTTGCTCTAAGGACTCCTCAGTGTTGATGCTTTGCAGAATAGTTTTATATTTATTGCTTGTAGTCTGGTACAGTTCATATGAAGCAGAGAGATGCTTTATGGCGCCCTCTAGTTGCAGTACCTCATGGCTGGGACATGAAATTACATCAATGTGGGTGAGGATTTTATCCCAAATCTGCTTCAAACTGGTTTCTAGTTCAGTTCTCATGGATTGATAGTTCTCTTTAACCTTCCAAGTGGGTTTCACAGAGCGTTTGGTCAATGCAGTGGACTGTGGGTCCTCATCCTGGCTTTCTCTGTGTGAAGCATGCTGTGGTGTTTCATCACACACTGAGCCCTTTCCACTCATGATGGCCTGCAGTACACAGGCTTGGCTGTAGCAGTGAAGAGTGTCTGTATACTGTGAGAAGCTGTAACAAGCTGTGCTGGCGTTGTATGCAGAATTCTCATGCAATACACACAGTTACACTTAGAAAAAATAAAAATAAAAATTTGTGGCGCACAATCAGTTTGAGCAAGCAACCTAGTCTAAAAATAAAAGTTGAAATAAACATCAATCAGTATAAGTCCATATGGTAACAAAATACTCTGGACAGTCCAGTTTCAGCAGTTAGATAGATGTGGGAACTTAGCGGCAGCACCTGAAGCAGAAGCAAGCCTCTAGAAGAGCCAAAAAAATACAAGAGAGAGATGCGCCAAACTAAGTGCAGTATGTCGTTTTTAATCAGTAATAAATTGGTACAATAAAGTAACTACTCACAAACATGGAGTAATATAGGCATTGGTGTGGCTATGAGGCCGGGGTCATCATAAGACGTTCCTCCGGAAAAGGTTTCTTCGTCCCAGGCTTGTGAGCCGCAAGTGTGGTATAGTGGACACAGGAAACCAGGAAGAGCCGTCTGATGTGGCGTGCGTTCCACCGTGGAGCGCGGCGTATCGTCGTCGCCCCGGAAGTGACGCGAGGGACCCGGCCAGCCAATCGGATTACGCGTTTCACAGCGTCAGCTGTTTCGTCAGATCCATGGCGTCCGTATGGAACGGACGTGAGTTATACGAGCAGGATAAACGTGATTGGTTGGAAATGGCACACTAAACAAAAACAAACAAATTGACAACAAATAACAGCTACAGGCCATGGAGAGACATTACTATTAATAAAAAGATTCGATCGCAATTAACAAATAACAGAAAAGAGATGGCAATCAGGAGACATTTGAAAGGGAATAAATAAACAAATGTATAAATCCTGACAGTACTGGAAATAGAAAAAATGTAAAATCTCCGTCTGTCATAACACTAAAAATTATTTAAAATTAGATATGTTGGAATATTTAAAAATATATTGAAAATACTATTAAAAATGTAAAAAATGTAAACTATTATGGCCATTCATAAAAACAACTGTGTATATATTACAAACATGTGTATATATTAAAAATTATATAATACACCAGGAATCAAATATACAAACACATATAAAATATATGTGCATATATATAAGGACTAATTATACACACAGAATTGTTTAGTTTAGAGCATGAGTGTGCATACATGCACACACATACCCACAACTATGTGTATACATAGAGAGAGAGAGACCTAGATACTATACAGAAATTAGAATAACAACTAATGCTAATAATAATAATAATAAAAACTAATAAACAGCCAGTGTTTGACAACACAGCAACACATGTATATTTATATATATATGTGTACATAAATATCTATCAAACGGTCATTACAAAAGGACAAGATAGGTCAGGACTAGGATTTTTGGATAACTAAATTAAATTATATTGTATTATATTATATTATATTATTGGTCTCAATTTCTTCATTTAATCCATGGGGTGACATTGTATTTAAAGAATAGATCCAGTAGGTTTCTTGTTTGCATAACCGTTGAAACCTTTCCACAGCAGTAGGAGTCTCCGGTATGGCTTCAATTACCCATACCTGCAATAGGGACGTTTTTACTAAACCAACAGCGGTCAATTCATACTTGCATTATTCCAGCTGTCACCATCCTAGGTGGATTAATAATGTCCCAAAGAGCCAATTCCATCGACTTCGACGAAATTGTACAAAAATCGATGACTACAAAGCCCAAGGTACTGATCTTAAAAATAAGTTCACTGCCAAAGGCTATCCTTCTAACATTGTTTAAGAAGCCCATGATTTATATGTACAAGATCAGCTTCCGCAGTCCAAAAAGGGTGACTCAGTCCCCACTACCCGGTTTATTACCCAATACCACATTAAACATAAGAAAATGGAGAAGATTTTTGAAAAACATTGGCCTATATTGATTCAGGACCCTCACCTTGCCTCTTCTTTAACTAAGTCACCAAAATTTGCTTACCGAAGGGCTCCAAATATTAAAAGCAAAATTGCTCCAAGCAAAATTAAACCATCAAATAATTTTAAGGGAAACATGCTTAAACAACTCACCCTCATTCCATTGGTGGGTATGTTCCAGTGCAAAAAAACAAAATGCCTAGCCTGTGTGAATGTCCCTCACGGTAAAAAGAACTTTGTAGCCAACAAAATGACATATAATCTGAATGCTTTCTATAATTGCTCCACTACGTACGTTATTTATTGCATTTCCTGTCCCTGTGGCCTGTTATACATTGGCCGAACTATTAGAGCCCTTCGCACAAGATTTGGCGAACACAGACGGGCTGTACAAGCAGCCAACCCAAAGTATAGTGTAGCACGTCATTTTGTTACACATCATCATCAGGATACGTCCCTATTGCAGGTATGGGTAATTGAAGCCATACCGGAGACTCCTACTGCTGTGGAAAGGTTTCAACGGTTATGCAAACAAGAAACCTACTGGATCTATTCTTTAAATACGATGTCACCCCATGGATTGAATGAAGAAATTGAGACCAATAATATAATATAATATAATACAATATAATTTAATTTAGTTATCCAAAAATCCTAGTCCTGACCTATCTTGTCCTTTTGTAATGACCGTTTGATAGATATTTATGTACACATATATATATACTGTATATATATATATATATACATGTGTTGCTGTGTTGTCAAACACTGGCTGTTTATTAGTTTTTAGTATTATTATTATTATTATTAGCATTAGTTGTTATTCTAATTTCTGTATAGTATCTAGGTCTCTCTCTCTCTATGTATACACATAGTTGTGGGTATGTGTGTGCATGTATGCACACTCATGCTCTAAACTAAACAATTCTGTGTGTATAATTAGTCCTTATATATATGCACATATATTTTATATGTGTTTGTATATTTGATTCCTGGTGTATTATATAATTTTTAATATATACACATGTTTGTAATATATACACAGTTGTTTTTATGAATGGCCATAATAGTTTACATTTTTTACATTTTTAATAGTATTTTCAATATATTTTTAAATATTCCAACATATCTAGTTTTAAATAATTTTTAGTGTTATGACAGACGGAGATTTTACATTTTTTCTATTTCCAGTACTGTCAGGATTTATACATTTGTTTATTTATTCCCTTTCAAATGTCTCCGGATTGCCATCTCTTTTCTGTTATTTGTTAATTGCGATCGAATCTTTTTATTAATAGTAATGTCTCTCCATGGCCTGTAGCTGTTATTTGTTGTCAATTTGTTTGTTTTTGTTTAGTGTGCCATTTCCAACCAATCACGTTTATCCTGCTCGTATAACTCACGTCCGTTCCATACGGACGCCATGGATCTGACGAAACAGCTGACGCTGTGAAACGCGTAATCCGATTGGCTGGCCGGGTCTCTCGCGTCACTTCCGGTGCGACGACGATATGCCGCGCTCCACGGTGGAACGCACGCCACATCAGACGGCTCTTCCTGGTTTCCTGTGTCCACTATACCACACTTGCGGCTCACAAGCCTGGGACGAAGAAACCTTTTCCGGAGGAACCTCTTATGATGACCCCGGCCTCATAGCCACACCAATGCCTATATTACTCCATGTTTGTGAGTAGTTACTTTATTGTACCAATTTATTACTGATTAAAAACGACATACTGCACTTAGTTTGGCGCATCTCTCTCTTGTATTTTTTTGACACAGTTACACTTCACTATGATCTGTCCTGTGACACAGTTATCTCTGTGCAGGCTGCTGGATACGTTCTTTTACTATTCTGAATCGGCTGCAAAGGCTATGAATGTGGTTTTCAGTAGCACATGGCGCTCATTGCCCTGATGAGATTATCCATACCAAATGACCTTTCCAGATAGTTTACTCAGTCACAACTCACATGAAAGAAGATCTGGCGATGTTTATTCGTCGTATGATCCGTAGGATGCAAGTTACAACAGGTAAAAGAACGATTCTTCCATGCAGGTATAAGAGGAACATACAGGTCACATGAATGTACAGCATAAAATGACTGATACAGAAAAGAAGGGGAGGAGAAAACTCAGCAGCATGGTAACTACGGAATCCCACTAGGGACAAACTAGACAGGCATTAAAGAGACAGTACATAATAATAAAAACAATATCATGTAACATGACAGGCCTTATCAGCATCACAGAGTGCCCTCTGCTCCTGGCGCCGTTAGAACTTAGCAGCTGCATAACACACACGTGAGACAAGGAGAGGAGGAGGGAGAGAGGGGAACAGTGTCTGACAGCCTGTGATGACTGCGAGTCTGCATTCTGTGAGCTGTGACGGCCGCACGGCGCCCTGTTGCTTATGGCGCTCTGTGCGGTCGCACAGCCCGCACACCCCAAAAGCCGACCCTGGTATCAGTGGGAGGAATAGGGCCCTGTGGGCATTATAAAGCCAAGCAAAGTGCCACATCCGACCCCTGGTCTGCAGTTTGGAGACCCCTGTCTTAGAGCCCTGACCTGCCATGCAGTGGTTTGCCTCTGATAGGGAGCCCCTGTCGGGTACGGAGGGAGCCACTGCCAGGTAGGGTGTTGGGGCCCCCTGTCAGGTATGGAGGGGGGGCCCTGCCAGGTAGGGTGTTGGGTATGGAGGGGGCCCTGCCACATAAGTTGTTAGGGACCCCTGTCAGGTATGGAGGGGGGCACCTGCCAGGTAGGGTGTTAGGGGCTCCTGTCAGGTATGGAGGGGGGCCCTGCCAGGTAGGGTGTTGGGTATGGAGGGGGGCCCTGCCACATAAGTTGTTAGGGACCCCTGTCAAGTATGGAGGGAGCCACTGCCAGGTAGGGTGTTGGGGCCCCCTGCCAGGTATGGAGGGGGGCCCTGCCAGGTAGGGTGTTGGGTATGGAGGGGGGCCCTGCCACATAAGATGTTAGGGACCCCTGTCAGGTATGGAGGGGGGCCACTGCCAGGTAGGGTGTTAGGGGCTCCTGACAGGTATGGGTGGGCACTGTCAGGTATGAAGGGGGCCCCTTGCCAGGTAGGGTAAAGTACACTGCTGTGTGGAGTTGCACAGGGTACCACATACATTATTGTGGTGGTTCCTTTATTTGGGGGTCAGGATCTGAACTCTTGGTGCAGATTGCAGGTGACAATTCTACACACACTCTATTCAAAGATTGTGTATTGCACGAGTCCCATCAGTGAAAAATAAATAATAATAATAAATGAATTAAGTCTTCTTCGTAAATTGATAATAGTGACTTGCTGAAGTGTTTATAAAAGTGCTCATCCAAAACAAGAGTTTAGAGTGACACCCCCTCCATCAATGGGTGCAATGGCCGCTCACCTTGGGGGACTTTCACAGTGAGGCGGGGCAGCGCTGGCATCAAAGCGCCGCTAGTTTTTGCGGCACTGAAGGCTACTTTCACACTGAGGCACTATACCACTAAAAATAACGCCTGTCCTGTCACTCCAGTGTGAGAGTCCGAGTGCGTTTCACAATGGAGCAATGCGCTGGCAGGACGCTCAGAAATATCCTACAAGCAGCATCTTTGAGGCGCTTTAAGAGAGAGCTTCCCATAGGGGTTATCTAATGCAAGGAGGAGCCGCCATGGGACCCCCAGAAGAGGACGATCGGGGCCACAAAACGAGCTGCACAATGGAGGTAAGTATGACATGTTTGTTATTTAAAAAAAAAAAATTGAACCTTTAGTGTCAATTTAAATAAAATTGCATTTTAGTGTAAATCTGAGGTCTTTTTGACCCCAGACCTTCTATTTAAGAGGACCTGTCATGCTTTTTTCTATTACAAGGGATGTTTACATTCCTTGTTATAGGAATAAAGGTGACAAAATAAAAAAAAAAGTAAAATAAAAGGTAAAAATAAATAAGAAAACAACAAAAAAAAAAAATGTAAACACACCCGTCCCGCCAAGCTCGCGTGCAGAAGCAAACACTTACATGAGCAGCGCCCACATATGAAAATGGTGTTCAAACCACACATGTGAGGTATTGCCGCGATCGGCAGAGCGAGAGCAATAATTCTAGCCCTAGACCTCCTCTGTAACTCAAAACATGCAACCTGTAGAATATTTTCTGGAGATTTTTTAGGGTAAAGGTTTGTCGCCATTCCACGAGCGGGCGCAATTTTGAAGTGTGATATGTTGGGTATCAATTTACTCGGCGTAACATTATCTTTCACATTATAAAAAGTAAATAAAAATTGGGCTAACTTTACTGTTGTCTTATTTTTTAATTAAAAAAAAGTTTATATTTTCCCAAAAAAGTGTGCTTGTAAGACCGCTGCGCAAATACGTTGTGACAGAAAGTATTGCAACGGCCACTATTTTATTCTCTAGGGCAGGGATATGCAATTAGCGGACCTCCAGATGTTGCAAAACTACACGTCCCATCATGCCTCTGTCTCTGGGTGTCATGCTTGTGGCTGTTGGAGTCTTGCTATGCCTCATGGGACTTGTAGTTCTGCAACAGCTGGAGGTCAGCTAATTGCATATCCCTGCTCTAGGGTGTTAGAATAAAATATATATAGGGCCAGATTCAGCAACACTTGCGCTGGAGTATTTCGATATGCGCCGTGTAACTGTGAACATGCGCCGTCGTTTCTATGTGCCCGTACCCACCAAACTAGATGCGCCCAATAACGGGCCATTTGCGACCGGCGGAACGTTCCGACGCCAGAGTATCGTCAGCGCTTAATTTCGCTTGGCGCATCAGTCGCGCCTATTGATTTCCCCTGCAAATATGCAAATGAGGGATTTTTCCCAATTCAAGAACGGATTAGCACCATACGCTGGCTACATGCGCCGCACGTATCTCGTCCGTCCGGCGCAAAGTTATTTCTACAAAAGGCTGCTTTATCTTTACTCCAGACGGTCACAGGTCAGCAGGAGAGCAGCTACAGCAGCGTTACCGACGATAAGAGCTAGCTGAGCACCCCCACTTGCAGGACAACACCTCTGTCCATGCTTGTCTGTCAAATTTTACAGCCATGGAGGAAGACATCATAGGTCTCCATAGCCGAGATGACGGCTGACAGCTCCTGGCCATTAAAGTTCAGCTTTCTCCTGTGTGTTTGCGGGGAACGGGAGCAGCCATCTCAGAACAAAAGTAACATCACTGCGGGGAGGGGGAGCAGGATATACTTTAGTGCCGGAATGGCGATTCTACGGGCGCATTTAAACGCCCAATGGAAGGCATTGCGCTGACGTTTCCCGTGAAGTGGTGCCGACGGAAGTTGTGAGCATGCGCACAAAGGGGGCGAGTGGAGCCTCACTCACTGCGCATTCTCCGTGGTTGATGCGCTGAACGTAAGCCTCTGCGCTGGACTCCGCCCATCATTTACATATGATCACACCCACTTCCCCTTGCGTCGGGTTACGCCAGCGCATTATCGTTACTCTGGCGCAAGTTGTGAATAACAGTACTTGCGCTGAAAGGGTCGTCAGAGTAACGTAAATGAGAAGCGTTACTCTGGAGCAAAGATGCTCTCATCTACCTGAATCTGGCCCATAATGTTTAGGGTTTTAAGTCATTTTTTTTTGTGAAAATAAAGTTTTTAACTTGTAAACACCAAATCACCACTCAGAAAGAGGCTCGGTCCAAAAGTGGAACTTCCGCTTCAAGCACTCCTCGCCCCCAGACATGCCATATTTGGCATGCCTTAACAGCATTGTGGTGGTCCCTCAAGACCAACAGAGGATTGTATAGTAACAAGTATAAATATTAGTAACACAGAGATACTTGCGGAGGTGCATTGCATTGATCAACTCGCAGACATCAAGTCTACTGTTCCCCAATTCCTCTCAGGATGTATTTATTATGTGAATGTTCGGAGGCCACACCTCCGCAAGTATCTCTGTGTTACTAATATTTATACTTGTTACTATACAATCCTCTGTTGGTCTTGAGGGACCACGACAATGGTTAAGTTTTGTTTGTCTCCGTATAGTTCTTAATGAACTGAGTTTTTTTAGTATTTGCTTAACTTTTGTAATAAATGTATTTTTTAAGAAAACCTTTACTCGCTTTTGACTATATCCTTACCACTTTATAGTGCCCTAAAAGTCCATGACTTGCCCATAGGTCATGGCTCGCTTTTTGAATCAATTTAGGACGTGGCACGCGCATTACCCTAATGTATCCACATGACCTCTACATGTGATGATACATTTCAATCCCTTTTTCTTAAAATATTTGGCATGCCATTTTTTAACAAAAACATATTTTTAGTGAGAATTCCTGTCCCACTTCCTCCTTCCTATCTTCGGTCGCCTAGGTCAGTGGTCATCAACCATTCCTGCAGGGTCCATTAACAGGCCAGGTTTTATGTATTACCTTGGGGAGATGCAGACTAGAATACTGCAATCACTGAGCAGCAAATGATATCACCTGTGATGTATTTCAGTTATCTTGCAAACCTGGCCTGTTAGTGGGCCCTGCAGGACAAGGTTGATGACCACTGGCCTAGGTGACTCCTCCTCTCACCCTTGGTGGTCCCTCCCTGCCAGCGATCTTCAGGTCCCATAAGATCAGCTGGCCAATCGGAGGGCGCAGAGCGACTCACGCCCGGCCGTGAACCCGTAAGCTGTCACGGCCGCGTGCCCACAGTTATGAGGATGGCACAGAGGAGAGAGCCTTAGGGCGGTCGCCTTTCAGGACCATGGGGCAGGTAAGTGTCAGTTTATTAAAAGTCAGCAGCTCTTATTTTTGTAGCTGACGACTTTTAACCACTTAAGCCCCGGACCATTATGCAGCTTAAAGACCTGGCCACTTTTTGCGATTTGACACTGCATCACTTTAATTGACAATTGCGCGGTCGTGCGACGTGGCTCCTAAACAAAATTTACGTCCTTTTTTTCCCACAAATAGAGCTTTCTTTTGGTGGTATTTGATCACCTCTGTGGTTTTTATTTGTTGCTGTAAAAATGACACTGGCAGTGAAGGGGTTAACCTGTAGGTGGCGCTGTAGAGGTTAAGTGTGCCCTGTTTTGTGTTTCTTACTGTTGGGGGCGTGGCTTAGCGTGTGACATCACTGATCGTTGTTCCCTATGGCAGGGAACAGACGATCAGTGTCAGTCTCACTAGGAAGCACGGGGAGAGATTTGTTTACACTTACCTCTCCCTGTTCTTCCTCTCTGTGACCCGATCCCGGAGCTTAGGACCGGGTCGTGAGCGCACCGTGCGACCCACGGCTGGGCTCTTAAAGGAACGTACATGTACGCCCTTGTGCCCAGCCGTGCCATTCTGCAGATGTATATCTGCGTGCGGCGGTCCTTAAAGCGGAGGTTCACCCAAATAACATTTATATCAGACCAACTTCTTTATACTTCTAATTATTTTTATTTTTTTTAGGCTGTACAGACCTTGTAATCTACATTTGCAATCCGGCTTCCGGGTACTTCTCCCCGTGGGAGTAGGCGTTTCTATGGAGAGGAGGCATGTCATCTGGGAGGTCGCCCAGATAATTGATGTCCTTTTAGAAAAAGTTCCCCTCTGCGAATAAGGCCCCGCCCCATATTGCGTAGGCACGTTACGAGTCGCGGTGTCTCCAAAAGAAGCCGAACATGCAGAGCTGGGAGTCGGCTCTATACGGCACCTGCATATAGAGCCGACTCCCAGCTCTGCATGTTTGGCTTCTTTTGGAAACACCGTGACTCGTGACGCGCCTACGCAAAATGGGGGGGGGGGGGCGGGGCCTTTTTCTGAAAGCCGGATTGCAATTGTAGATTACAAAGTCTGTACAGCCTAAAAAAAAAAAAAAATTAGAAGTATTGCACCTGTCAGCATTGAATACACTGGAGCTTTGAGTGGCATACTTATCTTTGTATTGGTTTCAATGTGATTTTATTGCTATATGTTCCTCTAGTGAGCTTTCCTCTCACTTCATGTCTCAGTGACCTTATGTAAATTCTACCCTACAGGGACACAGATGGCAATGAAGACCTGGAGAAGGAAGAGGTTAGACACATGGAATCCAAGGTGGCTTTACTCTCACAGTGCACACAGAGGCCTCGGGAAGGTATTTTATATCAATGCTCAGAAGAAAATAAATGGTACACTAATGATTTGAGTCCAACTATTTTATTTGAAATTTAGTATTTTTGAAAATAACAGTTCAACGCATTTCATGGATTCTATAATGTTATGGCCAAACTCTTTAAGGTTCTTTTCTTCGGTATTGGCCTGGAGTGTTCACCTAAAACAACTGAGGAGTGCTGTAGGTAATTTAATTTTACCTTCAACCCCCCCCCCTCCGCTGTTTACTGGGAGACACACAGGTCTCAGAAGACAGCGGGGACCAGTGGGATTACGCAGCGCAAGTTGTGCATGCGCAGTGGGGAACCAGGAAGTGAAGCCGCAAGGCTTCACTTTCTGTTTCCTTTACCGAAGATGGCGGTGGCAGCACCGCTCGGCTTCGAGTGCCTACATTGCCGGCGCCCTGGACAGGTAAGTGTCCTCATTTTAAAAGTCAGCAGCTGCTGTATTTGTAGCTGCTGAATTTAAAAAAAAATGGCAGATCTCCGCTTTAAAAATGTAACCAGACAGTCAAACTTTACCAAAAAACACACACTTACTATTACCCAATAAAAACGTCAAGATACCCCCTTGGCTCATAACCTCCTTCATTCATCTAATCAAGATGATCAAAATCTAGAAACACAGAAGAGTGATGAAAGGAAAAAGACCTAGTGATCTGTTAAATCTTTCCAGAAAGGCACTGCTGAGAGTTGAACTCAGATCTCCTGTTAGAACAGGCGCTTTAACCAGCTAAACCACAGTGCCGCACAATGTTATATAAAAGATGCAATACCCCTAAAGGTTTTTTTTTTTTTTCATTTAAAATAAAAGGTGAACTAAAACCCTACAACCCACCCCTCCTCCCCACTGCACTTACCTCCATGGGTGATTAGATGTCAGTGCCCATGCAGCCGGTGCAGTAGTTGAGGGATTTGAAATCCCTGCTCCTCTTCTGCTGCTTTCTGTATGGTTTCTGGGATGGATCAGAGCAATTCTGATTGGTCAGTACTAGCAGCCCCGTGTCAAATTTAATTTAACATGGGGATCGCTTCCTACAGCTTTTTTTTTCAAAAAACATTTTTTTTCTCAGTCTAGGCCGATACGTATTATTCTACGTATTTTTGGTAAAAAAAAAAAAAAAATACGCAAAAAGCGACTGGTTTGCGCAACAGTTATAGTGCTTACAAAATAGGGGACAGAATTATTATTGATTTTTATTATTTTTTTTTTACTAGTAATGGCGGCGATCTGGGATTTTTATTGGGACTGCAACGTTATTGCGGACACATTGGAGACTTTTGACACATTTTTGGCGCCATTCACATTTTACTGCGATCAGTGCTATAAATATGCACTAATTACTGTGTAAATGTGACTGGTATTGAAGGGGTTAACACTAGGGGGCGAGGAAGGGGTTAAATGTGTACCCTGCTGTGTGTTCTAACTGTGGGGGAGGGGGGTGACTGGGGGAGGTGACCGATCTGTGTCCCTATGTACAAGGGACACAGATCGGTCTCCTCTCTCCCTGACAGGACGTGGATCTGTGTGTTTACATACACAGATCCACGTCCATGTCTGTGTACCGTTGATCGGGAGTGCCTGGCAGACATCGCGGCCGCCTGGCACGCGCATCGGCATGTCGGGGATGTGGCGGGCACGCGCGCGCCCCCCAGTGGCCTGGAGGAGCGGAGGACATCTAAAGACGTCCTCCCAGAGTATTAGAGCCACCCTGTGGCCGTACAAAGTCGTACGGCCGTCGGGAAGTGGTTAATCACTTGCCTACCCGGCATTATCACCCCCTTCCTACCCAATTCAATTTTTAGCTTTCAGCGCTTTGACAATTGCACAGTCATACAACACTGTACAGATATGGCATTTTTTTTCACACAAATAGAGCTTTCTTTGGTGGTGTTTAATCACCACTGTTTTTTTTTATTTGCTATACAAACGATGAGGAGGCACTGATATGCTGCACTGATGGACACTACAAGTGCTGAAATGAATCGCAGCATTGATGCATTGTGATTTGGGTGTTCATCTAAAAAAAATGTATGAGCCATTTTTTTTTTTATAAGTTGCCTACCGGGCACTTTAACCACTTAAGCCTCGGACCAATATGCTGCTAAATGCCCAAAGGCGTTTTTACAATTCGGCACTGCGTCGCTTTAACAGACAATTGCGCGGTCGTGCGACGTGGCTCTCAAACAAAATTGGCGTCCTTTTTTCCCCACAAATAGAGCTTTCTTTTGGTGGTATTTGATCACCTCTGTGGTTTTTATTTTTTGCGCTATAAACAAAAATATCCCCCAAAAACATATATAACAATTTTTTTTCCTCAGTTTAGGCCGATACGTATTCTTGTACCTATTTTTGGTAAAAAAAAAAAATCGCAATAAGCGTGTATCGATTGGCTTGCGCAAAATTTATAGTGTTTACAAAATAGGGAATAGTTTTATTGCATTTTTATTTATTTTTTTTACTACTAATGGCGCCGGTCAGCGATTTTTTTCGTGACTGTGACATTATGGCGGACACTTAGGACTTTGCATTTCTCAGTAAGTGTGTACACGCC
Organism: Rana kukunoris; assembly: GCA_029574335.1. NCBI lineage: Eukaryota > Metazoa > Chordata > Amphibia > Anura > Ranidae > Rana > Rana kukunoris. Next base: position 173,936,113 of record CM056059.1, on the reverse strand, counting down.
GCTCATGTGCCTGCCCGGCCCGCCTCTCTCCTCTCATGTCTCTCCTAAAGTCAGCGAGGAATTCTCAGCCTCGCCGACCTCTCTTCTGATCTGATAGCTACAGTCAGTGGGCAGGGCAGAGAAATTCCCCACTGACATCAGGAGAGACGTGAGAGCAGAGAGGCGTGCCGGGCAGTCACATGAGTGGCATGTACACACACTGAGAAATGCGGTATGTATCACATACAGTGGGGCACTTAATGGATTGTAACACAGGATTTATTCAAACAGTTATTTTAACAGCAGTTTGTCTGTTTGTCAGCTGTGGATTCTAATCCCTCCTGACCACCCAGCAGTGTCTGAATTGCTGTACCCTGTAGTGCACCAGATTCTTAATTTAAAATAGAGTTTCAGTCATTTTTTTTTTGTTTATTAACCACTTCAGCCCTGGAGGATTTGGCTGCTAAATGACCAGAGCACTTTTTACAATTTGGCACTGCGCTGCTTTAACTGGTAACTGCGTGGTCATGCAATGTTGTACCCAAATGAAATTTGCATCCTTTTTTTCAACCAGATAGAGCTTTCTTGTGATGGTATTTGATTGCCTCTGCGATTTATTTATTTTTTGCAATATAAATGAAAAAATACAGAAATTTAAAAAAAAACATTTATATTTTCTAGTTTGTGTTGTAAGAGAAATCCAATAAACTCAATTTTAGTCATACATTTAGACCAACATGCATTCAGCCACATGTCTTTGGTAAAATAAAATATCAATAAGCGTATATTTATTGGTTTGCGCAAAAGTTATGTTTAGTTTATGACTGCCTATCTCATTTCTTGAGGTGCTAAATTGGCAGGGCAGTACAACCGACCCCCAACATGACCCCATTTTGGAATGTAGACACCCCAAGGAAATTGCTGAGAGGCATGTTGAGTCCAAGGAATATTTTATATTTTGCTACAAGTTGGGTTTTTTTTGCACAAAATTGTCACTAAATGACAAGCATGCCATGGGCATATGTAAAATTACACCCCAAAATACATTTTGCTACTTCTCCTGAGTACGGGTCTACCACATGTGTGAATATATAGAGAAAAATCAGCGCAATAAATCAATACGTCAATAAATGAATAACAACCCTATATAAAGCGACTGAACACCAGCATCAATAATCATAAAATCCCTATAGGTCAAAATAAAAGCAGATGGTGCAACGCTAATAACAGTCCATATACCGTATAAGACACCTTCAGTGAGTAATAAAGTGCTGGTACACAAAGGACATAATAAGTGACTTCATAAGTGCAATGAACCTCCACCACCAAACAAAATGGCCTCTCACCTCACCACAAGGACTCTATGGCTATGGAGGGTCAATGTTACATTCCCTTGCGGTCACTGACAGGTTATTCCAATATCGATCAGCAACCAGAGGAGAATCACAATGGCAATCCCAGGTCTCATGCAATCATGTAATAACAAAAAAGCAAAGGCATAGTGCTATCCGTCTCGATAGTGAATTTATTGAAAGGATAAAAGTGAAAACTTGCATACAAGGCATACAGGTGCTGGTGTATACAGCGTTGTGTACAGAGATAAAGTGACGTTACAACGCTTCCTCCGTATGTGTTACGTCACTTGCTAGCTGGGGACTTCTTCAGCAGATATGGAAGTGTCAAGATCACCCGCTAATGTATGGATCAATAATCATGGATACCCGATGCCGTGCTACAAAACTAAACACAGCAAAGGGAGGCATTACTTAACACTCACATCCGATGCTAATGCCCAGAGAAAATAAGTTGCCGTATCTGATACAACAAAGGGAAGCCGACACACCGTAACATAATGTTATAAACATGAAACCATGATAGGGAAAGGCTAACCCAAGATATCACAACGCAAAAAAATACAATATATAAATATAATATAAAAAAATTCAAATTTATATATATATATATATATATATAAATCTATTAAAATTCATTTAATTTTAATAAAAGAAACGCAACATCAACCACGGCCATCTGTACAATAAATGCATATATAATAAATTAACGATGAGTAATAAAGCAATTGGTATAAAAATCAATATTCTTGGGATGAAGCTAGAAGATCCCTGATGTCTCCATTGAGAGGACTGTGTTGTCACTACTGTCACATAAGGGGCTTGTCAGTACATACATATATACATGGTTAGGACACATGTTAATACATAAACATCTATTACACATCACTACACATACCAGAAGTGGAAGAAGTAGCCATAGAGCCCCTTCCAGACTTACAAATGTGGCCTGTGCATCCAAGTGGTAATGACCCCCGGTCATGAAAGGATTAAATAAAAGAGGAAGCAATTCAAATGTAAATATACCAATTTTTTATTGTGTGTTTTATGAAAGTATAATTATGGATCTATACACATTTTTTCCTTTTCCAATTATATATACTCTGAAAAAAAACAAGAGTCCTTTGGTAAAATCAATTGGCCGGAAGTGAAGATCTAGTGATCCTCTCGCCCAATCACTGATGCACTTTTGACCAAGAGATTCCAAGCCTGCCCACCACGGCAAGGTAGACTCTTCTAGGGCAGGACCTACACTAACTACACTAAGCTACACTGGATGCTAGTCATCCTTTTTCTAATGTTGGGTGTATGTTTGTAGTAGGCCTCATCCTATAATCTGTGTGTGCAATCTACTCTCTCCTAATTTGGTTGTGTGTGTGTACATCTATCTAAAGCATGGAGCGGTCAGTTTATGTACATCTGGACGTCCTCTGTTAGTGTAGGTCAGTGCATGCCAGTCCATACAAGGTTGTAATTTTATATAATAGATAAAGGTGAGTGTTTTGCTGGTATAATTGGAGTTTGTGACTACATTTTGTAGTCTGGAGTGCTGAATTGTGAGCTGCTGGTGCTTTCAGAATGAAATTTAAAATATAAACGAATGCCCTATATTCTTACCCCTCCTGCCCTCATTCCACCCCCTGCACTTGCCCCGAGGGTGATTATCTGTCATTGCCCACACAGCCAGTAAAACGTGTTTGAGGAGGTCTCTCTCCAATCTCCCCCCTCACTCTCCTCTCAGCCCCCCTCCTCTCTACCTCCCTCTCTATCTGTTCTCCTCTCCCTCCCTCTCTGTTCCCCCTCCATCTCTCTCTCTGTCCCCCCTTTATCAGGCGCCCCCCTCTCTCTCCCACACCCCAAACACTCTCAACCACCCTGTCTCTCTCTCCCTCCCTCTTTCGGCTTTCCCCCTCCCTCCGTCACTCTGTCCCCCCCTGCTCTCTCTGTTCCCCCTCCCTCTCTCCCTATGTCCCCCCTCCCCCTCTCTCTCTGTTTACCCTCCCTCTCTCTGTTCCCCCTCCCTCTCTCTCTGTTCCCCCTCCCTCTCTCTCTGTTCCCCCTCCCTCTCTGTCCCCCTTCCCTCTCAATCTGTCCCACCACCCTCTCAATCTGTCCCCCCCCTCTCTCTGTTTCCCCTCCCTCCCTCTTTATCTTTGTTTTCCCTCCCCTCTCTATCTTTGTTCCCCCTCCATCTCTCTCTCTGTTCCGCCTCCATCTCTCTGTTCCCCCCTCTCTTTTTCTCTGTTCCCCCATCTCTGTCCTCCCGCTTTCTCTCTGTCTCCTCTCTTCCTCACCCACCCTGTGTGTGTGTCTCTCACACTCTCTGCGTGGAACACTCACTAGTGATATAGGTAGCTGTGTTTAAATTCTGTGAGACTGCTGAAGTAGTCATGGTTGTCTTTTATTAGAGTAATGGTGTATTCTAGCACCTCCTGCACACTTTCATTTGGGTATCCTTGTACCCCAGTGATGGTGACAGTCTTGTCTGGGGAGAGCACCCATTCAGCAGCTTTGACACAGCAGATGGCCTGCAGTGATGGAGGGATAGAGCAGTAATAGTAATCTGTCAGGCAGAGTTTAACGACTGCTTTTGCACATCCCATCAACATATGGTTCTCCTCCACTGTCTGTGCGGTGAACGCTGCAGTGGCCATCCTCTTCATGATAAGATGCTCCAAGAAAAAGTTGGTGGTTGGAGCAATTAGCCGGTACTGGAGTTTACTCATGATCATTGCCTCCATAGTCCACATTGAGGTGTTGGTGTAATACGTGCGAAAACTCTGAATTAAATAGTGCAATTTTAGCGTACCTCTTTCTGATATTTTCAAGGCAAGTACCATTGCGGTGATGGCCATGATGTTGTAGGTGGACCTCTCCACTGTGAGGTTAAGTAGGAGCCTGTCCAGGTAGTTTATGGCCAGACACAGGGACTCCAAGCTCAGGGAGTGCTTTGAGTGTGATTTGATAAGGCTGAGCACCATTTGTCTTCGATCTTCTTCATCCAGTTCTGTATGACTAAGACAGTTGTCAGGTACGAAGTAGAGTTCAATGCTCCTCTTGTAGGCATAGTTTTCATTTCCGTATTCCATAACATACTGCAAGTCTCCTTTCAGACTATAGAGGTCATATGGTCCCACACATAGGTTCATTGAGAAGATAGGTGATTCATAGGGCTTCAGTTTTTTGAAAGTGAGTCCAACAGAAGGGGAACTAGACTGGCTAAATGCCCCTCTGTCGTCCATCTTTCTTTTGCTTGGCTGAGTGAACTCCTCTAGTTCAGATCTGAACTCCTCTTCAGATAAATCTTCATCAGAATTGGTCACTCGAGGTTTCAGCTGAAGTGTTAAAAGCGGAAAGGGCACCTCTCCATCGGAAAAGATTTCAGAACTGTTCAGCTCTGAGCTTCTGGCTCCATCAGACTGAACAGCGTTGTCCTCAAAGGAAGAAGAGGCTGTAGTACTCAGCTGAGATGTTTCAAACTGAAAGGACTCCTCTTCATCAGAATAGCTTACATGACTTTTAAGCTGTGAGCTACTGGAAGAATCAGACGTAACAGATGTGTCTTCATTGGAATAGGTCACTTGAGGTTTCTGCTGAAGTGTTAAAAGCGGAAAGATCACCTCTTCATCGGAAAAGATTGCAGAACTGTCCAGGTCTGAGCTTGTGGCTCCACCAGACTGAACAGATTTGTCTTCAAAGGAATAGGTCCTTGTAGTGCTCAGCTGAGATGTTCCAAGCTGAAAGGGCTCTTCATCAGAATAGCTTACAAGGCTGCTAAGCAGTGAGCTACTGGAAGAATCAGATGTAACAGATGTGTCTTCATTGGAATAGGTCACTTGAGGTTTCTGCTGAAGTGTTAAAAGCGGAAAGATCAACTCTTCATCGGAAAAGATTGCAGAACTGTCCAGGTCTGAGCTTGTGGCTCCACCAGACTGAACAGATTTGTCTTCAAAGGAAAAGGGCCTTGTAGTGCTCAGCTGAGATGGTCCAAGCTGAAAGGGCTCTTCATCAGAATGGCTTACAAGGCTGCTAAGCAGCAAGCTACTGGAGGAATGAGGCTTTAACCCCTCTTCATCAGAATATCTTACAGGACCGCTAAGCAGCAAGCTACTGGAGGAATCAGGCTTTGACCCCTCTTCATCAGAATATCTTACAGGACTGCTATACAGCGAGCTACTGGAGTAATCAGGCTTTGACCCCTCTTCATCAGAATATCTTACAGGACTGCTATACAGCGAGCTACTGGAGTAATCAGGCTTTGACCCCTCTTCATCAGAATATCTTACAGGACTGCTATACAGTGAGCTACTGGAGGAGTCAGGCTTTGATCCCTCATCAGAATATCTTACAGGACTGCTATACAGCGAGCTACTGGAGGAATCAGGCTTTGACCCCTCTTCATCAGAATAGTTTAAATCTCTGTTTAGCTGAGAGCTACTGGCTCCATCAGACTGAACAGATGTGTCTTCATCAGTAATAGGAGTGTTCAGCTGAGGGCTACTGCCTCCCTCAGAATGAACACACTCCTTTATATCAGTATAGATCACTGGAGGAGTTTCCAGCTGAAGAGACTCCTCTGGTTTGCCATTAGTGGCAGTTGGCCGAGCTCCACTAGGTACAACGGGCACATCTTGGCAGGGAGAGACAGCAGACTGATATGTGTGTTGTGTTCCAGTCACTAAAGGCTTAAATGTAGATTTTGCCTGTGACTTGGGGCGGTAAGCTGTCTCATCAACACAGGTGTGTTTTTTTCTACAGCAGTTTCCCATTTTTTCAGGAAATTACAAAGAAATTGCAATATAACCAACTAACAAGGTTCAGAACTAACAATATGCTGCTAACTCCTTCTCCTCTCACTGCTGGTCTGCTCTAATGTCTCAGCTGCACAGCTATTTATAACCCCAGACCCACTATGAGGTCATCACCAACTGTCACAGTAGGCCAACTGTCACAGTAGGTTTGTTGCCATGGTGACAGTTTTATCAGAGTGACCTTTGCTTTCAGGCAGACACTGCATTTCAAATGTTATGAAAACAATGAGTTGTCCTAGAAGCCAGGGGGACTTTTTATTGGAAACATTTAAACCATTTAAAGTGAACCTGTGCCCAGATCATGTGCTGAGAAATATTTACACCATTTGAATAAGCAATAAAATTACCATAAAAATAATTTTGCCTTTATCTCTATCTATAGACATTGTGGAGTGCATTGTAATTCGATTTTTTTGAACAGAAGCAGTGAAATCTATGCTGTTTTTCTATGGAGGTCAGAATCTTGGCAGCCTGCCAGCCTTCTCATGTAAACAACCTGCAGATATTTCTACCATATTAACCACTTCAGCCCCAGAAGGTTTTAACCCCTTCCTGACCAAAGCACTTTTTACAATTTGGCACTGCGTCGCTTTAACTGGTAATTGTGCAGTCATGCAATGCTGTATCCAAACAAAACTTGTGTCCTTTCCCCCCCCACAAACAGAGCTTTCTTTTTGTGGTATTTGATCTATACACAAAAAAGTAGTGACAATTTTGAAAATAAATCCTTTTTTTAATTTTTGCTATAATAAATATCCCCAAATATCCCCCAAAAAATTGCAATAAGTGTACAATGATTGGTTTGTGCAAAGGTTATAACGTCTACAAACTATGGGAAAGAATTATGCCTTTATTTATTTTTTAACCACTTCAGACCCACGCTATAGCCGAATGACGGCTACAGCGCGGGTCTGAATATCCAACCCGCCACCCCTTTGGGCGTTCCCAGCGCACACTCCAGAGCACGCAGCGGGGAAGCTCTGTGTTGGCCGTGTCCCTTGGACACAGCCAATCACAGATCGTGGCGAACAGTCAATCAGAGTGGCCGTTTGTGATGCGATCTGTACGGCGAATGAGAGATGATCTCATATGTAAACAGAAACACAGAAGAGTGATGAAAGGAAAAAGACCTAGTGATCTGTTAAATCTTTCCAGAAAGGCACTGCTGAGAGTTGAACTCAGATCTCCTGTTAGAACAGGCGCTTTAACCAGCTAAACCACAGTGCCGCACAATGTTATATAAAAGATGCAATACCCCTAAAGGTTTTTTTTTTTTTTCATTTAAAATAAAAGGTGAACTAAAACCCTACAACCCACCCCTCCTCCCCACTGCACTTACCTCCATGGGTGATTAGATGTCAGTGCCCATGCAGCCGGTGCAGTAGTTGAGGGATTTGAAATCCCTGCTCCTCTTCTGCTGCTTTCTGTATGGTTTCTGGGATGGATCAGAGCAATTCTGATTGGTCAGTACTAGCACCCCCGTGTCAAATTTAATTTAACATGGGGATCGCTTCCTACAGCTTTTTTTTTCAAAAAACATTTTTTTTCTCAGTCTAGGCCGATACGTATTATTCTACGTATTTTTGGTAAAAAAAAAAAAAAATACGCAAAAAGCGACTGGTTTGCGCAACAGTTATAGTGCTTACAAAATAGGGGACAGAATTATTATTGATTTTTATTATTTTTTTTTTACTAGTAATGGCGGCGATCTGGGATTTTTATTGGGACTGCAACGTTATTGCGGACACATTGGAGACTTTTGACACATTTTTGGCGCCATTCACATTTTACTGCGATCAGTGCTATAAATATGCACTAATTACTGTGTAAATGTGACTGGTATTGAAGGGGTTAACACTAGGGGGCGAGGAAGGGGTTAAATGTGTACCCTGTTGTGTGTTCTAACTGTGGGGGAGGGGGGTGACTGGGGGAGGTGACCGATCTGTGTCCCTATGTACAAGGGACACAGATCGGTCTCCTCTCTCCCTGACAGGACGTGGATCTGTGTGTTTACATACACAGATCCACGTCCATGTCTGTGTACCGTTGATCGGGAGTGCCTGGCAGACATCGCGGCCGCCTGGCACGCGCATCGGCATGTCGGGGATGTGGCGGGCACGCGCGCGCGCCCCCCAGTGGCCTGGAGGAGCGGAGGACATCTAAAGACGTCCTCCCAGAGTATTAGAGCCACCCTGTGGCCGTACAAAGTCGTACGGCCGTCGGGAAGTGGTTAATCACTTGACTACCCGGCATTATCACCCCCTTCCTACCCAATTCAATTTTTAGCTTTCAGCGCTTTGACAATTGCACAGTCATACAACACTGTACAGATATGGCATTTTTTTTCACACAAATAGAGCTTTCTTTGGTGGTGTTTAATCACCACTGTTTTTTTTTATTTGCTATACAAACGATGAGGAGGCACTGATATGCTGCACTGATGGACACTACAAGTGCTGAAATGAATCGCAGCATTGATGCATTGTGATTTGGGTGTTCATCTAAAAAAAAATGTATGAGCCATTTTTTTTTTTTATAAGTTGCCTACCGGGCACTTTAACCACTTAAGCCCCGGACCAATATGCTGCTAAATGCCCAAAGGCGTTTTTACAATTCGGCACTGCGTCGCTTTAACAGACAATTGCGCGGTCGTGCGACGTGGCTCCCAAACAAAATTGGCGTCCTTTTTTCCCCACAAATAGAGCTTTCTTTTGGTGGTATTTGATCACCTCTGTGGTTTTTATTTTTTGCGCTATAAACAAAAATATCCCCCAAAAACATATATAACAATTTTTTTTTCCTCAGTTTAGGCCGATACGTATTGTTCTACCTATTTTTGGTAAAAAAAAAAATCGCAATAAGCGTGTATCGATTGGCTTGCGCAAAATTTATAGCGTTTACAAAATAGGGGATAGTTTTATTGCATTTTTATTATTTTTTTTTTTTTTTTACTACTAATGGCGCCGGTCAGCGATTTTTTTCGTGACTGTGACATTATGGCGGACACTTAGGACTTTGCATTTCTCAGTAAGTGTGTACACGCCGCTCATGTGCCTGCCCGGCCCGCCTCTCTCCTCTCATGTCTCTCCTAAAGTCAGCGAGGAATTCTCAGCCTCGCCGACCTCTCTTCTGATCTGATAGCTACAGTCAGTGGGCAGGGCAGAGAAATTCCCCACTGACATCAGGAGAGACGTGAGAGCAGAGAGGCGTGCCGGGCAGTCACATGAGTGGCATGTACACACACTGAGAAATGCGGTATGTATCACATACAGTGGGGCACTTAATGGATTGTAACACCGGATTTATTAAAACAGTTATTTTAACAGCAGTTTGTCGGTTTGTCAGCTGTGGATTCTAATCCCTCCTGACCACCCAGCAGTGTCTGAATTCCTGTACCCTGTAGTGCACCAGATTTTTCATTCAAAGTAGAGTTCCAGTATTTTTTTTTTGTTTATTAACCACTTCAGCCCCGGAGGATTTGGCTGCTAAATGACCAGAGCACTTTTTACAATTTGGCACTGCGCTGCTTTAACTGGTAACTGCGTAGTCATGCAATGTTGTACCCAAATGAAATTTGCGTCCTTTTTTTCAACCAGATAGAGCTTTCTTGTGATGGTATTTGATTGCCTCTGCGATTTATTTATTTTTTGCAATATAAATGAAAAAAATACAGAAATTTAAAAAAAAACATTTATATTTTCTAGTTTGTGTTGTAAGAGAAATCCAATAAACTCAATTTTAGTCATACATTTAGACCAACATGCATTCAGCCACATGTCTTTGGTAAAATAAAATATCAATAAGCGTATATTTATTGGTTTGCGCAAAAGTTATGTTTAGTTTATGACTGCCTATCTCATTTCTTGAGGTGCTAAATTGGCAGGGCAGTACAACCGACCCCCAACATGACCCCATTTTGGAATGTAGACACCCCAAGGAAATTGCTGAGAGGCATGTTGAGTCCAAGGAATATTTTATATTTTGCTACAAGTTGGTTTTTTTTTTTGCACAAAATTGTCACTAAATGACAAGCATGCCATGGGCATATGTGAAATTACACCCCAAAATACATTTTGCTACTTCTCCTGAGTACGGGATTACCACATGTGTGAATATATAGAGAAAAATCAGCGCAATAAATCAATACGTCAATAAATGAATAACAACCCTATATAAAGCGACTGAACACCAGCATCAATAATCATAAAATCCCTATAGGTCAAAATAAAAGCAGATGGTGCAACGCTAATAACAGTCCATATACCGTATAAGACACCTTCAGTGAGTAATAAAGTGCTGGTACACAAAGGACATAATAAGTGACTTCATAAGTGCAATGAACCTCCACCACCAAACAAAATGGCCTCTCACCTCACCACAAGGACTCTATGGCTATGGAGGGTCAATGTTACATTCCCTTGCGGTCACTGACAGGTTATTCCAATATCGATCAGCAACCAGAGGAGAATCACAATGGCAATCCCAGGTCTCATGCAATCATGTAATAACAAAAAAGCAAAGGCATAGTGCTATCCGTCTCGATAGTGAATTTATTGAAAGGATAAAAGTGAAAACTTGCATACAAGGCATACAGGTGCTGGTGTATACAGCGTTGTGTACAGAGATAAAGTGACGTTACAACGCTTCCTCCGTACGTGTTACGTCACTTGCTAGCTGGGGACTTCTTCAGCAGATACGGAAGTGTCAAGATCACCCGCTAATGTATGGATCAATAATCATGGATACCCGATGCCGTGCTACAAAACTAAACACAGCAAAGGGAGGCATTACTTAACACTCACATCCGATGCTAATGCCCAGAGAAAATAAGTTGCCGTATCTGATACAACAAAGGGAAGCCGACACACCGTAACATAATGTTATAAACATGAAACCATGATAGGGAAAGGCTAACCCAAGATATCACAACGCAAAAAAATACAATATATAAATATAATATAAAAAAATTCAAATATATATATATATATATATATATATATATTTAATTCATTTAATTTTAATAAAAGAAACGCAACATCAACCACGGCCATCTGTACAATAAATGCATATATAGTAAATTAACGATGAGTAATAAAGCAATTGGTATAAAAATCAATATTCTTGGGATGAAGCTAGAAGATCCCTGATGTCTCCATTGAGAGGACTGTGTTGTCACTACTGTCACATAAGGGGCTTGTCAGTACATACATATATACATGGTTAGGACACATGTTAATACATAAACATCTATTACACATCACTACACATACCAGAAGTGGAAGAAGTAGCCATAGAGCCCCTTCCAGACTTACAAATGTGGCCTGTGCATCCAAGTGGTAATGACCCCCGGTCATGAAAGGATTAAATAAAAGAGGAAGCAATTCAAATGTAAATATACCAATTTTTTATTGTGTGTTTTATGAAAGTATAATTATGGATCTATACACATTTTTTCCTTTTCCAATTATATATACTCTGAAAAAAACCAAGAGTCCTTTGGTAAAATCAATTGGCCGGAAGTGAAGATCTAGTGATCCTCTCGCCCAATCACTGATGCACTTTTGACCAAGAGATTCCAAGCCTGCCCACCACGGCAAGGTAGACTCTTCTAGGGCAGGACCTACACTAACTACACTGGATGCTAGTCATCCTTTTTCTAATGTTGGGTGTATGTTTGTAGTAGGCCTCATCCTATAATCTGTGTGTGCAATCTACTCTCTCCTAATTTGGTTGTGTGTGTGTACATCTATCTAAAGCATGGAGCGGTCAGTTTATGTACATCTGGACGTCCTCTGTTAGTGTAGGTCAGTGCATGCCAGTCCATACAAGGTTGTAATTTTATATAATAGATAAAGGTGAGTGTTTTGCTGGTATAATTGGAGTTTGTGACTACATTTTGTAGTCTGGAGTGCTGAATTGTGAGCTGCTGGTGCTTTCAGAATGAAATTTAAAATATAAACGAATGCCCTATATTCTTACCCCTCCTGCCCTCATTCCACCCCCTGCACTTGCCCGAGGGTGATTATCTGTCATTGCCCACACAGCCAGTAAAACGTGTTTGAGGAGGTCTCTCTCCAATCTCCCCCCTCACTCTCCTCTCAGCCCCCCTCCTCTCTACCTCCCTCTCTATCTGTTCTCCTCTCCCTCCCTCTCTGTTCCCCCTCCATCTCTCTCTCTGTCCCCCCTTTATCAGGCGCCCCCCTCTCTCTCCCACACCCCAAACATTCTCAACCACCCTGTCTCTCTCTCCCTCCCTCTTTCGGCTTTCCCCCTCCCTCCGTCACTCTGTCCCCCCCTGCTCTCTCTGTTCCCCCTCCCTCTCTCCCTATGTCCCCCCTCCCCCTCTCTCTCTGTTTACCCTCCTCTCTCTCTGTTCCCCCTCCCTCTCTCTCTGTTCCCCCTCCCTCTCTCTCTGTTCCCCCTCCCTCTCTCTCTGTTCCCCCTCCCTCTCTCTCTGTTCCCCCTCCCTCTCTGTCCCCCTTCCCTCTCAATCTGTCCCCCCTCTCTCTCTGTTTCCCCTCCCTCCCTCTCTATCTTTGTTTCCCCTCCCCTCTCTATCTTTGTTCCCCCTCCATCTCTCTCTCTGTTCCGCCTCCATCTCTCTGTTCCCCCCTCTCTTTTTCTCTGTTCCCCTATCTCTGTCCTCCCGCTTTCTCTCTGTCTCCTCTCTTCCTCACCCACCCTGTGTGTGTGTCTCTCACACTCTCTGCGTGGAACACTCACTAGTGATATAGGTAGCTGTGTTTAAATTCTGTGAGACTGCTGAAGTAGTCATGGTTGTCTTTTATTAGAGTAATGGTGTATTCTAGCACCTCCTGCACACTTTCATTTGGGTATCCTTGTACCCCAGTGATGGTGACAGTCTTGTCTGGGGAGAGCACCCATTCAGCAGCTTTGACACAGCAGATGGCCTGCAGTGATGGAGGGATAGAGCAGTAATAGTAATCTGTCAGGCAGAGTTTAACGACTGCTTTTGCACATCCCATCAACATATGGTTCTCCTCCACTGTCTGTGCGGTGAACGCTGCAGTGGCCATCCTCTTCATGATAAGATGCTCCAAGAAAAAGTTGGTGGTTGGAGCAATTAGCCGGTACTGGAGTTTACTCATGATCATTGCCTCCATAGTCCACATTGAGGTGTTGGTGTAATACGTGCGAAAACTCTGAATTAAATAGTGCAATTTTAGCGTACCTCTTTCTGATATTTTCAAGGCAAGTACCATTGCGGTGATGGCCATGATGTTGTAGGTGGACCTCTCCACTGTGAGGTTAAGTAGGAGCCTGTCCAGGTAGTTTATGGCCAGACACAGGGACTCCAAGCTCAGGGAGTGCTTTGAGTGTGATTTGATAAGGCTGAGCACCATTTGTCTTCGATCTTCTTCATCCAGTTCTGTATGACTAAGACAGTTGTCAGGTACGAAGTAGAGTTCAATGCTCCTCTTGTAGGCATAGTTTTCATTTCCGTATTCCATAACATACTGCAAGTCTCCTTTCAGACTATAGAGGTCATATGGTCCCACACATAGGTTCATTGAGAAGATAGGTGATTCATAGGGCTTCAGTTTTTTGAAAGTGAGTCCAACAGAAGGGGAACTAGACTGGCTAAATGCCCCTCTGTCGTCCATCTTTCTTTTGCTTGGCTGAGTGAACTCCTCTAGTTCAGATCTGAACTCCTCTTCAGATAAATCTTCATCAGAATTGGTCACTCGAGGTTTCAGCTGAAGTGTTAAAAGCGGAAAGGGCACCTCTCCATCGGAAAAGATTTCAGAACTGTTCAGCTCTGAGCTTCTGGCTCCATCAGACTGAACAGCGTTGTCCTCAAAGGAAGAAGAGGCTGTAGTACTCAGCTGAGATGTTTCAAACTGAAAGGACTCCTCTTCATCAGAATAGCTTACATGACTTTTAAGCTGTGAGCTACTGGAAGAATCAGACGTAACAGATGTGTCTTCATTGGAATAGGTCACTTGAGGTTTCTGCTGAAGTGTTAAAAGCGGAAAGATCACCTCTTCATCGGAAAAGATTGCAGAACTGTCCAGGTCTGAGCTTGTGGCTCCACCAGACTGAACAGATTTGTCTTCAAAGGAAAAGGGCCTTGTAGTGCTCAGCTGAGATGTTCCAAGCTGAAAGGGCTCTTCATCAGAATGGCTTACAAGGCTGCTAAGCAGCAAGCTACTGGAGGAATGAGGCTTTAACCCCTCTTCATCAGAATATCTTACAGGACCGCTAAGCAGCAAGCTACTGGAGGAATCAGGCTTTGACCCCTCTTCATCAGAATATCTTACAGGACTGCTATACAGCGAGCTACTGGAGTAATCAGGCTTTGACCCCTCTTCATCAGAATATCTTACAGGACTGCTATACAGCGAGCTACTGGAGTAATCAGGCTTTGACCCCTCTTCATCAGAATATCTTACAGGACTGCTATACAGCGAGCTACTGGAGTAATCAGGCTTTGACCCCTCTTCATCAGAATATCTTACAGGACTGCTATACAGTGAGCTACTGGAGTAATCAGGCTTTGATCCTTCATCAGAATATCTTACAGGACTGCTATACAGTGAGCTACTGGAGGAGTCAGGCTTTGATCCTTCATCAGAATATCTTACAGGACTGCTATACAGCGAGCTACTGGAGGAATCAGGCTTTGACCCCTCTTCATCAGAATAGTTTAAATCTCTGTTTAGCTGAGAGCTACTGGCTCCATCAGACTGAACAGATGTGTCTTCATCAGTAATAGGAGTGTTCAGCTGAGGGCTACTGCCTCCCTCAGAATGAACACACTCCTTTATATCAGTATAGATCACTGGAGGAGTTTCCAGCTGAAGAGACTCCTCTGGTTTGCCATTAGTGGCAGTTGGCCGAGCTCCACTAGGTACAACGGGCACATCTTGGCAGGGAGAGACAGCAGACTGATATGTGTGTTGTGTTCCAGTCACTAAAGGCTTAAATGTAGATTTTGCCTGTGACTTGGGGCGGTAAGCTGTCTCATCAACACAGGTGTGTTTTTTTCTACAGCAGTTTCCCATTTTTTCAGGAAATTACAAAGAAATTGCAATATAACCAACTAACAAGGTTCAGAACTAACAATATGCTGCTAACTCCTTCTCCTCTCACTGCTGGTCTGCTCTAATGTCTCAGCTGCACAGCTATTTATAACCCCAGACCCACTATGAGGTCATCACCAACTGTCACAGTAGGCCAACTGTCACAGTAGGCCAACTGTCACAGTAGGTTTGTTGCCATGGTGACAGTTTTATCAGAGTGACCTTTGCTTTCAGGCAGACACTGCATTTCAAATGTTATGAAAACAATGAGTTGTCCTAGAAGCCAGGGGGACTTTTTATTGGAAACATTTAAACCATTTAAAGTGAACCTGTGCCCAGATCATGTGCTGAGAAATATTTACACCATTTGAATAAGCAATAAAATTACCATAAAAATAATTTTGCCTTTATCTCTATCTATAGACATTGTGGAGTGGTCAGAATCTTGGCAGCCTGCCAGCCTTCTCATGTAAACAACCTGCAGATATTTCTACCATATTAACCACTTCAGCCCCAGAAGGTTTTAACCCCTTCCTGACCAAAGCACTTTTTACAATTTGGCACTGCGTCGCTTTAACTGGCAATTGTGCAGTCATGCAATGCTGTATCCAAACAAAACTTGTGTCCTTTTCCCCCCCACAAACAGAGCTTTCTTTTTGTGGTATTTGATCACCTCCGCGGTTTTTATTTTTTGCACTATACACAAAAAAGTAGTGACAATTTTGAAAATAAATCCTTTTTTTAATTTTTGCTATAATAAATATCCCCAAATATCCCCCAAAAAATTGCAATAAGTGTACAATCATTGGTTTGTGCAAAGGTTATAACGTCTACAAACTATGGGAAAGAATTATGCCTTTATTTATTTTTTAACCACTTCAGACCCACGCTATAGCCGAATGACGGCTACAGCGCGGGTCTGAATATCCAACCCGCCACCCCTTTGGGCGTTCCCAGCGCACACTCCAGAGCACGCAGCGGGGAAGCTCTGTGTTGGCCGTGTCCCTTGGACACAGCCAATCACAGATCGTGGCGAACAGTCAATCAGAGTGGCCGTTTGTGATGCGATCTGTACGGCGAATGAGAGATGATCTCATATGTAAACATATGAGATCATCTCTTATTGCCGTTTTACACAGAGACAGCGTCTTGTCTCTGGAGAGGAGGAGACCGATCTGTGTTCCTTGTACATAGGGACACAGATCGGTCACCTCCCCAGTCACCCCCCCCCTCCCCCCACAGTTAGAACACTATGTAGGGAATACATTTAATCCCTTCCTCACCCCCTAGTGTTAACCCCTTCAATGCCAGTCACATTTATATAGTAATTAGTGCATATTTATAGCACTGATCGCAGTATAAATGTGATTGGCGCCAAAAATGTGTTAAAAGTGTCCGATGTGTCCGCCATAACGTCGCAGTCCCAAAAAATAAAAAATTTCAGATCGCCGCCAATTCTAGTTAAAAAAAAATAAAAAAATTCTGTCCCCTATTTTGTAAGCGCTATAACTTTTGCACAAACCATTTGCTTATTGCGATTTTTTTTTTTTTTACCAAAAATATGTAGAAGAATACATATCGCCCTAAACTGAGAAAAAAAATGTGTTTTTTTTTTTTTAAATTTAGATATTTATTATAGCAACAAGTAAAAAATTTTGTATTTTTTTTCAAAATTGTCGCTCTTTTTTGTTTATAGTGCAAAATATAAAAACAGCACAGGCGATCAAATACCACCAAAAGAAAGCTCTACTTGTGAAAAAAGGGACGTCAATTTTGTTTGGGAGCTACGTCGCACGACCACGCAATTGTCAGTTAAAGCGACGCAGTGCTGGAAGCATGCTGGAAGCTGAAATTTCACCTGGGCAGGAGGGGGGTATATGTGCCCAGTAAGCAAGTGGTTAACTAGCAATAGTGGTGATCTGCGATTTTTTGCATTATTACGACATTGCGGCGGACAGATCAGACACTTTTGACACATTTTTGGGACCATTGACATTTATACAGCGGTCAATGCTATAAAAATGCACTTATTACTGTGTAAAGAAAAATAGGAAACACCCCCAGGGGAGGGGCTTTTTAGGCAACAGTGGTAAGCGTAGACGTAATGGTACAAAAAACAAAAATATATTTTATAATTATTTAATCGTATAAAATAAATCATACAATATAACACTTTCCAAATATACAAAATTACAAAGTCGAGACTGATCCACATAAAAAAACTCTACAAGGCCCTACGCGTTTCGGGTGTTTCCCTTCTTCGGGGGCCGGAGTCAGTCATGGGATAAAAACTGAGTAAGATGGTATACAGGAATTGGGGGACAGGCACCTCACATCCAAAAGAAAGCAAACCCTGGGCCAAAACCTGGCTGATGGCGATGGTACCATGCAATAGGCTCAAAAAAGTTTTTCTCTGCTGTGCTCCCTGCTGACCCCCTCTGGCCATCCTTGATTACTACTTCCCTTGGATAGGGACTATACCAGGGGTGGCAAGCACAAGGCCCGTGGGCCGAATCCGGCCCGCCAAGCCTTGTCATGTGGCCCGCCAGCCTCCACCACTTGTTCCAGTGCTGCCTGCTCAGGCCGCACAGCGGGAGGTAAGCGGCGCCCGCGGCCTGGATAGGGTTAACACAGGTCGCGGCCGCTATGCGGCCGTGCCTGTGTCATCTCCGGCGCGGCTGATTGGCTGAGCTGTGTGTCTCTCTCACACAGAGCTCAGAATCCATGCTGACAGTTCGGCTGTTCGGACGCTGCCCCTCCTCTTCCCGCCTCTCTACACTGTGTGGCACGTCCACACCCCCTGTGTCTTCCCCGCTCACACATCCCCGGGAAAATGTGAAGGAAGATGCAGGCAGCCGGCCCCTGACCCTCCATCCTGGGGTGAGTAAGCTCACCCTCTCTCACCTCCCAGTGTATATATTAAATGAATTTAAGAGGTGCTCTGTGGACTCTGGTGCAAGAGGGGGGCTTTGGTGGGCAGAGCCCCCCTTACATCAGAGTTCCCCCTTTACATCCAAGTCCACAGCATTACAAGGGGGTCTGTGCGCACTCTGATGTAATGGGGGTCTGTGCGCACTCTGATGTAACGGGGGTCTGTGCGCACTCTGATGTAATGGGGGTCTGTGCGCACTCTGATGTAACGGGGGTCTGTGCGCACTCTGATGTAACGGGGGTCTGTGCGCACTCTGATGTAACGGGGGTCTGTGCGCACTCTGATGTAACGGGGGTCTGTGCGCACTCCTGAATCCCTGCACTGTGTACGTAGCGCACCCCTGAATTCCTGCACTGTGTACGTAGCATAATCCTGACGTAATCCTGAACTCTGCATTCTGTATGTAGTGCGACCCATATACAACTGGCCCTTTGAGGGCGACCACACTGCTGATGCGGCCCTCGATGAATTTGAGTTTGCCACCCCTGGACTATACAATTTCTCTAGTCCGGCAGTTTTGGCCCAGGGTTTGCTTTCTTTTGGATGTGAGGTGCCTGTCCCCCAATTCCTGTATACCATCTTACTCAGGAATATTTTTCACCATGGATGATTTGCCCTGTGTTTTTACCGAGTTGTTATCCCATGACTGACTCCGGCCCCCGAAGAAGGGAAACACCCGAAACGCGTAGGGCCTTGTAGAGTTTTTTTATGTGGATCAGTCTCGACTTTGTAATTTTGTATATTTGGAAAGTGTTATATTGTATGATTTATTTTATACGATTAAATAATTATAAAATATATTTTTGTTTTTTGTACCATTACGTCTACGCTTACCACTGTTGCCTAAAAAGCCCCTCCCATGGGGGAGTTTCCTATTTTTCTGATTGATCTGGGGTGTTGGCAACTCACGTAAGGTCACGTCCCTATGAAGTTACATTTATTTTATTACTGTGTAAATGACACTGGTAGGGAAGAGGTTAACAGTAGGGGGTGAACAAGGGGTTAAATGTGTGTTCTAACTGTATGGGGATAGGACTGAGTAGAATAGATGACATTTCGCTGTTCCTACTTACTAGGAACCCACGACATGTCTCCTCTCCTCTGACGGCACAGAGATGTGTGTGTTTACAACCACAAATCACCGTGCTGGCTCACGACCTCCGGCCACGTGCATCCGGTCTGGAACCGGTTAAGCACTTGCTGACCAGGCCTTTTTCTGACACTTGTTTACGAATCTAAATCAGTGTTTTATGCTCAAAAATTACTTAAAAACCCCAAACATTATATATACTGGGCCAGATCCACAGAGAGAGTACGCCGGTGTATCTACTGATACGCCGGTGTACTTTCAAAGTTCCCGCGTCGTATCTTTAGTTTGAATCCTCAAACCAAGATATGACGGCATCTGGGTTCGATCCGACAGACGTACGCCTTCGGATCGTAGATGCAATACTTTGGCGTCCGCTGGGTGGAGTTCTCGTCGTTTTCCGCGTAAAGTATGCAAATGAGCTATTTCCAACGATCCACGTAACGTACGCGCGCCTGTCGCATTCTCTTACGGCGTCTCTAGTCGGCTTTTTCAGGCGTATTGTTAAAACTGCTTTTTTGCGGCCTATAGTTAGACTTGCCATGTTAAGTATGGCCGTCGTTCCCACGTCGAAATTAGATTTTTTTTTAAAGTTTGCGTAAGTCGTCTGTGAATAGGAATGTACCTAATTTACGCTAGTAAAAAAAAATAACGTTGCTTGCGCAATGCACGGCGGGAATCTTCTGAACGGAGCATGCGCAGTTCGATCGCAGGGACGCGCTTCATTTAAATTAATCACGCCCCCTAATCGCCAATTTGAATTCCGCTACGCCACCGGAACTTACGGTGCAAAATCTTTCAGGATTCAAAATTACGCCAGGTAAGGTACGGCGGCGTAGTGTATCTCTGATACGCTGCGCCAATCTATTTCTATGTGGATCTGGCCCACTTTTTTTTAGCAGAGACACTATAGAATAAATAGGCTGTCATTGCAATTTTTTATGTCACATGGATTTTTAAACGCAATTGTTTGGCAGAAAATACACTTTTATTACAAATTATGGGCCAGATTCTCTAAGAATCTGCGGCGGAGTAGAGTAAGGCATTTACACTACGCCACCGCAACTTACTAGAGCAAGTGCCGTATTCTCAAAGCACTTGCTCCGTAGTTTGCGGCAGCATAGTGTAAATGGCCCAGCGTTTCCCCGCGTAAATCGAAGGGGGCGGCTTGTATTTAAATTAAGCGCGCCCCCGCACCGAACGTACTGCGCTTGCGCCGGCCATAGTAAAAATCGCAGTGCGCATGCTCCAAATTATGACGGTGTTTTCGACGTGAACGTAATCGACATAAATCCCCATTCACGGATGAGTTACGCAAACAACGTAAAAACTTTCAAATTTGCCGCGGTCACGGCGTCCATACTTAACATAGGATGCGCCATCTTTGACCTGCTTTATCTTTACGCCGGAAAAACCTTACGGAAACAACGTAAATGACGACGGGGCGGCGTAAAAGCGTTCGGGAATCGGCGTATTAGGCTCATTTGCATAGGCAAATGAGAAAACAACGTAAAGGCCACGTAGCGGCCGGCGTTGTTATTACATCTACGATCCGACGGTGTAATTGTTTTACACCTGTCGGAACTTTAGTGTATCTATGCGTAAGTGATTCTAGGAATCACACGCATACATACCCATTGAAAAAAACTGAGATACGACGGTGTATCTGAGATACACCATCGTATCTCAGCTGAGAATCTGGCCCTATATATATATATATATTATACACACACACATATACACACACACACAATTTTTTGTATAATAGGAAATATGCCGTTATGCCAAGTAAATAGATACCTACTAGGATGAACGTGTAATATTACTATAAAATGTATGCAAATGCACCGTTTGTACATTGGAAATTGTTTAAACTTGTTCAATTAACACCTTTTTGATAAAAAAGAAAACAATTATTCCCAGACATGCCATGCTTTAAAATTGCGTACGCTCGTGGAATGGCACCAAATGATGGTACCTAAAAATCTCAATGGGCGCTTCTTTAAAAATGACTACAGGTTAACAATTAAGAGTTATAGAGGAAGTCTAGTGCTAGAAACATTGCTCTCCCTCTGATATTTGTAGCAATACCGCACATGTGCAGCTCCCAAATAACAGGGGGAATGGCAGTTTTGAACTGGATGGTGGTTTCTAATACCAGACTGGCAGGTTGCAACCCCAGATGAGAACTCCTCATTCATTGCCAATGCTCACTAGCCCACAGCATCGCAGTAAGTAAATGTATCACTGTTATGTAGGCACAATCAATGACCTTTCTATACAGTGACTAGGAGAAATCAGCAATGACAGGGGAGGTCTCCACTCTTCTGTCACCACTCACATACCTGTACAAAGCACTGCACCCCACTCCAAAGAGCTCACCCTAACGACTCCTGGGGGTTGTAGGATTGTCACATTATCAACAAATTCCTTGAAAAGCCAAGAAAAAAAAAAAAACATTTGTGTCAAAATACTTTATTTAAAGAGCTTACACAGGTACAAAATGTTTTCATACAATGTTGTAATACATTATAAAAGGACATCCAGCATTTAATCAAATACTGTACACCAAACAGCAAGGAGTATCTCAAACCAGAACAAAATATTAAAAATATTTTAACATCCATTAATAATATATTCTGCAAAAGTAGCAATAAGCCACAACTTAGGCAGGCCCCCTATATTGAGCACACTATAAAAGTAAGGAACCACCCTATAAACAGGAAGGTGTGGTAATGAGGTTGGCCAAATGAGGAGGATTTGGTTTTAAAGGATGAGAATCCACACCCAAGTGTGGACCTACTCTGCTGAAATATTTGAAAAGTGTGTGTGATTATACATACATACACACAGAGCTTTCTTCTCAGAAAATAGGTGCAGGAACTCAACCACGACCCCGTTCAGCAGGGATGGACTGGCCATTGGGACTACAGGGAGTTTCCCGGTGGGCCGATGGCTCAGGGGGCCGCTTACACACAAGGGGGAGGGTGACAGTAAACCACCGCCCAAACTTCGCTCCTTTTGTCATCTTCCCTCCCCGCATCGCTCACCAGAGTCTCCCTCCCGCAGTGCAAACCTGGGGGAACAGAGAAGCATGGAAGGACCAGAGGAGCAGGGGTGGACGACCAGAGTAGAGCATGGGGGAGGAACAGCTGACTCAATCAGCTGTGCCGGAGTTCTCACTTCTCTGCCAATCTTGTCAC